>CM044004.1:90006696-90625845 GCA_024085815.1 Flaveria linearis
GCTGAAACTTTCTGTTTGGTTTCTAGGGTTACCGACGATCTGAACAGAGACATCGCCCCCCGGCGATCTGTACACACGCAGCAAGATCTGTGAACAGTGAAATCGCCCCCACCTCCCCACCGACGATCTGTGAACAGAGCAAATCGCCCACCGGTGATCTGTAAATCCGCTCGTGCTCACTGTTTGTTTTGGTTCACGGCTGAAACTTTCTGTTTGGTGTTCTAGGGTTAAAACCCTAGATCTATTGTAAGTCAAGTACCAAATTGGGTGGTGCTAGTTGGTTTCTGGTTGTTTTGCTAAAGGATTGGAATACCTTTAACTTGGGTACCCCTGGGTGAGTTCGTTCCATCATTCTCTTCTTCCTGTTTTTATTATTCTGCATCACGAATATTCTCTTGTTTTAGGCATTGTTTTGGGCTGGGTTAGGAGGACCAGCACTGTTTTAACAGGGAGAGCCATCCTGTCTCTATTTGTGGGCATCTAATATGTTTCTTAATTGTCTCTGTTCTACCTGTTTGTGGGAACTCCCGGCTGTTAGATCTTTATATCCTTTTATATTTCCTATTTTTAGTTCTAGAATAACTTTGGTAAGATCGTCCATACCTGGTTACATTTTCCTCATTTCTAGCTACTTGAAATATTGCTGCTTTCCCGGTATTTCATTTATTGCGTATATCTCTAGTTGTTTGTGTTTTGTACTTGTTGAGTGTGTATAACGTGTGCTTGCTTTCTTTCTAGTGTCTTGGCTGTGTTTTTTATTCTTTGGTGGTTGTAGTAACTCTGCCTGGTATAATAGATAGTACGACCCAATATGCTGCCCCGAGATCATGTTTCGGTGAGGAGAGGTGCCAAGACAGGGAATAACGTTTTGTAATTAAGAGTAGCATCGTAGAATGTAGGAACCCTAACTGTAAGTTTACTAGAGTTAATTGATTGTGCTGAGGAAACGTAGGGTTCACATAGCATGCCTGCAGGAGACTAGATGGCGGGGTGTGGAGAGCAAAAGGGTGCAATAGTTTATAAACTATAGTATTCAGGGTCTGATGGAGCTAAAACGGAGTAGGTTTTTTAGTTGCTAAGGAATTCTAGGATAATGTAGTGGAGGTGAGAAGATACAATGATAGAATTATGTTGTTAAGAATAGTAATAGGAGATGAGGTAGTGACGATAGTTAGTGCGTATGCACCACATGTTGGATTAGGAGAAACGGAAAGAAAAACGTTCTGGGAGAGTTTAGACCAAGTTATGGGCGACATACCTAGAGGGAAAAGTTATACATAGAGGAGATTTTAACGGACATATCGGAAAGGATAATGAGCATTTCCAACTGGTGCACGGAGGCTACGGATATGGTCCTTAGGAATGACGTGGCAGGGAGCTTCTTGAATTTGCAGTAGCGCATGACTTAGGCATCATAAATTCGTTCTTTAAGAAAAGAGACTCACATCTAATCACGTTTAGCAGCGGCGGGAGACACACGCAGATAGATGACTATCTATTGATGAGGAGAGATGATCATAGCTCGTGGAAAGACTTTAAAGCAATCCGGGAGAGATGGTTGTGACACAACACCATATGTTGGTGCGGATATACGTGTCAAGAGGCCAATTGCACAACGGAACAGGAGAGTCACACCCAAGATCAGATGGGGCCAGCTCAAAGACGAAAAGATTACCATTTTTAGAGATAAAGTAATACAAATGAACCAAACTGGCCACAGGAAGATGCAAACCAAAGTGGGAGGTTATGGCAAATAGGCTCATCCAAGCAGCTAAAGAACGCTTGGAGTCACAACAAAAAGGACAGTTGGTCATAAGGAATCATGGTGTGGAACGAACGAAATGTACAGAAAAGATACGTATCAAACAACAAAGTTTTAGAGAGCTCATACACTGTAACAATGACGAAGAACACGCGGAGCTAAACAAAAGTACAAGGAGGCTAAGAGACAAGCGAAAAAATCGGTGTCTGAGGCAAAGAACACGGCGTATGAAATGATGTATAAGCGACTAGAGACGAAAGAAGGAGAGCATGACATGTTTAAGATAGCCAAGGCAAGAGAAAGAAGCAGACAGGACCTGACAATGGTCAAGTACATAAAGGAGCGTATGGAAAGGTTTTGTGTGAAGGAGAAAGATATCAAGGTCAGATGGAAAACTTACTTCGATAACCTATTTAACAATAGAAATCAAAATCAACAACGGAGGTAGATAGAACAACTCAAACAACGCAACAAAACCAATGCTATTGTAGAAGCATCACCGTTGACGAAGTTAGAAGAGCTATGAAGAAAATGGAAGGGCTAAAGCGGTGGGGCCAGACACATACCGATTGAAGCGTGGAAATGCCTGGGTGATGAGGGCCTCAAATGGCTAACAGATCTATTCACACTATCTTTAAGACAGGGAAGATGCCAGACCACTGGAGAACCATGTCATAGTCCCCCCATATAAGAAAAAAGGAGATATTCAAGGTTGCGAAAACTACAGGGAATAAGCTACTGAGTCACATGATGAAACTATGGAAAGAGTTATTGACACGAGAAATTAGACGGGAAACCCAGATAGCAATAACCAATTTGGATTTATGCCAGGAACGCTCTACGACAGAAGCCATACACGTCATAAGAAGGATAATGGAAATATAGAGAAAGAAAAGGGACCTCCATATGGTATTCATCGACCTAGAAAAGGCATACGACAGTGTACCGCGACAACTAATTTGGGAAACTCTACGACTTAGAGGGGTACCAGAGAGGTATACCAAATTAATTAAGGATATGTATGACGGGCAAAAAACGCGTGTGCGAGCACCGTTAGGAGACACAGACTCATTCTCAGTGGAAGTGGGACTCCACCAAGGATCGGCATTGAGCCCATTTCTCTTCGCACTAGTGTTGGACGAGATGACTAAGTCTATACAACAGTCAGTCCCGTGGTGCATGCTCTTTGCGGATGATATTGTCCTAATATCAGAATCTAAATGATGCTTAACGACAAGCTAGAGCAGTGAGAGCAACGCTGGAGAACAAAGGATTAACGATAAGTCGCTCTAAGACGGAATACATGCATTGTAACTTTGGGGGTCACGAGGAAGAGGACCCCAAATCAGTATCCAGGGTATGCACGTCCCCGGACATCTAGGTCAAATACTTGGGCTCGTACCTGCAGGAAGACGGAGATACACAGTGATGTAGCACACCGGGTCCAAGCAGGATGGTGCAAGTGGAGAGCAGCATCAGGGATCCTATGTGACAAGAGGTTTCCAGCAAAACTTAAGGGAAAACTATACAAAGTCGTGTACGCCCAGCTATGCTATATGGAACCGACTGCTGGGCCATAAAGAAATCGCACGAAAACAAATAGAGGTTGCGAAAATGCGAATGCTAAGGTGGATGATTGGCCATACAAGACTGGATCGGATAAGAAACGAAGTGTTTCGACAGAAGTTAGAAGTGGCTTGTATTGCAGATAAAATACGAGAGGGAAGATTAGGTGGTATGGACATGTCAAGAGGAGACCAATGGCAGCACCGGTCTGGGCAGTGGGAACATCGTCATAGAGGGTAGGAGAGTAGAGGAAGACCTAGGCTGACTTGGGAAGAGATAATTAGGCGAGATATGGCATACTTGCACCTCTCTGAGCACATGATCGAGGATAGGAGCGAGTAGACGTAGAATTAAAATTAAGGACTTTTAGTGGTTTCTGTAGCTACGAAGGGACTTTCATTACTTCTTACGGGGCCTCATGTGTATGTAGTACACTGCGACCTTTTTAGCGAAAATTTGTTGCTTACCTGATGCAGGCTTGTTCATTTTATATTTCTTTTTGGTGATATCTTAATGTTTTACTGTATGATGGGTACGATATCATATATCATATAGCCTATATCATATGTTTGATTATATGTTGATTCCCTAGCTTTTATTGCTTCTGTTATCGAGCCGGGGGCTCTTTGGAAGCGGTCTCTCTACCTATCGGATAGAGGAAAGACTTGCCACCACCTACCCTCCCCAGACCCTACTCTTGAGTGGGATATACTGGGTTTGTTTGTTTGTTTGTTTATGTTGATGTTAAATAATTATAAAAATACTAATAATGATAATAAAATAATAATAATAATAATAATAATATAATAATAATAATATGATGCTATAATAATAATAAAATAATATAATATGATGTTAATAATATAATAATAATATAAAGCCCAGGGGGGATTTTGCCATTTTTAAAACTTCAAAAGAAGTTTTAAATCATAAAATGATAAAAACACAACCGCAAGGACCATTTGTGTAAATTTTAAAATTACAAAACCAACCCCCGATCACCCCCGTAATTCCGGCGCCGGTTCCGGCCGACCTCCGGCGGACCTCCGGCGACTCCAAAAACCACAAAATACCCGATTTTAAACCCCGAAAATTATACCAAATCGCTCGAGACAAAATTCGAACCTAACACACACGTTTAATCATTCAATTACAGCTTCTAGAACCAATAATCGACCCCTTTCACTTTCGGCCGAAGTGCGGCACTACAACGAGCACTAAACACTAAAATAAACAATAGAAAACGCATATTATTGATCATTTTATCGTTTCTGAACACCCACTGAGTTCAAATTGCTATAAAACGAACACAATTATAGGAATCAATCTTCATCCTCTTCGCGACCTGCAACCCTATCAAAACCCAAACCCCGACCCATTTACACTGAAATTAACATAGTGTTTTCGATCATTAGCATCATTGGAAGCTATCTGTGCAATTAATTTGATTTTCATCAAATGTTTGATCAACATTCGAATTCAAGTTGAACCGCGACCTGTTCTTCATTGTTCTTATCATCAAATCAATTCGAAACAGATAATTGAACATACCCATATACTCATTTTACATAGGGATTAAAGCCCCTAACATTAATTTGATTATTAACATCGATTTGATCTTCAATTTGGATCAAATCGGATTAGGGTTCTTCGAAATTGGGGGAAACTGGAAAAATCAGTTTAAAAACAATTCGGGCGGACTTCTATCGCGGCTGTATGCCTTGGTTCACTGGTTTGGGGTGAGTGTGTGTGCAGGTGAGAGGTCCCGGGTTCGACCCCGGGTAACCTCTTTTATTTTTTTAAAGCTTTTTTAACCATTTTAAAAATATACAAAAATTCTTAAAAATTATAAAAATAAATATCATAAATTTCCCATATTTTAAATCCTACATAATTATTTTCAGTAAATTTCTTTTATTTAAAAACCTTAATAAATTTTTATAAAATATTATTTATAAACATTAAAAATACTTATTTTTATAAAATGGATTTAAACCGGGTATAACTATGAAATAATCACGAAAATCATAGAAATAAATTATTTATAAATATTATAAATAATTATTTTTATAAAAATGGACACTATATTATCTTTGAATATAAACTAAAATATAAATTCACAAATTATTTACAAATGACATTGTAGGTTATTTCTTATAAAATATATTTTAACTAATAATAAAGATTAATATCATATTATTAATCGAAATACTATTTGTAATTATCCTTAGATAATTATAAATTACATAATTGAACCACATTATTTTATATCATTCCAAAATATTTAAAAATACTTATAAAATCCTTCTAATGGAATCAAAATGTAAATAATTATTTGGTAAATTTAATACCTAATGATAATTACTTATTAATACATATATAATCCTATAAAAACCTTGTAACATATGCACATCTAATTATGTGTATGTCACGTGTTAAACCAAATCAACTCGAATCTTACCAAATATATTTATTCGCAATAAACACATTTTAAAGACTTAGTTACAATTAATAATAGGTATTGATCGTGCTTGATCGTGCATTGCCTAATTCTTTGAAGTTCTTGTTCATATACATTACATCAATTCAAGGTGAGTTTCGTGGCCCCTTTTTATATTTATACAAGTTTTTACTGTTTTCAATCAATGGGGAAAAGTATGCTCATCCGTTTTCAATGCTATACATTGTATATTCTGTTTTCAAACTTGGAATCAATGTGATACTATTTTGCATGCATACATGGTGTTATTCTATGATTCTTACAACCATTAATTCCGGGTTAGGAACCAACGGATAGGTATTGGTAGTACTACTGGGTTGACACCCCCACCCTTCGACGATTGGTTAACTTGCGAGTTACCAACACAGCTGCCAGCAATCCGGCCAAGGGTGAATATATTCCGTCGAATTTATATGCATAACGTCATTAGGGTTTGGTTGTCTTAAACACATGTTATGTGGTTTGTGCTTGCAGTATGATTCCATATCAAATTTTATACAGCATCAATTACATGTTTTCAATTTAAACCTGCGGAACTCACCAACATTATGTGTTGACATTTTTGAGCATATCTTTTCAGGTGAACATAATCAAAGAGGATAGCTAGTGCTGATGCCTTAGCAGAGACCCTCAGGATTCATTAGTTTGCATTTGTAATGTATATCATTTGTATTATTTGTGAATTATGTGTATTTTGGATTTAGAATCAATAAGACTATGATAGTCGTGGAACTGACTAACCACGACACAAGTCACCATTGTGTCGGGGACGTCATGACATGAGAAGTTTGCATGTATTATATCTCTGTATTTATACCAAGTGTTATGACGATCCCATCCGTCGCATCCTCGTGTTTCCGCTCTAAGCGAGGGTGTGACACCGGTTAACCGATTATAAGACAAGCTGAGTTGACGAGGTTTGGTGAAAATAACTCAGTCACGGAAGTTCACTATATAGCTCAACCATTGAAAGATCAGGCAAACTAAAAAGCCCCTTCGGAATCGAACCGTTGAGAAAATTCTCCCCATTCGGATTCTATTTAACGATTGGCTTTCCACTTAAAGACTCCGAAATCGGACCGAACAACAAGTTCCCTAAAGCGATAATCGTTTCGAGTGTGTTACCGGTGCAGAGATTAGGAGGAAGTTCCCTAAAATGATAATCGTTTCGAGATTATACCTTAAATCTTCAACAATAAGTCATCTTCTCCATACCAAACTCACCGTCAGCAGAAACCGATCAACAACCCACCACCACTATGAGATCTGAGTCGTTCCAAACGAGATCAACACCACCACCAACCCACCAAGATCGGAATTGATCACTGTCCCAAAAATCTAACCACCATTGCCACAAGATCTAACTCGCTCGCAGCTTGAGATCCCAACTCAAACGCAAATCATCACCATCATCAGTGTAAGTCAATAACTCCACCTGAGTGGACTCGAACTGGAGCAAATCTTGGACCGTTGTTGATGAGCATCACTTTCAGGGAAGACTGGTGCTTGGTGGAGGTTATGGTGTCTGTGACTATTGAAAAAGATGAAATTGATATATTATATCTTTTTGTTTTTTCCTTTTTTATTATTTTAAGCAAATGACACAAATCACCCTTTATATTTAAAGAATCTTACTAATTTACATTTATAGTCCTTTAAATATAAAATGACTTAATACCCCTACACTTAACAGAATAATCTAACGAAATTACTTTCAGGGACCAAAACCGTTTCAAAATGCAAACCTCGAGACTTGATACGTCGCAAAGATTCTTTTTTAGACTGAAGTAGTCAAATACACCAGGACCAAAAACGAAATTTACTCAATATAGATTATTGCTCATACAAAATTTTATTATTTTATACGTTTAGTATTAACATTTTCAAACATAAAAAGAATGTAACATTCGTATATTAACTTTTCTGATATGAAAATTAAATAACCGTAGATGAATACTTATGTGTTAAATATTTCAAATTTAATTTCCATTGTATTATGCGTTTAAAGTAATAGTTATGTTTATTGAGGTTTAGATTTGATGATTTGATGTTTTAACTGTATTGTCGATTTATTTTTATGTTTTTCTCTTTTAAAAATGTTGATATCCAATTAAATTAAAGCATTAAACAAACGACAGCTACCGTGGTGGTTAAGGAAAATCCAATACCGACCACACAATAGCTTTTAAATAAAGAAAAAGAAAGTAATATAATTGCACCTTATCTCATTTAATTCCACCTCAGCATCTTATATATTAAATGCAACTTTTATCTGATTCAAATAATAATAATAATTAGAACTCACGAAACGTGCACAATGATAAAAATTATTGGCTGCCCGTTAGCTAATATTTTGAGAGACGACAAACGAAACGTGTTTGATTTTTTTTGCCAAAATCGTATTAAAAAATTAAATAATAAAAATGATTCGTAATTATATTATACACACATCTTTCTACTGTAATAAAATGATAACTAGAAATGACACGTGTTAACATCACATTCTTTCTAATGAAATTTTCTTCACCTATTTGTCATATTATATAATCGCATTAATTACTAAAATATCATTTAGTGGCAATTGTATATTTCTCTCTCTAACTTATGAAATTACATATTTTCTCAAAACATGCTTAAAAATATAGTTTATTTTATGTATTGAAACTAAAGCTTTGGTAAATTATGTAACTTTCTTAGTGGAGATGTGGATATATGTAAGTTTCCATGTCGTTTTAATTTTTTTTTAGATTTAAAGAAACAAGTTTTTATAAATAATAAATTTTTCTAAAAGATCAAACTTTAAAAAAAAAAAAACAAAACATCTTAAATTTATTGTTTTTTAAAGTAAAATTTTATAAACAAAAAAAATCAAAATTGGTGTTGAAATAAATTTTTTAAAGGCATTTTTTAAAACATTTATACTAAGAAAGATTTCAATCATATTTTAATTAGATTATCATTTCCCGATTAATAAAATTTTATTTTATTTATTCAACCCATCAGATACACGGTTTACTAAAGCTGGTGATTACATATTTCAATGATAAAATAATATATATATTTACTAAAGGTAAAATAGGTGTAGCTACTTACACTATCGTTTCGAAGTTTCATCCTAAACAAATTGTTACATCACGTAAACCGAAGAGAATATTGACCTTTTGAATCTAAAACGAACTAACTTCTTTGGTTCTGTTTGTTCCGTTACATTTTTTAAATACCAAATGATACGTTTAAATCATCCCTAAAGGTGTTGGGAGGATTTAACTTTCAATCCATTATAACCGCTCGACTTTGATCACAAAATCACCTCCATTGCTCTCTGTGCTCCCCATTCTTACTCGATATTTAGAGGTTATAATTATAACAGTAGCGTCCTCAAGCGGATAGCTTGGTTGTAAAAGATGTGTTCCCCGACTAAATGGTTGTGGGTTTAAATCCTATATTTTACAGGTTGATGAATTTTTTGATAATATAAATTGATGTTCAAAAAATAAAAATAATTCTAACCGTAGCATTCCTCGTATAACCAACCACCTTTAACTAATGAAAGTTGCAACACAAATACACAGTCCTCTAGGGGTTGTTCCCCAGCATTTCTTTATCAAATATTACAAGTACACAACTAGTGAGATTTTTACTCGATGGATATAGCTCGCTTTCACAATAATGTTTATTTTCGTCATTTTATATAGATTGACAAACGCTTAAACATCATCACATCAAAGCATTATCTTCTACAACCCCTTTAATTAAAAACTAGAGTAAATTACACGGATCGTCCTTGAGGTTTGCTCAAATTTCACCTTTCGTCTGTGGGATTGAAAAATTATAAATTTAGTTTTATGGTATCAAAAAACGTAACGTTTGTCGTCCCTCTCCTTAATGGCTGTTAAAAAAGTCCGTTAAATGTGTGTTAAATGAATAATTTACCCTTTTATTATTATTTTTGAATAAATAAAAAAATTTATTAAGTTAACTTAAAACCATCATACCCCATTTCCCCATCTCCTCCTCCTTCTTCTTCTTCATCCTAACCACCACCACATACTCTCATCCCCACCACCACCACCACCCACCAATCCCCCACCACCAATTTTCTTCCCCACTTTAATGTTACTCACTTCCACCTTCTCCATTCAATCCACTGCATAAGATTTTGATGTCAACACCACCACCGCCTGCAACTTTGACTACAAACAACAACTCAAAAAGAAAGGAAGGGTCTACGGCCCCTGCAGGTGGTGGTTTACAGGGTGATGGTGATGGTTGGCCATGTCGACAGTAGGTGACGAGGTGGGGTTGTTACTCCAGTGAGAAGAAACATGAGGTGGGTCATGGGTGGGTGGTGCTGGTGGATATGGAAGTGTCTGGTGGTGGTGGTGTGGAGATAGGGGTGTGCGGTGGTGGTGGCAAGGAGTTGTGGTGGTGCAGATGGGGTGGTGTGGTGGTGGTGACAAGGAGTGGTGAATTTGATGATGGATTGGTGGTGGTTGTTGAGACGCGGTTGTGTGGTGGTGAAAGGAAGACGAGAAAGAAGAAGAAGCGTAGGGTAAAATGGTAATTTTACTCTTACTTCACGGACTTTTTTAATGACCGTTAAGGCGATTGACGAAAAGTGTTACGTTCTTTCAAACCCTAGGACCATACCTGTAATTTTTGAATTCCATGGATGAAGGTGAAATTTGTGCAATAAAGACGATCCGTGAAATTTACTCTAAAAACTATTATTGAAAATCACAAATTATTTCATTGGCATATTTTTTGTGTTTTCACTCAAGTTTAACATACTTTTTGTATCTTATCGTGTCAATATCAACTTGAAGACTTCGCATATCACGAGGCCTTTTGTTAGCATCACGAGGCCTTTTGTTAGCATCACAAAACTACCATGATTATTAGCTCAACTTATACTGCTTTTATCATTAACTATATCAGCATTAAAGTCATCAATAAGGACGCTTAACCTTGTATCTCTAAGAAAACAATTATTATTTCAGGTGCAAAACGTGTGTTTGATGATAATCTTTTATCTTATGTCAGATAATGATATTCTTATAGTAAATAACTTCTAGAATCAAGATAAAATACAAAGTTGAACAATCTAAGAAAGGGGTAACTTTGTAAAATAGTAACTAACTTTTAAAAGTGTTTCAGTTAGGTAACTCGAGTTTTAAAAGTGTTATGACTAGGTTACTCAGTTTTTATATTTATATAAATTAAAAGTTTTAACATGTTTTTTTAGCATGTTATACTTTTGGTTTCAATTATAAATATTTTTTTCTATCTTTTGATGCTGATATGGAACGTTGACGTAAATTTTAGATACTTTTTTATTATTTTTTATAATTAACATGTTTTTTTTATTTTTTTCAATATAATTTTATATTGAAAATTTCAACCCTCACGCCTTCTCCATTGTTACTTTATTAACATAAGAAAAATTAATGATGACTCAATTTGATCTTGGTGGTCAAATTTGAGAAAAATATGCATGAGTGACTAAATTAGAACACTAAGTAGTATACAATACACCAAATACAAGATGAGACTTAGAACACCACATCAATGATCTAAACATTAAAATCTAAAACACTTATAGAGTAGATTGTATCATCACGATATATAGATAGATGAAGATATGGTCTTGTGAAGACAAAGACAAGACAAACATACGTCAAGATACATTAATATCAATCTGTTAAGGTATGAAAAAGACATGTGGCTTGACCAGTTGATGAAGAGCAACCCTTATTGAAAAGTTAGAACCCTAGAAATCAAACGAGATGATGATGAAGATTATTTTATGATAATGAAGGCTGGTCGCATAACCCTCTCATGTGTATACATATATATGAGCACACTAGGATAAGCATTTGGTGACAAAGCTAAGCCCACTGATATGATCCAACCAATCCTATGATCTCATGAAGGCTTCGAGTGGAAATGAAACGCTTTCTTTTAATTATGTCAAGTAAATATATTGCGGAAAAGATTAGATGCAACCTTTTTTACCCGGTGACCAGACTTATAGTATTGTCGAAGATATTAGATACAACCTTCTTTACCCGAGTGGCCGGTTACAATATACCTTTCCTGTTCAAAAAAATTGTTTTTGTCTTTTGGTATGAAAATAGATGAGTTTTATTGTTATTATAAATTGAAAGAAAAGAAACATAACAAATAGAAACAGAAGGATGATTTACATCTAACACAACTCATAGATTAGGCTGTATGTTGTGGTAGGTGATAGTGATATTTCATTTATTGTCATGTAAGTGTCATGCAGGACAATGGAATTTCACTCACTCAAAGGAGAAATGTTGAGAGAGATCTCACTCATCTGCAATTTTGTAATAATTACTATATAATATTCCAAAACAATAAATAATAAATAAATACAATATAAATTAAACTAATTAATAAATAAAATCTAGATAAAATTATAAAAACATCCTTTAGGCTTATAGAAAATTACAGGTATCATCCTTTATGTTCAAAAGTACTATAATCATCATTTATGTATAATTTTTATAATAGATTTCGTCCTTTAGACTAACGGACGTTAAGTTTATCCGTTAAGTCAACGGCGTTTTAGTCTTTCTATCCTTAAAGGACTATTTTCATGATTAAAAAATATAAAATTCTACATAGACATTTTAAACTAGTTTTTCTTATATTTTCCTATAATAACAACTCAAATACCAATTTATTAACTATATTTTTATAAAGTAAGGTCGGTGAGCTTCCTACGTGTCTTCACCACATTGGTCCTCAAAAATATATATTTTTATTTTTTATTGAAAGTTTCAGATATTGTTAATGTATAAATTATCCTAATTTAGAGTATAACATCAACGTTTTAGCATTATTTTGAAAACCGGATATGACCAGCCAGTCTGACTGGTTAGACCGGGAATCGGGCTCCAATCCGGCCCGATTCAATGCTTAAAACTGTTATGAAATTTGAACCGGTAGAACCGGCAGTCGGACCAGAAACCAGACTGGTTGAACCGGCTATATATATACTTTTTTAAAATTTTTAGTATTTTTTTTACATATATTTATTAATTTAATTATAATTATATTCAATTCTTATATCCAAACCATCGGACTGATAAGGCCCCCGGTTCACTATCCGATCCGGCTCTAAATCATTACGTCGTAGTGGCCTAAGTGGTTAGCTCTACCATTTCAGTTTGGTGACCACAGTTTAACCTTGCTTCTTGTATATATATATTTTTTGTTTTCTTTGAATTTTTAAATTACTTTTTAGGGGTTGTTTTAATTTTTTTTAACTTTTTAAACCATTATGCTACAACGTGCGTGGCGATATACTATTTTTATCTATGTTTTAGTATCCAAAATCGATCCCCCGTAATTTAATACCTTTCTTTTATGTATTTAATATAAAACTAGAAATTGATGCCGCGCGTTGCGGCGGCCTACCTTTTATTTGTGTTTGTTGTGTTATTTGACAAAATTCTCGTTATACGATAAATAAAGAAGATCAAAGAGACCGTGCGTTGATATATTTTTGTGCACTTACTTATTATAACAAATGCATTAACACAACACGTGCAACCAAAAACAACAATCTACGCTTATATGTTAACGTAGGCTCAGAATTGCTAGTCGTTGTGGCTGCAAATCATAACTGTCACGTCAAAACAACGAACATGCAATATTTTTGAGTCATCATAGCCTATAATATTCTCAACAAAGAATGAAACCCAAACAAAAAGATGCTACTGCCACTTATTCAAACTGCATTTCAAATCTTTCAAATGTGTTAAAAACCATCATCATCATCAAGCCAAACATCTCTCAGATGAGGTAAGTTTCATCATCACCGGGCGGTCGTTCTTAAAGACACTGTGTCTTCCCTGTTCTTAAAGACACTTTATTCCGCTCAATGCTTGATTTGCTCCTCTGTAGCTTTCTTGAATATCCCTTTTTCTAGCTTCTGCTACCCCTCGATCATCCTCTCTATTTTAAACACAAAAAAACAAAAAAAAAAGAAGGGAAAACCACCACCACTAAACACAAAAAAACAAAAAAAAAGGAAAACCACCACACCGACCAAAGTCTTTAAATAGAATTATAATTATAATTATAATTATAATATAATTATAATATAATATAATACCACAAACACATATTTATTTATTGTTTGTTAAAAAGATAATTACATACCACAACGGATATCCTCACGGATCACAATCCCACAAACGAAAACACCATCCGATCAAAACAAATCCAATGGTTGTCATTAGCCCCCTCTTCAACACACCAGTTTAAATACTCTCACATCCCCAAAACTCACAACATCCATCATCATCATCATCAGCATCTTCTTCATCCCCAAATTCAAACCACAAACCCTAAAAAAAAAATCCCAAATCTCATATCATCTTCTTCACAATGTCCGGCCGTGGTAAGGGTGGCAAATGGTTAGGCAAGGGCGGAGCAAAGCGTCACCGGAAAGTTCTCCGAGACAACATTCAGGGGATCACCAAGCCAGCGATTCGAAGGCTTGCACGTAGAGGGGGTGTAAAGCGTATCAGTGGGTTGATCTACGAAGAGACTCGTGGGGTGTTGAAGATCTTTCTGGAGAATGTGATTAGAGATGCTGTTACGTACACTGAGCATGCTCGTCGGAAGACTGTTACTGCTATGGATGTGGTTTATGCGTTGAAGAGGCAGGGGAGGACTCTGTATGGATTCGGTGGTTAAAATGTGAAATGGAGATGATGATGTTGTAGTTGTTTAGAGCTTGTGAGATCCATTGTTTATGCAATGAAAAACCATTTATCAAGAACTGCTTCCTTGTGCTTCTGAGATCGCTAGCGGAGGTTGCGACGGTTGTAGTTGTGGTCGCCGGAGAGTGGCCGGAGGGAGGTGGTGGTTGAGAAATGTGATAATGTGATGGTGAGGAAGATGAAGATTTGTTGACCGTTGACCTTGGCCGGTGGCACTGTAGCCACCGACCAAAGTCTTTAATAAGAATTGTAATGATATTTTATCATCTCAATACGTGTATAATAAAATTCGTGAAATACTCTTAACAAACATTAATATAATCATACAACCCCACCACATTGTGAGAGTCTTCATTTCTAGTATTTATCCTAAATATCGACCTAAACACATCAAAATAGTTACCAGCCAAAAACATTCGATCATAAAAGCAACTCTCTTTTCGTTAAAATTTAATGCTGACGTCCAAAAAGAAAACTCTAGAGGGCCATATAGCAAGTTAAGAGATAGTAGAGGATATATTCTGCAACATATTCAAAACACATCGATTTGTTCGTCTATAGTCGTCACAAAGCTGCCATTGATAAGAATCTGAGCATAATTCCTCTAAATTGAAGGTGTGTAAACCCTAATTTGATGATAATCTATGCGTTTACTTGTATTTTACTTTGATTTATCTTTTTTTGTTTGTTAATTTTGATTTGATCTCTTTGAAAACGTATGTGTGGGTTTAAATCTCGAAGGTATTGAATAACGATGTAGGGTTTATTGTTTGATAGGGATTGGGGCTTTGATCAATTTCAGATGGCGAGTTCTCTTGACGCTGCTGGAGAGCCTATTCCGACGTCGGCGGTGTTGATGTCGGCGTCGAAGCACATCGCCACTAGATGCAGAGGTGAGAATGTTGCGTTTTTGAAGTGCAAGAAGGACGACCCTAATCCTGAGAAATGCCTCGAGAAAGGGAGACAAGTGACTCGATGTGTATTGTCACTGTAAGTAATTAAGTATGCATCTTTTCATATGTGCGTTTGATATTTAGAGTGGTAAACAGGTTCAGAATTGGTGTGATTTTGCATAGGAAATGGAGGATACGCCTTGTTGCCACTGACCCGTATGCACACATAGACAAATGAAATGCTCAGATAGGTTATGTAGATAAATCTGTCGTGGTCGTGTGGTTAACCTTAACTGAACAAACGAACTTAACGAATGGATTTTCTTGTTAGTGTTCGTTTGTTAATAAACAAACAGTTCACTAGGTTGCTCCAATTGTTATGGTATAGTATAAGTTGCTATAAAGCTTGGCTATTGGGATGTTTGTACCATACTTCGTGTGTTTTGGAGAATGAATAGTGCTTTTGCTTTTGGGCGGGTTGCCATAGTTGTATATGGGCATGTAGCTGATGTAAGTGCTTGCTCAGTCTTCTTTTGGATGTAATTTGATCAAACTTTTAAATTGGGTAATGTCATAAAATAGCCAACGTCCTGATCTTGAATGTTTCACATTGGTCATTATACTTTAATCGTACCAATTTGGTCATTAAACTTAATTAAAGTATTCTATTTTATCATTTTCTATGTCATAGGGTAGTATTGTAATTTCTTCAGCTGGTCCATATTAATTATTGTTGGATTAAAAGAAATGAAGAAAATAGAAAGCTTTTAATATTTTTTATAACCAAATAGGTATAAATCAAGCTACAATGACCAATGTGCTACTTTTTTGACGCTAGCCCCATTTTGAAATTCTATGGGTACCCTTGCTTTTGCATTCTACCGATGAATTCAGCAATCTATTTTCATTGAAGTGAAAAAAAAAACGTACCCAGTGTAATCCCATTCATAGCATAGCTATTTGTAGAGTCTAGGGAGGGAGTGATGGAGGCAACCTTTCCTCATAGAGAGGCTGCAACGGTCATCAGTCTTTTGTCTCATCTCTAGCTTTGGATGTTATTAAGACCCGACCTATATTTTTTAGTAACCTAAAAATTTGTAATTTGATTATTAATTTTTATTATGCCTTGGGTGATAAATTTACTAGGGAGCAAGTAATTTGTAGTGTTTCAGACTTTCAGGGTTAGGGTTGAAATTTTGATTATGCAAATCGCAAAATCTGATAAAGTGATTCCATATTATTGGAAAGTGGGTATATTTTTTGAAACTTAATTAACTGGTGAGGCCAGTTGACCTCCTGATAAGAACCCGACAATAGGAGTGGTTCACATTCGGTCGGGTCAGATCCATCTACTGCTGAAACGAAGGGAAATGGATGGAGGGAAAACTTTCAGTTGTGGAGGTGAGGGGGAGTGATCCATGAAATCAGGAGGGGTTGAAGACCAGACCATAATTGTTCCCACCTTAGCATTAGTTTAAGTATTCTATTTTCTGCAATTGTAGGTTAAGCTATATTATCTAAAGTGTTGATTTCCTTTGTAATTGGAGACTTTGCCCATCTCGAATAGGGCCTTTATTTCTGTTTAACCAAGCCAACTACCTTGTTAATTCTCTGTTTTATCACCTCCCCATTGTCGACTATTCTATCTTTTCTATTTATTCACTATTGTTTTCATTCAATTTCAGAAGCCATGTCTTATAAGATAGTTGTCATCCCATTGAAAGTATTGTGCAGTAGGTTATATGTATAAATTTCTTAAGCATACACTACTACGCAACTCACTTCTCTGGCATAGTGCCACTTGTCCAACATGCATTATTGTTATTCATCAGGTTTTGAGTGTCAACTTACTATTTTTCTCTTCATATTCTTGTAGAATTTAGCCCATCAAATCATCAATACCATCTAAGGTCTGATAATGAATTTACTGCATTATTTAGCAGGCCTTATCTGAGATCTGTGACTAAGTTGGTTTTCATACATCCATATGATCAAGAGGATCATGATTCTTGTTTTTGGTTTGAAGTTGTAGATTTTTAAGGTCCTTATTCCCTTTCTCCATCTATCTTCTCACAAGCTTTGTAGTTCTTTTAGCACCTAATTTTGGTGATCCCTATAACCGGCAACAAGGAATGCTTTTACCATCCATAATCTCCAGCAATGAATGTGATAACTTTGACGATTCTGCCAAAATTTTTAAACTAGAATTGCTTTTCAATAAAATCATCTTTATTGAGAAAAAAACACATCCTATTCCATTGGTAACAACATCACCATAACCTGATGTATGTTAAAATTAAGCATCAAACTACAGTGTAACCCTTGAGGCTCACATGCTTCTTATCTTTTCTACAAAATACATCCATTTATTGAATAAAATGGAAGGTGATAATAAAAAACCTGAAAAGGCTTTTGCTGAATTTGCACATAGGTCGATTTTTAAGGTTACAACAAAAGACTTAATTAAATAAAAATACAGCTTTTTTATAATTCTTCAAAAAGTTAAAGGATTTAATCACATAGAAAAGGACTTCTTTGTTCAAATTAAAATCTGAGGACTCAATCATCAAGTTTTAAATGTTAAAGAGATCTAATCATGCAAAAATAATGTCCAGCGAAGCAGCGACCTATGTACATAGTTGTGTTGATAATTAGTAGTAACAGAATATGATAATATTAACCATTATAATATACAATGATACAATACATATTAGTTACCCTTGGGATGAGAGGATTCTTGTTGGCATAATCATACATGGGCTTTATGAAGCATTCTAATATAACCTTGTTATGCAATTTAGTACTACCTAGTTACAGTCGATGAAAAACAGGAAGACAACAAAGGACCAGGTCATCAGTTATGATCTAAATACATACTCCTACTAAAGCAACCCAGAAATAGTAGACAAACAAAGTATATCCTGTTAAGCAAAAACGAAACGATTCATGAGCATTGCAGAGCTGTTTCAGCAAAGCAGTAAAGCTAAAAAAAACCAAAGAGACACAAACGAGGATGAGTTAATCCATCAGAAAAGAATGGTTACTTTGCAAACCAAACAATGATGACGACAACTACCTAAATTTATTGAGGACCAATCAGGGAACATATGTGAAATATAGAAGTAAAACAAAAATAATCTTCAAAAGGAATCCTACCTAACATATTGCGCAGAACATGTTTCGAGCCAACTCAGTCCATGACTAAAGAATCACCCATTTTGGCACATTACATGACCTTTTCAGTTTACTACTTCTAGCTTTGATGTATAACCGGCCTACTTTATGTTGTCAGGCATGCCAAAGCTAACAATAAACAAACAAACAACCCAGTATATCCCACTTAAGAGTAGGGTCGGGGGGGGGGGGTAGGTGGTGGCAGTCTTTCCTCATATATGCCAAAGCTAACAATATGGTACTAAATTACTGCCAAGTATATAATGACTGAGTGATTGATACAGCTGTTCATATTGCTTATAGATGTTTACACACAAGGTATTCTGCAGAAGCTTGTCTTATAGGTAGGTGAAATACATACTTATAGTTTACGTACGGGCCATGAGCCAAGATAGCAATAAACCCTCAAGACTGTTAACATAAATAGACTCATAATCCTAACACTCCCCAAGTTGGAGCACATACGTCAAACAAGCACAACTTGTCCACATATAGGATTTATCTAAGAACGTTGCACTTGTTTTGTCAACATATCTGCAATCTGATTTCATGAACATATAGTATTTGTCTAAGAATGTTGCACTTGTTTTGTCATCGTATCTACAATATGATTTCATGAACAAAACCAAACTGGCACAATAGTTGGAGGCTTTTGAGAAGTTCCTGCTAGCTTTTCATGGATATAATACCAGTCTACCCAAAAATGTTAAATCAGCCCGTCCAAAGTTTAGTTATGCAAAGTATGCATAATGTCTGCTCCTCTATTTGTATGTCTGCGTTCCTGGATTGGAAACTACAACCAGCCTAGTGAAATAGTTAGTAGCTTGGTTGTTGAATTTTAGTTTTTTGATTTATATTTTTCTGTAGTTTCAAGAAATAAGTAGAAAACTCTAAACAACCTTGATTCCCATGCAGGTTGAAAGAGCTCCATCAAAAGTGCACAAAAGAGATGGATGCTTACGCAGGCTGCATGTACTACAATACTGATGAATTTGAATTATGCCGCAAAGAGCAGCAGGCGTTTGAGAAAGCTTGCCCGTTAAATTGACGGGAATATTCATGTATGTCACTACGTCATAATAATTCTGGGCCGTTTACCCTGCATAGTGCTTCATCCGAGTGTCTCTCTTTTTTCAGCGTATTTAAAAGATGCTAATTTTAAGCAATGTTTGCCCTGTAAGATCTCTACATTTTGGTGACAAGTTTTGAATTAAGTTGAATTTTTATAACCTGATCATAGTTTTAATTTGAATATGTTGTAATCATTCTGCTTAAGTTTAGCTTTCAAACAAGCGACCAAGAGTGAAAAAGTTCCAATTTATTTAGGTGGTCATTTTAAAAGTGGAATTGTTGGTTTTGAAGCTAAGGTAAGATTAAAATGGGTTTGTGGTTTGAGTTAAAAGTGAGACATCTGTGGTATGGGTCTAAATGGGTTGGTTAATTTACGCTCTTTTTATTCCTTCGTTAGAAAATCTTCTCAGTCGGGATCTTTCTAGGAGCAGATAGAGGTAATGTGTGCACTCGTCTCACCCTCACTAGAACAGTAATGTTGAGTGAGATTTTCACTGTATCTGTTTGTTTGTCTTAGAACATCTGAAAACTTCAATGAGTTGATTATGATTATATAAATAATCTTACTAAAATAATTGAATAACCTTTTTATTTTATGGCAATTTCACCTTCCTTAACATAGAGCTCTATGCAACATGTCCAAAGTTTTCTTTAACCAAGAAAGGTAGAAGAAATTGAAGAAAAAAAAGAAGAAAAAGTTGTTAATAATACTCTATTCTAGCTTTTATTCTAAATTGAAAGAATTTTAAAGGAATATACAATCAAATACAACTACATGACTTGATCATTTACTATCTTAGCGTTTCAATCTAACTATAATTTATGATACATAAGGTTAAAATAATAATATTGTAACGTTTTTCTCTTTCAATTTCAAATGAAGAACGCGTTACATCTTTGATTTCTTTTGGTTGTATTCGAATTCTCAAACATGAATTTATATCATACTTTCTTTCTCGTTTTTTCTTTATCTCCTTAATTCTTTTTACTTTTTTTTTACTTATCAGTCTAGCACCACCTTCACAAGTAGCTCTTGGATGATCTTTTGTTGATTTGAGTATGAAGTTAAAGCAAGAAACAAGAAAGTTAACATAAAAAACTTCTTTATTTACTTTAGGATTTTATTTTGTTATTTAAGAAGAAGGGTAAAATAATAAATTTAACAAAAGAGTTAAGTAGTTAACCCATGTTAAGCTGTTGTATCTTAATGAAAGCAAATACTACATTCGTAATTTTTAAAGTTTAAAAACAAATGAATAAATTGACCCAAACGACAGTTACCATCCTTTGGTAATGCCTTCCGGTAGACTAAGTTCTGTGGGTACACCGCCCGGGTCATGCATGTAGCTCCATCGAGTTGGTTTCTAGGCTCATGAATCTATGGCTGAATCGTCTTAAAGTAGTCGTTGATCGACTCTTTTGACAATTTATAATACCGTTGGCATTAAAAGAAATTCAAACTCAATAAGTAACTCTCATTCTTTTAACCTTTGTACACTAAAACATAGATACATCTTTTCTACAAAACTATAGATTTGATATTGTGAAACACTTTACCAGTCTAAAAAAATTCAAATATCTTAGACGAGTAGTTAATTTGATATTCTATGTTTTTTTTCAATATGCAATATTTTTAAGAGTGATTATGTAACTTCTTTTATTTAATGAAATTGTTTAATGTTTTCCATTTCATTTTATTAATTTTGATTAAAAATGTTTAAGGTATTTCTGGATAAAAATACAAATGTCTCTCTCTTTAGTGTATTTAGCGTAAAATACTAAAACTAATATAAAAAACTAGTTTAGTAACCCTTGTATTACAAATGTTGAATAAATAAAATATAATTAAAATGTTCTTTTTTTATAAACAGAATGAAAATTATGTTTAAAACAAACGTTTAAAAAAATACCATTTTAAATTATTTTCTTACCATAAATCCTAATGTTAATTATTTTTTTGTAAATTGTGAATAGTTGGAATTTTGAATATTTTAGAATCGGTTTTAAGACATTCTTTATTGTCTTAATTGACATACGTTGGTAAGTGGTGTAATTAGATATGTATTAAACTTATAATTTAATATTAATAAATAATAAATAATAAATAATAAATAATATTTTCATCAACTAGACAAGAAAAATGTCAAACCTACCGAATAGAATTAGACACTTGCTCTATCCAAAATGTCACATCAAGCTGCTGTTTTATTACTATTTTAGTGGTCTTTATATAAATCTCATTGTCTAGACTTAAAAAAACAATAAATATCTGGTTTTGAAAACATCATTCAACACTTGGCTAATCTTAACTTTTAATGCAACATATTTTCATTTTGTTTCATGTAAAACACCATCATTCATCATTTCACAATGATTTTAAACAAAAAATATTTCAACCCACAAATTTTTTACATAAACTTTAAACTGTTAGTCATGTTATTTTTTTATTAATAATACCGTCATAACGCGATACACCTACTCATGATATTGGGTTTAGGTATATATTTATTTTTTTACAGAGTTGGTGAAACTTTATACTTTACAGAGCAAATTTGAAACGCATATACCGATTCGAGTGATTGACCACCAGTGTTGCTGAGGGAACACAAGAGCTCAAATCACCAGATCAACAATCTTGAAAACAAGTCTTCAGTAAGTCATAATACAATACCTCTTTCAGATCTCCAATCAATCTTGAATCAAAAGCATAAATTAAAGTTTCTTGTTTTATTCCAATCACACTCTTTTGTTTTTGTTCATGTTTGACCGCTACAAGTTGTGGGCTTTATAGTTTATACCTCTGAATGATTGCTGCCCCTGCTTTCTTGGGCAAAAAAGAGAAAAAAAGTTAGGGTTCTTCATCATCTTTATCAAAAACCTCATTATTTCCTCTCGTTTATTGCCCCTGAAATCGATTCTGTAGTCGGTAGTAATCAGGTGTTCTGTGACAAAAATCATTGGATTCAGTTGAATTGAATTTGTCGATTTGATTCGTTTGTGTTTTAGGCTGTCTGTGTGTGAAGTGAAACTCACTCGAAATGTCGTGAGAAATGAGGGTTAGGGTTTTTGAAGTTGGGGATCGATGGGGTGTGTGTTTGGAAGAGAGATTTCATTTTCTGGGCCTTCAAGTTCTGAACTTGTAGCAGAAAAAAGGAGAGAGAGAGATGGAGATTTGAATGTGCAGTCTGGGAGGAGGGAGAAAGCTTCAACAGGAGACACTGATGGTGGCAATAATGGCGGTGATGAAGGGCGTAACGGGGTGGTAGTGGTGGAAGGGGGGAAAGATGGGAGTGTGAGGCCGAGAGGTGCGAGAAGGCGGCCTAAACCAAACCCTAGGCGGAGCAATCCAACCAAGAACATCCATGGCGAACAGGTGGCTGCTGGTTGGCCCGCTTGGCTGTCTGCGGTTGCTGGTGAGGCGATCAACGGTTGGATCCCTCGGCGGGCGGATACTTTTGAGAAGATCGACAAGGCAAGTCTTCATGACTGATTTAGATTATCACACACTTGTATTGATGTTAGGTCTATGGATTGATGTTATAGTTTGTTTAAAATTGATCTGATTGGTGACACAAGAATTAGGATGTGTTTTTTGAAAGTGATTCTGTGAAATCAAATAATTAGAATCACAGGCTGGAGAAAATGGCATCCTGGAACTTCAGATGTGCTTTTGTTGTTTAAAGTTGTGATAATCAAATAATCAGATGTTTGTCTCATGTTATTGATCAGGAATCAATAGACAAAATGACAAAGATTGATATTTTGCGGAAAAAAAACAAGAGATGTTTAGTGAATTGAAGTAAAAGTCTCTTAACTTAGGTTAGAAGACCTGATAAACAAACAATTTTAATATACCATAGTTCGTAAATAATAAGTTTTTTTGCAGCTGGTCTTATACATATTTTATTTGACATCTGAACTATAGAAGAAAAGTATGTTTCAATACCCCAAACTCAGTTGTCATATTTGACAATCTTAAACATATGATTATACATGGTCGGTTATGTAAGACTTAAATTTCTGATGTTTAGCATCATACTTATCGTTACCTATTCTGAAAGTCAACATGTACTGGTGATACTGTTTATAAACTGTAATGTTTAGATTGGGCAAGGCACATACAGTAACGTGTACAAAGCTAAAGACACCATGACAGGAAAAATAGTTGCATTGAAAAAGGTTCGGTTTGACAATTTGGAGCCTGAAAGTGTAAAATTCATGGCCCGAGAGATTTTAATATTACGTCGTTTGGATCATCCAAATGTTGTAAAGTTGGAAGGATTGGTGACATCAAGAATGTCTTGTAGTTTATATCTGGTTTTTGAATACATGGAACATGATTTAGCTGGACTCGCTGCTAGTCCTACAATCAAGTTCACAGAACCTCAGGTCAGTTTATTATTCTTTTCTCAAAGTTATATGATCGATATATATTCTTGCGTGTAAACCATTTATGAATATTTTAGGTCAAGTGTTACATGCATCAATTGTTATCTGGGCTTGAACATTGTCACAACCGCCATGTGTTGCATAGGGATATAAAAGGCTCAAATCTTTTACTGGACAATAGCGGGAGTTTGAAAATTGCTGATTTTGGTTTGGCGTCCTTTTTTGATCCTAACCATAAGCAGCCAATGACTAGCCGGGTTGTTACATTATGGTACAGACCACCCGAGCTGCTTCTTGGGGCCACTGATTATGGTGTAGGTGTTGACTTATGGAGTGCAGGGTGCATTTTAGCAGAGTTATTGGCGGGAAAGCCTATTATGCCTGGTCGTACAGAGGTAATTTAAATCTTTTTTATGGTTTCAAAATTGTGTTATTAAATTTTTTTTTTAATTTTTATATATCTTTCTGCAATCAGGTAGAGCAGCTTCATAAGATTTTTAAGTTATGTGGTTCACCTTCAGAGGAATATTGGAAAAAATCAAAATTGCCACATGCAACGATCTTTAAGCCTCAACAGTCGTATAAACGATGCATTGCAGAAACATTCAAACATTTCCCGCCATCATCATTGCCACTGATTGATACACTTCTTGCTATCGATCCTGCAGATCGTCAAACTGCAACAGCTGCTTTGAGAAGTGAAGTAAGAATTATAGATACATTTGGTTAAATTCAATTTGAATTCTGTAAGTAAATGCAACATAATTCGTTGTTAATTTGTTATGCAGTTCTTTACGACAAAACCTTATGCATGTGATCCTTCAAGCCTTCCTAAATATCCACCTAGCAAGGAGATGGATGCCAAATTACGTGACGAAGAAGCTAGAAGGTAATGTAAAACCATCCAACAAGCTGTAATTAATAAATAATCATAATTAATTAGTAAGTAATATTGCTTGTTCATTAATAATGTATGAAAATTATTTTGGTAGATTGAGAGCAGCTGGTAAAAGCAATGCTGATGGAGTGAAGAAGACTCGAACACGTGACAGACCTGCAAGGGCTATTCCTGCTCCTGAAGCCAATGCCGAGCTCCAAGTAAACATTGATGTATGCCAATTGCCAACTCATTTTTACTTTTTTAATAAACTTTTAATTCATGAAAAAAATTATCCTTTCATTTTCTTTATAAGTGGTCTGTTAATCTTTCACGTGCCTAATTGTGGAAATTAATAAGTAGCATGAAATGGTGAGAAATTACCGTCGTCAAAGCCTAGAGGTGGAAAGATTGGCAGATTAGGTGGGTTGGGTAACCGGTCAAAACAGGATCTGATCAAAATGGGCAACTTTTAGTGCTGGTTGTAACGGGCGGGTTGCATGACCCGGAGCACTCTATGCCCATTGTTTATATATATTTCTTTATAAATAGTTGGTGTGACGTATATGATTACAGAAATCATATTACTTTTTAATACTATTGTTCTTTTAATAAACTTAGGAGGGTTTTTGCATTGAAGTACTGACTTTTGAACCATCGACTTGTTTATTCATTAGCTCAACTTATCAATTCTACCTGTTTGACCCGTTATAGAGATGAAAACTATTCTGAATACATGTGTTGAATTGCCATCTCCACTGTTACATTTACGTTTATTTGTCTCATATTATACAAATCATATCATGAATCTGTGTTATATTGCAGAGACGGCGATTAATTACTCACGCAAATGCCAAAAGCAAAAGTGAGAAATTTCCACCACCTCACCAGGATGGCACACTGGGTTACCCATTGGGTTCATCACATCATATGGATCCAACTTTTGACCCGCCCGATGTCCCATTCAGCACCAATTTTTCATATGCCAAACAACCGATCCAGACATGGTCTGGTCCATTGGCTGAGCCCGTTCCTACAGGCCGTTCACGCAGAAAGAAACATAATAATTCATCAAAAAATGACTAGACTTGTGCTTTGATCAAAACCACTTGATACAAAAATGCTGCAAGCATCGCTGGACGAATGAGATGACCGAATACCCTTTTTTTATATGTAGAATTCAGAGGTAAAGTATTTTGTTATTTGTGTTTCTTGTTTTATTATTATCTTGTGGGATGGTGACAAGCTCCTCTTTGAGTACTGTAAATGTTTCATCTTTTTTCACCTTTTTGTGTTCAAGAACTCGGTTAGGTCAAATAAACATACAACTATTGAACAAACGATCACACACTTGACTATATCAACTGCAATATGTTATTATCAAGCTACAGTTGACCCATTAGCATACTATAAGCAAACACTGTATGATTGATGTTCTCAACAAAGATCTTTACATTGTTGAATTCTCAAGTTGGTTGTTTAACATATAGACAAGAACACTGAATCATTATTTTCATACAAATGTACAAGTGTTTAAAGAAAAGATCATCAGTACACTATACAGTTTGCAATTTTCTGTTCTTACCAGGTACAAGTAAAACATCTTCTCTTTCATCAACTCCCAAATCATCTGAATCAACTTCCAGTTGATTTAAACTCCTAACAAACGCCGTAAACAATGGAAAGTTTTCAGGCGAAAAGAACTCACCGCCCATTCTCTGGTAAAGAAACACCTCAATCCCATTCGCACCCACCACATTCCTCTTGATCTGTTCAAAACTCTTGATGGTGCCTGCAACATTCAAGTTTTGACCACAAACCTCAACACCATGTGTTCTGCAAGCATCCCTAATATCTGCAAGAAGTAATTTGGGGCTTGAAAATGATTTGTTCGGCTGTTGTTCATCCAACATATCCATTCCTGGCAAGATCATTCTACAAGAGTTCTTACAAAAAACATTTGCAATTTCTTCATATCCGTTTCTGTTAATTGTGTTATAGAACCCTGCAGTGACCTCTGCTGGATGCGATCTGCTTTGATACCATGAGGAAACAAGAGGCAGTTTACCTGACACCTTAACCTTCAAATCACGAAATGCTGCTGCTAACGACAACATTCGGTCTGCATGAGATACGAGTTGTGTCGAATACCATGAAAGAAAGAAATCACCATAAGCAGACTCCCATGACCCCCCTTCTTTAAAGAAGGTGTTATCAATGGGCTGCTGGTGATAACTTGGTGCATCATGTGGCCCACAAAGTCCCCAAAGAGGGTTCCCAATATTATCAGCACTCTCTTTAAGACTTCTCATCATGTTCACATCATAACACTGAAACTCCCCTGCACCATGATCAACCCTGTTCTTGATTTCATCATGGTGAGACGGATAGCGAAGCTCCCCATCGGGTCCCATGCCAATCGTCACACCCTGCAAGAATTTAACCATCATTTCAAGAACTCATCTTTCATCATATGTATAAGAAGACAACTTGTTTAACTCCTTACAGTGATTGTGGAGCCCATGAACGGGGCGAAAGACATCTTGAAGCTCTCAATGAACCCTTGATAAACCTCTATCGCGGTCTTCCCATCAAAAACAGGAAGATCATCAACACCAAAGGACAAACAGTCTTTATACCGCTTCCCTGCGCGATCAGCAAAGAAGATATCTGAATTACATTCACCAATCTCAGACACCCATTGAGGCAATGCAATGTTTGCTTCTCTGGAGGCATGGAAGCAGATGGAAACATGAGCTTTAAGACCCGATTGTCGAACCATTTCGACAAGCGCAAGGTACCCTGACCATTCGTATCTCCCCATCGCCTCTTTCTCCGATACGCCCCACCAAATCGGAAGCTCTACGCCTTCAACTCCCAACAGTTTCAAAGCCCTAAGCCCTACTGCAATTGCTCGTGAATGGTTAATCGCATTGCACTCAGAAACAGAATTCAACGGCAGACCAACGTATAACTTCACACTATCTTTCTGCACAGTTGATAAACACAAATATTAATTGGATTATCATATACATACTTTCAGCTTAAAGTTTGAAATTATTTTTCATAATTTCAATTTTGAGGCTCTCACGATTTAAGGGCGTAAAGACGGTTGGTTTAGTTGTTTATACAGTAAAGACGTCTCTACGATGGAAGAACTACTTACATGATTGTTAGAAGCTTTGGTGGGTGCAGAGGATTGAGAGTGAGAAGTGATCTTAAGAGGAAGATTAGAGCATTTAATCATGTGATTAAAACAACCCTTGTGTAATTTGGTGGTTGATGAACAGATGATCATCATGGGGGTGTTGTTGGTGGTTCTTGATGGATAAAGATCTCTATGGGTGGTCGGAAACGTCGCCGGAGAGATTCTGATCCACGACATTTTGAAAGATTTTAATGGTAATGGATAAGGGGATTTAGGGTTTAAGAGGAAGATGATTTGAGTTTGGTGAAGAAAGAAAATGGATATAATGGAAAGACTAAGGGCTGTTTGATAAAACTGACTGGTAAGATCTGACTGGGTCAGAAGCTGACCCAGTTAGAAGTTCTGACTGGGTATGTGTCTGACTGAAACATGGTTGTTTGATTCGGTATGCGTCTGACCACCACCTTTAAAGAGAGAAGTTTTGGTATGCCACGTGTCGTGTTGTCGGAGAAGAAAGAGTTTGAGCCGCACACTGGTTCATGTGGACTTACACTTGGTCAGCAAGACAGCAACTACTCATTTTGTGGCCTTTTAGGTTTTAATGTTTTATGACAATTTTTGATTTAATATATTTTTACATTTTCGAAGCAGAATAAAATTTAATATAAACGTGTTTTTTTATAAGGGTGTTAAGTTATAGAATTAGATAAATCGAAGCTTGCGTTAAAGGGCAATCTTTAAGAGATGGTGGAAGAAAAGCCGGTGAAAAAAGAATTAAACATAAGATTTTGAGTTATATTCGGTTTTACTTTTCAAGTTTGACAAACATAACACTTTTTTTTAAAAAAATATTAAAAACATCAATTTAACTTTAAAAGTTTAATAAATTGTTAAAATTTTAATCCCAAAATTCCAATAGTTGTTTCAACTTAAGTTCAAAATAATAAAACTTTTGTATTAAGATTGAAACAAATAATAAATTTTTTGGACTTAAATTAATGTTTAAATCTTTTAAAGAAATATAGTTACTTTTGCTAAATTTCAAGAAGCAGAATTGAAATTAACTCTAATATTTTTTTAAGAGAATCATTAGGTTTTAGTTGTGTTGAAGAGATAACTTTAAAAAAAAGTCTTTTTACACTATATAAATTATCCTTTACCTTTTACGAGTTGTTTTTTTATAAAGTACATGTTCGATTTCAGTTATATTAGATTCGGTTAATATATTTTTTATTAGTATCGGTAAAATATAATACGATGATGGTTTGAGTAAATTAAAGTTTTCTTTATTTGTTGTAACAATTATTTTAAGTTATCAAACGACTTAGTTTGTCAATGATATATCTTTGGTATTGTTAAATTATATAACTACTTTTTACCTTTATCTGTCAATTTTTCTTTTATATATATGTTATAATTATGAAGATATATAAGCCGCTTAAAAGGTTATCATAAACAATATATGTCTAACAAAAATACAATTATTAAAACAGAAACTTAAAATATATTATTATCTAGTATTCTCTAAACAAAAATACAGAAAATACGGTAATTATTAAACCAAATGAGAAAATCCATGTCAGATGATTGTGGACCAATAGAAAGCAGAAATTTTGCATGGTGGCTCCTGAAATTGAATGACGTGGAAGCATCGGCTGCCAATAATAATCAATGAAATTTGGAAACCTTTGTCAGCCACCAGCTTTTCCCAATCTTTGAGTTTGTGGAGGGATATCGACCCATTAATCACGTTGAGAATTATATAATATTATTTTGAATACATCGGTTATTGTAGACTCGTTGTCTTAGAGTATAAAATAAGATTAGAGTACGTCTGAGTTACACATTCTAACCGGTGACCAACCCAGAAGTTTTTTTTCGGGGGATGGAAGGTTTTCAGGAGTCGTATGGGTATCGTCATGTAATAAACTTTTTCAGTCCGGATAGGTCGGGTCTGGTCGGGTCATAATTCAAAATTTATATTCTAAAGTTTGCAAATCATAAGTTATAAAATTATAATTGAAGATTTGAAGTTTGTAATCTTTTAAATCCTAGTCTATATTCCTTAATCTCTACTCAGATAACTATTTTAACAATAAAAGTAACTATATAAAATATTAACACGCTCAAATATTCAGTAGAGACCAGAAAAGCAATGGCCACAAGTAGCGGCGTAGTAATCCAAATTAAATATTTTTTATGTCAAATATTTGGTTTAAAATTTAACTAGCGCTATGTCTAATATTGGTTTTAAAACTTAAAAAGACTAACATTTTAAAAGGCAGTTTGGGACGATTGCAACTAATATTGGTTTTAAAACTTAAAAAGACTAACATTTTAAAAGGCAGTTTGGGACGATTGCAAATTTTACAGGGACAGTCGAAATTTTCACAATGTATATAACACTAAAATATTTTTTAGTGTGGGTAGTTGCCTCTTTCTAAAACCTGGGTGCGCCCATGATTCTAACTACATTTGTCTGCAAAATAATAACGACTTTAAAGTTAACTTTTAAAAGTTAGATGTATAGCTATCATTTGGTATAATATTAGGGAATAATAATAATTTTTGTTAAAAATAACTATTTTATTATTTTCGTGAAAATAAAGAGATAAAAAAACAGTTTTACCCCTATTCACACCAGAGATAATTTTATTCAAGATAATGTGTTAAGGATTGGCAACTTCGTCAAACGGAAGCGCCATTGAGAGATCCAAACAATAGGAACCCTATCCATAAAAAGTAAAATTTGCCATTTTGGCTACATTGCTTGAAGATAACAGGTGTAAAACTAATCGTCTCGTCTTGAACAGAAAAAAAACACACTCGTTCTCCAACAACGCCTAATTCCTCGTCCTAACGTTTAATTCATGGATTCTTAGGTCTAATAAGCAAGAGATAGAGTTATCTCAGTCTATATTTCTAAAAATTTAAACAATTTACATCTAAACTTTACTAGCTAGTACCAACCCGGATCAGGCTCATAATAGAGGGGGAGGGGAGAGGCCCCCATACATGCCCACAAGCTAAGGTTAAAAATTGTTTTATTATTGGTGTTTACTTCAAAATTAGCTTGAAAAATGTCACAAAAATGATAAAATGGGGCACAAATAAGATGAAATAGGATCGCATGGTGGCATAAATAAGAACAGTTGTCTTGTTTTCTAATTTTGATGATGTTTCATGCTTTTTTTTATACAAGTCTCTAACCAACAATGTAATATTGCATAAGTCTCTAAAGCAAAATAATAAACTACCAATACAAAAGAAAATTAAGGATAAAAAAGCAAAATAATAAACTACCAATACAAAAGAAACTTAAGGATAAAAATTTATTTGACCGGGCCACCAAGCACTCAAGCAAGCTACCTTTGTCTTGAACTCGAGTCAAAAGTTTATACGGGCCAAATACTATCGAGTTGGATTAGCAACAAGTAACGACTAACGACGATTTAGTTGGAACCTACTAAACTGGTTTTTGAATTGTTGTGGTTTTTGACCATAGAATTAATTTATAGAGTTAAATTCGGTTTTGTTCCCTGAGATTTGACAAAAATAACTGTTTTCTTTTCAAAAGATTAAAAACATCAATTTACCTTCAAAAGTTTCACAAGTTGTTTCAATTTCAATTCAAAAGTTTTATTAATTGTTTCAATTTGGATCCAAAATAATAAAAATTTTAGGCTGAAATTAAAACAATTTATAAATCTTTTAGAGGTAAACTGATATTTTTAATCTTTGAATGAAACCTTGGGAGCAAAACTGAATTAACTCTAATTTATATAATAAAATTATTTAATAAATAAATGTTTTGTTGCCATATATTTTCGGGGTAGCAATGCTTCCACACCTCAGAAGCGACGTTTGTCACTTTTCTGATGTGGATATTATTACAAAAATACAATAATCATAATTGCATGTATGAAAAAAACATTGCCGTTTGGATAAAAGTTGACTTTGAATTTATATTTGTAGTTTTATAATTTAGTAGAAAATAAATTTATCAAGTTACATATTTTATCTTTATAATATAGAAAATTAAATTTTAATAATTTAAACTATGAGTTATTGATCAATAATGATCTATACTATTAAATTGGTTATTAATAATTTTAATTTTGATTTTTGTTACCGAGGACAATCCAACTGTCATAATTGATTTACACTTTTTTCAGTCAAATTTGCTCACAATAATGATTGTGAATGACATAATGGAGTAAAAAATAAGTGGAAATCAAGTGTAAATTGATGAAATTTATGCTACCAGGATTGCGTTTGACAATAAAATAAAGTTACGATTATTATTGGTCAAACTGATAGTATGGATTATTATCGGCCAATAAGTCATAGTTTGTATTATTAAAATCCAAGTTGCCTTATAATACTGGCTTATTACCGTTTAAATGAACCACAAATTGTAAATTCGTTTAGTTTAGCTTGAACTCAAGTCAAAAGTTTATACGAACCACAAATCGGTTCCACAAATTGTGAATTCCCTTGAGTTCGTTACATTCTATAGATCTATAGAATTATTGTTAATTTTAAAAGATTATGCTTAAAATAAATGTTGTGCTTTTAGAACTGCAATTATTTATTTTTTATACATGACATGATTTCTTCTAATTTTAATTAAGTTGTCGACAATAAATAACAGATTTATGTATAAGATTGCTAACTACACCAATGCCATGTGACACAATATGTTTTTTTTGTGTTATATAATATTTGATACTTGTTATTTTTTCGTTAGTCTTCTGTAATTTATAGCAAACCGCGATTCAAGTTAATATTCATCAAGAGCTTCAACACGTTTTTCCCTCCACTCACAGGCTCTAGTGCTCCACGGTCACTCTCAGGCGTTAAACAAGTTAAACTTCTTTTACAATTATAACAACCGGCCGAAATGATGAAATATTGAATTCTTGAATAACAATTGAAATGGGTGCTGATTGACGAACAGCATCCAAACGAATCATTTTCAAGCCCCGAACTAGTTCTTGCAGACATTAGAGATGCTTGCAGAAAGCGTAGTGTTGGCGGCGAGTTCTTTTCGCCTAAAACTTGAATGTTGCATCCATCATTCATAGTTTTGAACAAATTAAGAAGAATTTGGTGGGTGAGAATCGGCGGTGAGTTCTTTTCGCCTAAAAACAGGCACTTGTAAAACATCGTTTGTTAAGAGTTTAAATAAACTGGAAGTTGATTCAGATGATTTGGTAGTTATCATTGTAAAAATCACAATAGCACAACAAAAGAATAATACCTTATGTGCGCATATACAGTTAGTATATAACAATTTAAAGAATCACAAGAGGCTTGCTTCATCTAAGCAAAATATGATTATATTCTTTAGGGTTTATGTACATCAGCACTGCAACAAAAGGCATCATACTATGGCTCTGGAACTAAATTTGCATCTGCCATTTAAAAAAAATGACCAAAAAACAATACTATACGAGGATTTATACGATGACAAACCTAGTTTGAATTGGTTCCAGTGTCATCCTAGATATGAAGTTCTGTTTTTGCATCGATTAGCATGTGATAACAGAATCACATGAAACAGAACTAAGAGTCACCGTTCAAAGGTGTAGAAATATAATTACTTAATCACCTCGGCTACCAAAATTTCTTCCGTGGCTGTACAACCAGAATATTGCAGCTGCAGTGTCCTAATGGCCATCCTACAATGACATAAAAACATATGTTAAATAGTGAAATGAAAATAATAATAATATAAATTCTTTTAAACAAACGTTTGAATACACATCAGACAACTTTGGGCCGATATAAATGTGTTTAACCACTTTAATTTTTAGCTAATTTATCAAACCTTGACCCATTTGCCCTGTGACCTGTTATCAGTTAAATTCCAACCGAATTGACCTTTTTATGTAAATGGGCCATAACTGAGTCGATATGCACTAAAGCACTAATAAAAATCATATGATTATGACATACCTTTTCAAGAGGGTCATCAATTTGTGAAAATTGCGTATTACTTAAGCCGTGAGCATGCTGTGTTGATGATCTGTAATACATGTGGCTTATCGCGGATCTGAGTCGTTGATTTCTTTGAGAATAGAAAATCTTGGTTGCAAGTGGAGCTGGAACACTCAACATTCCTGTCCCACCATAATTGTTATCATAAACATATATTCAATTCATTAAATTAATAAATAGAGGGTGAAATTACCTTTGGACTGTAGATGGTGCTCATTGAGTTTTGTAGGTGTTCGATGGCTGTTGACATCATCAAAGTTCTTCAAGCTTCTTGCTTGTGATTCATTTAGGAACTCCTTACCTGAATAATGAGTCTTGATTGAGATAAACATGGGGATGTAAGTTGAAATCATGACAATTTTTATTATATATCTTCAAGATATTCTTTATCAATACCGTCAATTTGTTTTTTATTTCCTAACATGAAACGAGAAATTAGAAGATTTAAGATTTTGAAACTAACAGTTGAATGTGTTTAATTAAGTAACTAAATGTTTGTTATAATTAAGAACAATAAAATTATGCAAACTTCACAAATCCATGATATTTGAGTGGAAAAAAGGACAGAATATACTTGGAATTTATCAGAATCCACCATCTATAGTTTGAGGTATGGTGGTGTCACTTTGATAAACTAAATATGATTTATCAAAAAATTGAATAGTTGGACTAAGTGGATGCATCAAAATGATAAATAATATAGAGTGCATAAAACCAATACTCCAAACTTGTTGCAAATAAGAAACGTTTTGGTTCTTACACGTAAAGCATTTTATAAACATAAATCGGCACAATTTGTTCATTGCCAGTTTCAAATTCAGAGCAATCTATTTTTTCTTTACAACAAGTATAGAGGATCAATAAGAAGCAAAGAATTCCAATGTAATTTTGCACTTATATAATGTAAATGAGTATGTTATATAAAGTTCTTAGTTCTGCCGGAAATTAAGCTTTAGTACTTGAACTGTGAAACAATTAGCATAAAAACATAATATCATTTCCATTTAGCAAAACAGAGCAAAATATAATCAAGAACCACCAAATAGTTACCACAGATTTCTAACCAGTACACATTAAAGTACAGGGTTATAACATATTACTTGTACATAAACAAACAAACAAACATACCCAGTGTATCCCGCTGAAGAGCAGGGTCTGGGAGAGGTATGTGGTGGCAAGTCTTTCCTCTATCCTGAGAGATAGAGAGACCGTTTCCGAAAACATATTACTTGTACATAAATAGAAGTAACACTTAACAAACAAAAGAAAACTTTGGTGACAACAAAGTAGTAATGTAATTCAATCAAATAAAACATGCATTGCACATTCTACGACATCATTTGAGCATTATATATACAAGTAGTATTTAGCATTTGACAAATAAAAGATACAAAGATGTGCACAAAAGAAGGAATATACCTTTTGGTTGTGTAGGAAATGAAGTATCCTTTAGGGTTTGCTCATCAGCACAACAATTTGAAGCGACTGTATTTGCAATTGCACATCTTTCAGGCTTACTGCCTGATGCAACTCGTGCTATGTTCGAGTTAAGCTTAACAAGCACAACTTTAAGAAACACATGAAGCAAATGTAACAAATGATAATTGAATTGTAAAAATAACTAGTAAAAGTATTAGTAATACTTCAAAAAAAATGTACGAATAATCTACAAGGATACAAGAAATACTAATTTGTAACTTCTTCTTCTCCTTCCTAGGAGGTTTCTTTTTCTCTGCAACATCAGTCTCTGTTGTACTGTCTACTAGTGAACTTAATGACTTGCAAATTTCTGTAGAAGTTGGAGACAATTTTTTTAACTCTATAGTAATTGTCACAAAATTATGTTATTAAGCTGCACATCTAAAAGAATTTAATCATAGCCATGGTGCAACCATAAAGAATTAGAAAGATAATATTACCTGCGTGATTTGCATATTGGCTAGCCTTCACTGGTTTCTTGCAAGAATTGCAAGAAACCTGCAAGTTGACATTTGAGAATTTAAAAATTACCTAAATTATTCTCAACAAGATGTAAAAACAAAACCAAACTTGTTTAAGTATTCACCAAGATTAAAGGATCCATCATAGGCCTCAAACCAAATACATGCATATCTGCATCGCAAAATTATGAGAATGAAACAGAAAGTGAGTACACAAACATATCGAAATTTAATATAATATTTCAATTTAATATAATATTTCAAAGAATAAATAATATGGTGTCCTTAGTTAATATAGTTCCACATTAGGATTGTCATCTTCGCTGCAATCTCAAAGATATAACAAGAAATCTAGGATTTTATATTAATGGACCCATAACATTATGGTTCTCCTCATAATTATAACTAATTTAAAAACTAAAAGCTTGCATGTTATTAGACAATAAAGCTATAATAAGTTGCATGTTAGAAAATATGTGGTTGTCAAACACCATTCTTACATCGAGCCATTTATTTTTAAATGTATTGATCTAGGTTGTGTCTTATGTCAAGGATTAAATAAAAAGAACATAGCTAAAGGGGAAAGTCAAACAAGATGAAAGTCATCCATTTAATTAAAGGATTAGGATTATTATTATAATAATAAGCTTGTTCTTGCAATTTCAACTAATGCATTCATTACCTTTAAAAAAAATAAAAAAAATGGAAAAGATGTGTTAGCAGGTCAACCCAACCCGACTGTTGTAGTCCATACTAAAGATGACCCATGTTAACCCTAAATCCTTTCGAATGGTTACTTGACCCGCCATATTGCCCGCTCTAATAAGATCAGTCTTTGCTACCAATAAGGTACCCAATACTCACAAACCATAGACAAGAAGGCTTACAAGAATTATTTTCTAACTCCAAATAATGAATCAGATAATTTACCTTCTTCATCAAGCAAATTTACTTCATCTGCCTCTTTAAGTTCTCTCTGTATGTACTGAGTCGCTAACTTCCAACAGCCTACATCCTCTGTCATAGAATTAAACAAGAAATAAACAATGACACTTGTCTATCATAATTTTCCAAGAAAGATGAGACACAATTTACTATCAAGATGAGACACAATTTACTATCAAATTATGACAAAATTGTAACAAAATGGTGTTAACAATGAAGCTTTTCAAACATCAAGTAACACACTGGATGTTGGAACACTACAATATTTGCCCTAATATGTTCACATTCACATAAACAAATAAAAAATGATGATATGACAATAACTGTAACATCCGGCCTCTCATACCACATTTACTGTCCACTTTGCCAACTAAGAGCTCACAAAATTGCTTTTGGTTGCTCGAGTCATTGCTCTCACGCGAGCACGTTTACTTGTGAAATTCTCGTCCCATCCGCAACGAATGTGCCCAAAACACGTTGATGCTATCGAAGGCGATTATTCCTTAACAACTCAACATCTATTCTATCAACGACCAATATGAGATTTGCCTAGAGTGTTACAATAACTAACCGACCAACATCCTAATTACATTTGCCATTTAGCCCTAACTATAATGATCATAATGATCATAATGATGATGATGATGAACACAAACATAATATTATTTGATTCAACCTGCCATTATTTGCGATCTACTCCTTCCTTGTAGAAGGGTTGTCATCTGCCCACCTGCAAGGGAGCATACCATCGAGACACACTCAAACTCTCAAACCACCTGCAAATAAGCCAAAATCCGTCAAATTACAAACGCACATTACCAAACCACACGATCAAAACCAAAGATTTCAAATCTTGTAAGCAAAAGATGTCATTTTTAACGAGAATTGATCAAAACGAAGAGGGTAAAAGGGTATGAACTTACAAGAGGTTTAGGGGAGTTGAAGATGATGATAATGGCGCTTGTTTGCGTAATTGGGAACACCCATTGGTGCAAAAGTTTTAGGGATTTTGGTTAGAGGGATGAAATCATGTGGTGTTTTTGAATGGATTGGAAATATGGAGTTGCTGATTGGGATTTGTCGTGTGGTAGTGACGGGTAAATTTTTTGCAGGTCCCTAAAGTTGTGAACATTGCATTCTCACCCAGAATAAACAATCTACTAAAACTAATACTTTTTTTTAACAGGTAAAGACGAATGACTAACACGTCGTTATAGATCAAACGGATGGTGAGAGAACTTATTTTGCCTATAAACCCACATCAATTGCCTATACAATCGATGTGAAACAAGTCTCATACATTACAATGATTTCGGTCCATTACACACGTCCTAAAAGAATCTATATATAATACTAAAAGAGTAACTTAGGGGGACACTTGGCACATTTCTAGGTCCCCTAAGTTTATTTTTCCCGCCTCTCTCTCCTCTTAAATAATTACCTAAATTAAAAAATTATTAAATAATCTAATTCTTTTATAGATTAAATTTTTTAATAAATTAAAAAAGATGTCTTTTTATTAATGTTATTTTAGAAAATAATTTTTTATACAATTAATTTTTTTTCTAAAACATCTAACTTTTTTAAAATAAAAAATATTTTAAAATTGGTATTTTTAAAAAGTAAAATTTTTTATAAACAAAAAATAATTAAAACTAGGAGTTATAATAAAATTTTTAAAAAATAACATTTTTAATACGGTTCGCTTTTAAAATAAATATTTAACTTTTTCTGGAAAGAAAGTTTAAAAACAAAAGTTTAAAAATTGATATCGTTATTTTATTACTTATAGTACTCATATGTAATTTTAATAATATTTTATTTTAGATTATCATTTTATACTTCATAAAATTTTATTATATTTAATATTTTATTTTTTAACCAGTATAATACACGGTTTATTAAATTTTATATTAAATAATAACAACTAATCAGAGATATTATGAACATTTATAACCCGATCCAACCCGATTCAATACTATATCTTTATATTTAATTACATGATCAAAATAATTCAAAAATAATTTAATTATTGCACATAACTTTCAGTGTATATTATTCAAATCTTAATTTCTTCACACTAATATCCTCCCACCCATTTAATATCTAGCTCACAATTTGACCGTCAAAAGTATTCCTTTTAAGTATAAAAGAAGATAGTTTTCTGTGACTGTATATTTCGCTATGACAATAAACAAAAGTTAAGATCAATCTCTGTCAAGTGTCGGTTTATACTTGAAAGATCCTATTTTTACGCATGATCAGATTTATAGCATTTTGTCAAAAGTTAAGAGTAAAGATGGATTGAAGCTTTTAGCTTTAAACAATAAGTCTAAACTTACTAATGTTACTACAAATGTAGTTTACAAGGATGTTTTTACTCATTTGTGACCTTATAATCAAAAGTTGTTATATCTTATTTGATATATAATACATTTGATTTTATTTTTATTTTCATATTATTTAATAATTAACTCTTCACAAATCCGTGTAATACACGGGTAACTAAAGCTAGTAGTTCATATAGTAGATACGCCGTTATGCTTCATTAAATTTTGGAGGAAACATGGTAAAATCTTTAAAGTCATAATCAAACTCATGATCTAAAAAGCTCTAAGCTTTATCCTTCATATCTCCTGATAATAAATCAAATAAGCCAAAAATCAATACTATGTTATTTAACTTCTTGTTTCATCTAGCAAAAGGACTCACACATCAAGTTATTGAAGGGTCTTGTAAGACTAGTATAAGCATTAATATTAAACTTTTGGTTTATGAAATTCTATGGAGTTAGAACTGAAAACTTTTGTATTTAAAAAACGTGTTTAGTTGACTTGATGGAATTGAAATTGGAAAGAATTTTAACGCACTGAGGAATTTAAAACTTCTTTCGCCTAGAAGGAATCTCGAAGTTTCCAATGAAATGTTAAAAATTACCAAAGTACCCACCTCAACCAAATATTTATCCAAAATGCATACCGCCGATAGTAATAAATAACATAAATTGACAAATGAGTTTTAACATTGACTACGCAATAGAAATTCAAACAACATAATAATCAGATCACAAACTTATACCAAAAAGATTCAACGGTAGAATTCAGCTTCTATTCATTTTAGAATAATTCAATTTTAATGAAGTTTATGTAACTAAGTTTAATCAGTTCTGAAAGTTTGTTTGGAACCTTTTGGCCTTTATTTTATTTTCATATTTTGATATGTAACATTACATGTTTTAGATAGATCATGCATATAAGTATACAGATTATAGAATACGTTGTTATTGTAAGTCTTTCTCACCTTTTGAATATCAAGATATATAAACTACAATTCTAGCACTTTTGAGTTGGTTTATACTAGCAATTAACAAATGAAAATAGGTTATGTTCCAAACTTTTCTCATTCATGTTATTTATATGGATTGATTTGTTTTAACAAACAATGCGTGATCACATTACAAAAAAATGTTTGCTGTGATTTATCTAACTATATATGATAAAGTTCTATCACATGTTATTTCGATTAATGTTGAAATAAATGTGTTGTCTTAAAAGCATCACATTGCATGATTCTTTTGTGTAAAGTAACATGTGAATCTTGCATAAGTGAGATTGCAAGTACTAGACCAAAACCAAGTTCATTTTCTTTAAAAACCGAAAAAATAAAGTTGACCCTAGAGGCTAGAAATCGTTAGTATCAGGCTTCCATGCTTAACCAAGCCTATGACTAGGCTCGCCAGGAAGAAATATAGCATGTTATATAAAGCATGTAGGCATGTAGCATCTTAAATACTATTGGTCTTCTTAAACGACACAAAAAAAAATATTGATCTTTCAGCCGATTATGTGCATTTTCTTTCATATTCCTAATTCACACACTTGAATGCTATTGATTTTCTAAAATGACACAAACAAGTATTTTAACAACAAATCATGTTAAACATATGCTTTGGGAGCTAAGCACGTATCAATAAAACATATGTCACACATAAATCTCCCTTTTGGCATTGATTTCAAAAAATATAGCGTGTTATATAAAGCATCTAGGCATGTAGCATCTTGAAATCACTATAACCAACTTTGTCTTTTTTCTTTAAGAAAAAAAAAGTACTAGACCCGATAAAAGTTAATTAATAGAAAGAATAAAAAAATATACGAAGTTAAAGGATAGTAGGATACTAGCCCTCCCCAAGACTAGATCCTTAAGCGAAACCTAACTATTGAGCCTAACAGTCGGGTTACGACACCCGGTCCAATGACAACTAGTTTTGGCCTATACATAAATAGAGAGCCGCCCCAAACATCCTAGATCCGTCACAATGAGTTTAAGATTTTGAAAGTCAAGATGTTCATTGTTTTACAAAGGTTAAATCGATCGTTGATTGGTTTTTGTGAACTTGTTTCGTTGCTTGAAAAATGACCTTAGCTCCTCCAAAATTTTCATCCTAAAGAATCTCTTTAAATCCTCCAAATGCTATTGACTTGCTTCTAATCCTTTATCAAGTAGTTGAATATCATGTTTAACTGCTCTTGCGTTAAAAATTCACTTATAACTCGACCTTTATATTCTCTTGTTTGGGGAAGTGGCGTGTGATTTAATGTATTTTAGTCATGGAGTATTAAGCTGAACTATTTGATGTCAATAGCACTATGATCATCACCAAAGACAATACTTTTCTTCTTATTTAATCCGTATTTAACCGACGTGTGTTGCATCCATAGTAGTTGAGTGCAACAATATCATGTGGTCATGTATTCTTACTTCTGATGTTGAATGGAGCTTGAAGTTTGCTTGTGGCTATACCATGTCACAAGTATTGTTTCACATATAGAAACTAAAGGTGCCAACGGGTCGTGTTTGAGTGTTGTTGACACGAACCCGAAAATCTCGTGAGGTACATGAGCCCAACATGACAAGAATATTCATGGGTTGACACAAACACCCATTTAATATATTACATAAAACACGCTATTAAAAAATTAAAAAATAAACGAGTTAACAAGTCGACCAGTGAACCAGTCTATCCGAACACGTCCTGTTTAGCTAAAGGTGTTCACTGGTTTGATCTAGAGCTGATTTGAACCCGCTTATAGTACCTAAGCCCAGAGCTTTGAGTTTTGTGTTATTTAATTGCAATGGCAAACCCAAAATTCTTCTTGTAGGGGTCGAAAATTTTTGATAGTCAATTGTGTATTGTTAAATTCTACTAGTTTAGGTTCACAGTTGATTTGGTTCACATAAAAACATTAAAAACCAAATCAAATTTTAAAGCATAATATATCAATTGTCATTAGAAATATATATTAAAAATACAATATGTCTAAAGTTATTCTCAACTGATTATATATTTTCAAACCTTGCCATTATATTATCTATTAAAACATTAATATAACAATTATTTTTTAATGTATATAAATACAACAGGGTTGTAACCATGAACGGAGCGATGACTGATAGTAAGTGCTCCGAGAACAAGTATTATTGCGAAAGTAAGAATTTAGGGCTTGGGGCGGTAATAATGATCCAACTATTTAGAATCATATATGTGATTGAACTAACAGTCTTTTCAATTGCCCTTAATATAGGCACTTTGATTTTTGTAGACATCTACACATGTTTTAGCGATTTGTTATAATACCATGATGATACTATTACCGAACATATGGTATCTAATAGGTCGTGGATATCAATTAAGATAAAACATTACTAGCGTTTGTATAAAAACTCTGATCAAATGTAAAAATTGTATTATGATTAACGGTACATAACTATTTATAAATGATAACTCTTTAGTCACTCATATTTTACTTTTATTGAGTTATAATTATCTCTTTAGATTAAAGTATATTATTTTTCAATTAAAAATAATATTTAAATAAATAGCATCTAGTTATAAATATATAAATAGTAAATATAAATTAAAATGTTAATCTAAAATATTATAAATAAGATAATATTCAATGTAGTGATCTAAATAATCTTATGTTATTAAATAAGGTATTAACAATGTGAATTAAATAATATATTAATTAGAAGAAATTTATAAATGGAGGCAAAATAGGAATTATTGATATAACGCTTGTACTTCATGCTTTATAAGTTGTGCTAGGTGTCTTAAAAATTATGTACAATGATCATTTTTTATCTAAAAAGATGTTTTATATATAGTATATAAATATAAATATAGATTAGGTTAATTGTTTAATGGGCGGATCATTGCTTTAATGGGCTTAATTTTTCAAAACAATTATTTTATTATTTGGATAATTGAATTTATAGGCATCAACCCACTAATAAAATTAATTGTTTAAATAAATTGGTTTATAATATTTTTATGTTTTTGAAAAATTTAAGAATCTAAATTGACTTTTTTTGAAGTCGGTGTTAAAATTATTAAGGGTCGGTGTAAAAAACTTTTAGTGGTCGGAGTAAAAAAATCATGGGGCCCCGTGTCAAAATTTATAGAGAAGCATTCGGGATTAAATCATATATATACCGAAGAGCTAAAATTTTCATGATGTGTGGGCGACACCCCCACTCCTTAGCTCCGCCAATGCGCCAATAGGTAAGTGTCGTGCTTTCACTTTGCATCTGAAATTCACTCCTTTGGTAGAAACAACCCCGTGTGTACTTTTTCTATTACACATACACCTTCACTTGTTTGTATCCTAGAATACGCGTCTTGAGTTTCACATGCTCGCTTCAAACAATGCAAGACATTTCGGGTTTGGCTAGTTCTTAGGTCGAGTCGGCTCCCTATCATACTTGTGTAGTTGTGTGAAGACTTTGTTTATCTTGATTTCCATCTCTAACTTTCGAAATCTTATCATAAGTTGGTATTAGAAGCATTTCCTGAATGATCAAGGATCAATCAAAAGTTAATGTCTTTTTATGGCATACTTTCGTTAGGACATAAACAACTTTGTGTTATGGAACTTCCATTCATAAAAAGTAGGTTATTATTACTTTCATTTTTTTTGAAACTTCTTTTCCATCATTTATGATAATATTGTCATAGTCCCTAACCGAACCAAATAGAATATTATCAACATAAATTTATGACAACCTTTACTTATATTCAAATAATGTATAATAAATTAATTTCTTATATAATGTGAAGTAAAAGAAAACGTTAAGAAAGAAAAACTGGCTTTAAATGGTGTGATTATGGGTTCAAGATAATTAGATAATTTTATTTGTTATTGTTATATGATTTTTAAAATTTCTCTCCTAAATAGTTATCCAGAGTCAAAAAAATGTAGAAAAAGAAAAATAGATGAAGATTTAAGTAAGTCTTAAAATGGGCTGGAAGAGTTGATCCACTTACAATTTGATTTCAAAAATACTCGAAGAGTCTCATGATTCATTAAACTGTGAACATATAAGTTAATTAACTACAATAAATTTTTTTTAGACAAAATTACAAAAAACGTCCTTTAAATTTATATAAAGTTGCAGGTATCGTCCTTTATCTTTAAAATGTACTCTAAACATCCTTTATGTTAACATTTTGTAACAGAATTCGTCTTTTAAACTAACCGTCGTTAACTTTTTCAGTTAAGTCAAGGGTAATTTGGTCTTTTTACCTTTAAAGTACTATTAATGTAGACTTTTCCAAACGTAAAGGACGTTTTCTGCAACTCTTTTATTTTACATAATTTATGTATTTTTACAATAATACATCTACATATTATTTTTAAATAAAATAATATATATTATTTAATTATTTTCATCCACGTATTATCTGTAAATATCTATTGTATAATTTATATTATTTATTTATTTATATTATAAATACATGGATGAAAAAAATAATGTGTGTATATATATATATATATTAGACGTGAGTGAATATAATTAATTAGCTATACGTGCATGAAAATATTTAATATATTTAATTATGTATGAATTTATATATATATATATATATATAATACATGGATCAAAACAATAATATATATTTATCGTATATAAATAAAATTATATATTTTATCTAACTCTAAACACTGTTTTATTATTTTATTATTTATATAATTTATATTTATATATAATATGTGGATAAAAATAATTAAATTATATGTATATATATATATTCGTTATATAAAAATCATATGTATATGTATTCTTATAAAAATACATAAATTAAATAAAAGATAAAAAAATTGACAGAACACATCCTTTATGTTTAGAAAAAATACATTAATAGTCCTTTAGAGTCAAAAAGACCAAATTGCCTTTGACTTAACGGAAAAACTTAACGGCAGTTAGTGTAAAGGACGATATCTGTTACAAAATGTTAACATAAAGGACGTTTAGAGTACTTTTTAAAGATAAAGACGATAACTGTAATTTTATATAAACTTAAAGGACGTTTTTTGTAATTTTGTCTTCTTTTTATTATCGTTATGATAGCTATCGTATTACGAATAACTTTTCTAACTTGGTGGGCTTATTTTTACATATCGCAAAGTCTAGGGCCGCACACGACTCCTATGTAGCTATGTGTGCATTTATATATACTGAATAAAATCATATTAATGAAAACAATATTTATTTATTTATAATATAGCGATATAAATGATGTGAAGGGGTAAAATCTAAATATGTTATGGAACAAGCGGATAGGAATAAATAATTTAGATTGGATTCATGTATATAGTCAAAATGGGTGAGGATAACGTAATTATTCGGATTTCAAACGATAAATGCAAATCACAAGGTTGTTGCGTATCAAAATTTTCATTTTCTTGAAATTTTATAAATTTAAGGCCAAAAGGTTAAGACATGACATGAATGAACTAGATATCAACTTTTGTGTGTGTGTATATAGAGGAAGCTGGTTAAAGAGAAAATTAATTTTTAGGAGAAAACAAAAAAAAAAAAAAAAAACGTTTTAGAGCCCTAGATGTAGTTGATCCATGGTTAATATTGATTGTTGGCATGATTGTATTTAAGTTGATAATTTTAAGCATTTAATAAAGCTTTAAAGGTATTGTAGAAAAGCAAAATTTATTAATTTGGAAACCATCATATTTAATTAACTCAATTTCCTAAATTTAATATCCTTTCTCATCTCTTCTTAGTCAAACAAATTACTAAATTTAAGCTTATGAATTTGTAACATTCGCAAAAATTTCCACCAGTACGAGAATTTTGGTAAAATAATTGTACAAGTTAGTGTGTTACGTATACAAATGACTGTGTTAGGCATACGGAAGACTGTGTTACGTATACAGAAGACTGTGTTATGTATACAGAAGATTGTGTTACGTATATGGAAGATTGTGTTATGTATGTGGAATAATGTGTTATGTATGCAGAACAATGTTTTACGTATACGCAAAACTATCTTGCGTATACGAAACATTGTGTTCCGTTATATGAAACATTGTCTTACGTATACGGAACACTGTACTATGTATACGTAACCCAATCAAATCGAATCTTAAATTTTCAAACCATCTAAACCACATTGATATATATCGCAAACGTACATATGCAATTGTTCGCAATTACGTATATGCAACTATAACACATAAAAAATGTATAAAATATTTTATTGAACTCATAAATTTACGAGTATGTACACGTTGTTGTGTGTTTGTAACTTGAGTTACATGTATGTAACGTATGCTATTACATGTACTGATATACCCAACTCACAGTGTTATAATATAAAAGAATTGAAAATAAAGACAAAAAAAAGATTCTATTTGTAGAATCCATGACTTCGTTTGTGTTATTCACTTGTAAGTTTAGTAAGATCAAAAATACTCCATGAGATCCTAAATCACTATTCATTCTTTAAACATTGTAATCAAAGTAAAAAGAATAAAAGACCAACTGATTGATGAAAACCTTAAATAAGAAAATGTTATAAACTCATAAACCTTAAAAAGGTAATATTGTATGTGCTTTGGAAAAACGATTATAGATGCTTGATACTATATGATACAATCCAGATTTATTGTTGTTCTTGAAATAAATTGTTGCTGATGATCTTTGCACTTTCATTGAAATTAAAATTGTAATCGATGATTAAATGGCGAAAACTGTAAATAATTTAGGAGAATTAATCCATAAAAATTGTGAGTTTGTTTTAATTTAAATATCTTATACATGATTTGGTTCTCGTTTAAATTTAAATATATTATTTATGGATATGATAGTGTGATCTAGTGAAATAAAGTAGATTCCAAATTAGGTTAGTACATTTACCAAAACACCTTTTATATTAAATTAAATATAAATAAACTATAACTTATGTGATTAGCTAGAAGTAGTTGTTTTAATTTTCATTTATAAGTGTGGTTTTCATTTTATCATTATCTTATATAAGGGATCTTTTGAAAACCATATTATAAATAAAAACCATGAAAATTAGATGTTATATATGTGTAACTACGTGTTACAAAGTGTACAACTAAGAGTTACATACATTTATGCGTTATTTATATGTAAGTATGTGTTACCAAGTGTACAACTAAGAGTTGCGTATATGTAGTTCCTACAAGTTACGTATACCTAAGTCGTTTCGTCATCATCGACGTTCCTTGGAGTTTATATGAAAAAAAATACAAGGACCTTGAAAAATAAGGTTGAATTATACTTAAATATACTTTAAAAATTAAAAAGTTAAGAAAAAAGTTCAAATACAAAGTGCATTTTTGTTAAAAAGTGTGATAATATACAATGAGTCAAAAAAGACATAAAAAATTTATATCTCACAATCTAAATCGAATTTCAAAAAAGTAATTCGGAGCTTTTGTTCCCCTAGTCGTTCTCATTAAGAAAAAATAAATAAAAATTAAAAAAATAAAAAAATTAATTTTTTTTATTGTGTCACTTGTGAAAGACACAATAACTTCATTGTGTCATTATGAAAGACACAATGACGTCATTGTGTCAACATAAAAGATACAATGACGTCATTTTGTCATATAAAGATACAATGATTTTGTGTCTTTTCACACTTTGTAGCAAAAATACACTTTGTAGAATAATCTCACTCAGAAGTTAAATCAACTATAAATTATGTGATTGGGTAGTGGTGGTTTTCACAGTTTTTAATTATAAACATGGTTTTCATTTCATCTCTCCCTTATATATATGTATGTATATATGTATATATATGTATATATATGTATAAATATATATATATATGTATATATATGTACACACACCATACATACATACATGCATGCATGCATACATACATACATACATACATACATACATACATACATACATACATACATATATATATACACATACATATATATATATATGTATATATATGTGTGCGTGTATATATATATAAATTTTTATTACCGAACACACTCTTTATTTTACACATACTTTACTCTTGAAATCATAATATTTGCACACTGTAGAACTTGATCCCACATTGCTTTTTCATCAAGGCTTGTGTCCTTCACAAAACAAGTATGAAGTATTAATAAGAAAAAATCAGTACATGATAAATTCAAAGATAAAAACACAAAAATGGGCGATCCGATGCTTGATTTATCTCTTGCTTTAGGTGGAGTCCGAGGAGAGCCAGATAACATCACTACTACAAAATTAGGCTAATGCAACTTTTTAGATGTAACATTTTTCAGTCGAGTTGTATTTGATTCTAATGCAACTTTGTCGAACATAAAGGTTGCATTAGAAGATTTAATGCAACTTTTTCCATAAAAAGTTGCATATTTATATTGAAATTACAACCTTTTTATTTAAAAGTTGCTAATTTACTAGAAACTGTAACATTTTTGTTAAAAGGTTGTAAATTTTATTAAAATATGCAACATTATTAAAAAGATTGCATATTCAATAAAATTTTGCAACCTTTTATGAAAAAGGTTACAATTTTTAGTGTAAGTATCGATTTTAAAATAAAAGATTTGAAATTTGAATAAAAGATTGCTATTTAAGTAAAATTTTGTTAGTGATATGCGTAAAACGAGATACATATTTTATTTCTAAAAAAACTATACTTTGAACAAATTAGATATGATATCAATTTACAAAAATCATTAAACATATCTTCACAGAAATACTATGCTTAATTTATATATTATTAATTACTAACTTTTTTATCCATGTAGTGTTGTATATGTGTTGTACATATGTTTTGTTTTTTAATCTTTCTTTATTGGTTTTTATAAATTTCTATTTCTATATTTCAAATAAATTTGCTTTTTAACAATTGTATGTATAGAACTCTTTTTGATGTTAGAGTTCCGTTTCATACAAAAGCGTACGTTATCGTCTTCAACGTTCTCTGCAATAGGCATATTTTCGACAACATTCGATTTTATATAAGATTACGTATGTTATGAATATGTCATTAATCCAATTCGATAAGTGTTACCGATCCCCAACTTGAAATTGATTATTTATGAGCTATATGATTCTTCTCGTATAATCTCTGTGTTTAATCTTATTTGAATATGAATATGTCATTAATCCAATTCGATAAGGTTTTGTTTCAATTAGGATTTATATTTTCCAGTATCGATTTAGAAATGGGTTTTCATCTAAAATCGAGTTTGTAAAATTTCCGGTACATACTTAATCTATTGATTTTACGTTTTAACTCATAAATGATTGGGGTGTTAGTTCCAATAATAATTTAATATAATACTCTTTACTTGAATGTTGCGATTGCTATCTTTGGAGTCCTGATCCTGTGCTTTAAACTCGTATAAGTGCATTTAGTAATTAAAACTGATCTTTACTGTAGTTAATTAGTTGTTCTGTTGAGAACCAATAGTTAATCAAGAGTTGTGTAAACTTGATTTCTAGCAGCCACAAATTTTCAACCTAAGACCGCATCTATTTGAACTGTGTATTGGTGTTATTTAAATTGTTAAGGACCATTACTTGTCATTGCTACTATCTAGTATCTACACTGGTTAATCGCTCTATAAAGGTTGTGTAAACTTGATTTCTAGCATGCTTGTATATAACCGTCACATCAATAACCTTTGTCCTAGTTGTTGCATGTTTGCTGGTTACCAACTCATATTGTTACTTACATATTTTTCAACAAGCAACTTGTATTGTGTATTGTTGCTTTACAGGTTGTTGTATTATTAAAATATTTTCTTATTCTCTTTTAAAGGAATAAATGAAGAATTAAAAACCTTCAGAATATGGAAGTGCTTTGGTTGATCCTTTTACAATTGTAATGAACAAGGAGCGTGATGGCTACCTTCGACTTTATGGCAAAGGTGTTACTAAAACAATGATGAAAAAAATGAATGGTGGTGAGGAACCATACATGATTTCAAGGGGGTTTATGGAATCATTTAAAGCGAGCCTTGACGTTGAAAAAACACAATTGCTTGAAATAAGAAAAGAAATTGAAGAAGACCATCAAAGAAAAAAAGCTGAGATTGAAGCTATGCGAAAAGATTTTGATAGTCAACGAGCAAACTTTGAAGCTACAATAAGGAATATAATGGAAAAGCTACGTGCCGGAGTACTTGAGGATCTTAGAGATGATTAGGAGGTTTTAGTTTCTATTTATAATAGTAATTAACAACTTTATTTTGATTATGTTGTTATTTTAAGGTTGGACATATGTTACATTACAATATATTATGTATGTATTTATATTATTGTTATGTTGATGTATTTGAGATACTATTGCATACTAATTCAAACAATGAGTTATAGAGTTACATTTGTGAGTAAAAAATTCAATTGCTTTTGTTGAAATTAAAAACTACAACGTGTTGCATTTGATGTGAAACAAGGTTGCATTTTGGTCTAGCAAAGGTTGCATTTGAGTGTTAGAAAAGTTACACTAAAAAGTAAAAAAAAGTTGCACTAGCATATAAAAAATGTTGCATCTTAAAAAAGTTGCATTTGACTAGCATATGCAACATTTCCAAAAAAAGTTGCATTATCTAATAAAAAAATTGCATTATCTATAAAAAAGTTGCATTAGGTCTAATGCAACTTCATCGAATGCAGCCCTTGATAAAAGGTTACATTAGGCCTAATGCAACCTTTTCAAGGCCTAACGCAACATTGTACATGAGTTGCATTAGCTTCATTTTCTTGTAGTGCATATGATTTCTGATGTATGCACTCTTAGCTTACATTTTGTACAAGAGACCATTTCTCACGATTTGTACCCATAACCTCATGGTTACAAACCAACAAGCTTATCGTTTTTTAAACCCCTCCGAAAATTTATGCATCTCGTTTTGTAGATACTTGAAGCTTTGCACAAGTGTGGCTCATTCAGAATTATAGGGTATTGTAATAGCAAGATTAAGTTGTTCAATTCATCTAAGTGTTAGTAAGTTCACTTTTGAGTGGAGTTATAACAATCGATAGTGGATTTGATCAAAGGCATGATTTTGACAGATGGATTTTACATATTGAAACTTCACATTCGTTGCAACTTCGATTGCAACGTTGATATGAAGTGTTTCGAATGCAACACTTTCAATGGATGTGGCAACTTGTCTTGTAGTTTTAATGTGCATGCATTCAAGCATTAATAGAATAGTTTACTACTGTATTAGGCGTGCGTGAAACTTCTAATCTATACAACCTTTAGATTGTATACAAATGCATTTTGTATTTATTCTTGTGCTTAATTCTTACAGTACGTGTTACTTGTATTCGATTTGAGTTTGATTTTTCACGTAACCAAGAGTTATCGAGTGTTTACACCACCATACACACAGATGCCACATGTTTGTGTGTGTTTAAATGATCCGATGTTGTTTATTTTATCTTATTTGCAAAGGGCGTACCTGGTGCTGCAAAGAGCTCCCGCGTTTTCGCGGGGTCCAGGGAGGGTCCGTCCCATTTAAGGGAAGATGTACGCAGTCTTTCCCCCACATTTTGTGGGGAGGCCGTTTCCACGGATCGAACCTGAGACCTTCGGTCCCTTATTTTATCTTATTTGGACCTGTATTAATTAGTATCAGAGCATAATTTATTTATTTATTTATATTAACTATATTACATCTACAAGATAATATTATGTTATGTATTGTGTGTTATTCAATGTAAGTTTGTATGGATAAGTATCAACATTTATTTTGATGTAATTGTTCCATCTTACTACTCTAAAATATGCATGTCAAATATATTGTCTTTAACACCCACGCTTCGTTAATCTTTGTATTATTGAGCCATAATGTCTATGGACACGGATTAATGGATGATTTTATAATGTTTCATCTTTTAATTATTCGGTTTTTTAAAGTATCATTGCAACGTGTTACAATAGTGTTAAAAAAAGAGTATAATTATTATTCAAAAATAAATAAAGAACAATGCGTGTAACATGTGGCTACACGTGGGCCGTGCGTACAATGTGTTTCATAGATAAATCGTTTTTTAAAGTCATTATCTTATCATCGTTTAGATGTTAAAAAATAGACAAGATATTACTTATATATCTTTTATATTATTTTATTATATATTTGTATTATAATATCTGTCAATGATATTTCTAAGCTTGTTACAAAAGTATTTTATTCGAAGGGAGAGGATATGCTACAAAGGTTATATTCTTAAAAAGGGTGAGAAGTAATTCTGGTCATTGGATCAACTCATTAAAATAGATCAATGGTTCCAAAAAACGCGGTGGCAAAATATAAATAAGTGAAAAACTGCTAACAGGCGGAGGGGCAAAAAAGTAATTTGACACAATGGTTGTTTGACACAATGGTTGTTTGACACAATGGTTATTTGACACAATGGTTATTTGACACAATAGTTGTTTGACACAATGGTTGTTTGAAACAACGGTAATTTAACACAATCGTAGTTTGACACAATAGTAGTTTGACACAATGGTAATTTAAAACAATAGTAATTTGGTATGTTGGCATGTTATTATATTTTGCTATGTGTTGGCATGTTAATATTTGTTGCTATATGTTGCTTTACATTACACAATAGTATTTTGATAACTTGTTTTTATCGTCAAAATCAAACGTAAACAAAACTCTTCAAACATGATACAATGAATATAATGACACAATGAATATAATGACACAATGAATATAATGACACAATGAGTATATGACACAATAAATCTTATGACACAATGAATCCTATTCTTGAATAGGCATAGAATCAACTGTGGAGCTGTTTGAAACTTGTTTATCCTTAATGCCTTGAAGATATAAACTGCAATTGCGTATAATGTGACCAGATTGTTTGCAAAACCCACAATTTCTCAACTTTTTTTCTGCTTGTTCGATGGCTAACTCACGAGCTGACTTCATTCTTTTCGGCCTACCTTTTGTCTTTTGCTTAACAGGTACATTGAATTTTGCTTAACAGGTACACTGAATTTTGCTTCATTTCGTTCGCTTCCTCAGGTAACTCTGCAAACCTATCTCTCCTGCTTGGAGGTGGGGCGACCATTTGAACTTTATCAGCCTTAGACTTGTAACTATTTAAATAATCAAGATAAAAACACAACTAGTCTTTGTTCGTAACCAATTGATTAACAATAATTGTTTTATTCAGACACAATGATAATACAAAAGACACAATGACGAACAAAAAGACATAATGATGATATCTAAGACACAATGATGATGTCAATCAATAACAAAAATCATATAACAAACACAACAACATAAAAGACACAACATATAGAGACTCACCTGATATTTATAAAATATGTTCAACAACATATTGATAATGTCCAGAGTAATCTAACAGTATAGACACAATAACTGTTTTATTCAGACACAATGACAATACAAAAGACACAATGACGAACAAAAAGACACAATGATAATACCTATGACACAATGATGATACCTATAACACAATGATATGTCAATAAATAACAAAATTCACAGAAATCAGACAGTATAGACACAATGATGATCCAAACGACAAAATTATTAACATACTATTTCAATTACAGTATATAATCGTCTTCATACGTACCAAACTGATGAAATCAAATAGATCAACATAACTCAACCATCTTCAACAGAAACAACATAAAGCAATCTTCAACAGATGAATTCGATCGTTTGAATCTTCAACGATTGAAATTGATGTAAGATGAAACATCAACCGTTTGAATCGATAAATTGAGAATTTTGTTGAAGGCTTGTGTTCAAATAAATTAGATGTAAGCAATCTTCAACAGAATTGATGTAAGCCCACACCTCCATCTCAAAAAATTAGACTTCCTAAAATACCCCTCCTTCTATTTTTAAAAATATGCCACATGTCACTCATCGATTGCTTCTCACACTTTTTACATAATGTTCACTTTGTATTTGAACTCAAGCCTTTATTCGAATATGTAATTATAAGAATACAAAAAGATATATTTGTAAGTCTATCTTGGCTTTATTGATGTCAAGCATAAATAGTTAAATTTTTGGATCAGTATTGAACACGTACAAAATATTGGTTCACAACTTCACATAGATCTTAATTTCCATCATTATAAAAATTAGTTTTTAAGTTAGTTAAAGTCATTACTAGACCTTTTAAAAAATATTTTTAATGTTGTCTAGATTACAAGATACTGAAATAGTTTACAGTAACTTATTAAATATTTACAATTATTTTATATTCTTCTAAATTAAAATCAAAACCAAAACCAAAATGTTGAAGATTTAAACCGAACTAAAGCATACTGTTACTCATGAGCTGATAAAAGTTTGGCTTAATGGTTTAGATTTATTATATAATCTTTAAAAACCAATTGAAATGAATAGTGGGTTTGTTGCTTTTAAGTTTTAACCACAAAAGATATCTTTTTTACATTTTGGTCCCTCCAACTGATGTATATATAAACACAGACACATTGTTGCATTGCAGAGAGAGAAAGAGGGCTTGTGTTGGGGCCTAGGGGATGGTGCCGTGGTGGAAGAGGCGGTGGCCGCTGCGGTTTGGCCGTTGTTTCCCGCTTCCATGTGCCTTCTTCCCTCTGGCTTTTCTTCTCTGCATCACCGCCGCCGCCGCCACGAGTGCTTCCCTACACAGGCGCCTCATCGGAACCAGTGACGTCAACGGCCTTGGTCCGGCCATCAGATCCGGTCTCCACCACGAACTCCACCGTCTCGCCCTCTGGTCATCGGCGACGGTTGTTCGGTTTTCCGGCAGGTTCGAACTTATTTGAGTATTCCTGGTGACAGAGCCGGTGGTTCTTTGTTGTCGATGCATAGTGTCACCGACGTTGGTTGTGACGGATTTTGGGGGTTGCCGTCAGGTGAGGGAATTCGCCTTTTGGCTCCCCGTTTCCGGTGACGCGACCCTCGGCTGCCACATCCGATTAGCCTCCGTCTCCTCTATTCTGGTGTTTCATGTTCTGATTGGGTCGTTCCGACTAGGGTTTAAGCGCGACCTTCTTTATTACGATTGTGCTCCTCTGGTTGGACGCGAGGCACAATTGGTTATGGTTACCACCAATGATGGTCTTTTGACAATATGAACATTTTCAGGCTCCGATTGGAACCATATTCGTTGGGGAGAGTTGTTTTGTCCCTTTTTTCTATATGGTCGTTGATAATTATTATACATCTGAGATCTGGTTGCATCCGGGTCTCAGACTCTTTGTCGGTGTAGATCTCCGGTGACTGATGGTCGTCTACATATCGTTGTGGTAGGTTGTTGATTATTAGGGTCTAGGGTTTACTGCATTTGGATAAGATTATAAACCAAAAGAAATTTGGGCCTTTGTTGTTCAGGCATGGCATTTCTGTAAGTTTTGGCTACGATGGGATTGTGTTTCTGTGCCTCCAAACACACTGACTGTTGTCGGTGGTTTGTGTTGGTGGTGTTGTTTAGCTATGTTAAACCGTTGTTTACATGACCAATTGGCTTAGGCACAAAAATCTTTTGAAGGCTATGATGAAAAAGAAATGAGTTTCTGTTGTTTGGTATGACATTGCTTTTGCATTGCAACCACAACTGATCATCTATTTTGAGCCCTGATTACCAATCAAACTAATTTGTTTGTATCGACTGTCGCATATACAATGAACGATGTCGAATACACATCTTATTGTTCGTCGTTAATATTCGCGCAAGCTGTTTATATTGTTGCTTATGAGATTGACTTCGCTTGCACTGTGTTGTATTTTTAGGCACTTGAATAAAGATGGGTAATAGACGATGACAATAAACAAATGACCTTTGAGTTTGTTGTTTTGGCATGGTAAACGGTTAGTTTGCAGCCATAACAAGCTGTTATTTTCGAGCCTTTTTATCGAGCTGTGTAAGAATCGATTAAACCCCGTCGCGAAGCGCGGGATAGAAAACAATTAGTTGAATATTTATAATGAAAAAGTTTGTAAAATACTATTAAAATTTAAAAAAAGCAATAATATTCTTACAATTAACACTTAACCGACTCCATGAATTATATATATTTAACCAAAACTCAATCATATTTCTTCTATTTTTCGACGGGTTACTCAATAATGTTTACGGTCTAATAGAGTAAAATATGAAAAAAGTTACACAACCTGAAATCCTATAACCTGGATTCGATTTATTCCTGCTCGTTTTAAGTATAAACCGCATGCTAAACCGTTTGATTTTTTCCTAAACTGACATTTTCATGATTTTAAACCGAAACATAAACATCACTACTTATTTCCTTACCGACTTCAAAGCACTAAAATTTAAACTTCAAAATCAAATGAACACTTAAGAATATGATTTACTAAAAGAAAAAGTTAGAGATGAGAGTGGGTGACACACCATTATCATAAAACATTATGCTATCCACACAATGTGATTTCAAGTGACGTGGACCAATCACAATCACCTCACGATTTCATTCCACCCAACTCCTCTTCTTACAAGATTCACCAAGTTGCCTCCTTTCACCAACATAACCGAAATTACCACCACCACCACCGTCACCACCACCACCAACCACCGTCTAAACCCACCCATTACACCTCCGATCACCACCTTCGCCACCGTACCACCACACATTCCCAATTTCCCCTCTTTCTCCACTCAATTCCCTCAATCACCGTCCAAATCGACCCTTTTCCAATGGCCCTTTGTGGGTTCGCATTCCCGGCGAATATGAACCACCGGGCGATTGGTTCTCACGCTCCGGTGGTGCAGCATTGCTTCTTTGGTAAAGATCTGCAACACCCGCAATCGTCCCACAAGCCCTTTAATCAGGTTTCGTGTGTTCAAGTTTCTTGATCTTGTTTGAGTTTTTGACTCGTTTGGAGATGAATTGTTGTTGGAATTTGAGCGTTTTGGTTGTTTGTGCGTTTAGTTGAGTAAAAGGGTAGGTGTGGTTCAAGCGACAATGGCTGATAGAGGTGAGTATCACTCGCAGAGACCCCCGACTCCGCTTTTGGACACCATTAATTACCCAATTCACATGAAGAATCTCTCGATCAAGGTAAATTAATCGCACCCAACTTCGATTCTATAACAATATATGCTAGATAATCATAAAAACAAGCTTAAAAGTTAATTAATCATCTTAATTTTAGATTTGAAATCATGTTTGGTTTGACTGCAAAGTCAAAGCATTTTTTTGAATCCTGTAAGTCAATGGTTTATGCAGAGATACCTGATTCGAATTGAACTATGTGTCTGTCTAAGATGTTTGAGTCTTAATAGTTTTGTTTAATTTTGTTTTACTATTATATGGTGTAGGAACTGAAGCAACTAGCTGATGAGTTGCGGTCTGATGTCATATTCAATGTTTCTAAAACTGGTGGCCATTTGGGTTCGAGCCTTGGTGTGGTGGAGCTCACAGTGGCTCTTCATTATGTGTTCAATACGCCGCAAGATAAGATCCTTTGGGATGTTGGTCATCAGGTGAGAAATGATAGGATTATACAAGTCATATGATATGGAAAATGTTTATGCTTGAATTTGAATAAGGTCAATATTTGTTTTTGCAGTCTTACCCGCATAAAATATTGACGGGAAGAAGAGACCGAATGCATACCATTAGACAGACAAACGGGTTGGCGGGTTTCACTAAACGCTCTGAAAGCGAGCATGATTGTTTTGGCACGGGGCATAGCTCTACCACCATTTCTGCAGGGTTAGGTACTTTTCTAAATTTAAGGGTTATAGGCTTATAGCTTGTTTAATGCTGTATAAAGCGCTTAGCGGAAGATAGTGTTTGGATGTGCTTCTGTTATTTGACGTTGTAATAATCACATGTTTGATCGTTTTACAATATTAATATATGTAAGAGTCAATAGATTAAAGCGCGAAAAGCACATATAAATACTATCTTACACAATATAAATTATTCAAATCATGTGTCACTTTCATAACAGACATTCAAACACCCCCTTATGGTCTTTTTCATCATGAAGTTTGTATCTTTAAGACTTTAACTAATATCATCTGATTCCAACTTTGGTTTCTTTATGTTTACCTAATCGATTTATCTTTCTGTTTTTAAATTGTGAATGAACAGGTATGGCTGTGGGAAGGGATTTAAAAGGGGGAACAAACGATGTAGTTGCTATTATAGGTGATGGTGCTATGACCGCGGGTCAAGCCTATGAAGCCATGAACAACGCGGGTTATCTAGATTCAGATATGATAGTCATCCTTAACGACAATAAACAAGTCTCATTACCAACTGCAACACTTGACGGGCCTATACCTCCTGTTGGCGCTTTAAGCAGTGCTCTCAGTAGGCTACAATCTAATCGCCCTCTTAGGGAACTGCGTGAAGTTGCCAAAGAAGTTACCAAACAAATAGGCGGGCCCATGCATGAACTCGCTGCTAAAGTTGATGAATACGCCCGTGGTATGATTAGTGGTTCAGGGTCAACACTGTTTGAAGAACTTGGTTTGTATTACATTGGACCAGTTGATGGTCATAGCATTGATGATCTTGTTGCCATTCTTAAAGAGGTCAAGAGTACTAAAACAACGGGTCCGGTTTTGATTCATGTTATTACAGAGAAAGGTAGAGGATATCCGTATGCAGAGAAAGCTGCTGATAAGTACCATGGTAAATAATCAGTTTTTAGTGTTTGGATAAGCAAATTCTGCTTCTGATCTCTTTTAGAACGCGCGTGCGACTTACACGCTTATTTGTTTCAATGTAGGTGTGGCGAAATTTGACCCTGCAACAGGGAAACAATTCAAGTCAAGTGCAGCAACTCAATCTTACACTACTTACTTTGCAGGGGCATTGATTGCTGAAGCTGAGGTGGATAAAAAAATTGTGGGTATCCATGCTGCAATGGGTGGTGGACCGGGATGAACCTATTTCACCGCCGGTTCCCGAGCAGGTGTTTTGATGTTGGGATCGCTGAACAACACGCGGTTACTTTTGCTGCTGGTTTGGCCTGTGAAGGCCTTAAGCCATTTTGTGCAATTTACTCATCATTCCTGCAAAGGGGTTATGATCAGGTGGTGCATGATGTGGACTTGCAGAAGTTGCCTGTGAGATTTGCAATGGACCGAGCTGGGCTCGTTGGCGCAGATGGCCCGACACATTCGGGCTCGTTTGATGTGACTTACATGGCGTGCCTCCCGAACATGGTGGTCATGGCTCCTTCTGATGAGGCTGAGCTTTTTCACATGGTGGCAACCGCTGCTGCCATTGATGACAGGCCTAGCTGCTTCCGTTATCCCCGTGGGAACGGGATAGGCGCACCCTTGCCACCTGGCAACAAAGGCGTTCCTCTCGAGGTACTTCAAACAATTCAAGTTAAATTAGTAAATTACCTTCTTAAGCATACTGATTGTTACAGTAAGTGATGAAAATCTTTATTTAACAGGTTGGAAAAGGTAGAATATTGATCGAAGGAGAGCGTGTCGCGCTCCTAGGGTATGGAACCGCGGTCCAGAGTTGTTTGGTAGCAGCTCGTTTAGTACAAGAACGAGGCTTAAACATAACCGTTGCAGATGCTCGTTTTTGCAAACCGTTGGACCATAATCTCATCCGGGCCCTTGCAAAGTCACACGAGGTCTTGATCACAGTTGAAGAAGGATCCATCGGCGGGTTCGGCTCACACGTGGCTCACTTCATGGCACTAGATGGTCTTCTTGATGGAAAACTAAAGGTAAACCATTCCTTTCACTTCATATGTGGGCCTGTTATATGGCAAACTGTAGTTAAAAGGACTAATTTTGATGTGGTTTATGCAGTGGAGACCACTAGTGCTTCCCGACCGTTACATAGACCATGGTGCGCCTGATGACCAGCTAGCCGAAGCGGGCCTGACTCCATCGCATATAGCTGCAACCGTATTCAACGTACTCGGGCAAACAAGAGAGGCTCTGGAGGTTATGTCATAGAGTAATCTTGTGTGTTCAGTGATGTGCACAAATGGATATGCATAGATGTACAACAGTTGCTGTTGAACTTGTAAGAGTCTAAAAATAGTCAACCCTTTGTAAAAAGTCAACTGATATAGTCAACTGATTTGTGTTGGGTTTATATAGTTATGGATAGTTTGGTGCATCTTCAGAAACCAATATTCCTTGATATTCCTAAAACCCGACCCGATTTAGTTATTCGAACCTGGTTATTTGAACTGGAGGCCCAATAACCAGTTCATTGGGTAGGTATACAAAATTGTCTTTTATTATATGTTTTGTTGTTGTGGTAGTATATGGAAGTATAATTTTGTGTATTCTTGACTAGTTATAAGTAACGAGTAAAAACGGTATTTGATGGGTAACAAGTGACATGTATCATATGAGTAACAAGTACCGGATGGATATGATATCACGAATATGATATATATATATAATCAAACATGCGACTGAGATTACTAAAACTTATCCGATGACGAGCCTCCTAGTATCGTTTGTTGCCTATTGCCGTCCTTATTGCAAGGCATGGAGGCCTCACATGATAACAAGTTTCCGTGGTATTGAATGCATGAATGATGTCTAATTCCATCACGTAAATTTCGATTTTAACACCATCATAATTACCAAGTATAGAGACGTCACATGACAGCAAATCTCCGTGATATTGAATTATGCACCGTATAATCTCTTGATAACCGTAAAAACTTGTTACCGAGAACACACGGGACTCAATAATATATTGTTAATCAATGAGATGAGATAAATCACACTTTATGTTGGAAATGTGACTTTTGAAATGTTATCACAGGAAATAATGGAATCAATATTCGAACATGCTATCACTTTGGTACCTCATAATCATTTAAATTACATTTTTGAAAAAGACGCTTATGTATTTTAGTTTTGTTTTGAGATATTTTGTTTTTTATAACTTCATACCAAAATCAAATGGTTTGAAAAGTAACTCCAACAGTTCACCTACAGTTATGATAAATAAATATGTTATTATAATACCCAAAATCTTAACAAACTATATGACTTTCTTTTTCCTTTCAAGAATAACATATATATTATTTTTATTATCAATTATTCCAAATAAAGCATATACATATAGGGTAAAAAGGGTAGGATTATAGTAAAAAAAATCAATCTAAAAATACTTAAAAGATTTTGAACTTGAAATGTGTGACTATATTATTTTTAAAGTGTAAGACATTTTTTATATCAAATAAGTCAGGTTATTGTGTCTAATATATTAGGTCATTGTGTCTAATATTTTTTTTAATTATGTTGTACATTTTAAATTATTTAGTATTATTTTTATAATTATTTTTTTATGTATTATATAAATGATTTATTATTATTTTAAATACGTTTACATATTAAAAGTACACGATAATACTGTTTCGTTAATGTAAATTTCAAGAGCTATCCATTTTAGAAGAACACGGATTTGTTTAGTAAAAACACAATAACATAATAATATTTTCTTATGATATATATCATTGTATGTTATTTTATTATTATTTTTAATGTCTTAAATAAATTGGTTATTTTATCATTGTATTTTACATATTAAAGGTACATATTGATGTTAATTTATTATTGTGATTTTCAAAATTCATCATAAAAAACACAATATGTTCAAGAGAACACAATGAAAAACTAGAAAGATACAAGGACAAGCAAAGGACACAATGATGTAAGTTTTTAACTTATCTTCCTATTCTAATAAAAAGTTATCTGAAATGACACGTGTCAACACCACAATCATTCTCAACAAAATTTTCCCGCCTCTCTCTCCTATTAATAATTACCTTAATTACTAATAATACTATTTAATACTTTTTTAGATTTAATAAATTAATAAAGAGATCTATTTATTAATGTTATTTCTAAATAAACAATCTTTTTATTAAATAATAAATTTATTTAAAGCATAAGACTTTTTTAAAATAGGAAATATTTAAAATTGGTATTTTTAAAAAGTTATTTTTTTAAAACCAAAAATAATTAAATTTAAAAGTTATAATAAGAAAATTTTTAAAAATGACATTTTTATACGGTTTGTTTTAGAACAAAACGTTTATTTATTTTTTTTTAAAATAAAGTTTAAAAAGTTGATATCACTATTTTATAACTTACAGTAATTTCTAATACATAATTTCAGTGATATTATATCTTAAAATATTATTTTATAATTAATAAATTTTGTTATATTAATTTTTTATTTATTCAACCCGTGTAACACACGGGTTACTATAGCTAGTATATATATATATTGATACTATATTCGTTCAAAAGATAAAAATATTTATTTTTATGATGTAACTTTTATAAAAAATAACATCATATGTAAAAATTAAAGCATTTAAATAAGAAAAGAGAACTTGAACGAAAGTAAAAATAATGGCCAGGACTAAAACATTATTCCAACAACTTTTTCTCTATCCAAACCGTTAATTAAAAAAAAATATGGTTAAGATTTAATTTTACACTTAATACATAAAACACTCTTTTTATTTGAACTGTTACTTGTATATGTTATCACAAAATTTAATAAATTACCATAAACTGTTTCAATATTCAATTGTAATATGATTTTTGATATATATTTAATCCAACTTTGAGATATTTGTAGATGAATGTACGGTGACAAATCATTGCAAACACGTAGAGCTCTTTGTGACAAGATGGGTACTAAAATGAATTATACGTATGAACCCATGGCCTCTTTCACACACAGAAACGTACAAAATCATCGTATTTCTCAGGATAAAGGAGCAAAATACTTTTCAACAAGACTTTCAAAAGATTTTTTATATTAACTAGAATATAACTATTTAAATAATAAAATTATAGAAAACTCAATCGTTTAATACTTTATCGACATAAAATTATTTTAACTTTATCGACATAAAATTAGACCGTCTAATGGTGAATTGGCCCTAATCTACTTTTAGTTCCGCCCCATGTTTTAAATTGTACTGAGTAATGAAAGTTTTGAGTTGACACGTGTTATAATTTTAAACATTCTAAGCTTATTTTGCTGCTTGTTTCTCCTATTAAATATTTACATTAAGTACATATTATATTATTTAATTTCTTTTTTAAATTAAAATAGTTTTTTAATAAATTAAGAAATATGTCTTTTTATAAATTCAATATCTAAAGAAGCAATTTTTTTGTATAACATAAGTAATTTTTCTAATATATCAATTTTTAAAAAATACAAAATTTTTAAAAGCAATGTTTTTAGAAAATAAAATTTTTATGAACCATAATAATTAAAATTCAGAGTTATAATAATAATTTTTTTATAAAATAACATTTCTTAAAACGGTTTGATTTAGACCAAAATGTTTTAATTTTTTAATAAAAGAATTAAAATACAAAAGCTTAAAGGAAATTATATTATTATTTTATTACTTATAGGTAATTTTAATCATCTCTTATCTTAACATATATTATATGGTTTTATGACTCATAATTTTTCATTACTAACGTTAATATTTTATATATTTAACCCGTGAGATAAATGAGATAGTGTATTATAGGGTAAACATTTTGTAATTAAGCTTTTTCGATGGAGTCAACATATAAATTAAAGAATATTTCATCTAATAGTGACTAAATTTGTTCGGCGTTCCACTAAAAATATTTTCTTTATTATTATAGACCCACCAACTATTTTCATTATTATTATACTTTTTTTATTCTTTTAAAAGTTTTATTTTTTAAATAAATGTATAAATCTTGATTATTATCTCGTGATTGATTTTTTTTTAAAATATAAATCTTAAGAAGGAAGTAGGTCATTGTAAATAAAAACTCACTAACTAATAACAAAATGAATTGATCAATTTTCAAAAAATAATCATTAAATAGTAATAAAGAAAAAATAATCATTAATAAGAAAAAATAATCATTAAATAGTAATCAAGTTTCATATATGTACTATTAACTTATTTAGTTGTAAAAAGATTTAAATATTAAAATAGCTTTGTAATAATAAAGCATGTGTAATTTTTATAGTTTTTATTCTCTTGAAAAAAAAAACAAGAACTAGAATTTTTCAGGACGAATTTTGTCTTAGAGCATTCACATCCCATTCCTTATCTTTATCTATATAATTACACTAAAAATCACTACTTCTTCTCTCTCCTTTCAATTAAATAATACTTTTTATACCCTTATCATTACTTCTTTCTCTCTCATTCACTCACAACCACTTTAAAAAATATTAAAAAATTTATAAGGATTGTACAGTGATTCTTCAAATATACCAATCCACAATAACATTTTCTCTCTCCTTCACTCACAACCACTCAAAATCATTCCATATAATATACCAAACACACTCACATAAATATAAAGCATGGGTTGTGAATGCTCTTAGACGAGTTATGAGACTCTCTTTGAACTTTCGATCCCAACCTTCAACTTAATTTTTTTAAAGTGAAAAAATAGATGACTTTATTAAAACAATAGTAAACATGATTGTTATTTTACAATTTAACTCTAGACTTGATCATTATAGGGCTGTACAAAAAGTTCGTGGCTCGAAGTTACCTCGAAGTTCGCTCGAGAAAAGCTCGAAAAAGCTCGGCTCGAAAAAAGCTCGAATCTAAACGAGCCGGCTCGGCTCGGCTCGAATTCTAAGCGAGCCGAACTCGAGCTAGGGTTAGCTCGGTTCGAGCTCGGCTCGTGGCTCGGTTCATTGGCTCGGCTCGTGACTTGGTGCATATAATATATGTGTATATATATTTTTATATTTTATAATAATAATAATCATTATTATTACTACTACTACTATTATTATTATTTTTATATTAGGATTTTAAAAAGGTTTTCTTAAAATAAAAATGGATTATTTTTATAAACATTAAGTATTTTATTTAAAAAATATATAACTTAACAGCAAATTGTTTATATTCAAAACAATGATCTTTGTTTCCCTTAGTACGGAGTACCCAACAAAAGATAAAACTCTAATATATATTTTTTGTGTTTTTATATAAATTAATGTGAAAAAATAAAATAAAAAAAATAAATCGAGACGGCTCGAACGAGCCACGAGCTGGCTCGAGCTTTTCACGAGCCGAACTCGAGCCGAACTCGAGCCGGTGTTTTGAGCTCGTTAAAAATTTTCGAGCCGGCTCGGCTCGGCTCGATAAGCTTCGAGCTCGAACTCGAGCCCATCCTAGCTCGGCTCGGCTCGGCTCGGCTCAACTCGGCTTGTTTACAGCCCTATAATGATCAATCTAGGTAAAACGGGTCAAAGCTACTCTTTCAATAAAAATCAATTATGTCTATCTCAAGTTGACGTGCCCTACAATTTCGTTTACAAAAATTGGCAATGAGTGTCGTAATTTAAAAGTATGTACACACATGACACAACGTCACTGAAAGCAACACCATTTAACTTTCAATTAATATGTTCACACCCAAATGCGCGTTAATAGCATCTATATTTTTCTTGATAATATTTGTTATTAGGTTAGTATGCTTTGTAATACACGAGTTGAATAAATAAATATTAAATAGTTAGTGATGAAAAATTTTAAAATTATAAAACAATATCGTGAGATATGATATTATAGAAATTACATATGAATAAAGACTTTAAATAATAAGCATCGATGTCATTTTTAAACTTTTATTTTTTATTTTTCTAAAAGTACTTTTTAAAAATTTAGTGCTATTTTCATAAACTTTTTATGAAAAGTTTAAATTTTAATCATTTTTGTTCTATTAAACATTTATTTTTTAACAGCACAAGTTCTAAAATATTTATTATTTTTAAAAAAGTTTGATGTTTTAGAAAAATTTCTTATTTATTAAAGAAATTGTTTATTTAGAAATTACAGTTATAAAAGGATCTCTTTTCTTAAATAATAAAAAATATTTTTAATCTTAAAATGAATTAAATAAAATTACTAGTAATTAATGCAATTATTTATTAGAAGAGATAAGCGAGAAACTAAGATCGAGAAACTAAGATTTACAAGCTCTATCAGTGCGTCACGTGCCAATACATGTATTTTCTTTAACATCAAATTAGCTAGATTACTAGCGGGATACTGATCCACCTGTTCATCTCCATTACTCGAGTATGTAACCCAAAACCACCTTAAAAAGAAATTTATCATAGATGAGAGAAAACTATTTGATTCAACCTGGAAACTTTTTTTATAAGTAAGAATTGAACCCAAGACGTCTTTTATTTTAATAAGTTCTTGGGGTATCTTATCTCAATCACTTAAGCTAAGGATGATTGGTGTATCATGTATATGTACTATTCACAATTCTACTTGGGATGGAATCAAACTTTTCAATTGAACGATTATTACAAGTTTTGATTTTTAATCTGGTTCAACATGCCATCGATTACAATTTGAGGTCTAAACACCAAGAAAAAGACTGGTTAATTTCTTTCTCCTAAACACTTGGATCGATTGACCTTGAATCATCCTTGTGTGTATCGTATAATTCATTGATAATTTGCTCTCTTTCTTGTGATGTTCACATATTGTATTCCAGCTCAAAAGATACAGAGAGTTTCACATGCATATCAAGACACACTTTATTCCAAAAGATTAGCGTTCGATAAACCTTTTCAAGCTGATCTTGATCAATCATCCACTCGAGACGTCTACCTAAATATATTATCTCAAAGCATTAGGTTTCACTAAGTGAGTGTATTGATCCAAAATCTATCTATCACTGTTTGACAATGATTTTAAACACCGTAGACCCACTTTCCAAGCAAAGGAACAAATGCAAAGTATAATTGATTCATTGTCATTTAGATTTAGGCTATAAAACATCATAGTTACGTGTCATGTAACCAACTAATATGACCCTTATTTCTATAGACCACATCCCCCTGTGGTCTTAATCTCAACCATCTTTGTGGTATCAATTACCTGACCACATACTGTCCTATGAACTATGATCACAACTAGTAATATCTTTGTGACCATTTGTAGAAAACTTGAAATAAACTTGGATAATCTGAAAGTCGTGAAGATCACTTTCAGATTGAAATTATTCGATGGTTCACTCGAATAAATCAATCGGATACAACTCAGACGAGATCAAGAATTAGTATGCTGTTTTGTGTGAATTTCGTGAAACCAGAAGAAGAGATCAAGAGAAAGTGACCAACTTTTTAATCTAATTCGATTTTAAGGGAAAAACCGGAAAAAACTGCCATTTGGCGGTTTAATCATATTATTTTTTATTTTAAATAATCATTAAAAAATACGCATTTTTCACTCGAATTTCACATGTGAAATTCTGGAAAATCAATTCGAAATGCATTTTTTAATGAAGGCCCCTTCGACCCCGCCAGGGGCTGCTGCCCCTTGGACCCCACTACCAGGGGCGCTGCCCCCGGACCCCCGCCAAGGGGGCGTTGCCCCCTTGGAACCCCCATTCCTTAGAGGCTTAGCCCCTAAGAAGGTTTTTAACATCAAAGATCATAATACACTCAAACAAGCATGCACTCCGCACCTCCTAACTTGTTTGATAGATATTATGATCATATTGTCATTAGTCAATCCAATTACACTAAAATATCTAACATTCCTCCCTCATTTTAGTGTAATCCTTGATTAACTAAAACAAACTCACACAAACTACAAACTTATGCATAAATGAAATGTCCTGACGATTGAATTTCATCTTAGTATATTATACATTCTAAATATTTGAATATTAGGGGTGTCACTAGGATTGAACCCTTGGTATTCATAGTGAATACATGAAGATAATATACACAAAAGTTTACATACTTATATATTCTTACTTGACACTATATTTTACTAGCCTTGTGTCCTTATCCTTCATAAGCATATTAAAGCCAAGTCCAGACTTCTTGAAGCAGCTAAACTTCATGCTCATATAGGTAGCTCTTTTTCTCTTGCACCTGCATATGCAATTTTTCAAAAGAACTATTAAGAAGTTAGACTTCAACCTCCTCAACTTGCAGGTCTGAACACATACCTTGGGATGTTGCTAGTAATGTGTTCCAATCTCTAGATGTTAAGCTTTCCGTATTGAATTCAACATCTAGTGTTATACTAGATGGGAATTGGGTATCTTAACATGAGAGAATTTAGGTGGACTTCAATCCTATCCCTAAAGCCGACTTGTGCACAAGATCTCTATTTAACCCTTTAGTTAGATGATCGGCTAAATTATGTTGAGTTCTCACAAACTCCACAGATATCACACCATGCATGATGAGCTCACGAATCATGTTATGTCTAACACCTAAGTGTCTAGACTTGCCATTATACACTTGACTATAAGCCTTAGCCAAAGTGGCTTCACTATCACATCTAATAGATATAGGTGATATCGGTTTATGCCACAATGGAATTTCATAAATCAAGTTTCTTAGCCATTCAGCTTCTTTACCAGCTGTTGCTAATGCAACAAACTCAGATTCCATTGTTGAGTTAGTAATGCAAGTTTGTTTCTTTGATGCCCAAGAGATGGCACCTCCTCCAAGTAGGAATGTCCATCCACTTGTGGAAGAATGATCTTCCATATTTGTAATCCAACTTGCATCCGAATAACCTTCAATAACAGAAGGAAATCCAGAATATGTTAAACAATAACTCATTGTTCCTTTCAAGTACTTAAATACTCGATTAATAGCTTGCCAGTGATTTGAACTAGGGTTACTAGTAAATCTACTAAGGGGCTGTTTGATTGCGCTGACTGAGTAAGATCTGACTAAGTCAGAAGCTAACCCAGTAAGAGGTTCTGATTAAGTCTGCATCTGACTGAAACTTGATTGTTTGATTTAATATCTGACTGACACTGCTGAATGAGAAAAATAACCACTGTGTACACTTCTGTTAAATTTCTCTGCTAGTTAAGTGTGAAATGATAAATATAATATATATATATATATATATATATAAGATTCAGATTTTGATCGTTTTGAATAAACTTACTTATAATATTTGAGTATTTGAGTTCCAAGAATATGCCTCTAGAATTGGGGATCTCCTTCTCATCATCTCTTCCATACGTCCTCTGCTTGCTGACTTCATCTTCAACCCCCAAATCTCTCTGCAATTCCTCAACAAAACCCACCAATGGCGGCCCTCATCCGCCTTCTCAAACCCTCACCCTCATCTTTAATCTCCACCCTATTCAAACGATCACTTTCCACCACCACCACGCAATCGCTTCCGATATCGAATCTCACCATCACAGCCCTGATTTCTCCGATCCCAAGCCTTCTAGAAACTTCCAGTGGGTATCGCAATCACTTCCGATATCGAATCTTGTGGTCGCGGTCACGCAAGGGTGGTCGCGCAGGTGGTCGTGGTCGTCGTGGGTGGTCGCACAGGTTGTCATCATGGCTGGTCGCGGTCGCGCAGGTGGTCGCCGTGGGTGGTCAGCCGGGTCAGCCTTTTTAATTTTCAGGTCTGGGTCATTCATCTTGGACTCGGTCAGCTGAAATGAACCGCGTATCAAACAGGCTGACCCGCTGACCGAGTCAGCCGGTCAACCGGGTCAGCCGATATCAAACACCCCCTAAGTTTTCCAACTGCATAGGCTATATCAGGCCTAGTGCTAATCATCGCGTACATGAGACTTCCAATAGCTTTTGAGTATTCAAGTTGAGATACTGCAATACCTTTATTAGGTAGAAGCTTAAGATTAGGATCTATAGGAGTGCTTACAGGAGAACAATCTTCAAAGTTAAATTTCTTCAAAGTTAAATTTCTTAAAATCTTCTCAATATAATGAGATTGAGAAATTGAAATATCATTGTTCCCACGCTTGATCTTTATACCAAGGATCACTTCAGCCTCCCCCATGTCTTTCATAGCAAACTTAGATGATAAGAATTTTTTAGTTTTATCAACTTGATTTTGGTTAGTACCAAATATTAACATATCATCTACATATAAGCAAATTATAACTCCTTTACCAGAAGTATCAAACTTGCTATATACATACTTGTCTGCTTGGTTTAGAACAAAACCATTAGACAACACAACATCATCAAACTTTGATGCCACTGTTTTGGTGCTTGCTTCAAATCATATAAAGATTTTATCAACTTACAAACTTTATTCTCATTACCAGGCATAACAAAGCCTTCAGGTTGCTTCATGTAAATCTCCTCATCTAATTCATCATTTAAAAATGCAGTTTTCACATCCATTTGATGAATCACAAGATTGTGTATAGCTGCAAGTGCTAATAACAATCTAATAGTAGAAATTCTAGCAACAGGAGCATAAGTATCAAAGAAATCAATACATTCTTTCTATCTAAAGCCTTGGATAACTAATCTAGCTTTAAACTTATCTATGCTACCATCCACCTTCATTTTCTTTTTAAATATCCATTTACATCCCAGTGGTTTACATCCAGGAGGTAAATTAGCCAACTTCCAAGTATTATTTTGCATAATGGAATCCATCTCATCTTGGATTGCTTCTTTCCAAAATGCAACATCTCTAGAAGCCATAGCTTCACTATAAGTCTTTGGATCCTCCTCAATATTAAAACAATATTGATATTGAGATCCAATCTTATTCCTTGATCCTTCAACTAAATACAGTTGAAAATCATCAGCAAAAGACTTGGCTTTTCTTGTTCTTGTACTTTTTCTTGGTTCAGTTCTAGTGGAAGGTACATCTTTGCTATTAACCGAATTAATACCAAATGTATTATATTTTTGAGAAACATTGGAAATCACATCCTTTGGTCTAGATATAGAAGTAAATCTTTCTTCATCAAATATTGCATCTCTTGACTCTATAACCGAGTTTACAGATACATAATCATTAGGTTCTAAGACATAGAACCTATAAGCCTTGGAATACTGAGCATATCCAATAAAGATGCAATCTATACCTCTTTCACCTAAAGTTGTCCTTTTGGGTTCGGTAAGCCTCACAACAGCTCTACATCCCCAAACTTTAAGATAATTTAAGTTTGGGGCTTTTTGTACCAAAGTTCATATGGGGTAGTCTTATTCTTTTTATTAGGAATTCTATTCAATAGATAACAAGTTGTTAACATTGCCTCACCCCAAAATCCTTCACTCAAACCCGAATAGGACAACATAGAATTAACCATTTATTTCAACGTTCTATTCTTTCTTTCTACTACACCATTTTGTTGTGGTGTATAAGGAGCTGTAATTTGATGTATTATACCAGTGGATTGAAAATACACCGGATCATAATACTCACCTCCTCTATCAGTACGAAGAGTTTTAATCAACCCATTTTGATGAAGCTCTACCTCTTGTTTATAAATTCTAAATTTATCAAGAGCTTCATCCTTAGCATGCAATAAATAAATATAATAATATCTAGAGGCATCATCAATAAACGTAGTAAAATACTTTTTATTACCTAACGATGGTGTAGCATGCAAATCACATAAATCAATATGTATGAGATCTAAAACTTTACTTTCCCTAATAACATCTTTAAAAGGTTGTCTAGTTGTATTAGTCAACATACATGTCTTGCATTTTTCATTGTTCATATCAAAAGCAGGAATTAAACTCATTTTAGACATACCTTTTAGCCTTTTATAATGAACATGTCCTAGTCTAGCATGCCATAATGTCAATTTGTTTATATTATTTCTAGAACTAGTTGAAACCATACAAGCAGAATTATTACTAAAAGAAATATCCAAATTCAACATAAACATACCATTACATAGATAACCAAATCCAACAAAAGTACCATGTCTTGACAAGATATGACAAGATTGAAATTATTTACTGTTGAAGATGACGGACGGAGATTCTGTAAAAGACATGACAAGCAAATTTGCAAAACTGGACAAGTTTGAAGGACAAGATTTTCGAAGATGGCAGAAGAAGATGCATTTCCTGTTGACCACTCTGAAGGTTGTGTATGTTCTAAGTACCCCCATGCCAGAATTGATGGAAAACGAGACTATGGAACAGACAAGGAGGCGATGCAAGTGGGAGAACGATGACTACATCTGTCGTGGTCACATCTTAAACTGTATGTCTGATGCCTTATTTGATATCTATCAAAATGTTGAATCTGCAAAAGAACTGTGGGATTCCCTTGAATCCAAATATTTGGCAGAAGATTCTTCAAGTAAGAAATTTCTGATTAGTAATTTTATAAATTACAAGATGGTGGATTCAAGGCCTGTCATGGAACAATATAATGAACTATTAAGGATTTTGGGACAGTTTGTTCAACATGATATGAAGATGGATGAATCTATCTCGGTTTCTAGTATAATTGACAAACTGCCTCCTTCTTGGAAAGATTTCAAACATACTTTGAAACATAAGAAGGAGGAATTGAGTCTGGTCCAACTTGGTAGTCACTTCAGAATTGAAGAGTCTCTAAGGGCTCAAGAGGGTGACAAAGTTAAGGACAAAAACATGGCTGGACCTTCACAAGTGAATATGATAGAAGAAGATGAATCATCCAAGAATGCCAACAAGTTTAAAGGCAAACGAAAGTTTAAAGGTAATAATAACAACAAAGGCCCCAACAAGAAGCCAAAGTTAGCATGTTGGAAGTGTGGCAAACCTGGTCATTTCAAGAAGGATTGTCGAGTTGGTAAAGGGAAGAATGATGCTGGTCCAAGTGGATCTAAGAATCCGGGAAAGCAACAAGGTCAGATTTTAGTTCCAAATTATAATTCGGGTGAGAATTATATATCACTAATTTCTGAATCATTTTATGTGCAGGATGATGATGTTGCTTGGTGGGTTGACTCGGGAGCAACTAGTCATGTGTGTAAAGATCTTCATTGGTTCAAGGACTTTCAACCAATTGAAGATGGATCATTATTAAAAATAGGCAATGTTACAACCGAACCAATCAAGGGATTAGGAAATGTGAAACTTATGTTTACTTCTGGAAAATGTTTAGTATTAAATAAAGTGTTGTATGTACCTAGGATTCGAAAGAATCTATTGTCTGGTATTGTCTTAAATAATTGTGGTTACAAACAAGTATTGGAAAGTGACAAGTATATCTTGTCAAGACATGGTACTTTTGTTGGATTTGGTTATCTATGTAATGGTATGTTTACGTCGAATTTGGAATGTGTAATATACTAAGATGAAAATCAATCGTCATGACATTTCATTTATGTATAAGTTTGTAGTTTGTGTGAGTTTGTTTTAGTTAATCAACGATTACACTAAATGGGGAGGAATGTTAGATATTTTAGTATAATTGGATTGACTAATGACCAATGTGATCATAATATCCATCAAATAAGTTACGAGGTACGGAGTGCACGCTTGTTTGAGTGTATTATGATCTTTGATGTTAAAAACCTTCTTAGGGGCGAAGCCCCTAAGGAATGGGGGTTCCAAGGGGGCAACGCCCCCTTGGCGGGGGTCCGGGGGCAGCGCCCCTGGTAGCGGGGTCCAAGGGGCAGCAACCCCTGACGGGGTCGAGGGGTCGAAGGGGCCTTCATTAAAAAATGCATTTCGAATTGATTTTCCAGAATTTCACATGTGAAATTCGAGTGAAAAATACGTATTTTTAATGATTATTTAAAATAAAAAATAATATGATTAAACCGCCAAATGGCAGTTTTTCCCGGTTTTTCCCTTAAAATCGAATTAGATTAAAAAGTTGGTCACTTTTCTCTTGATCTCTTCTTCTGGTTTCACGAAATTCACACAAAACAGCATACTAATTCTTGATCTCGTCTGAGTTGTATCCGATTGATTTATTCGAGTGAACCATCCAATAATTTCGTTCTGAAAGTGATATTCACGACTCTTAGATTATCCAAGTTTATTTCAAGTTTTCTACACCATTCACAACCATCTTTGTGATTTTAGACTTTTAGTTATCATCTGACCACATGTCGCCCTCGTGGCCTGATCACAACCAATCAACCATAATTATGATTTGATCGTAACATCTTTGCGATTCTATGTATAACTTGACCAAATAATTCCCATGTATTATCAATCACAACCGTCTTTGCGATCCCACTTATTATACGTGTGATTTACTCATCCCACTGATCGCGTACAACCCTTGTAGTCATTATCTAAATCCAAAGACAATTGAGAATTTTGATATAGATTCATTCCAAACGGACCATAATAAAAAGCTTTAGCATGCCCGCCATATGCTTACAACGATCTCATTATAGGGTTGTAGAGTTATATTTTTTTTGAATCAATTATATTTTTAGAAGCAACAAAACCAATCATAGCTATCGTCTGACTTATCAATTGCTACGATTGAATACGATAAAAATGTTAATATGAATTTAATTGAGTACAATTGCTATGATTGAATATGATAAAAATGTTAATATGAATTTAATTGAGTACAAATTAAGGCAAATGACATATTAGTAAAATTAAATAAAGTCTCTCTTCAATTTCCTCCCTATCTCTTCTCTCTCATCTCTCTAATTTTTTTTGATTTATACATATGTAAATTTCATACTATTTACATTAAAAATTTCTGAAAATTTGATATTAAATACATACTATTTATATGGTCCAATTTATGTTTTTTTAATATATACATATGTCTAAATTTCATTAAAATCATTTATCCATTTCTCATACTATTTACATATGCATATATTCATATCAATCATACTATCTTTTAAACTAATAACTATTTACATATGTGTAATTTTTACACTGATAATTTATATTTGAATGTAAATCAATAAGTTTCTTTCTCATTTAATATACACAATAATATTATTTGAAATACACTTTAAACATCCTCATCTACAAACTCCACATACACATCTCCATTCATAGATATAGTTTGTAAAACATAATTACATACATATAGTTCACAATTTCACTTAGAGTGTTATTATTATTAATATAACCGTTTGGAGAAATTTTTTTCTTCGTTTACTTGCCGGGTGTGGACATAACATCATTTACATTTCTATTAGTAAATAGTATATATTTATGTATTGTCCTTGTATGCAAATTGTATTTTGTTTATATACTCATGTGCATTCTATTTTTCTATATATTCATGGCTTCCCATCATTGTAGGTATGCCAACCAATTGTAATCATTGACATGGTATCATAAGAGCCACTCCTTCCTCTTCCTCTTCCTCTACCCTTTGATTTCTCTCCTCTCCCTTCTCTGCCAACAATGGCCTCCTCCTCCTCTGCTCATGCCGATGGAAATGCTCCCCTCAACACCATCCTCCACATGCTCAACATCAAGCTATCACCCACCAACTATTTGCTATGGAGAAACCAAATGCTTCCCATACTCACCTTTCAAAAACTTCTTTCCCATGTTGATGGGTCTAGCCTCCCTCCACCTGCTACTTTAACCAAAGATGACAAAACCATTCCAAATCCTCTTTTTGATGCTTGGAACCTTGCTGATCAACAAACTATCCTCATTCTCAATGCTAGCCTTTCCGAAGAAACGGCTCCTGAAGCCATCGGCCATCTCACCGCCCGCGCCATTTGGTTGGCCCTGGAACATGCCTATAGCAACACATCCATTGAACGTATTCAAAATCTCAAAGACCAACTCCGCCATATTACCAAAGGCACCGCTTCGGTTGCCGACTTTGGTCGTCGATTCAAGCACGTTTGTGATCAACTCTCCGCCGTTGGACATCCCGTTGATGAGTGTGACAAGCTTCACTGGTTCCTCCGCGGTCCGGCCCTTCGTTCGAGAATTTTTCGACCGCTATACGTGCCACCAAACCACCACCCCTTTTCCGTGACCTTCTCCCGCAAGCAGAAAGCCATGAACTCTTCATTCAATCTTTACATGGATCAGACTCCACCCCTCATGTTGCGTTCAACACTCTACCGGTCTCTCATATTGGACATACTACTCTTGCTAAAATATTCATTTACAAGACATTTTAGTGGTTCCGCATCTCACACACAATCTTTTATCTATTAGCAAATTGACGTCGGATAACTTATTGGATGTTTTGTTTTCTCAACCACATTTTTATATTCAAGATCGGGTGACGAAACAGGTTCTCGCCCAAGGTCGGTGTGAAGATGGACTATATGTGTTGCACACGGGACCTAAGGCTTTTTTAGCTAATAAAAGTCAAGCTTTAAAAGCATCCTTTGAATTGTGGCACTTACGTTTGGGACATGTTTCCTCTTCTACCATTTCACTTTTAAATAAAATGAATGCATTGAACTTACTTCTTTATTACCCAAGCCCATTTTATGTTCCGCTTGTGAAATGTCTAAATGCCGCCGCCTACCATTTGAGATAAATGAGAAACGCGCCTCACATCCGCTTGATTTGGTTCATTGTGACCTATGGGGCCCATCACCGGTCACTTCGGTACATGGTTATCGGTATTATGTGATATTTGTAGATGACTTTTCTCGCTTTACATGGCTATATCCGCTAAAAACTAAAAGTCAGTTCGCAAGCATCCTTGAGGTTTTTCTACAACTTGTTCAAACTCAGTTCTCCCGACATGTTAAAATATTTCAAAGCGATGGTGGTACGGAGTTTGTAAACCATCGGGTTGAATCATTATTGAACAAAAATGGAACTTTTCATCGCTTATCGTGGCCGTACACCCCTCAACAAAATGGGTGTGCGGAACGAAAGCATAGACATGTGGTTGAAACAGGATTATCCCTTCTGTTTAAAAGTCATATGCCTCCGTCCTACTGGGTGGATGCATTTAGTACCGGCGTTTTCACCATCAATCGGTTGCTAACTAAGTTATTGGAGAACAAATCTCCCTATGAGCTTTTATTTGAAACATCACCTATTTATAGCAACTTTAAACCTTTCGGTTGCCGGGTTTACCCTTACCTTCGTGACTACTCCGAACACAAGCTTGCGCCTCGTAGCCTTCCGTGTCTCTTTCTTGGCTATTGCAATAAGTATAAAGGCTACAAATGTCTTGACCCGGTCTCTTCCCGGGTATATGTCACGCGACATGCACGATTTGATGAACAATTATTTCCCTTAAGTGGTGCTAGCAGCCAACATAGTGACACCCCCCTAAATTGGCACACCTTCATAATTGAAAAATCATCTAAATTTTATCCCTCAACCATCCCACAACATTCTGTTCCTCAATTTTCACAAAAATCCTCAACTATTGCCTCATCTCAACCATGCTATGATGAACACTCCTTTCCGGTCCAACCCACTTCGATACAAACCCAGCCAAATACACCACCCTCATCAACTATTCCTTCCCCTCCATCATCCCCTACCACCCCACCCGCAGCGGTGGCACCTTCACTCTCGCAAACCCCAATTCAAACTCAACCTCTTCCAACCGAACCAACTTCTTCAGATTCATCTATCCCCGATCTGTCCCATGTCGACCAACTAGCTCCAACCCAACCTGCCACAGCTTCGCCTTCCGCCCTGCCTCCTACTCATACTTCATCCACTGCCACCCATCCCATGATAACTCGCTCTAAAGCCGGAATTTTTAAACCCAAACATCATGCAGATCTCTCTCACACACACTCTCACAATCTTTATTATGCATTATTTACTACGGCTGCTCCAAAGGGTTATAAAACAGCAATGAAACATTCTCATTGGGTTGAGGCCATGCATACCGAGCTATCCGCCCTTCATAAAAACCGCACCTGGACCTTTGTTCCCCGTCCATCACATCATAATGTTGTTGGGTCTAAATGGTTGTTTCGCACAAAATTTCACTCTGACGGTTCCATTGAACGTCATAAGGCTCGCCTTGTGGCTTAGGGTTTTAGCCAAATTCCTGGTGTGGATTTTAAACACACTTTTAGACCAGTTGTCAAGGCCGTAACTACTCGTATTGTTCTGTCCTTGGCAGTTATACATGACTGGAAGCTTCATCAACTGGATGTTAATAATTCATTCCTCCATGGCACCCTCAATGAAGAAGTTTTTATGGAGCAACCTCCTGGCTTTGTTGACCCTCACTTTCCCGACCACGTGTGTCGTTTAAACAAAGCTATCTATGGGCTTAAGCAAGCCCCTCGTGCCTGGTTCCATCGACTAAGTACCTTTCTAATTAACAATGGGTTCACCTGCAGTCGGGCAGACACATCTCTATTCATCCTTAAACGTGACTCGTGTGTTATATATTTACTTGTCTATGTTGATGATCTCATCCTTACAGGTAATCAAGAATCTGTTATATCCCAGATTATTTCTTCTCTAAACAAGGAGTTTGCCATTAAAGATTTAGGTAACCTCAACTACTTCCTTGGCCTTGAAGTCACCTATACCACGGATAGTCTTTTTCTCAGTCAATCTAAGTATGCTAATGACATTCTTGTTCGTGCCGGACTGATTGACAGCAAACCTATGCCCACTCCCCTGGTTACGAATGAATCTCTTCATGCCTCCGGTGACCCTTGCTCAGATCCTACTTACTATTGTTCTCTTGTTGGTGCTCTTCAGTATCTCACCATCACTCGACCTGACTTATCATATGCAGTCAATCAGGTTAGTCAGTTCATGCAACATCCCACCACAACTCACCTACAAAGTGTCAAACGAATTCTCCGGTATGTCAAAGGTACTACTTCTATAGGATTATACTACACTAAACCGTCAAGCACCACTATTCTTGGTTTCTCTGATGCTGACTGGGCCCGATGCATTGACACTCGTCGTTCCACATATGGCTACTCCATTTTCCTGGGTGGCAATCTTGTATCGTGGAGTGCTAAGAAACAATCAACTGTTGCTAGATCAAGTTGTGAATCTGAATATCGTGCCATGGCCAATACTGCTGCAGAAATTATCTGGATAACCCACCTTCTGCAAGAGCTCCATGCTCTTCCTCCTGATAGGCCCACGCTATTATGTGATAACAAAAGTGCCTTGTTCATGTCTCAAAACCCTGTGTCCCACAAACGCTCCAAACATCTAGATCTTGATTACCACTTCATCAGGGAACTCGTCTCATCAGGGAAGTTGCACACATGCTTTGTTCCAACCAAGCTTCAGGTTGCCGACATCTTTACAAAGAGTCTCTCTCGTCCTCAGTTTGAGATATTTCGTGCCAAACTTGGCATGCGATCGCCCCCCTTTCGCTTGCGGAGGAATATTAGTAAATAGTATATATTTATATATTGTCCTTGTATGCAAATTGTATTTTGTTTATGTACTCATGTGCAATCTATTTTTCTATATATTCATGGCTTCCCATCATTATGGGTATGCCAACCAATTGTAATCATTGACAATTTCCACTTAAAGTGTCAACACATCCTTATTTTAAACATTACATGTTTACATATTAATTTTGACACTTAAGGATTAATTATATAATATTTACCACTTAGAATATGTGGCGTGCGCCGACTGATCTAGTAATTTTTTATGGATTTATTGTTTAAAATACCCCAATTTCTTAAAAGCAAACATAAAAATTTATGGGTGAGTTTATATCGAGTTAGAATATTCATATAATAATAACACAATACAAACGTTGTTAAAAACATTTGTTGTTGTAATCGATAAACCTAGTGATAACTTCAGAAAATAATAAAGCAATTGATAATTATTGTGTTTTTTTGTTTCTATCATCTTTTGATAAGATCACTTATCCCCACTCATATTGACAAAACTCATATATTTTTACGCATTAACAATTTATTAAGTGGCGGAGCTAGAAGCTTTTAATCAGAGGGTTATGATTATATATGAAAAATAAATAAATAAAAGTAAAATATTAACTAAAATTTTAAGCTAAACTAAATAAAAAAGAAAACTTTAAAATAAATAGAATAAATAAATGTAATAGATTAACTAATTAAATAGAAAAATAAAAAAAACGATATTTCAAACTCAAGTAAATAAACGAAGTAAAACAAATAATAAAAAACCCATTCAAAATAATAATTTATTGTTAAGTATTTCACATTACAAGAAAATAAGTTTGAGTATAATATTATAAGGTTATGTATGTATACATTAAACTATTAGTAGATATAAAAAAGAAGCCAAAGCTAACTTAACTAGGTAAATATCAAATATATTCTTATCTTATTCAAATAACTCATCTTTCCACTCTAATCTTTGTTGCAAGTTTTGTGATACTCATAAAAAAATTCTAATTAACATTATTATTTATTTCAACTTAGATCGTCACTTTCATCAAAATAAACATCGTATAGAGTCAACGTCCAAGAAACTATTGTGGTCATTTGAAAAATCCATACATTCATTTCTATATACTCATGAAAATTCACTTTATTCTAGCAACTCCATAAGCAACTGCATTGTCGTCTATGAAGATCCTTTCCTCAAGGCGTGCCATTAGTATGGTCAAGGTAGGAGGCACAGTTTCCACCAGCATCGCAATATCATATCACACTTTCATGTTGTCATCTCTCACAAAAGTGGAATATAAAAATTAAAATCTAAACACATTGGCAATAATTTTATCGTGCTTGTAAGCTCTTACAATTTTTACTTCACGATTTTGTTTTAGGTCATTTTGTTTTAGGTCATTTTGTTTTCATTCTTCATATTCGTTGTAGTTTTACTATGATTTTTAAAATTATAGGATCAGTGCGTCAGTATACGTATTGGTTTCTAAAATTCAGGGTCAATACTTAGATTTGTAATCTAACTAGTATATTTACACAATGTGTCCTTGAGTTAGGACGAGATGAATAAGAAAATAAAGAAAGTTATCACATAACAGAGAAGATGGAGGAAGAGATCTGATGACTTACCAATATATGACGGTTAAAGTGGTGGAGGGAAGTAGAATGGAGAGAAGAAGAAGATGAACACTTAAAAGGTTTAGTAAATCCGTGTATTACACAGGTTGAATAAATAAAATATTAAACAGAATGAAAATTGTTAATTATAAAGAGATAGACTAAGACATGATCTGATTGAAATTATATATGAATAATAACTATAAGTAATAAAATAATAATATGAAATTTGTAATTTTTTTTTCAAAGATAGAGTAAATTACGCTTTTCGTCCCTGTGGTTTGGTGGTTATAACCATTTTCATCCAATAGTTTAAAAACGTCCGGTTTAACCACTGTGATTTAAGATTTGTCACAATCAAGTCCAACCGTTAGCTCCATCCAATTTTAACGTTAAATATTTTTGAAAAGACTATAATACCCTTGGATTGAAATAGTTACTTCTATACAAATATTCAATATATTTTATAACAAAAAGTAATTTGCTATCACACCCCCACCCCCTCCCCCTCCCCCCCCCCTCCACGTCTTTTGCCCCCACAACCACCAGAATCACACCATCACCATTATCAAACCACCACCATCTCACACACAAACATACACATTATCTGTGTGTACTCTCCAAAAAACCACCACTGACAATTCTCGCCTAAGTGAGGGTGGCGTTGGTACGGTTTGTATCTAAGCTGATGATGGGGTGGTTCAGATCTAGCTTTGTATCTCATTCGTGTATTCAAACCTAGGCTGTGTTTGATTCGTTTGACTGAGCATCTGACCACTGACTGGCTGACCCGGTCAGCCAGTCAGTGCGTTTGATTTAACTGACCGACTCGTCTGACCCGGAAAGAAGGACTGATCGAGTCCGTTTCTTCTTCCCATCTGACCCATTCTTCCCCTCTTCTCCACTAACCTCTTCCCCCCTTTCTCCACAAACCACCGGCCGCCTCCCCCCGCCCACCCGCCACCGGCTGCCACGTCGAGCCCCTTGCCGCCCTTCCCCACCACCATCAAGCCCCTTGCCGCCCTTCCCCACCACCGTCGAGCCCCTGCCGCCCTTCCCCACCACCGTCGAGCCCCCTGACGCCCTTCCCCCCACCGTCGAGCCCCCTGCCGCCCTTCACCACCATCGTCGAGCCCCCTGCCGCCCTTCCCCCCACCATCGTGCCCCTGCCGCCCTTCCCCCCACCGTCGAGCCCCCTGCCGATTTTGGTTGTGTGTTTGGTTGTATTTGAGTGAAATGGAAGTGGATTTTAATTTTTCTATAGCTTTTGCTTGATGCGTGCATAGTGTTTGTTTCGTTTCACCTTAATTTGGATTTTGTATGGGGTAGTTTTGCAGTTTGTGTTAGGTATTTGGTGGTTGTAGATGAAATTCTGTTACGGTTGGTTTGGTTGGAAGAACATAGGCTGTATTCTCTTTAAAATGATTCATCTGATAATCTGATAAGTGGTTTATGGCAAAAATGATTCAATCAGCACAATCAGTCAGATACATAATCAAACAACCAAGTTTCAGTCAGATGCAGACTCTGTCAGAATTTTGACTGGGTCAGCTTCTGACTCAGTCAGATCTTACTCAGTCAGCACAATCAAACAGCCCCTAACTTTGTTAGGTGTGGAAGATGAGATGGTTCATATCTAAGCCGATGATCGGTGGTTCAGATCTGCCACGGTTTCAGGTGGTCCAGATGTGAGTCGACGATAGGCGGTGGTGCGGTGGTTTCATGAGTGAGGGTGGTGTTGGTACGGTTGTTGTAGTGATGGGGTGTTGGGATGCTAACCATTTGGATGAGCGAGGCCGCCGATGGTGGTGGTTGTGAGATGGTGGTAGTGTGTGGTGGGGCATGTGAGGCGGTCGTGGTGGTTGGCAATGGGTACGGTGGGTGTGTGACGGTGCTTGTGAGGTGGTCATGGTTGTTTGGCAGTGAGTGCGGTGGGTGTGTGGCGGTGCTTGTGAGGTGGTCGTGGTGGTTTGGCAGTGAGTGCGGTGGATCTGTGGCGGTGCTTGTGAGGTGGTCGCGGTGGTTTGGCAGTGAGTGTGGTGGTTTGGCAGTGAGTGCGGTGGGTGTGTGGCGGTGCCTGTGAGGTGGTCGTGGTGGTGTGGCGGCGAGTGCGGTTGTTGTATGTTGATGGTCGTGCGGCGGTGATGGTAGCGTGGTTGACAATGGTGGTTGATCAGACCGGAAGTGGTGATATTTTTAGAGAGAGAGATAATAGAAATAGAGAGAGTGAGAAGTGTGATTGTGTGTCTATATATATATATGTATATCAATATAAAAGTAACAATTTTAGTCCAAGGGTATTTTTGTCTTTTTATAAATATTTAACGGAATAAATGGATGGGGGTTAGTGGCTTGGACTTAATTGTGACAAATCTTAAATCACAGTGATTAAACCGGACGTTTTTAAACTATTGGATGAAAATGGTTATGACCACCAAACCACAGGGACGAAAAACGTAATTTACTCTCAAAGATAAATTAAATATTTTGTTTTAAAATGACGTTTTAAAATTTTTTATTTTTAAAAATTTCCTTACTATAACTCATTATTTTAAATATTTGTTTTATAAAAAATTACTTTAAAAAAACTAATTTTAAAATATTACTTAAAAATAGTTTTATTTTTCAGAAAAAATAAAAAAAACTATCTATATATAAATAATATTAATAAAAAAATTCTCTTTCTTAATCTATTAAAAAACTAGTTATAATGTAAAAATAAATAGATAACATTATTAGTAATTAATATGGTTATTTAATAGGATAGAGAAGCGGAAAAAGTTTGATGCGAATAAATGTGGTGGTGACACGTGACATACCCATTTACCCTTTTATTAAAGTAGAAAGATTACTAATTAATAGGAATAACAAAAAAAGAAAAGTAATCTAATTATAACTCTTAATTATGATAAAGAGAATTACAATATATTTAATTAATCCTAACTAATCTATGTTATCTAACAATAACTATTCACTACTAGAAAACCAATGTACTTAGGGTCGGATCGGACCGGCCGGTCCGACCGGTCGGATCGCGATTCGGGACCCTGGCCGATCCGATCCTATATGACTCGTTTTGTTTGCTTTAAACCGGGCGAGTGAACCCGAACCACCGGTCCAACCGGCGAACCGGGCCGGTTTGGGCCGGTTTTCAATCGTTCATGGCGACTTGATTCTTCGCAGCATCACCAATCTATCGTTCAGTATCCGTAAACGCAACATACGATGGTGTCGTCCTGTTTCCCTAATCATTCGCAATGATTTCAACGCGATCGTGCTGCCATACACCCACACATGAATAAGTTGTCCCCAAATCGATGCCGATCACCGGACCTTCGCCTTTTCCGGACATCTTTCCGATCACCCAACAAAATTCAGATCAAATTATAAAGGATTTTACAGAAGAATTTGTTGCAGAAAATCGCTTGCAAGATTGTGTTTCTTGAACTATTTTGGTGAAGAAGGGTAAGAGAGTTGGGTGATGTTATAAAGGAAAAGAGTTTGATTTCGAGAATGTTCTTGCCTGTAAACATAAGGCAAATGTCATGTTTTTGAAGAGGGAACGTGGTAGATATGTCTACTATCTTCTAGACTTCGATATTATATATTAATTTGACGGTGTAATTGTTTTTTGACACCCAGGGATTCGAGAGGCTTCTTTTGAAATATTTTAAAATTTAATTAAATATATAAATATAATTAAAATATAGTTAAATCCGGTCCGACCGGTCCGACCGGTCCGACCGGTCCGACCACCAAACCAGTAAGGCGTCCGGTTCGACGTCCGATCCGGTTCTGAAAACATTGTAGAAAACAATGGTTTTTGCTACGCAAAATTTGCTACGCACTTTTTTCTGTCGCAAATTGTTATGCATTTATGACAAAATTGCGACGAAATAAATGCAACCATATTTTTCTATGGAATTGCTACACACCAAAAAAACCCTAATTTTTCTTATAAATTTTTGTTACAAATGTGTAGCAAACTGAGTTTTTTAAAATTTTATCAATATGTCAGAATAAAAAATATACATTAATTATAAATAATTTGTACTTTGAGACACAATTGCTACGCAGAACCTGATACTCAAGTTTTTTGGCAAATGAGTCACAAAATACTTTAAATTATACACATTATAAATATAAAATAATATCAATAATAATAATAATATAGTCATCTTGCTACACACTTGCTACGCGATATGTATTTTTCTAAAATCTATACATATTGCGTAGCAAATATGAAGCAGAATGATTTTATTGTTCATAATTTGCATAGCAAATAAGTCACAGAGTAATTAAATTTACTTATCGCTATTATTATTATAAAATTATTATTATTTAACAAATTCTATTTTTTGTGCAATAACAATTACAATTACTATTAATATTACTATTATTATACGTAGATGTTATTACAATTATTTTACCATATGAATAACTTGTTTATGGTATTTGATATATAATATTATTATTGTTAAGAGTTGTTGTATAATTAAATGATTAGATAATAATAATAATAATAATAATAATAATAATAATAATAATAATAATAATAATAATAATAATAATAATAATAATATTGTATGTATGCATGTAGGTATGTATGTATGTATGCATGCATGCATGTATGTATGCATGTGTGTATGTGTGTATGTGTGTATTTGTGTATGTGTGTATGTGTGTATGTGTGTATGTGTGTATGTGTGTATGTGTGTATGAGTGTATGTGTGTATGTGTGTATGTGTGTATGTATGTATGTATGTATGTATGTATGTATGTATGTATGTATGTATGTATGTATGTATGTATGTATGTATGTATGTATGTATGTATGTATGTATGTATGTATGTATGTATGTATGTATGTATGTGTGTGTGTTGTTTGTGTATGTGGCTTAATTGGGTATATATAAACGCATGATGCTCAAATAATTATATAATATGTGTTCTCGGCAACGAGTTTGTGATGTGCACATGTATGTACGTAAACGTATAACATACATAAGTTTGTGAATAAATGTATTGATTGTGCACTGAAATTATGCGAAAGATGAAACAAATAATACAATGTTTTAAACACAAAAAACCAAAGAAAGAAACATATTGTATGAAATATGTAATAAATGGGAAGCAAATTGCTACACATTTGAGACAAAAAAACTTTTAATTACAGGGTTTGTCACAAATGCGTAGCAAATTGTTTCATGTTTCCTACGCATTTCCCACAACCATATAAGATTTTTTCATTTTTTATGTGCCAAATGTTGTTTTTTTGTTCCATATATCGCAAAACTTCATTATACTTGAAATACTTTCCTTTCACACAATTATACATGTTAATATTAGTTTTAAACATGCATCATTACAACCATGTGTATATGGCTTTGTGTATATGTTGAGACACATACACAAGCATACATATAACAACACTAACGAGGGACGGAGTGGACATGGAGAAAAGCCTGGGTAATCCTAAGAAAAACCAGGGCCGATCGAGAATGGCATGCCCCCGTTTCCAATTTGCTATAACCTTGTGAATATTCATTGTTTCACTCCCCCACAAATTAAAAATTAAATTGGGGAAATGGAGAAACGGAGAAAAAGTGGCACCACAAAATGTAAAACAAGGAAAACTAAGTGTAACGGGGGGGGGGGGGATGAAAAAGCTTATATAACGAATTGTGTCACACGCGAAAAAATAGAGAAAATTGGATGGTTGTCAGTGACCTAATACATTCATGTGTATGTATGTCTGTATGTATATGGATGTTGGTATGTACTATTATTATTAACTAGAATTTGAGATCACGCGTTGCAGCGGGCTCTCTTGGGTTTGATATTTTTATTGTTGGACCATCTCATGATAAGGTATTATATTTTGACCTTTCATACTATCGGACTTTAATATAATCATTTGAATAACAAACATATATCTTAAAACATAGTAGCGCACTTGTATATTATAGTTGACTTTTCCTTTGTTGACTTTTTAGAATTGGATCAAACGTGTTTGTTAGAATTATTTAATTACTGGACTTAGAAATTTTAGGTTCTTCCACCTGCATAGCTAACAAAACGTTTGACAAAACCCATCTGAAGTAATCATACCAATCTGTTGCCAATATGTTGATCAACACCTGTGTTTATCTTGTTCCGTTCAAGAACTATACCTTTAATAAAAGAACTCGTTACAGGGAATGACCGACATTGATTAAACTTTAGCTTCTCTTCTGTGATTCTTTCTATATATTTTCTACTATTCTTCTTTCTTAATCTTCTTTACCATTTGTATACATAACATTTTATGACGAATCTGATTTTTAGGACCAGTTAAGCCATCACACTGGTGACTGGTTTGATGTGTGGTCTGGCTTTGTTGGTTTTGATTCCGTTTTGTAGATCTGATTCAAGTTTTGCATGTCATGAAATATGTCAGGTAGCAAACTAAAGCCCAATGTCAAGAAACTTGTTAGATGTTATATCACAACTTTTAGTTTTGGCATTTAATATCGATAACTTCTCATATCATCTTAACTTAAAAATCAGCAAAATCTATTTTAACATGTCAATTGTTGTTCTTCTAATATGACATTAGTTTCCTATGATTTTGTTTTATATATTTAGAAATTTTAGGTTCTTCCATCTTGCTTTAGTTTTATATATTTAGATGATTAAATTATTAACTAGTCATCACCGCTGAATCATGTTTTATATTCCACTCAAATTCAATTATGACAATTGTATATACATCTAAGTTGACCCCTTTTGTTACATTGTTAGAAGACTTAATGGGTGATCCAATTTGTCTATTGTTTATTTATATATGTTTTTACTATTATTTTAGATCCTAGCTTTGGAAAATCAAATTCAAGATTCTGAGACTCGATTTAAAGCTCTTGAAGCTCGACTTCAAGCTCAACGTGAAGCTGATAGGAAAGCATTCGAGGACGCACTGCAAGCTCAACGTGAAGCTGACAGGAAATGCAGGGAGGACGAGAGGCAAGCGATGCAAAAGAACTTTGAAGATTTTATGAAAAGTTATCAATCATAGTAATTAGTATTAATTGTTAGATGTTATTTTAGATGCTAGTTATGGGTTACGATATTTAACTTTGGTTGTAGTGAGTGATTTTTTTTCTAATTTAGGTTATTTGATTTGTGGTTTTATTGGTTTTGTTATTATTTTTTTATCAGGCTTGTTAATATTATTAGTAAACGATATGGATTTTTCTATTTTATTAATTGTTACATTTTTAACAAATTGCGTAGCAAATGTGTCTCAAATAATGCGTCACAAGTATGTAGCAAAGAGTAAGTTAATGATGTGTCGCTATTGCGTAGAAAGTTTAAAATTTTAACTCAAATATGTGTTGTCACAAATGCGTAGCAAAGTAAATATAATTAATTAAAATATAGTAATAATAATAATTAAGGGTGTGCGTAGCAAATGTGTAGCAAAATTCTAACGCAAATTTTGTGTCACAAATTCGTTGCAACACCCGTAGCAAATGAGTCACAAATGATTTTGCGACGAGGGTTTTTGCTACACAACATGTGCGTCGCAATTACGTCGTAAATGGCTGTTTGCTACGTATGAGCGACGCAAATATGCGTAGCAAATTACTCAATTTTCTAGTAGTGATTACACTCTGTTTAATGTATATTTATATATCACTAACAAAAGGAAGTAAGGATAAAGGTTAAGACGAACAATATGTTAAGAGCACCAACAACAAAAAACTCAAAAATACATCTAAAAACATGACTAGTTAGCAGATACATAAAAAATATTATCACATCATCATCATATTTTGTAATTATTTTTAACACCCACCCTTGGCCCCACCTTCTTTGTTCTTCGACATTCATACACATACACAAGCCATCCAAAAACTAATCTACCTAATGGCGAGAAATGTCGAAAATAGCCGTTCGTGAGGGATTAAAATCCTCCCTTATTGTGAGTGGTCTTATTTGAACACAAAAAGATTCGTCGTCCACACATAGATGATAGAACACAAATGGGAAATTGCTACATTTTCCCGTGCACGTAAGGTTGCTTAATTAATGAACTAAATAAATATCGAACAGATGTTATTGAAATCAACAAGCTTTATGAATAAAACCAAACTAAATAAAGTAACATAATGTCTCATATTACATCTCGTAATCAACTGACGAGTATTCGAAGGTGATTAATAATACTATAATAGTAAACGATAAAAAAAGATCGGCGGCTATCGTCTAAAGAAGGTAATACATACGTCATCGACTATTATATATCGGCCAACAACCTTTGACTTTTATCCTCCATGATCAATGGTATCGTCACACAAAAGCAATTAAAACCCTTTACAAATTTGGTAATCTATAGCTGACCAAATCACCAAACAACATGTGAACATCCTCACAATTTCAATCTCACCAATGCGTGTGTGAAACATCATCCATAATTATTATTATGGTGCCAATTCGTTGACCGTTGACGTAACAATCTTGTATTATAAATAGAGAATCTAAGCCGTAATATATATCCAACCACACTTCAAAAACATTAGCCAAGTTCAACCTAGTGTAAATACAATATTCTTGCATCAATGGCGTCCAACGACACCGCGACTCCTCCACATGCCGTTAGCATGGAGGTGCCGTTGAAAACGTCAGCGGGACCACCAGAGTACAGCTCAGGGGCGCGTAGTTTCAAGAAACACGCGATGGTTGATATGCTATTGAGGGTCTTGCTGCTTGCATTAGCTGTGGCTGCTGTCGTTGTTATGGTCACTTCTAAAGAAACCAAACAGCTTGCACTTGCCCCCGGTCTTGTAATAACTAGGAGTGCAAAATTTAGTCATTCACCGGCTTATATGTAAGTATCATATATAGCTTTTCTGTGACGACAAAATTAACCACCAAAATAAACCTTTTTATTAGATTGATAAATTTATTACTACTAATATTACTAAAAAATTATATGTCATGACTTTTTAACCTTACGTTAATAAAAATCAAACACGTCTCTAGAAATCACACGACGCCGTGACGACGGGCTGACAATTGACATTACGTGAGTTTTAGTGAACTTAATTGACCAATTAAAAATTGACAAGTCTATACAAGATTTCAGCATTATTACGCCATATAAGTTCTTTTAAGGTTATTTATTATTTTTTTTCAAAATTTCTAGAATGCATACATAGGCTACAATAACTTGATCGTATAGGGTAATCTCATAGTTGTGATGAACACTACTAAATCATTTTAGCAGCGTTTTTTCAAAACCGGATCGGACCAATCAGACCGAGAACCGGTTATAGACTGGTCTGGTAGTGTGTAGTTGAACCATTTTTAGTTGAACGGCTTGTTACTAGTCGGAATAGTGAATCGGTTGAACCAGACCTGTGGTCAGATTGGATTTTGTTTTTTTTTTCCTTTCAAAAACTCATTTTTGGATTAAATTTAGTAACTTATAATGCATATTATGGTTTACTAAGTGTTAATATTGTGCTTGAAGTGTAAATTCACTCTAAAACATGTAATATTTTCATATTTTCATATATAACGTTATCCGATTTTTAAATTCGATTCAACTGATCCGACCGGTTCGAGAAATGAACCACTTCAACGATTTTGGTTTGCTCTGGTTCGTTTTTAAAATGACCACTTGGATATATGATTTTCTCTTTTTGAAAAGCCTTCAACGGCAATGATATGAGAATTTTGTAGCTAATTAGCAACGGCTAACTAAACTCATTGCATTTTTTTCAAATTAATAACAACGGTCCGCTTAATTCTTTGCAAACATGATCTAGAAATTAAACGAACCCTTTGGCTCCGTGGCACCAATATATTGTGGAACATGATCTTACTTATTGGTCTTTTGTTACGATGCAGATACTTTGTCGCAGCGCTCTCGGTGGCTGCTTTGTACAGCATCATCACTGGTGCGATATCGCTTTTGGCGTTGATGAAGCCCGATGGAAACTCTGCTAAGCTAAAGTTTCATTTTGTGATACTTGATTCGGTAAACATCTTGAACCACACACTAAAAAACGACCATTTGCTACCGTTAAAACGGTCGCAAGACGGTCCAAAATACACTTTTGCAACCGGTTTTAATAGTCCCTTAAGCCTGGTGGTTAATTAACTTTACGTAATATTTTGTGACGGGGACTTTTGTCTTAAAAATAGCGACGAAATTTTGGTTAGCTAATCCATTCACTGTATTTGCCAGAGATTAAGTTTTTAGTTTTTTTTAATTATATTGTAAAAGTGACAACTGTATTTGCGACCAAAACAATTTGAGCTCTATATCTATGTTTATACGACCAATTAAATTTTAATTTATTTTTTTAACTGCATTTTGGAGTTAGCAAATGGTCGATAATATTTGTGATTAAAACAGTCTCAATTGCTAATTTTGAGACTGAAATTGTCACGGTTGCTAATTTTGCGATAATGTGTTTCGGTTGCTAGTTTTACTACCAGGTTTTTTCAATCACTAATATGGTCGCTAACATCGTGGCAATTTTTGTTGTCGCAAAATAGCTGTCGTTTTTGCCATTTTTCTAGTAGTGATTATTTTCTTATTGTAGACCCATTCAACGAAACATAATAAGTAACTTGTAATAATCCATGTGTATTGAAATATCGATCTATGGTGCAGCTGCTGTTGGGTATTGTAGCCGCAGCAACCGGAGCATCAGGTGGAGTTGGATACATCGGACTCAAAGGGAACTCTCATAGCAATTGGAACAAGATCTGTGATAGATATGAATCCTACTGTTTCCACTTCGGAGCCTCTATTCTTCTGTCACTCATCGCTTCCATAACACTTCTACTGCTCGTTTGGCTCTCCGTTTACGTGCTTTCCAAGAAGATCGCTAGGCAATAGTTACCTTGGTCGCTACCAGAAACAATATTCGTGTGTGGATTGATTTTATTTAGGTTGTTGTATATTTTTTTGTATCAACATGTTTTACTTTGTGTGTGTTTTGTGATTGTGTTGATGAATAGTAAATTGTTACATGATATTTATGGTTGATGAGACTATCTGAACTACTATATAATACATATAGAATGGGTAGGAATGTAATTTCACCATCTCCATAAGACGCGCCTGTTGTGCTCCTCCCACCCGCTCCTCGCCGTCGTCTACCTCCGACGGGCCGATGGTCTTCTCAGCTCCCCAACCGCTGTCGATCAGTTACGAGGGACCTTCCGCAGCCTCAATTCAATGCACTGGCCCTTCGAGTCGGTTGTTCTATTCTCCTCTTCACATACAATCGCATTCCCCAAATCGGCTTGCCCTTCGACGCTCCTGACCACCGCCGTTCGAATTCCGGTAAGCTTCTCTTCTTTTTAATCTTTCATGTTCTTTTCCGACCCATAATGCCGGCGTTTCCCTTTCCCCAAACCAATTTCAGTAGCAAACAGAGGAATTTTGCACCCCTACGATACGTAACCCTAATTTCGTTCTCATTCGTCATTAGGGTTTCACCAGCAATCCAAAGATGGTCAGTCATCATTCACGAATATCATCTTCACTCATACCTTGCATTTCTGTAATTTTGTTGGATTACTTTAGTTGTTTTCAATAATCTTTTCTGTTTACTAAATTAGTTCCTCAAAGATGATAGATCGTAACACTTTGATCATAATTGGTGTTCATGGATGTGGGTTTAGCTTAATTTTTAATCTTTTCTACAATCAGAGTGATTTTGAATCATATTCTTTCTTATGATAGCTGTTTTTATGTAATCTTATGGAGTGCATTCACCCAAATCAACCTTTTGAAGAATGTAGAATGAGGTTACTGAAGTGCTTTTATCAGATGGTTTCTTTGATATTTACTTGTATAATATCAATGTTTAGGTTATGTTAATTTAGGAGATATCTGAATCTTGATTACTTTTCATGTGTTATTTGTTAAACTCTAATATATTGTTGTTAAGTGGTGACAAGAATATAGTAGAATATTCTACTTCTGCCTATGTTCGAGATACACCGGCAAGTCACCTAGCACCATCAATGGCCACCTGTGATAATCCGTACTACTCTATGTTAGTTCAGTAAGTTTCAATACACATTACTTTTTATGCATTACTGTGAATGTAGTTTCCATTTGAAGTATATTGTCTGATTTTCTCGAGTAGATGAGATCCGAGTTAGGTTACATTTCTCAATTGATTTAGTATGTTTACCATTAGTAAATCAGTAATGTTTTAGAAGTCACATATGAAAATTACTAAATGTTGAGTAGTTTGAGTGCTACTGCTTAAAAGCACAAGCTAAATGTGCATTATTATATCATCATGTCAGTGATAAAAGTAGCCTGAATATGTAACTGTTTGAACTTACAGGTTCGGGTCTCGGGAGTTCTAACAAATGCTCCATTTATGTTGAACTTGGATTGTGATCATTACCTAAACAACAGCAAGGCTGTAAGAGAAGCAATGTGTTTCTTAATGGATCCAAAGATAGGAAGAAAAGTCTGTTATGTTCAGTTTCCACAAAGGTTTGATGGTATAGACGGACATGATCGGTACGCGAACAGGAACACTGTTTTCTTTGATGTAAGTCCACAAAACATAAGAAAGTATGATGTGCATAACTAAAGGGGGTCTGCTGTCTGTTGACCCGCCAAATGGGACATTTTTTTCTTGTTGACCCGTTTGTTGAAAAGTTCTGGTTTTGCCAGCCGAACGAGTTAGGTTTCTTGGTTAATGTAGTTTTTTATTTTTTACAGATTAACATGAAAGGTCTAGACGGAATTCAAGGCCCAGTGTATGTTGGTACATGATGTGTTTTCAGAATTTGAATCATATTCTTTCTTATGATAGCTGTTTTTATGTAATCTTATGGAGTGCATTCACCCAAATCAACCTTTTGAAGAATGTAGAATGAGGTTACTGAAGTGCTTTTTATCAGATGGTTTCTTTGATATTTACTTGTATAATATCAATGTTTAGGTTATGTTAATTTAGGAGATATCTGAATCTTGATTACTTTTCATGTGTTATTTGTTAAACTCTAATATATTGTTGTTAAGTGGTGACAAGAATATAGTAGAATATTCTACTTCTGCCTATGTTCGAGATACACCGGCAAGTCACCTAGCACCATCAATGGCCACCTGTGATAATCCGTACTACTCTATGTTAGTTCAGTAAGTTTCAATACACATTACTTTTTATGCATTACTGTGAATGTAGTTTCCATTTGAAGTATATTGTCTGATTTTCTCGAGTAGATGAGATCCGAGTTAGGTTACATTTCTCAATTGATTTAGTATGTTTACCATTAGTAAATCAGTAATGTTTTAGAAGTCACATATGAAAATTACTAAATGTTGAGTAGTTTGAGTGCTACTGCTTAAAAGCACAAGCTAAATGTGCATTATTATATCATCATGTCAGTGATAAAAGTAGCCTGAATATGTAACTGTTTGAACTTACAGGTTCGGGTCTCGGGAGTTCTAACAAATGCTCCATTTATGTTGAACTTGGATTGTGATCATTACCTAAACAACAGCAAGGCTGTAAGAGAAGCAATGTGTTTCTTAATGGATCCAAAGATAGGAAGAAAAGTCTGTTATGTTCAGTTTCCACAAAGGTTTGATGGTATAGACGGACATGATCGGTACGCGAACAGGAACACTGTTTTCTTTGATGTAAGTCCACAAAACATAAGAAAGTATGATGTGCATAACTAAAGGGGGTCTGCTGTCTGTTGACCCGCCAAATGGGACATTTTTTTCTTGTTGACCCGTTTGTTGAAAAGTTCTGGTTTTGCCAGCCGAACGAGTTAGGTTTCTTGGTTAATGTAGTTTTTTATTTTTTACAGATTAACATGAAAGGTCTAGACGGAATTCAAGGCCCAGTGTATGTTGGTACATGATGTGTTTTCAGAAGACAAGCCTTATATGGTTATGATCCACCAAAGGGACCCAAAAGGCCAAAAATGGTAAGTTGTGATTGTTGCCCGTGTTTTGGACGCCGTAGGAAGAATCCGAAGTATGAAATTCTAATTAAGTTTTCATGGTGATTATGAATTGTGATTCAGGAGCTCTACTCATGTAAGTCCATTAATAGATAGTTTAGCTTCTAGAGTTGGTTAGTGGCTGAAGAGAGGACATCATCGGCGGCTCACCACACCAATAACACCGTCACCATCGCAATCGACTACAATGTCCCCAAGAAGGTACTACTAATTAGCTCTATTAGTACGTGTGGTGGTTTCATGTGTTATTGATTGTGTAAGAGCGTGTGTGGTGGAGGAATTGTTTTATTGTTTGTGTGTTTGGATGTTTTTGGTTTTACCAGTTTGTGTTCTGCTGATGAACCTAGGTCTTGATTGGGGAAAATCATTGAAATGAACATTTGACCACATAATTTTTGAACATACTTAAGCCAGGGGGACGTATGCATATATAGTGCTAATTGTAGATATATTATGAGCAATGTTGTAATTTGTAATACATAGTTTTTGATCATATATAATTCATTCTAAGCTTGATGAAGTTATTTAATTTTTAGTTGTAATTGATGTGATGATGTTGTTATGAATAATGTGGCAGCCTCGCCCAAGAAAATTAAGGAACATATGCGAGTTGCAGATGTCACCGAAGACGATATCAAAATTCATATGCTGGTACATTAAGAATTTAAGATGCTCTCAGCAATCTCTTATGTATGTCATATCAGATTAAAGTAACCATTCTATTCTAACAATTGCAGGTTTGTTTTTTCTTGAATACAAAGAACTTAATTGAAGATGTAGGCGCATGATGCAGGTTAATATATGCCTCAACAGGTGCAATAGTGGTTCTCAATTCTACAACAAACATGGCAATAGTTTTTGCCGAAACATGTGGCGCTGCATAACACTTTTCAAGATATGTGCCATGGCGTTGCTGTGCATTTTCAGAGGTTAGAATCTTACTAATCACAAACACTGCAACCCACATATTCAAATTAATAGAAGGTTATCAAAAGAAAGAGTTAAGATTACATGTCGGTTTTAGTTTTTTTAAATCTCAAACAATTTAAATATAAGATATTTAAAAGATAACAACTCAAAGGAGTTGAAAGGTTTCTGCATCACTTTATTGACACATTTAAATTATGATAGTTAATGCTTTTCAAATATCCATAATCAGTTTTAAAGTATATAAAAAACTCTTAAGTACCTTAACAAGCGCACCAATGAAGCAATCAAAATGCTTGATTCGGTCCTCTGTAGTGTTCATATATGGGTAGATGCAAACAGGTATATTGGCTGTAAATTGCAAAAAAGTTGAGTTAATTACTACCAACAATTTGAATATATAAATTGCTACTGGATATTATCAAAAATACTTTTCATTATCTTCATCTTTGTGTCAGGATGAGATGCCACCGACTGCAACATGACAAATTCATATAATTTTGAGTTTTAATAATATGATTTTAATCATTGATTGTATAAGTCATGTTCATTGGGTTGTGAAGAAAATGGAGAGAATGGAGATATTGCAAATGCTTATTAGAATATAATTTTGATTCAAGTACTGCTAATCTATCTCATTTCTTTCAACTTTTGTATTTAAATCATTTAGTTATTTTATTTTTGGTTTGTTTAACGCAAGGAGACATTGAAGAAATGCATTCCCTTGATTTAGGTGCTCACAGATTTTCAATTTCATGGGCCAAATTTCTTCCAAGTATTCCATCTAATCTAACCATTCTTTAATGTAGTTAATACATTTCTAACTTTGCTTATATTGTTGATGATCAGGAGGAAGGTTGGTGATGTTAACGCAACTGACATCATGTTTTATAACAAGATTAGTGACAATTTGTTTCTCAAAGGTGCTATAAGTTGAAAGTTAAATATTACATCTGATAGTTTAGTTTCTAAATCATAATTAATGTATGAAATGTCGTGCTTGTTTGTTTTACGAGAAAAAGTAGGTGTATGTTTGGTGTGTTATAGTTGATTATGAATCCTCGACTAACATGATACATGAATGACTGTTTGTGATCCTTAACCATTATGATTTACCTTAAGAACTTGAATATAGATACACGTCTTGGCTTTGTTCTCTATTGTTGGAGGTATACATGTATGTGAACTCCTTTCTATAATTTGTTCAAAAATGGAGAGTAATGATTTTGTTATTAAAGAAATATAATAATTGTTTTCATTACGTAAACTTCAATCCAAGTCAATGTTATGAACACTGTTGGTTTAATCCGATGTTCTTGTGTTAATAATTAACATATCAACTTGTCCCTAAAATTTACTGTCGTACTCTACTAAGCACGTTCGTTACTACAACACACCCTTATTCATTAAAAATGACACGTGCGCCGCAACACGCGCGGGCACCCACTAGTACTTTTAAAGCATTTGTTCCTTACATGTGTTGAATACTTTGATTCTATCGTTCATGATATTTACAAATTCCATAGTCTAAAATTACTCCTCTTACAAATATATAATAATATGGTATATTGATTAAAAAACATAAGTGAAAGTATGTTTTGTAGGACACAAGATCACAAGACATGTCTTTTCTTAACAATAATAGAGATAGTAAAACACTCTACATAGAAAATATAGTTGGGCCTAGAACCTAATTAACACTAGCATTTTCTCTTAAGTATATATCCTTAAAGATTAATTAGAAATCTTCAAATCAAACCTACCTAACCTAACCTATTATAAGTTATACATACCTCAAACATAACCTAACCGGTTGATTTAAAATTGGAAACCTTAAACCTCCCAAGAAGCTATTTTTTAAACCTAGAAACCTTAAGCCTAATCTATTGATTATGAAGAGTTTTACTTATTAAGTTAGTTCATCAATATGATAAAATGGCTTTAGATTTTGATTGGGTTTGACGTGAGCTCGTTTTAGAGGTATGCTCGTTTTAGAGGAGTTCACATCAAAGTTCAATTGAAATCTGAATCCACTTCACCACTCGATAAACTAACATCATAAGAGGACCCTTAAAGGGGGTGTCCATTGATATCCATGTGAGCAACGTGGCATTTGTTTGCCTTATGTGGCGTTGGGGAGGGGCACCGTAAGTGGTCCGTAAGCTTCCATCTGTGGTGACAGATGAGCTCAAAACGAATTGGGTGAGGCCGAGAAAATTTCATTCTTTTTCTTTTTCTATCTCTACATAAATTTTCAAATTCCTAAAAGTTAATAACCCCTTCCCTCAACTGAAATAAAATCCCGTACGTGTTATATTTTTTCAAACATAGGATTAAACCTGTAATTTTTCAATCACAGAAAGAAAATGTGAAATTTTAACACCTCTCGTGCACAATCCGTATAATTTATTTTTTAAATTATTTTATGTATTAACATCTTGATTTGGTGAAGATATATCTTTCACGTGTTTTACTCACGTTCACCATCAAATCACCATTCAGGGAAGAAGCTTTTAAAAGTGACAAAGTGCTGAAAAGACAATTATATATATTTTTAATAACATTTTTTTCAACGTTTTTTTCTTCCATTCATCTTATCAATTCAGGTTTTAGGAATTTAAAGCATTCATAGTCCGTTCCACACATATATATATATATGCGTGTTGGTAAATTAACTATATTATTGGGATGGTTGTAAATGATTGTGAGTGAAAAATATAAAAAAATTATGTGGATTCCACTGTATTTCTTCACATTTAGGAAAACTGATGTAGTGCACGGACTGAAATCGAAGCTGAAACACGTTGCTTCTGCGAATACTCGTGATGATCTTCACCCAAACTCAGAATTCGACCCCAAAAGTCACGAACTTGAAAAGACAAACTTTTAATTGCAGAAATGATCAAGTGACCATCCAAATTACATCAAGACAACTTAAATAACAAGCCAAAATTCAAACGGGCCTAAAACAAACAACCATGGGCCAAACAAAATCCCAAAACAAACCGAAAAACTAGAAAAAAACATAAAAGTGACCCAAAAACCCATTTAGAGGCCTTATTTTGAAAAAATAACGGGATAATCCACCTACGGCGGTTACCGTGATGTAGCCCTCGTTTCCACGGTCGTTTTGACCGGTAGCACGTCAGAAACGGAGGCTCGTAGCCAGGTTATACCCATTTTCGTGCAGCGCAATTTTGGGCCTCCAAAAACACTAAGACCCGGTCTTCAACACTTGGGCCCACATAAAAAGCACGATACAACCCTCATAAATTTTATAATATTTTTAAAAGTTGTTGTGAGTGAATGATAGATATAAAATGTAATGATAAATGTATAAAAAAATAATTATTTAATTAAAAAAGAGAAAGAAAGAATAGTGATGTTTAGTGTACTTATAAAGATGGGAACAAGTGATGGATTGTAAATGCTATTAAACTCTATTATTTTTATGAGAATGATCTTCTATATTATTAGAACACTAGGACTTGAGAAAACAGTTAAATCCTTACGTGCAATGTTACACATGAAGTGATAACGACCACCAAAATCAGCCCCACGCCATTAGAACCTAAATACGTACTTTGGAATAATTAATTACGTACCCAAGAATCTTATCCATAATCAAGACATAAACGTGACGGATTCATGTAAATTTCCTTTAAAAAGTAAAACAACAAACTAGAGGGTTTGAAATTTTATCAAGATCGTCTAACTTGATATGAATTTGCAAAACGAGACCTTACCTCTTTTTCCAGGCCTGTTCGGAACATGGCATTAAAGCATCCCGAAATGTTCTTTCGACGAAACTCTGAGCCGTGAATGGGCAAGTGAACGGTGTATGTTTTTTTATCTTTCCTTTTTTAATATATATATTTCCTAAACGCCTATAAATTACTATTTTAACACAAATGTTATTATCTTTCATCACTCACTATTTGTTTTCATAGAACTAATAGCCTGTGCTCATGAAATAGTTTTCCTGAATATTTTTGTTATTGTACACCATAAATGGTATAATAAACTAAACTTTAAAATAACGCTTACAACATCTCCACCCAGGACGTCACTATGTTGGATTCTATATGCCCAAGATACATAGATTATTGATGTGGTTAGTACGTCATGATCCAAGTCGGGTCATACCCAATAACAAGCTTAGCAAACACCAATCAATATTTAATTGATGATATGATCATGCAATTAAATATTTACACCAATTTAGAAAATGGGTTTTCTAAATAAAATTGCATGTGAGATGGAACAACTTATTGGGATATTTTGTCCATGAGTATTATTTGTAATGTTATTTGTTTTAATCAAATGACATCAAATGATAAAAGAGTATGTAAGGGTTATATATATAAAATTAATAGGTTAATTTTATAAATTCTTACAACTAACAAATAAATGAAATGGGTGTTTTAAGTTTTGGGGGGAAACCCCTTGAATTAATTAAAAACCGGCCGCCCCTTGTGGGTTCATTGGCCCTTTTGTTTCTTGAAACACTTCACTTCATTTTACAAGAGAAGAATCTCTTAGACTCCCTCTCTAACACACACACATGCAAATGACCAAAGATGAAGATGAAGCTCTCCCTTTCTTTGAAGAAAAGCTCACGGCTGCTCTCCCTTTCTTTGAAGAAAAGCTCACGGCTGGAATGTTCCAGCAGCAGCTTTCTTGCTTGGTTTGCTGCTCAAAGAAGGCTCTCTCTTCTCTTTACAAAGGCTCACGGCTGGAATGGTTCCAGCAGCCTTTCTTGGTCGATTTGGTGTACAAAAGCCTAGCAAAGGGTGTTGCTAAAGGAGCTTGTGGGTATGAACACTTGAGAACACCTTCTCTTGGTGTTTTGGTCATTCAATGGCAGCCCCCTCTTCAGATAAGTCCACGTTTTTCAGCCCTCTTTGGATGATGTTTCATCCACATTTTGACAGCTTCTAAAGCTTTGCATGTGTTTCATTTTTTTGGCAGCTTCTAAAGGCTTGAGGCCCTTAATGGATGATGTATCATCCACGGTTTTCAGCAGCTTTTGGAAGCCACGTTTTCAGCAGCTTGGACGTTGGCTTTTAGCCACATTTGATAGCATACAAAGAGTAAATAGATGACATGAAATATGACATCTATTGTTGAAGTTTTGCCCATCCAAAAGCAGCCTCATCTTCATGGTACATGCACGGTTTTAACAGCATGCATCATGGTTTTGACAGCATGAATGAGGTAGTTCATTGTGTTGATTTGGTTGTTTTGTTATGCTTCTTGATAACTAATCTATTCACATATATATGATCCTATTGATTTGGGTTTTTGTTTTCATCTTAAAACAACATATAGAACATAAGATTTTCAGCTTTAAAATTGGTTTTAAAGCCATACATCCGCTGCGTTTTTCAGAATCTTTAAAAGGTTAAACATAGATTTTGTGTTCTAGTAAAACCAACAATGGCATCTAGAGCCGGTTATGTGGATGATTAGTTTCATATGTTCTTGTATATTTGGATATATAAGGTTTAACAACCTTATTAGGGCTGTTTTGTGATGATTTGATGATACCCCAACCTTTCAAGGTTGTAATCATGCATGCTTATGATTGGATCTTGAAAGGAAAATATCAAATTGGTTGATTGTGTTTTTGTTTGGACAACATCTAAACCCAAAATTTTCAGTTTATGTTGGCTGAAAATTCATGGGTTTTGTGGGGATTCATCATTTTGTTTTAATGACATGTTGGGTGTTGATAAAGTGCATAACCTAGCCATGACCCTATGTTGATTTGGTTTGTTTGGATGATTCAAGTGGTTGTTTTATTCATTCAATTTGGTTGTAATATTTGTGTTTATTCTTTTGGGTTGTAATTATTCATTCATTTGGGTATGTAATAATAGATTAGGTTCATTTCCTTTACTAGAAAAAAAATGTATTAGGATACAATTTTGTAAAAGGAAGATGTACAAGATCAAGACCCAAAGATGGACACAAAGACACAAGAAACATGGAGCATTTGGATGCGGTTTCTAGTGGGAGGTTCTTGGAACCTTTATGATATGTTTGACCCTTAGAAAGACCAAAGACAACACTTGTGATGGCAAACAAGTGTTGTCAACATAAGGGCTATGGTTATGCACATATGTTTGTACATATATATGCTTGTTTGATTGTTTGTTGTTTGATGGTTTGGTTGATGTTTTGACATGCATAACAAACTAGTTAATGAACACAACAATCTGAAAATTGATGGTTCTTAAAGGTTAATAAAAGTTATTAAAATGGTTTAATGATTTTAATGATTAAAATTGGTTTTAATCAAAGAACCATAGGATACCTTGCATTTGAAAGCATGCAAATACAAGGTAAATAGAGTTTTCAAACTAGAATCAATGAAAACTAAAAATCCCTTTTTCAAACAAGTTTAACACCGTCCTTTTGCACAACACTTAAGTCATTTGGAAACTCTTAATGGGATAAAGGTCACCTAACCATTTTGAGGGAACTTATGACTTAAGGTGGGAATACCACATTGGTGGGATAAAGGTCACCTAACCACTTGTGTTGGTAAACTCACATGTGTGTGCAAGTAGGGTAACTTGATTTGCAAACCATGTTGAATGGATCACCTAAAATATGGTTTCCAAATGGTGTTGATGGGATTAACATGCCGACTTTGCATATGACGTTTAAAGTCGATCCCATACCGCTAGAAGTTGCAAAGGGTTGCAATTGTCAAATATTGACTACCTTGTTAATTTGAATAATGGGATAAAGGTCACCTAACCATTATTTGAATGTGACGTTGGATTCTAGATTTTAATTATTAATTGTCTATGAGACATAAAGGGTATTAATAATTAAAATGAAATTTTTCAGAAATACTAAAAAGAACTTTGTAAAATTTGTAGAATGACCGCAAACCATAATGCTACCACCCCGACCGTCCATACCCTATCACTGAGAGCTATTTTAGAGAGGGATCGTCTGTACCATAATAACCTTATGGACCAGTCTCGAAACTTAAGAACTGTTCTCAAGCAAGAGCAAAGACATGTGTCCTTGACGATCCTATTCCTAACCAACCCGACCCCGACGATGTTGAGCCCATTCCCGATCCTAAGGCAAATGTTGCCAAAGGAGAAGGGCACATCAAAGGCAATGGGTAAGGGTAGATCAAAGCGGAACCTCCAAAACCTAAGCTTATGAAGCTTAAGGTAATCGAAAACGATCCATGCTTTATGTATGGTGAGATAGGTCATTTGAAAGGGATTCATCCCAGCTATCTCAATGAGTTGAGAAATAAAAGGGATGCTGGGCAAACCTTAAGTATAACTTTCATAATCCATATTAACTTAGGTGTTATTTCCTAAAAGCACATGGGTAATTGGATACCTCATATAGAACTCACTATTGCAATTTGTTGTAAGGGTTCAAAAGAAATAAGCACTTTAAGAAAGGAGACTATGTTTTGAAACTTTCAAAAGGTTTGGAAGTTAATCGTCAAAACATGTTATATGCTCCTAGTTTGACTAGGAACATGATTTAAGTTTCACTTTTAAAACGATATGGTTATGATTTAAAGTTAGTAAATAATGGTATTTAAATTTATATGGATGATATACATTATTTCAAGGCCATGCCTTCTAATGATGTTGATGAATTGGTTCATGATGATTCGTCCTATAATAAAACATTATACCCATCATGCACTAAGAGACTTAAAATGGTTTGAGTAACTCTTATTCTTGTCATTGTCAACTTGGTTACATAAACAAGAATCGGATTTAAACACTTTAAAAGAATGGTCTTTTAAAAGCAAATGAAAATTGTTCATTTGATAAGTGTGAATCTTGTTTACAAGGTAAGACGACCAACACGCCCTTTAGTGGTACTAATGAGAGGGCAAAAAGACTTATTAGGAATCATACATTTAGATGTATGTGCTCCTTTTAATACAATGACAAGGTATGGTGAAACTTACTTCATTACCTTAACCGACGATTATTGTCGCTATGGTTATGTGTACTTGATGACACATAAACATGAATAATTTGAAATGTTCAAAACTTCAAGAATGAAGTAGAAAATCAACTCGATAGAACTACCAAAGTTCTCCGTTTAAATAGAGAAGGTGAATACCTAAGTGAGACTTTTAGGGATCATCTAGGAAGTTGTCAGATTGTCTCACAACTTACTCCTCACAGAACACCATAACATAATGGTGTGTCTGAAAGGAGATCGAACCCTATTGGATATAGTTCGACCTATGATGGCTATAAGATCACTACCTCTATAATTTTGGGGTTTCGCACTACTCTCCGCGACTCATATTTTGAATATGGTCCAAACCAAGAAAGTGGATTCGACGCCTTTTGAAATATGAAATGGAATAGTTCCATCGCTATCATATTTAAAATTATGGGTTATGAAGCTTATGTTAAGCTTAACACCCAAACCAACTGCAAGTCGATTCACTAAGTGTATATTTGTTGGATATATAAAAGGATTGTATAGGATACCACTTCTTTGATCCAACAGAGCAAAAGGTATTCATTGCTCAAAAGGCAGAGTTCTTGGAAGCCAAGTTCCTTATGGAAGGAATGACGCATAGAACAGTGGAATTTGATGAGGATCAAGATCCACAAGCCGATACACGTTTGGTTGACACTAGCAATCAACAAGAGGTTGTTGATTATGATCAAGAGGTTGATTAATACACACAAAACGTTCACAGATCTGGTAAAGTTAGCATTCCATATGAAAGATGTGGATTTTTCATAGATGGATGCTACGTTGTTGACTCCGAAGAGCCAACTACATACCATGACGCAATGTCCAATTCGGATTGTGACATGTGGCTAGGAGCCATGAACGTAAAGATGCAATTCATGTATGACAACCAAGTTTGGGAATTGGTTGACTCTTCACTTAACTCCAAACCAGTTGGATGCAAGTGGGTTTTCAAGAAGAAAAACTGACATGCATGGAAACTTGGATACTTACAAGGCAAGACTTGTAGCAAAAGGTTTCACTCTAAGTCAAAGGGTTGATTATGATGAAACCTTCTCGCCAATGGCAATGCTAAAGTCATCCTGATAAAGTATGCAAGTTAAAAATATCAATCTATGGATTGAGACCAACATCGAGAAATTGGAATCAACGTTTTGATGAAAGATCAAGAAATTGGGTTTCATCAAGAACGCTAACAAGGATTGTGTGTATCAAGGGGCTAGTGGGAGTACAATTACGTTCTTAGTATTGTATGTTGATGACATACTACACTTGGAAATTGTCTTTCCAAAAGGGATCTCCGTGAAGCCGTCTCTATTTTGGAAATAAAGATCTATAGGGATAGATCGAGGCGGTTGATAGGGTTAAACCAAAGTGCATACATTGATAAAATCTTGAAAAGGTTCAAGATGGTAAACTCTAAGAAAGGTATAGTACCTATTCAAGGAGGGATAATATTGAGTGCATCTCAATGTCCAAGCTCAAGCGATGAGCAACATCGAATGAAGGACATCCCATATGCGTCTGCTATACGATTCATCATGTATGCGATGATATGCACTAGACTGGACGAGTCATGCGCGTTAAGCATGACAAATAGATATCAGCAGAATCCTAGTAACAGCCATTGGATGGTTGTTGAATGTATATTGGAATACCTTAGGAGGACTAAGGATATGTTTCTAATATATGGATCTGATAAAGAGGAACTGGTTGTGAAGGGTTACACGAATGCTAGTTTCCAAACTGATCGAGATGATCCTCGATCACAATCGGGGTACATCTCCATTATGAATAGGGTAGCATTGTCCACTACAGAATTCGAATACATAGCCGCCTCATTAGCAGCTTGGGAAGCTGCATGGATAAAAAGGTTTATCACCAATCTAAGGATGGTCTCTACCATTCAAGACCCCTTAAAAATCTTTGTGATGACGAGGGTGCGATTGTTCAAATCAAGGAATCCCGTGCACATCAAAAGATTAGGTTCAATGAGCGGAAATTCAACTACATAAGGGATGAAGTTGAAAAGGGAAACGTATGTATTCGCAAAGTTCACTTTGATCAAAACATTGCGGATCCACTCACGAAGCTCCTTGAAAGGGCAAAGCATGAAAGTCATACTTGTGCCTCAGGACTTCGATATTCTAGTGATTGGAATTGATCTGTTTAGTATTAATATTATTAATATGGAACAATTGTAATACTTAACTTATCTATGTATTTACGATATTTTGAGAGATGTTCCCTTTTAGCATGTTTACATCCATGAATAATTTTATTATTCTAAATGTCCGTAGTCGGTCATATTTGTGGGAACAAATATGAATGTAAGACTATTATGAACTTGGATTGGTGGATATTCATAAGGCATGGATATAGAGCAATTGGTTGCTGCCAAGGTTCATAGATATTCGTGGGATACGAATATTGGACTGACCCGCATCTCAAATCTTACTACATGGAATCTTATTGATTGATCATAAGTAAATTTGAGTAAAGGCGAATATCATTTGGTATCCTCCGACCTGAGATACATATTGGGTTTTGATATTCACCAAGTGTTATACCTTGAGCTAGTTCTTCACTGATATGAAATAATTGTCAGTACATAAGGCTGTGTTCAGGTATGACATAAGGTGATTGTGAGAAACGTATGTAGTCAAGATGGGATTTGTTCCTCTTATTCGTTGAGAGTAAGATGTCTAAGGCCTGATTAAGTTAAATCAACAAGGAATGATCATTCTGTGTCCTTGGATTTAACATGACATCTGTAACAAAAGGAAAGATGATTGATTCACCTAAATCATTTCAAGTTGGATACTTGAAGGGGATGATGTTATTGAATGGCTTCTAAGTCATGCGTATTAAGGGTAGTAAACCGTTGTTAGGCGGTATTTACTGCTTGCATCAATCTTCTATGAATCTTGTGCAAGTGGGAGATTGTTGGATTCTATATGCCCAAGATACATAGATTATTGATGTGGTTAGTACGTCATGATCCAAGTCGGGTCATACCCAATAACAAGCTTAGCAAACACCAATCAATATTTAATTGATGATATGATCATGCAATTAAATATTTACACCAATTTAGAAAATGGGTTTTCTAAATAAAATTGCATGTGAGATGGAACAACTTATTGGGATATTTTGTCCATGAGTATTATTTGTAATGTTATTTGTTTTAATCAAATGACATCAAATGATAAAAGAGTATGTAAGGGTTATATATATAAAATTAATAGGTTAATTTTATAAATTCTTACAACTAACAAATAAATGAAATGGATGTTTTAAGTTTTGGGGGGAAACCCCTTGAATTAATTAAAAACCGGCCGCCCCTTGTGGGTTCATTGGCCCTTTTGTTTCTTGAAACACTTCACTTCATTTTACAAGAGAAGAATCTCTTAGACTCCCTCTCTAACACACACACATGCAAATGACCAAAGATGAAGATGAAGCTCTCCCTTTCTTTGAAGAAAAGCTCACGGCTGCTCTCCCTTTCTTTGAAGAAAAGCTCACGGCTGGAATGTTCCAGCAGCAGCTTTCTTGCTTGGTTTGCTGCTCAAAGAAGGCTCTCTCTTCTCTTTACAAAGGCTCACGGCTGGAATGGTTCCAGCAGCCTTTCTTGGTCGATTTGGTGTACAAAAGCCTAGCAAAGGGTGTTGCTAAAGGAGCTTGTGGGTATGAACACTTGAGAACACCTTCTCTTGGTGTTTTGGTCATTCAATGGCAGCCCCCTCTTCAGATAAGTCCACGTTTTTCAGCCCTCTTTGGATGATGTTTCATCCACATTTTGACAGCTTCTAAAGCTTTGCATGTGTTTCATTTTTTTTGGCAGCTTCTAAAGGCTTGAGGCCCTTAATGGATGATGTATCATCCACGGTTTTCAGCAGCTTTTGGAAGCCACGTTTTCAGCAGCTTGGACGTTGGCTTTTAGCCACATTTGATAGCATACAAAGAGTAAATAGATGACATGAAATATGACATCTATTGTTGAAGTTTTGCCCATCCAAAAGCAGCCTCATCTTCATGGTACATGCACGGTTTTAACAGCATGCATCATGGTTTTGACAGCATGAATGAGGTAGTTCATTGTGTTGATTTGGTTGTTTTGTTATGCTTCTTGATAACTAATCTATTCACATATATATGATCCTATTGATTTGGGTTTTTGTTTTCATCTTAAAACAACATATAGAACATAAGATTTTCAGCTTTAAAATTGGTTTTAAAGCCATACATCCGCTGCGTTTTTCAGAATGTTTAAAAGGTTAAACATAGATTTTGTGTTCTAGTAAAACCAACACACTAGGCGCTCATGGGCAGATGAGCGATGAGAAGATGGTGAAATCCGTTTCCATATGGGTTCCGCATATACATAAGAAACAACTTTTATTTGGTTTTTCAAAACAAATTTTAATTTTCTCCTCTTTAGATTATACATCTTTAGCCTTTTTTTTAAACACTCATCTTTTAAAATAGATAGAATACATCTTATCACAATATTTTGACACATGAGAAAGAGACCATAACATTATTAATGGACCAAGTATGCAAAGTACCATTCTTCATGAATATCTATTTGCTCACGCAACTTGTCTTTAAAGTGACAATAACCTAGTAAACACCAAATTAATATTATCAAATCAATCCAACTGTCACACACATACATGAAATCTATACGCATCTCCACTAAGTAAAATAATAGATATGTGTGACAAGTCATTTTGAAACCTTCAAAGACTTGAAATGTGTTGATACGAACTACGCCATAGAATGCCTTTTATACTACCAACCGATCTCAAAGTAAAAATGAGAGGTTAATCATGTAAATGCATACAATGACATGACACCAGGATTTGATCATTATCAAATTATGTGTGCCAATTATAATTTATAACTGTTACAATGTTGGGTTGGTGATCTAATCGAACCAATTTAGCAGAGGATTTAATTTTGATAAGTATTGATGTTAGTTTTATTAATTGTTTAGTAGAGATTATATTAGAGTATGATTAAGTTTATTTATTTATTTGATTATTTTATTAAGTTTGAGTTTGGTTAGGATCAGAAACCTTTTCTAAGGAATTTTAGTGCTTATATTCAATTTTGAGAAGATATGTAATAGAAAAGTAACTAGATTCCGGTTATTCAAGCGGATCTATAAGTAATAAAATCCACTGAAAAGTATTTTTGATTTTTCTAATTATAGAATGAAAATTTCTGACTAGGATTTCTCTGTATTAATAGCCCACAAATAATCTCTATACTAATAAATAAAAATAAATCCGGACATTTATCATCATTTTAAGCTATCTAATAATTGGTTTTCCTTTCTTAATTATAAATGTCATAATAGCTATTAATTAATTGACATCTATCCATAATTTATCATCATTTTAAGCTATCTAATAATTGGTTTTCCTTTCTTAATTATAAATGTCATAATAGCTATTAATTAATTGACATCTATCCATAATTAAAATTTCAAATACGTTAACTTTAAAATTTCAAATGTCTAATACATGGGTTTATTCAATCTGTATAATACACAATATTTAAGACATAACTTTTTATATTATAAACCATGTAACAGTAAATTTATTTAGCCTGTGTATTACACGAGATTGCAACCTAGTATATAATACGTGTTAAAATAACTTTTTAATATTTTTCCAACACACCTCCTGTAGTCTAGTGGAGGATTTCTGAATGCAAAGACAAGATGTTAAGCTAAGAAATAGCTATAAAGGTAAGGATTTGATGAATATATCTGCAAATGGGTGACCGAGGGAACATGTAATACACGAACTTGATATATTGAGTTCTTTAATGCTTTACAAAGTGTAAATATATATTCATATATTGGATACTAGGTTAGAGCCCGTGTGATACACGGGTAATTTAAACAATCAGACTTCTATCAAATATTGATTACTAAATAAGTATTATGAAAATCTAACAATAATAATTTCAAAATTTGAAATTACAATTAAAAGTGTATTCATACTATCAAAGGTTTCTCATAGATGTCTAAACATCTTTTTCTATACAACATTTTGTATGTTGTAAAGTCCTGAAAATCCGATTGATCTCGCTTCGTTTGCTTGTTGCACTTGATATCTTGCGAAGACGGGTGAACAATCAACTTCAAAGCAATCTAGATAACAAGGTGTTTTCAAAGTTTACAACCAAATCATTGTAATTGAAATGTTTATTCAATGAAGAACGATTACAATGATAATCGATACAAGATCGATCTCACCCGAGGGTGGAAAATCACACAACGGTGATCTGCTCAATTGAGCGAAATAAACAGAGAAAACACAAAACTATCTAGACTAAATTTTGGTAAATTGAAGCACACCTAAAACTGAAATCGTATGTACAAATATATACATGTCTGTAAGTTTTCGCATGGAGATTTCGCATGCATGTTATTCGCATCATGCATGCGATTCGCATCACATTTCGCTTGGCTGTGCGACTCTCATGCCTTTCGCATGCATACGCGACTCGCTTGTCTGTTGTTCGCATGCATGCATTTTTCGCATGCATGCGAAACTGCTTTCTGTCGCATGCTTGCATGCAGCTTCCTCGTGTTCCAAATTATCCATCTCTAAACTATAGTGTAATCCAAATGTTTGATCCTTACAATCTCCCCCTTGGATTATGCTATAGTTTTGAGGTCTTCATTCTTCAACAAAAACCTTTCGAGTGAAGGTTCTCGCATCAGCGGAATTGATGAATAAACCTTTCTCAATAAAGGTTCTCGCACACTTCGATAATTGACTTTGATGCAGCAACTTTTGAGCTTCAAATCTTCATAAAATCATGCAACAAAGTCTCTTGAGCATTTCCACAAACACTTGGTGTGCGGTCGACAACTTTTGATCTTGTTTAACGTCCTCGAACGGAAGATCGCGGAATAATGATCCGTTGTATCAAGAGCAACACCTTGCTCTGATACCAAATGTAAAGTCCTGAAAACCGGTCGATCTCACTTCGTTAGCTTGTTGCACTTGATATCTTGCGAAGACGGGTGAACAATCAACTTCAAAGCAATCTAGATAACAAGGTGTTTTCAAAGTTTACAACCAAATCATTGTAATTGAAATGTTTATTCAATGAAGAACGATTACAATGATAATCGATACAAGATCGATCTCACCCGAGGGTGGAAAATCACACAACGGTGATCTGCTCAATTGAGCGAAATAAACAGAGAAAACACAAAACTATCTAGACTAAATTTTGGTAAATTGAAGCACACCTAAAACTGAAATCGTATGTACAAATATATACATGTCTGTAAGTTTTCGCATGGAGATTTCGCATGCATGTTATTCGCATCATGCATGCGATTCGCATCACATTTCGCTTGGCTGTGCGACTCTCATGCCTTTCGCATGCATACGCGACTCGCTTGTCTGTTGTTCGCATGCATGCATTTTTCGCATGCATGCGAAACTGCTTTCTGTCGCATGCTTGCATGCAGCTTCCTCGTGTTCCAAATTATCCATCTCTAAACTATAGTGTAATCCAAATGTTTGATCCTTACATATGTAAGGATACAAACGAAGATAAAAAGGTCATGTTAGATAAACACAATACGTGTAAAGTAACAAAATATAAATTTTTTAACTGTAATTTTCCAATATGCATAAGAAGGATAACTAATAAGCTTAAAAAACCCAAAAGGACAGCCATTTCATAGGTAATGCAAACCTATGTAAATCAACAATGATTACATTAAATCAATCTTCACAACATATGAGAATAAAATATCTAAATAATGTATGTTGCATGTATCTATTATGAGGTTCAAACTTCTGAATAGGTTAAACATTGAAATCTTAGCAACTCCATCAGTCAAAAAAATTAGTAAATACATGTTTTATTAAACAATCATTGAAGAGTGTGTTCAGATCCTGCAAATTAGGTGATTACAACATAAACAAAATATGAATCAGTTTAAATCTAAATAAAATCAACTATCAATTATAATCACATAGGTCTAATTCATTCTGCTAAACATGATTTATTGAAACTTGCACATTATTCAGTGACCATAGCACAATCTCATATGTGTAATTAATTTTTTTGGTCACAAAACATTGTGATTTGAGATTTGCATGTCTAATTAATTCACTAAATTAATTAAGATTTTCACAAACTCTATTAGAGCTTAAAGTTTGACATTATTAAGATGATAAGAGTCCTTACAGTTAGTTTACTTGCTAATAATATTTACACATACCCCAATCTAAGTGCTAACTGCTAAGTGTAGGACAAGTGAAATAAAATACTGAAATTAAAACACAATCAAATATATACTTACATGCTCATATAAAAAAGCAAACAAATAAAAAAAATAGTGTAGTGCACTAAACGAGTTAGTATTCCTAACAAAACTTGAGGTGCATTAACATATAGGCCTAAATTAGTAAAAACAAAATTAAATATAGATTTAACTAACATATGATTGTGAGTATCAACATTATTCATTTTCCTAAAGCATATCTAAAATTAGAACCCAAGAACACTTATTTCTAGATTGCACTTTCATAGAGTTATAGAAAATCACCTCAGATGCTAGGTGAAAGTTCGTGATCATCAAATTATTCATTTTGTTTTCTAAATAAAACAAATTAGAAAGTCACGAGCAGCTAAATACACATTAAAATACCTTTAACCCATTTGGCACACCTGACCTCTTTCATTTTTCAATCCTTTCTTTCACATATGTTACTCGTAATCAAAATACAACAAAATAACCTTTTTATTTGGTATGTGTTGACTCATAATTTAATTAAACCATAATAAATCAAGAACTATTACAATTACGCTTCTAAAGTACCAACTTGCAAACAAAAACACAGTTGATGTGCACAAGCAAGGCCATGGTAATGAAGTTCATGGTGTTAAAAACAAACAGAATAGTTTTCAAAACCACAAAAGATTAACAAAAACGATTCAGGAAATGACATTTAACACGATTCTTTTGGTATAAAGTAAAAGATTATTACAGAATAACAAAATATTCAACACAACGATTAAGAAAAATACGCAAATCATAATAACCTAAAATGGTCAAATAGAAATTGTGTTCTATTTCACTCTCAAATCACTAAAATTGATTAATTTGAAAAATTATAAAAAATCACTAAGTTTTTAAGGAATCCAATTAGCAGTGGCCTGCATATATTAAATCAATTTCTTACAAGCATCCACCAAAATTTGATTTTAAAGACCTATTTTTAGAACAAGAAACGATTAAGTGATGAATAGAAAAGTTTCTCTTAAAAACTCTATTATGCAAGCTAATTAATACAAAACACAATACATCAAACACAAATCACATGAAGAACGAAAACAAAACACGATACATCAAATCCACAAAAAAATAAAATATCTAAAGATGAGATATTGATAAAAACAGAGAATATGATCGAACTAACTTAGATATATTAAACTTACCGATGTTTTGTTCCCGGTTGAAGCAACCGACTTCGAATTAATCGGTCTATGATTTCTGAAGATTATGAAGAAAATGAAAAGGAACAATATTTAGATCCAGAGTTCTGGTGTACAAGAATGTTGAAAGATTGAAGGGAAGAAGATAACCTGTTGTCGATCAGTTCGTATAACGACGATGGATGAAGGTGTTTCTGATTTAGGGTTTGGGGTTACATATTAGAAAAGAGAATGGGAGGAGGTGGGTCTTTTAGAAGATCCAGGTGACAAAAACGGGTCTAAGATCCGCGTGTTTTCTATAGGCGGGAATTGAAAAAACATATTGGCTATGAGAACGCCACGTGGCAAATAGATGGTTTAAAAGAAGGCCATGTGGCATAAAAAACCTTCTTTTATTAGGGAGTATAGATTAGCAAATAGCCAAATATAAGAACTGAACTTTCGAGGTCAAAAACGAAGAAAGGAGTAATGAACTTTTTTTTATTTTTTTAATTTTTTTTCATTAGCGTCCACAATATAAAATATCAACTGTTATAAGGAGATCAGGTCTAGAATGAAGTCCTAAAAATTAATCAAAAGTTAATATAAGAATAAGCAAACTATTCAAAGTTACAATGCGATTTTTAAAACATCTTATATTTGAAGTAGAAATCAATGTTTTATAGTCTTGTGCTTCTTAAACTTCCACATATACCAAACCATCACTTGTGTTACCGTATCCAAAACAACACCTTTAAATCACACCTACACATGTTGTACGTGTTGCTGAAATTTTTCTAGTTCTAAATGGTTTAGACATGCACCATGACATGATTTCTAGGTATGTTCTAAATCCATTTTGCTGAAAATCAAAAGTTAAATCACACCTACACATGCACCATCCTCACCACCACCGTCACCACTGTATTCCATTCATTCATCTTTTTCTACCTATCAACTATTACAAAGTAATGATTTATTTAATTCTCATATGATATTCAAACACACAAAATAAACAACAATAGTCTATTTCATTTATTTATTCATTGCATTCAAACTTCCATTTTATTACTCTATATAAAAAAGACCCCTATATTTATATTTTATAAAATATAAGTATTACAAGTTATTATCGAAAAATCAAAGTACACTGAATACATTTATTAGAAAATAAAATAATAAAAGAAATAAAAAACCACATTTGCTTCTTCAAGGAGCGGAAAAGTAGTTTTACAAAAGACAAACTATTTTGTCCGCATTCCGTATTCCACACGTTCCACAAAGAATAGTAAAAGCTTTTTTGTTTCTATTGTTTAACAAAAACACAATTCCAACATCGTTACAATAACAGTAAATAAAATACAAAAAAAACTGAAGACTAAAAAGAGCTAAAAGTCTTGATAGACAGACTGAAGTTCAATTATCGAACGAATGATAACAATATAGACTTATTGTTGAATACGACGTTTTCCAAATAACACACTTGTGTCAAATTCATAGAAGTGTGTCTGAGTATCTTACAAATAATATTATCTTGTATAAATCTGCATTTTCCGTAAACAATAAACTACGTACACTTTAATTTGATAGCAAAACAAACTTCAATTTGCTGCTTTCCACATTACTGCAGCCATGGCATCCATTGACACTACAACTCCTCCATATGCCACCACCGTGAAGCCGTCGGGACCGCCATCGGAAAACAAGGGTGGTATAGTGCCGGTGGTTGATGTTGGTTTGAGGTTCTTGCTGTTTGCGACCGCCTTGGTTGCAGTCGTTGTTATGGTCACTTCTAAACAAAGCAAACTTCTTACGTTGTTTCCAGGTTTCTCAGTACCATTAACTGCAAAGTTCAATCAGTCCCCAGCTTTCGTGTAAGTAAGATCTACTATCAAATTAATCAGTTGCAAATTAATAGCCTTTTACGACTGATCTGGCCGGGAGGGTAAATGTGGTGGTAAAAACCTCCATATGCAATCTTGTTTTATGAAGGCTTTGGGAATATATAGTGATTTGTTTTGCAACTGAAATTAGCTACTGTTTTTACAGTCTTAGATTTTGACTATTTCTTTTACGACTAAATTAGTTATGATAGATAAGTTTACAAGTGTTTGGATTTGGAGGCAGATAGGTCACAAATCTTACTCTGATCAATCGCAAAAAGTTTTTACTACATTGCGACTAGTAATTTCTTTCGATTGTTATTTACCGTCGCTAATTTAATTATTTTTTAAATACTTTTGCGACAGTTTTGACTGAATTTAAAGGTCACGAATATGAAGACCGAATAAGTTTTGATCGTTAAATTTAAGGGAAAAACTATAAGAAATAGGAAGCAAGTTTTAAAAGTATTTCAATTAAGTCATTCATGTATATTTGCCCAAACCGGATCACCACACCATCAAATCAAGTAATCATCAGACTTTTTGTGTCAAGAAAGAAATAGTAAATTTGAGACTAAATTACACGGGTGGTCCCTGTGGTTAGGCCAGATTTCACTTTTGGTCCTTAGCTTTCTGAAACTACATGGTTGGTCCAATAGTTGGCACAAACGTAACAAACTTGGTCCCTGAAGTGGATGTCCGTTAAATTTGACTGTTAAACTTTTTAAAATGACTAAAATACCCCTTCCACTGAAAAACATCTCCCACAACGGCGACAACACCACCGGACTTGTAGTCAGAAACATAAACGCCACCTTCGGCCTTCGATCAAACGGATAATCCCTCACTTTCGGCACCAGTGAAGCTCTCCAAATCAATTCATCATCGTTCATATCGTGCATCGCCTCCGGCGGCGTAAGGTGGCCCCTCAGCCCCACTTTCTCCGGCGGCGGCGGGGTTGATTGAGTTGGGGTCACGGTTACCAAATCGGCGACTGCGGAGACGGCGGCGGCGGCGGTGGTTGCGTTGGTGTGGGAGAATTGGGTGAATTGGGTGAATTGGAGGTTGAATGAGACGTTTTTGAGGTGGAAAGTTAGAATGATGCCGAAGCATAAGCCGAAGAGGAAGAAGAGGGTGAGGGATAGGAGATTTGAGAGGTGTAATGGGGCGTTGAGGAGCTTGAAGAGGGAGATCGTTGGTGGGGTTTGAGTGTTGTGAGTGTTCTTCATTGTTGTGTGGTGAGAATTGAAGGGAGTTGCAGAAGCTTGATGGAGGTGACAATGGCGGATGGAGAAGAAGGGGTTTATGAAGGGGGGTGGGAGAATGGTTAAAATAATATTATTATGAGCTTTTAAGTTTTAACTCGGTGTATCAGCAGCCGACATCTCCGACGACAAAGGCCACCGCCGCTTCCGACATCTCCGATGACAAAGGGGGTGCAGTTGAGTGTTGAACTTGTGGCGGAGGCGGTGTTGTTTCTCGCGTCGGAGAGGGGGTGTTGAACTTGTCGAGCTTGAAGGGGGTGCAATTCGGGTCGCCGGAGGAGATGAAGAAGACGATGAGGTTATATGTGTGTGGTTTATATTTTAGGTTTTTATATTTAGTTTTAAAGGGTAATTGGGTCATTTTACATGCATTTAACGGTCAAACTTAACGGACATCCACTTTAGGGACCAAGTTTGTTACGTTTGTACCAACTATTGGACCAACCATGTAGTTTCAGAAAGCTAAGGACCAAAAGTGAAATCTGGCCTTACCACAGGGACCACCCGTGTAATTTAGTCTAAATTTGAGGATCTGGATTTCCAATGTATATAATTATGTTTAAAGAAATTAAAAGTACCCATGTTAATTATATTACAAAAAATAAAATAAAAACCAAAATCCCTGTTATCACTCCACATCAACATCAAAAAGTTAAAAATTATTTTCTAACTAAACCAAAAGATTTTTCTTGAAGTGCATGTAGAACTTGATGGAACTAGTATTCACATTGATTTTTAAACCAATAGTCATGAGTTTTTATTTATAACATGAGTTTAACAATTGCTACTTGTGGTCATATATTACTCAGATACTTTGTAGCAGCACTATCGGTGGCTTGCTTGTATAGCATAATCACTGGTGTGTTATCTGTTTTGGTGCTAATGAAGCAAGGAGGAAACTCTACAACGCTGCAATTTTATTTTGTGATACTTGATGCTGTAAGCTCTTTAACCATACTCAAAACCATCAATGTATAATAATAATTCGACTTAAACAAAGCGAACTTAACTGTGTTATCTCAAAGCAAAGAAAATTCTACAAAAACATACCAACTTTACTGACAGACAAAATTGTTGAAAATCCGTCGGTGAAACTCCACTGGAAATCCAACAGTGAGTAACATTTGTTCCGACGGATTATCGATGAAAACTTATAAAGGATTATCACGGTACTATTGACGATAAAATTTTGAGAGATTATGAGAACTGTTTCCATGATATATTATCAATGGGCGATACAAACAAAGTAGCGAAGGAACTTTTCGTCGGCATTTACTTGTATTTCTAATAAAATAAAAATATTTTTTCAATTCATTTTAAATATTTTTAAACCGACGAACATAAATTCTCTACTTTACATCTACGCTAGTTTTACAATCACCACATCATTACTCTGTGTGAATATATGAAATGAGCCTCAAACCATTTGGGTGGGAAGTAGACGACTTTACCACCAACATGTGATGAATGTCCTTTTAGGGACTGATATTTCATATAACATCTTGTAAATGTAAATAAACATATAAATACAAAAAAAAAAGTGTATTATGAACAAAAAAGATGTTTTACTTATAAACAAATGGGCATATGTATATATGGTGCAGATGCTATTGGGTATTGTGGCTGCAGCAACAGGAGCATCAGGAGGAGTTGGATACATTGGATACAAAGGAAACTCGCATACGCAATGGCGCAAGGTCTGTGATGAATTTGGTTCCTTCTGCACACACTTTGCAGCCTCGATTTTTCTATCACTCGTATGTTGCATAACTCTTCTGCTGCTTATTTGGCTTTCCGTTTATGCGCTGTCCAAGAAGATCAGCAAGCGATAATTAGTTGATACCGAGACTAGTTCAGATGTAAAAGATTTATGTAATAGTCATCTGAGCAGCATCAGTAAAACCTTTTAGTATGCAAGCCTCACATAATGAGTTGTAAAAGGATGTTAAATATATTGTTTATTTGTCAGTTGCAATGTTGCAGTAGCCCATTTGAATACTCCGCTAGTATGAAAAGTTCATAATGATTGACGAAAAAATGTGGAGTTGGATTTGTGTTAATATGATTATGCCTTAGGAACTTACCCTTAGGGATTGTTTGTTGTGCATAATGGAATTGCGACAGAATCTTGTTAAAATTGATAAGTTGTTTGATTGGTAAATTTATAAATGAATTGTAATGTTAATTTTGAAATTTGAAAATTCCATTGGATTTTTGAACATCCATGGGTAAGTAAAAAAAAAGTAAATCCAATGAATGTGTGAAAATTTTACAATACGAATTCCATCTCGTGATTAACCAAACATATTTTAAATAAAAAACTTTTCAATTTCAATTCTTGAAACCTCTGTAAAACGACGGATTTAGTTTCAATAACATTCCAATTCACTCTGATTTAGTTTTTTTTCCTTAAAATTTTCTAGTCTAACTTTCAATTAAACTGCAAGTCTATATAACACAATAACGCATCACTCTTGTTGAACTTCTTTGAGATCGGAACCCTTACCTTTTTTTATTAATTTTCCTTGTATTTTTTATTTGGTTATAAATAATATAATTTATATAATTTTAACATATAAAATATTTTTTTGTTATATAACAACAAAATACATTAATATATTAAAATAGAAATAAAATAACTTAAGGTGAAAAAAAACTTGAAAATTAAATACATAAATAATTATTTACGGGTTAAAATGATAAGACAATTGCATTATCCCCTTACTAAAACTTGTTATTTGCATATTTACCCGATCAGAAACTAAAATTGCATATATCCGTTCTTTTAAACTTCTTATTTGTATATTACTCAACTCAAAACTAGAATTGAATATTTCCCTCCACTGTATAAGTATTTATAGAGTTACCTATTTTGTTTTATTTTAAAATAATTTTTGAAGTGACTATTTTACCTTTATAATAAAAAACATAAACACTTACTAATTTTCATATTTACACTTTTTCAACCGGTTCTTTTCATTCTTTTTCAAGTAACAATCATATCAATGGCAATTGTCAAAACAAAATAAATGATAACTTCTAATCCATTACGATACCAGAAAATCATGACGAAGATCACAACAAATGATATTACAATCTCCAAAATGTTAAAAAAACAAATGTCATAATTTTTAGTGACTGATTTTGTCATGATTTTTGGGCATTGCATTAGATTAAAACTTTGACATTGGTTTCCATTTTATTACTCCTAAAGGTAATGATAAAAATGTAGGCTAAATATAAACGGAATGAAAATGTGCATAATAAACATAGTAAAAATGCAATAAATATAATAAATATAAAAAAAGTTAAATAAAAATTTTAATATAAGAGAATATATGTTATTGTCTTTAAGACGTAATAATCTTTTCACGAACATAATATACTTTTATTAAAAATTGATTCCCGAATATAGTTTAGGAAAATTTCATAATGTTATTTTGACCAGTGGATACAACATCATCCAAATAATTGGTAAGAGTTTATATTATTTTTATATTAGAAAATAAATGTTAAAAGATATATTGGGGGGGGGGGGGGGATGAGCCGAAGGGTTGTGAATGAGCTGAGTCGAGCCTAGTCTGGCTGGGCTCAGGCTTGGTTCGGTTAAAAACCAAGTGGAGTTGACTTGGCTCATTTATTTTAACAAGCTTAAAATTCGAGTTTGGGCTCGATAGTTTGAAAAATTATTTTTTGGATAGTTTGAAAAATTATTTTTTGTATAGTTTGATTTTTTTTTTAATTTTTGTATATCTATCTATTATAATAAAAGAGTAACTTGGTATGACACGTGTCAGCACCACAATTCTCCTCACCAAAATTTTCCCGCCTCTATCTCCTATTAAATAATTACCTTAATTATTAATAATATTATTTAACATTTTTAGATTAAAATCATTTTTTATAAATTAAGAATTTTTTTATTAATGTTATTTTGAAATAAATAAATTTTTATAAGTAATATTCTTTTCCTAAAATATCAAACTTTGTTAAAAATATGATATATTATAAAACTACTATTTTTAAAAAGTAAATTATTTAAAAACCAAAAATAATTTAATTTAGGATTTATGATATTTTTATACGGTTTTTTTTAGAACAAAATATTATTTTTAAAAAAATTAAAAACAAAGTTATAAAATATTGATATCACTGTTTTATTACTTATAGTACTTACTAATACATAATTTCAGTCATATCATATTTTAAAATATTATTTTATTTTTCATAAATTTTATTATATTATATTTTTTTATTCAACCCGTGTAATACACGGGTTTTCTAAAACTAGTATTCATATATATAAAAAACTAAATAATATTTGCGTTTGTCTATCTTGGTTTATTTGAAACAATTCCATAAGATTATTGTTTCAAGAAGTATAATCATGTTTTTGTATTTTTATAATTAGCTTCTCATTCTATAATTTCAAAATAATCATATATGTATTGTATATTTTAAATAATATGTCACAATTTTCTATTTATACATTATATAAAGTATAACTTAGGTTTAAATTTAAACGAGCTAATGAGTGAGTCAACAAGCCAGCTAATGAGCCGAGTTGACCTTGGCTTTGGCTCGGCTCGTTTATAAACTGATCCAGCCGGCTCGGATCGTTTGTAAACAAGCCGATTTCGAGTGAACTTTTTCGAGCTATTTTCAAACGAGCCACAAGCATCGAGTTTTTGGAACAACCCTAATTGAACCATAACGATAGGATTTGGCTAGGTATCTAACGCCATGGGACGGTTTTGAAATTATTAATTCTAATATCCAAATAATTCATATATTTCTAAATTTTTATGTTTGTGTTTTCTTCATGTTTTCTGCATTTTGGGCTATCTGGGCTAAGTTGCTGATGGGCTTTTGGTGGTGATGATGCTGGTGGGCTGGTCTGCTGCTGATCTTTTTGTTGTCCGTTCATTTATTGGAGTTGAGAGTGTGGACCGTGTGGCTCTATGTTTAACCAGACATTATTTTACACACATATTTTCTGTCTTGTCTCATAACTTTCTAGGGTTTTCGTTGAATCTGTTATTTCTTCATTGATTTCTGTCTTGCACTTGTTGTTTAGGTCATCACAAAAATAATCTAAATCTTTGAGGTACTCAAATTCATTCGGTGTTAATTGTAAATAGTTCATATTTATATCAAACTGCGATTTATTTGTTGTGGCAGACGATGTTCCGCTAAGTACCAAACGCTATTAACTCAAACAGGAGTAATTCCCCGTCCTCCCTTAAATAAGTTCTACGATTTAATCCTTATATCTAAAGTTATTTTTCTATTCGTAAGATCACATAAAAACCATCATTAAATTATTTATTACGATAAACTAGTTATTTTTTTAATTTTGTAATATGTAAATGTATAATATCTTCTATATCTTCTATACTTAGCTAAATTAGTAACTGATTGCGTTATGTCTCATAATTTTGTGAGCAGTATATTTCTTTGCTGTATTTGTAATTTTGATATGAGAAAAAATGATGTAATTTTAATCATTTTTAATATCATAATATAATTTTATAATTCATAAATATTCATACTAACTATTTGATATTTTATTTATTCAATATATTTACTACACGATGATTCTAACTAGTATAGTTATGATGTATAATAATATACGTTTAGATAGTATAACATAAAAAAGGCAATACAATTTTATATTCGATCACTATTTTATATATATTAAGTAAGGGTGCAAATGATTTATAAGCTAAGAAATTATGAAAATGAATCGTGTGGATCTATCTTTTTAATCAATGATTACAATTGAATTGTATGGTAAAAGTTTGTTAGAAAGGTATTCACTTTTATTATTTTTTTTCAAGTTTCTCAAGTTTTCTAAACGTTCATGAACTTTATATATGTTTTTATTTTTCTATATAATTATACATAAAAACTAATATTTTTTTTTGTCTTTTAAAAGAGTATAGTATCACTATATATAAAAATAAAAAAAATTAGTTGTTCAGCTCATTTAATTATTGTCTTTTCAAGAATGCCATTGTGTTTACTTTTTGAATGATGAATTCTTAAAAACTTATTCGTAAAATAAAACTATTCTGTAATTATAACTAGTTATTTTCACCGCGCGTTGCCGCGGGGGGATTAAACAATCGTATGCCCGTGAAGAAAATAATTTTAATTCTCATGTCCGCTTGCCGACCCCATACCAGTCCCAAACATCTCATGTTTCATGTATTACCATCATCAGATTCATTTAATTGCTATCCTTATCTAGCATGTTGAAGGAATACTGATTAGTGAGGTAGGCCAAATCACCAAGAATAACTGAATTGATAAGGAATATGTTAGTTGTACCTTCTCTATCTCACCTCACATTCTATACTCTCTCATCTCACTTCTTGTAATTTGTTCATCCCTATCAATACAATCTATGATGACTGCTTACTTCCTTTAATTTGTTAATTACACTTAACACACTCATAGAGTGATAACAGGAGGGTTGAGATTAAAGCAAACCATTATGCAATCAGAGACTAATGACAAAAGATTAAGATGCAACTTCAAAGAACTTATGTATTGTACAAAGATATGATACTAAATGTCAATCTTTAATACAAAAGACTTTGCATGGGTCAAATCTCTCTAACCTAACTTAACCACTTTTGACCAAGATAGTATGCAAAATGAAAAAAAGGTTGACTTCATGACACAACTCTTGACTTGTTAGACAGAAACCAGAGGCCCAAAACATGATAACCCTTGCAAATATTAACATATTCAAGAAAACTTACTCATAATCAGGAGTTTCTACACGTCAAATCTATCACTATTAGTATCTGATGCCACCAATTCGGTTCAAATATCCCTCCTCAACCCGACTTGATGACTCCGTCCCTCACATGATCTTTCTAAGTGCATAACTTTAGCCCGATAGGCTGCAGCCGGTATGGTAGCAGTTTTAACATGATCTTCTTTAGGATGCTGATCTGCATCATTCACATTCGCAAACCTTAACTCAGCGAGTGGAATAAAGCAATCAACCGAAAGCCCATGAACATTAAAAGCCACTTCTTCAATGGTCCAAGCCTCTTGCATGCGGGTCTTAGTGTGGCTCATTGCAGTTTCACCAAACCTGAAAAGGGTTACAACTGACCGACCTGAGTGAGCAATCATGATCCCTTCAACGGGCCTGTAGTCATCAAGAAAAGAGTTAATTGTGGTCTCCCAGTAAACTGCATCACCACCATGGTTTGGAATCGGGTCAGATGAGAGTCTTCTAGGTGGATTAAGAGCCCGGTTTTCTGGTTGAAGTAACCGAATAGAACATGTCTGATGATCTCTGCAGGGCCCTCGCTTCTAGCCTTTAAAGTGTGGGGGTCCGCACATAGTTTGAGTATGAAACAATCCTCATCGTTGATTTTCTTCTCACCTGTGCATCGCGCGTTTGTGAACATGTTTGCGGTTGTTTGTGGATCCAGACCTGATAAATGCACCAATCGTATACTATTCAAATTAGAATCTTTTAATCAAATTTATCACGCTAACTATTTATAAAATTCGTAAAAAATGTCAGGTCGGGTTGGGTTGTCAGTCCAACCTGACCTGAAAAGGCTTCATCCCAACTGAAAACAATATTTTCGACCCAAACCAGTTTAGACCGTGACTCGACTTAACGGGCCTGCCCATTTGCCAATTTACAGTTCTACAAGAATATGAAAAAAAATAATATGCTAAAGATTTATAACCTGAAGAGCACGATGCAAGGGTCTAACAGGCCCTTTAGCAGCATGTGCACCAAGCCAGGGTGTGTGGCGCCACACGAGCTGCCCATTGCAACCAACATGAACCTTGCTTGCACCTAGTGCAAGCTCGACATACCACATATCAGGGTTCATCTGCCATAACACAAAACTACCAGACTCTGCGGTTTTTGATGAATTCATGTTTTTTATAACCTTTGTGGCCGTCTCAATATCAAACGCCAACATTTTAACTTTCCCCATGGCATACGCATTGTGAATCGAATTCTGCAGCTTCTGACCACCAGATGCCGCCAGGTATTGCTGCAGTATGTACTGTGCTGATGAAGTTTCCTACATCCACAGCCACCAAACACAACACGGCAATATTAACTGAAGTGATAACAACCATACAACAACTTCCACCATAAAATTCCAATTTTCACAATCTTTAATGCTCAACTTCCATTTCTTTGTATTTACTCATAAACCAACAAAAAAGTGGTCAAAAGTCTTGATTCTTGATCTTACCCTAAAGAAATTTTCTTTTTTTTTTCAAGATCATTAAAGAAACAAATTCCTACTTCAAAATATTGAAATAGAAACAAACAATCATCTCTTTTTGAATTCGTAAACATGCATATGGAAAGTTTGAATCATTGTGCCTAAAACCAAGTTTGAGAAAAATATGAGCCCCCTAGCAATGTCTCAGGTTCAAATGCAAATTTAGCATCCGTTAGTTTTCTGTATTTAACCTTTAGTCTCTGATCACCGTATTTATGCGATTCAGTTTACCAGTGACATTGTTTCACGGTTAAAAAACAGAAAATAACAAACTGTAAATTCACTTGAAATAGCCAAACATATATACACCATCAAAAGTTTCAAGCCATCCCATTCACACTATCTACTTCTATTTCTATTGGATAGAATAATAAATTACTTTAAAGACCATACATTAGCATATGCTACATATGAACACACCAATTTCTTTAAACATTCGCCAAAATGCACCAATTAGCTTATTTCCCCTCCATCCATTTCAAAATCAAGAAACAGGGTTCACTATCCAAATTAAAGACAAATCAATGCAAAGTCTCTATTTTTTACAATAAAATTAACAGTTATAGCAAGTACTAAAACATTCAAGAGTTAATATTGACAGTAAAATCCAACTATAGAGAAATGAAGAACTAACAATAGGGGTGTCTTTTATACTGAGGTGAGGAAAAGGTTCCAAGTTGCTAACGTGCACCGGTGCAAGCGGCGCACCCAAGACACCAAGCAGCAGTCTCAGATCCGAACGTTGAACCGAACCCGAACCCGAACGCGAAGCAACCGCCGGAGCTCGACACAACTGACCTTCATCCAATGCCCCCACCTCTCCACTTTCGACGAATCTCCGGCGACTTCTGCCGGAGTTTCATTCGGATCCGGGCCCTCCCGGATCGGCGACAGAGCTTCCAACGGTCGCAAGCTCCCTGATCTTGGCATAACGGGTTCGAGTTGTGACCCATGATGCCGATGATCTTTGTTCCGCCGGTGGAAGGTGTGAGAAAGAAATAGACAGAGACACAGTTCCATCGGTGAAGGTGTGAGAAAGAAAGAGACATATATAGCCAGCACAAACGCAAAACCCCCAACTTAGGTGGCCAAAACATGAAAAACCAAAAGACCCTGGTCCCACCGACCAAGGTCTTTAATAAGAATAGAAATATGTACAACACAGAGATCAGTTAATAATATTTTATCTAATACATTAAAACAATAACAAAATAACATAATATTATAAAAGGAAAAATATATGTGTTTTTTCTACTTATCATTTTGTATTTCTGAACGCTATTTTGTTTTTCTAAAAAAGTGAGTTTCGTAAAACACATTAATTGGTGAGATAACATCATTTTGTATAATCATAAAACACAATGATAAAATAATAACAAATTTATATAATACATAAAAACAATAGCAAAATAATAAAAATGATATCACCACGTACGTAAAACATATGATAAATATCTATAGCAAATGATGAGCAATATTTGACATACTGATCAGACTATTAGATACGATAACTTGATGTATTAGAACAATAACTAAAATGTTTTCCTCTTTAATATAACAAAATGACACATGTGAAGATCAAAGTAATTTTTAGTATTTTAGATTATATACTTTTTTACTATAATTCTACCCTATATATTAAATATTACCAAAATATAACATTGGAAAATCTAAGTTATTTCTTCTTACTCATATGTTTTTCATAATAATGGCACAATTTTTTAATGGATGAAAGCATTCGTGGCCCCATTTAACTTGTATCCTTATATATATTATATACTATGTTAGTGAACTGTGTGTTATACGCGTTGATAAATACTTAAAATGACACATGCGTAAATAAAGTCATACTAATATATATATATATATATATATATATATATATATATATATATATATATATATATATATATATAATATTGAAATGATAAATTAGAATAAGGAGGTTGTTATAATATAATAGTATCAAACTATTATACCCTTCCATAATAGAAATAAATAAAAATAGAGTGGTTGAATAGAAAAAAAAAAAAATTAACTAATGAATATATTTGATTAAATTTACAAAAGTATGTAATAATGATATGTAACTAACACAATGAACTGTTAAATTAAAAACTAATAGTTCAAATAGATGTAAATATTTTTTATGTAATGGTATTAAAGGTTACAAAAGAACGGGTAAGTCATATCAATGGAAGATTGTAATAAATATTATTGGAAAATATGAATAATGTCATGAATTTTAAAAATTGATCATAAGAAAAATATTACTTCAAAGAAAAATAAGACAAAAAACTATTATTTTAATAAAAAATTATTAACAGCAATATTAAAATAAATAACTTAATCATTATTTGTTAACATATATAGCATTCTTATAACTTTTGGATATATGTCAAATAATTTAAAATAAGTAAGCGAGCATAAATATAATTATTCATTATAATTTATATGAATTAATATTTTCAATTCATTATAACTTAAAACAAAAGATGTAGCGACACGTAATGCAGATGTGAACCTTTGATGGACGTGCTAAAAAAAGACCATGTTTATTAATCTTTTATTATAAGTTATGGATTATAGATTTATTTTACTTGGTGCAACATCTTCTCTTAATTTGCCTCTTGATAATTTGAGGTTATCCTTCTTCGTGCCCATAGAATAGCACAATTCATCGACATCAATTTCATAATCATCAACTTATAAAGGAATATATATATAGTCCTCGTTGAGGGAAAAAAACAAGTATTATCATCTGCATGAACGTTTGTTTTCAATTGGTCATGAGAACAACTTCTCCTTTGTTATCTAATCATGATTCCGTAAAGCATTTCACATGTTTTTTTATATCTTTGTCATTTTCATCATAGGTTTCAGCTGTTCTTAAAACATGATAATGATATCCCAAGGAACATCTCTAGAAATGAATGATTTATGTAAAAAATCGAAATAGCGTCTTCAAACCAATCATCATAATCCTCTCCATTGAACTTGAGAATTAGATCGATTATATGATGAGGTAGTACTCGCAATAATGAATTTGTCTCTTAAGATTGTCATGGCTCTTTTGAGACACAAATGATATAAGAGATCCTAAGAATATTTTTGTTGTGATGATCACATAGGTTCAATCACTACATGATTAACGATTTATATTCTAAGGCATGTTAGCATACGAAGGATATAAAAGGCATTGGGAAACTCATCGATCATATTACTTGCTATCAAACTTTTAGAGTACACTTTAAAAGTTATTCTTTAGGACTTGCTTCTTATCTCATTTTCCATTTTCCATTTCCTTGATATAATTATCAATAATCTATAACATATAATAAAAGAAGGTTTCTTTTGACACGTGTCAGCAATCTAGCATATAAAATGACACGTGTCATCATTTTAGCATATCCGAAAAAATATTTCCCCTCTCTCTCATAATAAATACGAAAATTATAAAAATATTCAATTTGACTTTCCTTTTTTACTAAAATATCTTAAAACAAATATATAAAACATTTATGTTTATTGTGTCTCTCATATTAAATGATAATTATTTTAAATAAGTAAATTAAAATATTAAACATCTAAAATAAATATACTTTTTTTAATAATTTATTAATATATACTAAATTATATGATTTTAGACTTATTTTATCTTTAAATATAGAGTAATAATTAAATATAGAGTAATAATTTTAGATTTTATTTTTTTGTTATAACTTTTAAATATTTATTATATTTTTATTTCACCAATAGCTAATTAAATTTAGAAAATAAAATATTTAAAAAACTAATGATTTGATATGTTTTATTTATTCCACCATGTATACATGGGCTCTAACCTAGTAAAGGAATATTAGTAACCAGAAGTAAGCAACTAGTGACAAAGTATTAAGTAGAAACTAACGGTTACTTTATTTCTCAAAAGTAACATATTAACGACATAATTACAACAAAGACATAAAGATCATAACAATTTGATGATATAATGACAATGACGATCATAACCAGTATTAAAACTTAAATAAAAAGAACATTAAATTCTATAAATAAAAACAAAAGATTAAAGACAAACAAAACTGTTGTTTATCTATTGGAAAAATCATAAAAAATACTGATATATATTTTGAAAGTTTCAACTATGAATGAAGACATTATAATACACTTCATGTAAAACGATGATGAGGAAATAATCAAAATCATATTACAAAGTTAGTTTAAAATTGAATAGAATACACGGGCGGCCTTCCACTCACTTTATTAATTTTCCCTCTTAATTTTTGAATTATTAGTCCTTAATTAGGTTGTTTCTTGATAATTCTTTGTGTTTGTAAAGGTACGAAGGATCCAAATTAATTGTCACCGAAACCTTAATTGCCCACTATTGGTTGGGGGGTATTTAAATCTAAGATCATCAATTCTAAGTTTCTAACAAAACGGTTAATATTTTAGAAATCAGAAACCAATGATATATATCTTCCTACTCTAATAAAATGGTAACTAGGTTGGACATGTGCAATCACCACATTTCACATCACCAAAGGTTGCACATGTGTCATCACCTTACCAAAATTTTCCCGCTTCTCTCTTCTATTAAATTCTCATTAATTAATTACCAATAATAAATTAAATAAAGTATATTTTTATTAATTATTTTTCTAAGTAAATAAATTTTTATAGAATAAAGCTTACTTCTAAAACATCAAACTTTTTAAAAAATATAAATTATTTAAAATTGATGTTTGTAAGTAAATTTTTTATATACAAAAAATAAATAAAATTTTTAAAATTTTTCATTTTTTAAAATGTTTGCCTTAAAACAAATTTATTTTATTTTTCTTTTGGAAAAAAATAAAAAATAAAAAATAAAAAAAAACTAAGAAGTTGATATCATTGTTTATTATTTATAGTTCGTACTTGTATATGATTTCAATTATGTTTTATCTTAAATATAGTTTTATAACTAATAAAACATTTTCTTATTTGATATTTTATTTTTTTAACCCGTGCATTGCACGGGTTTATTAAAACTAGTGTTATATATAACTATAGGGAAGTTGATATTTTTTAAGCATGAAATACAAGATAATGAGTGTTTACAAAGGATCTATCCTTGTGACGAAATTGCAAATCAAGGTTCATTCCCACCTACTGCTATTCAAAGAATTCCACCTTTTAAGTAATCCAGTAATTAAATAACGTCATATTTAACCAGACCTTTTTGTCACATTATAGAACATATGACATATATATACACTTCTTTGAACATGCTACCACAATCATGCAAATCAAGTTGAAAAACTCTAGTATAAATGCATAATAATATTACAAACATAAAACCACACTTGAGTCTGACCACAACACAATCAGTTCTCTGATATCTACATTCAAGCAGCAAGCCATACATGATGGCATCCGTTACTTCACCGCATTCCGCCATATCAGTGAAGTCACCACCATCGGAGTACAAGGATAGCACCGGTAGTACTGGTGGTGTCAAGAACCATTTGGTGGTTGATGTGATCTTGAGGCTCATGTTGTTTGCAACTTCCTTGATCGGTATTATTGTTATGGTCACTTCTAAACAAACCAAGCTGATACCGGTTGCACCGGGCTTAGCTATACCCATGGCTGTAGAATTCAGTCAGTCACCGGCTTTCATGTAAGTAACTGACTAACAGTTGGTTTGACAAAAACTAATATCCTAAGTGACATGTACCGATGTTTTTTTTTTTTTTTTTTTTTTTTTTTTTTTTGATGCAGATATTACGTTGCGGCGCTGTCTGTCGCTTGCTTATACAGCATCATTAGTGGTGTGTTATCAGTTGTAATGTTAAAGCCCAAAGGAAGCTCCATTGAGCTGTTGTTTCACTTTCTGATGCTTGATGCGGCAAGTTTATATATGAACCAAAACTACTACACAAATGGGCTTCTGTGACCGTAAAAAACTGTCGCAAATTTGGGGAATGGTTTGCAACCGAAATCAAAACGGTTGCAAAATTATGGTCGTCACCAATTATGTTGCAAAAAGGGCGCAAAATTAGCGATACAAAATTGTTAAAAATAAGTTAAGGCTAAAAACAAGCCGGTTGTAGATGGTCATAAAATCTGGCACTTTTTTTCGCGGTGTAGGTGTAGGAAAAAGAGATTGAAACTGAAATTTAATTTAAATGTCTGTCGTAAAATTTACAACTGATTTTATTCGGACATAATACATATTTTGTTGAATGGCAAAACGAAATTAAACCAGAAAAAATTGTTCGAAAACAGAATACGAATATTTAATTAAAACCAAAAAAACCAAAGAAAAAGAAATCAAAAGGTAAAAGGTCGTAAAAAGGTCGGTCGCAAGAAAGCGGCACCAAATCTGGGTCCACAAACACCAAGCCTCGTAAAAGGTCGGTCGCAAGAATTGCGACTAGAAAATAGTAACCCCCGGTCGCATAGCGATCAGAAAATGGGTTTTGCTTTTAACGTACAAACTTGTCAGAATTTTTGACAAAAATTTTTGTCATAAATTCTTGTTGGAATTAACAGCTTTTTAGAGTATAACCCCTGGTCGCATAAACAAAATAGGATCACCCACAAAGGTTTTTTTGCCACAGTATTTTAGGTCACAAATTAATTGTTTAAGGCTCTTTTTGGCTGATATGCAACCGGAACTATGGTCGCATATGGTCAGTTTTTTTAGTATTGACCTACTAATTTCTTAAAAAACAGTTCTCTTGAGAAACTTTTGAATTTTGATATCCCTTATATAGTTTATGGTAGCTCATATAACTTAATGAATTAACATATAACTATTTGTATGCTATGGCATATCATGGCTTCTGCAACAGGAGCAGCGGGCGCTGTAGCTTACATCGGATACAAAGGAAACTCTCATACGCGATGGAACGAGGTTTGCAACATGTATGATTCCTTCTGTGGTCATATTGCAGCTTCTGTTACTCTATCACTCTTACCGTCTGTTGCACTTGTACTGCTCGTTTGGCTCTCTGGTTTCGTGCTTTCAAGGAAGATCATGAGATGATCGCTAGCTAGGTTGACATGAGAAAGAAAGTTTTTCGTATAAACACTATTTTTGTAATTAGTTCCTTTTATGTCATGGGATTTCAAAGCTAGGGTATATGTAATCCTTTGTACTAGTTTGTCTAGTTTGTGTTAGTGAAGTTTGTGAAGAATAAAGAGTACACAAGAACAGAAAATAATTACATGGGAGGCAAGTGTGGAGTGATTGCATAACTTTATTATGTTTGTGTTTCGATCAAAATTTGTGTTCGATCAAAATTTGTGTCGAAGCAAGTGTATGTATGTATTTCTAACACGAAGCAATTGTGGGGAAGACTACGTTTAGACCCTAGTAACATTGGATTTATTATTTTGTAAGGTCCAAACAATAGGTTGGTGATACCCTAGTCATAATGAATGAGTCTCTATATACGGTAAGAAAGTTAAATCTATAGTAGTTAAGAGTATCATTTTCCAAAAAAAGATGAAGAGGAATTTCAACACGAAAGCCATTATACAGAGTACAACTTTCAAATTCTTTTACATCGTTCTTACAAATCATCCGCATGTTATCATGCAAAACAGGAGGTAGAACTATTTAGTATAAATATAAGGTTGTAGCATACATTCCCAACATATATATATAAGCTAGGGCAAGGCTCTCTTAATTTGCTGCTATCAACGTTCTAGTGAGTAGTGACGATGACACCCCATAACACCACTGCTCCCTCCACACGCCGCGGTTTAATATGGAGATACCGTTGAAGTGGTCAGCACAACACCAGACGACAAGGCTAGTAAAGGCGTAGATGGTGTCAAGAACCATGAGGCGGTTGATGCGCCTTGAGGGCAGTGGTGTGTAACTGGTTTGGCTGCCATCATTATTATTGTCACTTCTAAAGAAAGCAAGATGATACCCATCTCGCAACCATAACAATACCTTAGATGCGAATTGGAATCAGTCCCCAGCCTATATGTAAGTATTAAGAAACAAACCTTTTGATAGTTTTTGATATGCATGAATCTTAGGTGAAATGGAATGCGTCATTCGATCCGTCAACCTCTGCCCTCAAAGGAACCCATCTTGATTTTTTGAACTATATATTTTTGCTTATGATGCAGATACTTTGTAGTAGCCTTCTCAGTGGCTTGCTTGTATAGCATGATCACCGGTGTTTCATCGGTGATAGCCATGAAGAAAACTGAAGGAGCCTCGACAAAGCTGCATTTTTATTTGCCGATACTAGATTCAGTAAGCGTTGCTTGCACCCTACTAACTTACCGCTAAGGGAATACAGGCATGGAGGTTTCAATATATATTAGTAGGACGACAATTCCTGACACGACTCGAACTCCAACCCTAACACACACAAAAAAACATGTTATGGGTCGACTAACCACATAAACAAGTCAACTAGAACACTACCCTTTTAATAAATAAGTAGACCGGACATAACCCATGTAATAATTAGGTTCATATTTAGAGTCTAGAGATAAAAATTTTAAAATTTAACTTATATTAAATAAAATTTAATTTTTTCTTTAACTATTAACTTCTACAAGTGAAATTAACTTTCCCTTTCATAAGCTCTTCAATTTGAACTATTTTCTATTATTACTTCTAACACATGTTCTCTATTTCTTTTCATATAAATTTTCTAAACTCGAACTAAATTTATAAACCCGCATTTGTTAATTGAGAATGAAAGATAAAACAACAAAACAATTATAAGAGCACTAATTAACAAAAGGTTTCATTCGAATAGGAGTAATTAATTGATTGTGTAATTGTTACTAAGTCACTATGTACTACTCATGTTTGCATATACATGGTCGACCCAAACACGAAAAATTAAGTGGATTTGACACAACACATATAAATATATAGGTCGGGTTAGGATTGAAGAATTCAACCTATGAACTGAGTCCCACCAACCCACCTCACCCTCAAACCAACACGAGTCACGCCTTGTATATAATTAAGGGTCTAGCCATTGAGCGAATTATTTTTATTGGTGGGTGATTTAGACTAGAGTGATATTTAATACTAATCCAAAACTAGGCAATTCGTAGAAGGGGAAGTAAATTAATTCAAAAGTAAATTATTTTTAAATATAGTTTTATTTTATTTAATAACTTGTAATATCTATTTAATAAAAAAATTGAATACATAGTTTGGTTAATTTCTTTCCTATATTCTAATTTAAATTTTATTGATAATTGAGTTAGCACTCAAATTAAACTATCTTTTATTTTTACAAGAATATAGAAATATTTTATTTTGTATACAATTCGTTTTTTCAATAAAAATTTATAAAAACGTAATAATAAAAATTAGACAAAAATGTGTATTTTAATTTTAAAGATACTTTTAATACTACAAGCGATTATTTTAAAATCAAATTATAAATTACATTAACGTATTAATAAAAAAAACCTAATAATTAATACCCCCTCCAACAAGCACTTTGTAATTTTTTTTTTTTTGCCATTGGTGTTTCCGTCTCTGAACTCCCTCCCCTTCTAGGCAACATATATACAATTGGTAAATTAATATAAGCATGAATTGTGACAAATTTAATAAATCAGTGACTAATAATATTTAAGTGTGTGGTGTATGTAGCTGATGTTGGGTATTGTATCTTCGGCACTAGGAGCAGAACTAGCGGTAGCATACATAGGACTCAGAGGGAATCCTCATTCATTCTGGAAGGAGATCTGCCATGCGTATGGGTCCTTTTGTCATCACTTAGCGGCGACTACTATTATGGCACTCGTATCCACTATCGCGCATCTACTACTCGTTTGGCTCTCGTATTACTCTCTTTGGAGGAAAATTCCAAGGCAATAGTGGTCGATAAGCTAGAATATAAATTTATGTACCTGTTTGATGCTATTTAACTTCCTGCAATCGGACGGACTTTGATGAGTTTATGCTTTTGCTTTGTGCTAGTTTGAGTTTGAAATTTATAAAGATGATGAACTTATTTTATTGTTCAAATTATATCTCCTAATAATGGTTAATTTAAGTTAATACCTAAGAAGAGGTAGAAGTTTAGATTTGTTAATGTTTTAATTAGTTTGGAGAAGTGTTTGTTAAAGTGGTAGTATGTTTTTATTTATTTATCAAGGATGAGTCATTCATACGTCAAAATTTAAAGAAAAGAGTCGACCTGCCCAAACGCTGGTGTTAAGTTTTCACCTTTGGCTTTGGTTAATCAAATTAAGATTTTCTATTAATTATGATAAGATAATAATATGTAAATAAATATCAGGTAGTTTATACTCACATGAAAGGTATAAACTTTTTATGAAGGTTTTCATTTGGTTTTGATAAATCATGTTAAGGAATTTGGGACTTTTGCATGAAATCAACAAGAAGTTACTCAAGGCGACAACATGTTCACATTGTTGGTTAAAAAAGATGGCATAACATTGGGGCGAGATTTGGTGATTGCTTATGATAAGTGGGTATGACAAAATAGGAGAACTCAATCCAAAAACTAGTCAGATGGGCGAGAGAACCTATTTGACCTATAAATCCACATCGGTTGCCCATACAACTGATGTAAAACAAGTTTTATACCTTGCAATGATTCAGTTCATAACAAAACAATGGTTTATACTATAAAATAAGTGTCACAATTGTGTTAGAAATAGATGTTTCCTACGCATTTGCGACACGTATGTGTAAATGACCCAGTTTTCTAATATAAGTGCAGCCAAATAACAAGCTAATAATAGAGGCAAATAAACAATCACATGAACAGTTATCCGCTAGTGATAAATTGCAAAGTAGAGTTGTGTCGCAATACCCTTTCAATTGATTGGGGTTATTTGGAAAAAGTAGAAAAAAACAACAAAGACATTTAAAAAGAACATCCAGGTGAAATTTTTTATGTTAATTCTCATATATATACACATACAGCAAATAATTGATGCCAGAAATTTAGAATAAAAAAATGAAGTTATTTTTTGTTGTTATAAAAAGTACATTCAATGCTCTATTATTTTCAAGTTTTTAACTTTACCCTTTTTCTCGCTATTTATGTTATTGATCTTTTCAATGGTTTCTAATCTACTTTTAAATCTATCTAACATGCTTATTAATCTTTTAATGGTTTTTAATCTACTTTTAAATTTATCTACATGCTTACTAGTTGTAGATTTGAATCTGAATCCAACTATTTGAAAGTAGCTATTTTCATTTTGGAATAATATGTTTTATTTCTTGTCGGTATAAAGTAAAATATGTTAAAAGGCAAATTACATGCTTATTATAGAGAACAATTTGTACTCTTTTATTTCCAAGTTTCTAACTTTTACTTTTTTTTTCTTGTATTTTACTTAACTTTCATTTTCAAAACAAGTCAATATTTGTGTGCCAACGTTAATTTTGATATGCACATCCAATTAACACACTTCTCATGTGGTGGGTTGGCACATATAATATATAATACATAATGTATTAATGTGCTACGCAACACTGATCAGTAATCAAATTGGGTGTTCATTAAATATATTATTAGATTGACTTATTGGTTTGTTTCTGCTTCGCCCACATTTAAAGACCAAAGCCAGTGGACATGCTTAAATCTAATTCCTAGTAATTAATCTTAAAATTAGTGACCATAAAAATTTAAACAATGTAATATATGTTATATTTTAAGTAAATTTCTAGATGATGTTTTCTTAATTGTGACATTGAAGCGTAGAGAATCTGAAATCAACAACCGGGATAATTTGAGAGTCGTGCACCACACTTTCAGATCGAAATTATTCGGTGGTTCACCCGCGTAAACGGATATAACTCAGATGCGCAGCAAGAATAAGTATGGATTTGTGTGAGATTATTGTAAAAGAATTAACCAATTCTACACCGTAGATTACACACAATCAAGTACGAAAACACAATCAATCAACACAAGATTCAAATGATTTTACTATGAACACGATTACAACGAAGAACACTTGCAGAATTGACTTGGAGAAAGTCAAATTCATAACTACCTAATGAGCATACTAACGAACTATTAATACTCAGCACATATACAACAATAAACCTTCAACTATGACACAATGACATAATTGGTCCCTGAACTACTAATTCACAATCTCCACCTTAGTTCAAGACCAACTTATTACCAATACTTAACAACTCCAAACATCTCTTAACTTGAAACCCGGCACAACTTTGGTTAAAGCATCCGCACATTATTATCTGTATAAACTCTTTCAGCATTTACTTCTTGTGATTGAATGACTTCTCGAATGAAATGCAATCTAGTATTAGTATGTTTTGTTCTCTCATGATACACCTGGTTCTTTGAAAGGCATACTGCACCCTGATTATCACACAACATCACGGTATTTAACAACATCACACCTATCTCAGAAATAAACCCCTTTAACCATAATGCTTCCTTTACTGCTTTAGTGAGAGCTATATATTCAGCCTCCGTAGTTGACAGTGCAACTACATGCTGAAGTGAAGACTTCCAGCTAACCACACCATCATACACTTTAAATGCATAACCAGTGATAGACCGATCTTTATCCAGGTCTTTAGCAAAATCAGCATCCACATAGCCCATTACTTCACAACCAGAGCTTTGACAATTACCAAACACAAGCCCAACATGTCTAGTTCTATTTAGATACCTTAAAATCCATCTCACAGCCTCCCAATAAAGCTTACCCGGATTTGATAAGAATCTATTAACTACACTTACAACATAGGCTATGTCCGACCTAGTGCACACCATCAAATACATCAAACTGCCAACAGCATTAGCATATGGTATCCTCTGCATGCTTTCTATTTCACTTGATAACACAGGTGAGTCTTTAGATGAAAGCTTAAAATGCTGACCCAGAGGAGTACTAACTAACTTGCAGTTAGACATTGAAAATTGGTAAGCACCTTTTTAATATATGCAGTTTGAGTAAGATAAAACAAGATCTCTAGAGATTTCCATGCCTAGGATCTTCTTAGCTATTCCCAAATCCTTCATCTCAGATTCACCATTCAACAGCTCCTTAGTGGCATCTATCTTTGTCTGATCTTTACAGCACAATAGCATATCATCAACACAGAGAAGTCGATAGACATAATCCACTGTATTGTACCTTTTATAGTACACACAGACATCATAACTACTTCTCTGAAACTGCTTACCCACTATGAACTCATCAAACCTCCTATACCAACATCTAGGAGATTGCTTTAACCCATAGAGGGACCTTTTGAGCAAACAAACTTTCTCATCGTTCTTAGAATCAATAAAACCAGTAGGCTGCCTCATATAAATCTCTTCATCCAAACTTCCATGTAAAAAGCAGTCTTGACATCAAGCTGTTCAAGCTTCAAGTCATTAGCAGCCACCATTGACAAGATTACTCTAATGGATGAGTGTTTGATCACAGGGGAAAATATCTCATTGTAATCAATACCTTCTCTTTGTATAAACCCCCTAGCCACTAGCCTGGCTTTGAACCTTGGTGGGTCAGATGCAGTAACTCATTCTTTTACTTTATACAGCCACTTGCAACCCACCAATTTTTGCCCTGCTGGCTTATCAACCAATACCCAGGTTTGATTCTTGTTTAGTGATTCCATATCATCAACTATAGCTTCCCACCATTTGTCTTTATCAACAGACTTCATTGCTTTATCAAAGGACATAGGTGATACCATACTATCCATTTCTGACACATTGAACACAAACGTAGATATGTCTTCATTTGACCTATACCTAGCAGGTACAACATGTTGCCTCCTAGCCCTATCTCTGGCTTGACTGTACTTATTAGATTGATGAGATGACCTATCTCCTTGTTGAGAACTTCCCCCAATATCTGAGGAATTATCAAAAGATTCTAGTGGCTCCATCTCAATCAGCACACCATCCCTCTGATCACCTTGGCCTTTCATCTTGTCAATTAAGTCTTTATAAACCACTTCCTCCTTGAACACCACATCTCTACTCAATATTACCTTAGGTGAACCCTCACCCATTCTCCATAACCTGTAGCCTTTCACACCTTCAGGGTAGCCTAGCAACACACACTTCTGAGCCCTTGGATCAAGCTTGTCTTTCTTATCATAAGCATAAGCCAGTGACCTAAATACTTTCAGGTGACTGCAATTAGGCCTTTCACCAGACCATACCTCAACAGAGGTCCTCAATTCAATAGCAGCTGGGGTGATCTGTTGACTAGATATGCAGCCGTGTAACAGCCTCGGCCCAACATGTCTTAGGCATCCCTGAATCAGACAACATATATCTGACCTTGTTGAGTAGAGTTAGGTTCATTCTCTCAGCTAATCCATTTTGCTGAGGGGTCCCAGGCACAGTTAAGTGCCTGCTAATGCCATGCTCCTTGCAGAACTGATTGAACAGTGAGGTACAGAACTCCATGCCATTATCAGTTCTAAGCCTTTTCACCCTTTTTCTTATCTTTGTTTCAACCAACAACTTCCATTCTTTGAATCTTTGCAATACTTCATCCTTATGCTTGAGTATATACACCCACACCCTTCTTGATCTATCATCAATGATAGACAAGAAATACCTCCCTCCACTAAGGGAGTTTGTTCTTGCAGAACCCCAAAGATCTGTATGAATGTACTCAAACATATCTTTTATGGTGTGAACACCCTTTCCAAAATTTACCTTGGTTGACTTGCCAAGCACACAATGCTCACAGAACCCCACATTACTGTAAATGACACCTTGAATGACCTGTTGCTTCACTTATGTTGCCAAATCTCCTATGCCACAAAGTCGTAGCGATTAGTAGATCATGGTCTGCAACATTTACCGAGCCACAGTTAACAGCCCCATTAAGAACATATATGTTGTTCTCCTTCCTTGATCCGGACAGCATGACCAAGGATCCCTTTATCACCTTCACTTTGCTATTTTTCAGTCTTACAGTGAACCCTTTACTTTCTAGTGTACCAAGTGAGATCAAATTCCTCTTGAGTTTAGGTATATACCTGACTTGCTTAAGAGTGAACTCCACCCCACTCTCCAGTCTAAGTGTAACAGACTGATCTTTTTAGTTAGACAGGGTCTATCATTACCTAGTTGCACTGTCCCTAAGTCCTGCAATTCTAATTCAATGAAGAACTCCTTCTTAGGGGTCATATGGTAAGAACACCCAGAATCCATTATCCAGTCTTGGTTCATTTGACTTTTTGATACCATCAATACATTAGCACTTTCATAACCATCAGTGCTCCCATCCACAGACATACTACCATGATTTCTTTGTTGTTGAAACTCAGATTGTTTCTTTCTTTTATCCGGGCACTCTCTTTTAAGATTCTTATCTGAGTTGCAGATGTAGCATCTCCTCTTCATCTTGGACTTTGACCTTGAGGATGGCTTGAATTTGGAAGTTCTTGTCTCTAATCTTCCCCTCACAAACAAGCCATCAGGAGCCTCATCTTTAACATCTGACCTTCGTTTCACTTCCTTAGAGTTAATTGCAGTCAGGACTTCCTTCATGGACAAGGTCTCTCCCCCAAACATAAGTTTATCAACAAAGTGCTCATATGCATGTGGCAATGAGGCTAGGAATATGATGGCTTCATCTAATTCCACATTGATGTTTTCAAGATCAATCACCGGCTTATTAAACTCGTCTACATGACCATCTATAGACTTCTCAGATGCCAATTGGAAGTGTATAGTCTTTTCTTGAGATAAAGTCTGTTGGCTAACGACTTTGTCATGTACAGACTTTCGAGTTTTGCCTAAATTCCTGATGTCGATGTCTCCTTTGCCACTTCCCTCAAAACACGATCACCAAGACTGAGAATGATCACACTGTGGGCTTTTTCCAAGATGTCCTTCTTCTCCTTCGCTGATAGGTTTGCCGGAAGGTTGTTTTCACCCTTCAGGGCTTCATTAACACCTTGATGTACTAACAATGCCCACATCTTCACCCTCCATAGTCCGAAATCATTTTTCCCATCGAACTTTTCGATCTCAAACTTGGTTGATACCATCTTGTACCTGAATTGGATTTCTCCCCTTAATCTTCACGGTTTTGAGCCGAACCAGGCTCTGATACCAATTGTAAAAGAATTAACCAATTCTACACCGTAGATTACACACAATCAAGTATGAAAACATAATAAACCAACACAAGTTTCAAATGATTTTACTATGAAGACGATTACAATGAAGAACACTTGCAGAATTGACTTAGAGAAAGTCAAATTCATAACTACCTAATGAGCGTACTAACGAACTATTAATACTCAGCATATATACAACTATAAACCTTCAACTATGACATAATGACATAAGTGGTCCCTGAACTACTAATTCATAATTATCGTGAACCAGAAGAAGAACAGAGAGAGAGGGGGGATGAAACTACAGTTTTAAAGTTCTTGACCCAGAGGCTCTACTCTTTGGAACCAGGCAGGTGCTCTGTCCTTTGGACCCGCCAGTGCCTGTCGCCCCTTGAATCCCACTCCCAGGTCTGCAACCCTCATTGCTTAAGTTTTTCCCTAACAAATTATGAGTTTGTAATATCATAGATCACGATAAACTAAAACAAGTGTGCGCTGCGCATCTCCTCACTTGTTTAATTGATATATTATCACATTGGTCAACAAGTATATTCAATTACACTAAAATAAAGTATTTTGATTGATAACTTGAACCTCGATCATAAACTTTAGAAAAATCAAGAACGAGTGATGCTTGCTTCTATATATTATGAAATTTTGTCTCTGAAATAGAACAAGCCAAACCATCAACATCTTTTGTTAGAATGACACAATACATATGAAAACATGTGTCAGTTTGATGGTTAAAAGAGTTGTTGGTTAATTCATAATGTTGGTTTTCTTCTGCACAAACTTATTTGCTATAGATGATTGGCTCCTTATACTAGAAACTAAGTTGCAAATGATGAATTAATTATAATTTCTAGATCCTAAACCCTAAACTAAGTTGCAAATGATGATTGGCTTCTATCACTATAGATGACATTAGTTACTATTGATGGACCAATTATAATTTCTAGCTCTACAGACTTTCAAAACTCTAATAATCAACCAGGAAACGAGACCCTTACGAAGGGTGTTGCCTCCTAAACATGGCCGAAGGGTACTTTTGCTTGAACTCCTACTGAGTACGCGTTGATCAAATTATTCTCGAACCAATGTTTACTCAGCTTATTTAATATTTACTTTTGTTTAAGTAAATGTCACTTACCTAAATAAATTTATAATATCAAAATTACTGACAAATGAATCTTATATTATTAATTATTAATAAATAACTAGAAGGGTACCCGCGCAATGCAGCGGGACGACATTTTACATTTGACACGTTATTTAATATTTTGTTATTTTTGTAGTAGTTTTACAAAAGTTTATTATATTTTTTCTAAGCTAAAATTTAAAACACCAAATAAATGAGTTTTGCATGACGACTTGTATATACGCATTAACTTATTTTACCTCACAAAATACAGATCGTTTCAGCAAAAAGTTTACACCAAAATGTTTAAAAATAAAAATAAGTTAAGTTGTAGTCTCAAAACGTTTTTAATGTGATAGATTAAAAGATAGAACTGAAATCTTAAAACATATTTAGTTTTTTTGATATATGGGTAGATAATATAAAATTTTATACAAATATTAGTAAGTGTAAGGTTATTATGTAAGTAATTATAAGGGGTAATGTGTAAATAATGTTATAAATACTATTTTATCCTTAAAAGCGGTTGTATCTTATGCATTGAATATAGTAAGTGTTTTTAATTTTATGGTATCTTAAAATATCCCTCTCATATGCTTTATATATAGTATAGATATATATTAGAATACCATAATGATAATTACATAGAAACTCTAATCCAATCATAACTATGGTAAGGATATTTCAATAAAAATTCACTAATATATGTTGTCTAAAATCAGATTGGTAGGAAAGTAGATGCTCATATTTAGAATGAAAAAAAAATCTTTTTATTACTATAAAAAGAACATAGAATATCGACAGAATACATAAAAAGGCCTATGAAAACATAAAATGAGCCAAATATGTGAGCCTAAAAGCGAGCTAACGAAAGAATTATATTGACTTTGACTCAAGCTCGACTCCTTCATAAACCGAGCCGCCGTGGCTCGCTCATTTGTAAACGAGTCAATTTCAGGCAAGCCAGAATCCAAAAACTTTCTAAACATTCCTGCACTCAAGTGTAACATCACGAAGCAATTATTGCGCAGAAGACTACGTACGTTCGGGCCCAGTTACATTGGAATTATTATGTTTATAATGTCCAAAGAATAATTTGGTGATATCCTCAGCATAACGTATTAGACTAAACACGTTTTAATAAATTTCTTTATGCTTGAGTTTCCCACTTTTCCCACATACACACATACAACAACTAATATTATTGCAAAAATGTTAAATCAGTGGTAGTTATAGAGGAATTTCCAAAACAAAAGCAAGAATTAATTATGTACGTGTAACACCACTTTCAAACTTATATCGTTCTTTTTTAAATTATCAGTACATGTGTTATATATCCTGCAGTATACATTGAGGTATAAATGTATAAGGGTGCAGTATGCAGTTCGACCATAAGGGCAGTTGAGCTTCTCTTTGGTGCTATCAACCTTCTAGTGAGTAGTGACAATGGCACCACCAAACACCACTGCTCCTCCACACACCGCGGTTAATATGGAGATACCGCTGAAGTGGTCAGCACAAGCACCAGACCACAAGGCTAGTAATTGTGCAGATGGCGTCAAGAACCATGGGGCGATTGATGCAGCCTTGAGGGCGGTGGTGTTTGTAGGTGGCTTAGCTGCTGTCATTGTTATGGTCACTTCTAAACAAAGCAAGATGATACCCGTTTCGCCTGTCATGTCAATACCCTTGGATGCGAATTGGAATCAGTCCCCTGCCTATATGTAAGTAGTATTAAGTAACAACAGTTTCAAAGGGGACTATTGGCCCAAAATGCACCATATTCATGTGATTTTATGAAGTATTTTTGCTTATCATGCAGATACTATGTAGCAGCCTTCTCGGTGGCGTGCTTGTACAGCATCGTCACCGGTGTTGCATCAATTTTAATTCTGAAGAAAACAGGAGGATACTCGTCAAAGATGCAGTTTCATTTGGTTATGCTAGATTCTGTAAGGGTTTTTTTCCTTATTATTTCATCAACTCAGCTAATATTCACAAACTATATTCATAAACGTCTAAAATAGCTTACTATGGTTGAGATTTACTTGGTATTGTTGTTAATGTATTTATAATCGTCCAACATCAATGAGTATCTTAGCTAATTTCCTTAATACATTATAATACGTATTGTTAAACTACATATTTATGATCAATAGATACAACCTATTCTAAGCAAATTATAACGTGTGACAAAATTAATAATCATTAACTAGCAATTAAGTGTCTGGTGAATGCAGCTACTATTGTGTATTGTATCTTCAGCAGTAGGAGCAGCACTAGCGGTTGCATACATAGGACTCAAAGGAAATCCTCATTCATTCTGGAAGGAGATCTGCAATGCGTATGGGTCCTTTTGTCATCACTTATCGGCCTCGATCACTATGGCAATCATATCCACCGTTGCACTTCTTCTACTAGTTTGGCTTTCGTGCTACACTCTTTTAAGGAAAATTGCGAGGCGATAATATGTTTGGTTAATTTATGTACCGATGTTTGATTTAACTTTCTGCTATTAGAATTATGTGAGTTCATGCTTTTGTTTTGTGCCAGTTTAAGTCTGAATTGTACGTATGATCACTTGATCAGTAAAGGGTACACATTTTCAAGTGTTAATTACATGGTTGATTGGAGTACAAATATTATTCCAAGTATAAAGGGGAATTTATTAAAAAATAAAATTAAAACATTACATTTACATGGGAGTTGTATAATAATAACTTATGGGTTCGTGATCTCCATGACGAGGTCTTACAAACACGATAAAATGTTTCTAAAGTGTAGCTAAGATAAATAATATCGACACTTAAAGTAGTGAGTTTGATATCGGACCTAGCTAGCCTTTGCCTAGAGGGTCGGACCTAGCCTTTGCCTAGGGGGTCGGACACACCCCATGAAAATTTTCTTTTTTGTGTGTACGTTTACACGATCTAGTGTATCGGCCGAACCCCAAGAAATTTGAACGCGGACTTCCATGAAACATTGATTTAAAAAAAATATTAATTGCTTAAATATCAGTAAAATAGTATAACTACTAACCATTATTATTATAAATGATTTCAAAAAAGATTTTTTTTGGATTTTAATACTTAATTTATTTATACTTTTTAGAAATAAAAGAGTAAAGGGTTGGGTTGATCCGTTAACTAGACACAATCCTTCCTAACGACATGTTATTGTTTTTGTCAAACGTGTAATACATGATACTAACCTAGTAATTGATAATCAATTGATCAAAATTTATAAAATTAAACTATTAGTGACAATTGGAAAAACGATTAGCTCGATCACATATATGATTCTAGACAGTTTAATGACAATTGGAGAGACATTAGTGAGTGACATAAGTGATGAGAATTCGAGTGAATATAATATTTTTTTTATATTGAAAAATGCTAGCTTTGAATATTTTGAAAAATAATAACCTATAGAGAACAATTATGTATATCAAGTATCCATTTCTAATGACGAATAACATATTTAATTATATACTTTGAAATTAAATTTGGTGTTGTTTTCTGATTATGTGACCTAGCCGACCAAAATCGTTTTTCTGTGACCAACTCAACCTGAACCGGACAAAACATGTAATATTAAATAATAGATAATTGACCCTAAAAAAATCCAACACTCACGGAAAAAAAAATTTAGTCCGTCATTAAATTTGATATCACACTTAAAAGCAGAAAATGGATAAAATCTGTAAGACCTTGAAATCTCCCAGAAAAACAATAAACACACGATCTTAATCTTGTGAATGCGGAATGTAAACAAGATTAGAGTGGAAGAAGATTGAATTGATCACAAAATGATTCGTTGATTGAATAACACAACCTATGAAAGGTCTTGTGCGATTTCGCACAGTACATATATGATAAATGGACAAAAGCTCCATTACAAGACGAAAACTAAGCTATTTATACTAAACACTAAAGTTCTCGCGTGACAGGCTTGTCGCGCGGCTAAGGCTTTTGCGTGGAACAATCTGTCGCGCGGCTAAGGCTTTCGCGTGGAAGACTTCTTCGTGTGACAGCTTCTTATCGCGTGGAACTTGCTTTCGCACATGCTGTTTTTAGACTTCGTCTTCATTTAGTCTTCAAATGTTTTGCCGAACCTTGATTAGTCTTCTACAATCTCCCCCTAGGCTCGGTGAAACATAATCAATCAAAGTCAACATTTGCCTTCTTGTACGAACCTGCATATGCATACCATTTATTCTTAAGGATCCGGTCAATCATCCACACATACTGGCAAGATAGAAAATAAACGGACTCATCAGCTGAAATGGGGCAATGTAAGAGCTTGATTAAGTCGTCTTTGCCAAACTTCATCAAGTCTGCTGGATCAATGATTCGAAATGACCTGTCAGTACATCTGATCACAGCGTGTCCGGAATCCTTCTCACATCTCCAAGAGAGTAATTGCTTTAAAGTGTTGGGAAGAACTGGAGCATGCACTTGGACTTTCCTGATAAATTTAGGATGTTAATAGACTCGTATTTTCATTGGAGCTTTAGTCTTTTCATCTATTCTTGTTGAGTCATCAATCAACTTAGATTTGGCAGTTTTAAAGTCCTTGAAATTTGTACGCATCTCCCTTCGTATCATAGATCATATCAACTCAGCTTCACTATGATTACTTTCATTGAAAAACGGAGCTTTGCCCATAGAGTAAAGATCTGCAGCACGTAAAGTATGAAAATCTTGTGTGCTCTTCAAATAATCTATTTCTCTATTCCTTCTTTTTATCACATATAATCGTTTCTCTCCATCATATCCCCAACTAATCACATGAGACATTTCACCATACTTCTGCTTTGGCTTTGAAATAAACAGAAAATGAGCTTCAGTAGGTGGTGGTGGTGCTTTGAACATCAAGCCTCCTCTAGTGTATAAGCAATTTGTCCTGTAGAATCTTTCTTGGTTGAATCAGTAGGAGTTGAACCACTCACAGTCTCAGTAGGGATTTCTCCTTCTTCAAGATTAATGTCTTTGAATAACTCCTGAAGGTTGTTCCCAAATATATCAGTATATTCATTCTGATCATCCAAATCATCAAACACATCAAATTCTTCTTTGACAACTCCTGATGAAGATTGTTGAAAAGAATACAATTCCTTGTCATACAAACTTTCAGTAGCAGGGTCAATAGGATCATATCCTTCCGGGTCACTAACACTTGATCGATTGACATTATCAGTGTTAGTTTCACCAGTTGGACTCGAAGATAGTCCAGTAGCATCACCTCCATCATCATTATTGCCTCCATCATCATTACCATCATCATTTCCACCATCATCTCCACCATCATCATTATCATTTTCATCATCATCCTCATCATCATCATCCTCATTATCATCTGAATCAGCATAATCAATCAACTCTTCATCCTCCTCTTCATTAACAATAGGCAAAGAAATCATATGCTCTGGCTCAACGAAAGCTGTAGAAGTAAAAGCTTCAGTGATAGGTACTTCAGATAAAATTGGAACATCTTCAGTCGCACTAACACTTGGCTGTTCAGTAGAAGTTTGAGCTTCGTTGACCACTTCCTTTTCTGGAACATTTTCAGCAGGGGGTGGGCTCTAGAACCACGATTTGGAGAAGAAATTTAGGCTTAAATACTTTTTGGTCTTAGGGGAGTTAAGATCAAAAATATTTTTCCACTCATTTTAAAACCTTGAAAAATTAGAAAACAAGTTCTGAAAAATATTTTTGGTCTTACGGGGAGTTAAGATCAAAGGATTGCCAAAATAAAAACAAAGAAGAAATTTCATAATTAAATGAGAAATGATATTACAAAGTTCTAAAAGAGTCTAAGTACTTTCAAAGGCTTAAATACAAATACACTTGGATTATGTTTGATGTGTCAATAGGCTTTGCTTTCAGAAATGAAAAGATCATAATTGAGTGATTACACTTGAATTAAAGAGATATGATTTAGTGGGGAACATATCAGGATTCTGTGCCAAAAATGTTCTAACACAGACCGAGAGATATAATCTTGTCATACTCAAGCCTGTATGTGTTTGATTCAGTGATTATCATAACTAAAAATAAAGAATATAAAAGTAAAATGAAAAACTTTTACACACACAGTAACAAAATAATGAAAACAATTAAAGAATCAAGATCGGATTTGTTTGTTTTGTAAGAATTTTCAAAATGAGATCATATAGTTCTTTTTCAAGTTAAGACTCTGTCTGGCTTTATTTAAAATAACTGGTTAAGTTGATTGTCAATATATTTTGTCCCTTTAAACTTTTACTTCAGTTTTTACTCAGAACCATAATGAGTGATATATATCATGTTTTGTGTTGATTTAATATAAGTCAGTGGATCCCACAATCAGAACTTCTGTAAAGTAATTATTATCCTTCAAGACACTGTCCTTGTTTCAAGTCACCCCAATTTGACTTAAACCATGCATTGTTGATCAGTGATATCATTTATTGTATTCCTAAATATAACTGTTTGAGCAAAACTAGCCTGAGAAATATTTCTTAACCCGGAATATTAACAAGTTTAAGGACTTACTGACAGCCATCCGGACTTACGTCTGCCCTCTCAAGATGTTTAGGACTTACACGCCATCCGGACTTACATGCCCCATCTCTTGATTTTGCCTTCCATGGTCAGAAAATATTCTCAAAATAGAAAATATATACCATATAGTATGTATGTCTTTTAGACATTTCTTTTGATTTGTTGTGCTTCTTGGCATCTTATATCCTATATGGCCTTTGTTGGCATCTTTTTGCTCAATTATTTTCTTTTTGTGTTTTTCTCTTTTGTCTCTTTTTTTTTAATTTTATCTTTTATATATATATATATATATATATATATATAGTTATGATAATCACTGAATCAAACACATACATGCTTGAGTATGACAAGATTATATCTTTCAGTCTGTGTTAGAACATTTTTGGCACAGAATCCTGATATGTTCCCCACTAAATCATATCTCTTTAATTCAAGTGTAATCACTCAATTATGATCTTTTCATTTCTGAAAGCAAAGCCTATTGACACATCAAACATAATCCAAGTGTATTTGTATTTAAGCCTTTGAAAGTACTTAGACTCTTTTAGAACTTTGTAATATCATTTCTCATTTAATTATGAAATTTCTTCTTTGTTTTTATTTTGACAATCATTTGATCTTAACTCCCCCTAAGACCAAAAATATTTTTCAGAACTTGTTTTCTAATTTTCTCCCCCTAAAATTGTGATTGTTCTTTTAAGAAAAAGAAACAATTGCAATTTTATTCTTTATTAAAAATGAAAAATCTTTTTGTGAAGATTCATTAAACCAATTTATCCAAAGTTAATCATCCCTAATGATTGCACAAGGAAATCGAATCGAGAATGATCAAATGCCTTGGTAAATAAATCAGCGATATTTTCTGTTGATGGCACTTGTTTTAAATGAATAAGTTTACGATCAAAACAGTCGCGGATAAAATGAATGCGGATGTCAATGTGTTTAGTTTTTGAGTGTTGAATGGGATTTTTCACGATATTCAGAACTGCCGTGTTATCACACCAAATGGGTGTGTCATAAATGTTGAGACCATAATCGAGAAGTTGTTGTTGAATCCAGACAAGCTGGGAACAACAGCTCGATGCAGCCACATATTCGGCTTCGGCAGTGGATATGGAGACGGTGTTCTGCTTTTTACACTGCCAAGAAATGAGTCGGTTGCCCAAGAATTGACATCCTCCTGTGGTTGATTTCCTGTCTAAATTACAACCACCATAATCACTGTCAGTATAAGCAAATAAATTGAAATCGGAATTTCGAGGATACCAAAGACCAAGTTTGGGTTGACCCTTGAGGTACTTGAAAATCCTCTTGACAGCTTTAATGTGTGATTCCTTTGTATCACTTTGATAGCGGGCACACTGACAAACAGGGAACATGACATCGGGCCTGCTTGTAGTGAGATACATAAGGGAACCAATCATTGATCTGTAAAGATGTTGATCAACTGATTCTCCTAATGGATCTGGAGTAAGAGTAGGACGAGAAGCCATTGGAGTTGGAGCTACTTTGGAATCTTGAAACTTGTATTTCTCAAGTATAGTCTGAACATACTTTTCTTAATGGATGAGAATTCCAGTCTCAGATTGAGTAACTTGAATACCCAGGAAAAATGAAATTTCTCCAAGGGAACTCATCTCAAATTTCTTCTTCATCACCTCTTCGAACTCCGTGCACATACTATCATTTGTAGAGCTAAAAATGATATCATCGACATAGATTTGAACCAAAATGATATCATCGCCTGATTTTTGTATGAATAAGGTTTGATCAATTGCGCCTCGTGAATAACCATTTGCAAGCAAATGTTCAGTCAGAGTTGCATACCAAGCACGAGGTGCTTGATGTAAACCATATAATGCCTTATCCAACTTGTAAACATAATCAGGATGATCAGGATCTTCAAATCCTGGAGGCTGACAAACATAGGTTTCTTCCTTCATTTCTCTGTATAAAAATGCAGTTTTAACATCCATCTGATACACCTTGATGTTCATGTATGAAGCAAAGGCTAAGAATATGTGTATTGCTTCTAGTCTTGCAACTGGAGCATATACTTCTTCATAATCCAATCCTTCAACTTGATAGAATCCCTGCACAACAAGACGTGCTTTATTCCGAACTATAACACCCTTTTCATCAGTCTTGTTTCGAAATATCCACTTTGTTCCAATCAGAAGCTTATCCTTTGGAAGTTCAACAAGATGCCAAACTTTGAGCTTCTTGAATTGCATCAACTCATCTTGCATTGCTTCTATCCAGCTGTTTTCTTTGAGTGTCATTTCCATATTCTTGGGCACTATTTGTGATAGAAAGCAAGCATAAAGACATGTGTTGATTGCTCCTGATCGACTTCTGGTAATTACACCCTCATGTAATGGACCAATGATTGCATTAGTTGGATGAGTTTTATGTATTCTTAATTGAGGAATATCATCTGCAACCATTCCATCTTCCAAATTAGTAATGTGTTCAACATTATCAAGAACTTCTTCAGATTGTCGAGATTGATACACAATATTTTCTTCAGGTGTGTCATCTGAAACAGGATTTTCAGAAGCAGTAGACACATTTGGAGATTCTTCAAATGGAACTTGAATGACTTCGATCGGTGTATCTATAGTTTCTGAAGAAGATGCAGATAAAGGTGAACTTGATGATTCTTCCAGCTCCTGGTTAGAAATTTGTTCTGAAGGAACATCTAAGGACTCAGAACATTCAGATACTTGTACAGAAGCTGTAGGAATATCTTTGGATGATGAAGCAACAGCAGAATTATCAGATATCAAAGATGGAAGTTCCTCAATGATTTTGTTTTCCAAAGAGAGTGCTTGAGAATTAGAATCTGCAGATGAAGGTTTAGAAATTTTAAAATTTATGAACAAAGATTCATAATCATAAACCCATGAAGGAGCTGAACCTGCATCAGTTATGTTAAGTTCGTGCCAATCAATGTTAAATGACTCAACTATTTGTCTAGTTCTTTTATTATAAACTCGATATGCAACCTTATTAGCAGCATATCCCACAAAGCAACATTCATCAGCCTTTTCAGAAAATTTTGAAGATGATTCAGTTGTATGCAACAAAGTGCAACAACAACTAAAGGCTTTAAAATATTTAACTTTGGGTTTTTGTTTATAAAATATTTCATATGGAGTCTTATTTAATCTTTTGTTGATTAAAATACGATTCTGAACATAACATACAGTATTTACAGCTTCAGCCCAAAGAACAAAGGTAATTTGGCAGCAGATATCATTGTTCTAGCAGCTTCAATCAATGTTCTATTCCTTCTTTCTGCAACCCCATTCTGTTGTGGTGTGCCAGCAGCACTAAATTGTCTAGCAATCCCCTCTGATTCACAAAACTCATTCAGAGTTTGATTGCAAAACTCTGTTCCATTGTCACTTCGGATGCATTTTACCTTTTTCTCTGTCTGATTCTCCACCAAAGAAATGAACTTGATCAAAAGGTGTGGAGTTTCATCCTTAGATGCTAAGAAAAACACCCAAGTAAATCTAGAAAAGTCATCAGTAACAACCAAACAGTAAGATCTTCGACCCAAACTTAAAACACTTACTGGACCAAAAAGATCCATATGTAAGAGTTGTAAGATTGATTCGACTGAGTTGTGTGCAATTGGTTTGTGAGGAAGTTTATGTTGTTTACCCTTAGAACATGACAAACAATGTTTATTTAATTGAAATTCTTTTTCAGGTAAACCTATAACATGATTTCCACGTACAAGTTTATTCATGTTTTTAAGATTGACATGTACTAACCGACGATGCCATAACATGGAATCATTCTCCGAGGCTTTGGATAATAAGCATGAAGCTGTTACCAAAGAATTAGAACAATGCATATCAAGAAGATATGTGTCATTATCTCTCGGAGTCCTCATCAAAATCCATTCATCTGGAACAACAAAACCCGGTTTTAAGATTAAGCATTATGTAGAATATTGTTTGTCACAGATTTGAGACACACTTAACAGGTTATGTTTTAATTCCTCAACAAAGTTAACATTCTCAAAACTAAGGACACCATTAGTAACTGTACCACGCTTGGTTATACGTCCTCCTTTGTCTCCTGCAAAAATCACTCTTCCTCCATTGTATGATTGAACATCTTGTAGTAATGATAAATTCCCAGTCATGTGTCTTGAACAACCGCTATCTACATGCCAAAGACTTTCAATATTCTTTTGCGGTTGTCCCTGCATAAGTAACAAAATTACTTAGCTTTTGGTACCCAAGTCAAGCATGACTTGAGCACATTATGTGTTGCAGCAAGACAAAATAATTTAAGATTATTATATTTGTTTAGCACATCAGTCTTTTCATTTACATTTTTCACATTGATATTTTCGTTTAAATCATTATTCAAACTCTTATTCCTTTTGACATTAAAATCATAAGAAACTGTTGATTTCATATGATTTGAAAATTTTCCACGAGTGAAAACATTTTTCTATTATGAGCAATAGAATTATGAAATTTTTGTTTGCTTAACGATTTTTATCGAAAAGGACAATTGTTTGTCAAATGATTTATATTTCCACACTGATAACATCTCCTTTGTGGTGTGTGGAAAACAAACCGTGGATGACAATTATGAAAATTGTCATAAAAACCAAAGTCAGATTGACTTTTTGGTTTAACATTCTGCACAGTCTCTAGAATCTTTGCCTCATTTGATAATTGCATGTTCATCTTTTGCAAATTCGAGGAAATGGTTGATGTATGACCAATTTTGAATTGAGAATTGTCAGTTGTGACTTTTGGAATTGATGGTGCTGAAATAGGACCAGTATTAGATTCTGCTGGAGTAGGACCAGACGTTGAATTTGCTGGAGGTGGACCAGGTTTAGATATACGAATTGGTGCTGGAGAGGGACCAGGCTTTTGAATTTTCAGATTGAATGCAGAAGAATCATTCACTTGCAAATCTAGGCTACAAATATCTTGATTCACAAGGTTAGCATTATATGAAGTTTATTTTTAAAGAAACGAGAATTCGTTTCTTTAAAAATAGGCTCTTCATTTTCAATTAAACCTTTAGAAACAAATCTACTTTTAAAATCTTTTTCAATTCTTTCTTTCTGATTTGCCCTTTGATATGCATTCAAATTATATTTACTATTTGATTTAATCTCATTCAAATCAACAGCCTTTTCATTTGCAGACAAAGTTTGTTTACAAGCAGATCGTAAAACATTTACATTCTTATTTTTCAAACTGTCACTCTTATTTTCTCCCTCACTTTCATTCTCCCAATCTTCAACCAACCCATCCACCTTTAATTTATCTGCATAAAAATTTTCAGTTGATTGTTTAAGTTTGGTTATTATAATAGGATCAATAGATAGATTTACTTTGACTGAAGGTTTTAAGTCATGAGATGGAGAGAAACCAATCCCATAGACCATATCAGAATCAGAAATGACATCAGATGAAGGTAAACATGAATAATCATGATTAATTGGAGGAGCAATGTTTGAAAATCCAACACCGCATTTTCCTCCTTTAATCTTCTGTGTCATTTGTGACTTGATTATTCCTTCAACCATTGTTGATGAAAGTTCAAATTTCTCAACAGTCAATTTAGCCGTGGCTAGTTTACTGTTAAGTCTATTAATTTCTAAAGCGAGTTCATTATTTCTATTTGTCAAATCATTATTTGTACATTCTTTATCATGAAGATTTAATTGTAAATTATATACTGTATTATTTAAACCTTCAAGTTTTCTTTAAAAATCTTTTCATTTGATTTGTGTTTTCGAGCTTGATACTGAAGTTTTTCAACTTCCATTATCAAGTTCTCATTATGAACTCTATATCTTTGTACTTTTTCAACACATAAATTTGTGCATAAACTATCATATACCTTGGGTTCAGAACTTTCTCCTTTCGTTTCATCAACCTTCTTGACCATAAAAGCTTTCATAGCAGCAGCTTTTTCTTCCACTGGAGCAACGTCAACAGTCTTTGGATCAATATATTGGCATTTGACTGGAGGCTCGACAGTGTACTCTTCAATCATAATCCTCTCCTCAGCAATCTTCTCAACTAGATGTTTCTTTACAACTTTCTCTTTCTCTTCTTCAACATTCTCCTTCACTTCTTCTCTTTTAGCAAACAAACCTTCCATCAAGTCATCAGAAATGAACTCAGCAAATAAATTTTCTTCTTCTTCTGGTTCAGGAACAATCTTTGCAATGAATACAGTAGACATTGTTAGATCAAGGGCTTCCATTTGGTCTGACCAATCATATTCAGCATTAGTTTGAGAAACCAATGCTTTAGTACCACCCGAAGTGCTAGCTTGGTCTTTCTTTGTCTCAATCTCCACAGTCACCATCTTCTTAGGACCTTCAGTTTGACCAGTCTTTGGTTCAGTACATTCTCTGGCGAAATGACCTGGTTTGTCACAGTTGTAACTCCTCAGGTTAGACTTGTTAAAACCGATTTTGCTAGAGTTGTTAACACCAAACATTTTCTCCCAGTTCGTCTAGCAAAATTCTTCGCTCTGTAAACTACCATGGTGTAAAGCCCCGTTCCCGGGCACCTCACAGTTGGTCATTCATCGCACATAAAACGTTTTAGAACACATATTTACTCGCAGCGGAATTTAAAAACATTCATTAATAACAAAACATGTCATTTATTTCATTACAACATTCTTTTTCATTTCAAAATACATTGACATGTCAAAAGATGGATGCCAGCTTCAACAACTGAGTAGTCACCTCATGCCATCCTCAGCAACATACCTGCCAACTGGAAAATACATAAAACGTCAGCGTTGCTGAGTGAGTTCTAGTTTTATAATAAAACATACTTTTCCTTTGTTAAAACCGTTCTTTACTTCTTTCAAAAACATACTATACTTTCGTGGATGAACACACATCATACGTACGTACACATAGATAACATCGTTATTATCTTCATCGTTCATTCATTAGCTTCTGTTCGTGCGTCTCTTACTTTCACTCATACGTTCGTTACACTCGTCTTTACGTACGTTACGTTCATTCTTACGTTCATTTCATTTATTAGTACGTTCATTACTTTCATGCATCCTCCGTTCATTACTATCATTCGTTCGTTCTTTAACTTTCATTCGTTAAGCATGCAAATCTCTAAGGGTCACCTCCTTCTCTGCCCTCGTGGTTCATACCCATGAGCCGACAAGGCATATTCTAACATACTGGTGCCCCTATGGCTCTCAGTCCATAGACCGACACTCTATTACCCCTAGACCATGCAAGACTTTCTTTCATATTTCTCATTCTCATCTAGATCTTGTCTCGTGCAATATCCCCGACTCATGTCCGAAGACTAGCACAGCACTGGGATACGCGACAAAGATCGCTCACCTCATAACTATGTTTGGCCTCATGCCATACCCCCGAAGTTAAACATAACTCGGGTAACAACACCCCCACCGAAATGGGTATCATCACCCCCACCGAAGTGGGTAACATCACCCCCACCGAAGTGGGTAACATCACCCCCACCGAAGTGGGTAACTACACCCCCACCGAAATGGGTAACATCACCCCCACCGAAGTGGGTAACTACACCCCCACCGAAATGGGTAACATCACCCCCACCAAAATGGGTAACTACACCCCCACCGAAGTGGGTAACCTGACATACTACACCATGTACCACACCGAAGGTCAGACTCAAGACTGGAACCTCTACGTGCACTCTTAAAGATTAGCTGAACCTCACGCAGTTACTTGCGCATTGAAAGGTGAATTGTACCAATACCATATGCCACACCCCGATCGTTATTAGCTACCGGGCCGAAATCAACATATGAACAACATAACGTATGCCACGGTACTAGAGGTAAGCGGTAGAGGTACCATGACCATGGTCAATCACAGAGAAGGACCAATCGCGTTATTCAATGCTCGCAAGACATAATTTGTTCATTCATTAATGCATGTATTCATCATCATTCTTCTTTTCGTTCATTCGTTAATACATGCATTCGTCATCATGTTCCTCTTTCATTATCTTTTACTTTACGATACATAATACTTCATTAGTTCATTCTCGTTATTCGTAAAGTTTCAGAAAGATAAGCATACACAATTACAAGGAACATACGCACTCATCATACATACTCATCATACATTCATCATTATACAGTCATCATCATACGTAGCATCATACCATACTTAACAATATTTTATTAATAATATTGTTAACAATAATAATACACTGATAATAATATCAGTAATAATAAGGGTTAATCATAATCATCATTACATGCATAAAACCTCGTCATTTATTAACCCTAGTCAAACTTGGTCAAAACCTCGAACTTTGGATTTACCGAGAATCTGTAAAATTCTAAGTTTTCTGGGCGTTTTAGCCCTGTTGGGCGTATAAGCCCTCTGGGCGTATAAGCCCTGTTGGGCGTAAGAGCACTGCTGGACTTTTCATCTTATACTTAGAATTATCATCAGGTCATACGACCACACTGTTGGTCGTATGAGCACTATTGGTCTCATCATCATACTTAGCAAAATTTCACTTGGTCATACGACCACACTGTTGGTCGTATGAGCCCTATTGGACAACACTTAGAAATATAACTTGGTCATACGACCACACTGTTGGTCGTATGAGTCCTGTTAGACTCATCAGCACTTAGAAAAATATATCTCCTGGTCATACGACCACACTGTTGGTCGTATGATCCCTACTGGCTTCAACACTTAGAAAAATATCCTGGTCATACGACCACACTGTTGGTCGTATGAGCACTGGTGGACTTATCAACCTGTAATTATTTATTCTAAGTCCAGATTTCAGTAGTATTAGTAACCTGTTCAAGTATCTAAGTTCCAAACATCAAAATGCCTAGTTCTAAGCCTATACACATGATTCTAGGCACAAATCTAACATAAACATAAACATGCATACATTCATTTTATACGGGTATCATCCCAAACTTTACAAAAACATATATATATGCATTTCCAGCCCCAAAACGTTTAAAAATCAGTAAAAAGGGGTCTAGAACTCACCTTAGCTGCTCTTCAAGTTCAAACTCTTCTGCTCGAGCTTTCCAAAGGATTCGAAAGCCTAGATGTGTCTAAAACACACAAACCCGAACACACATACACATAAGAACATGCATTTCTCGGTTTCTTAGCTCAAACACAACTTAAAAACATCAATTCTTACCTTGAATCTGATTTCTTCTTCTTTCTCTCTCTAAGAATTGAAGTTCCTGCTGTTTCTCTCTCTAAAAACCGATGCAAAGAAATGTGCAGGAGGTAATGGGCGACCATGCCTTCCTTTTGTACAAAATAATAATAACTTTGCCCATTTGGCACTTTTGGTCCCTCCTTTTTAGTTGACCTTTATTCCTTCTCCTTTCTTTCTATTTCATTCTTTTAATTTCTTTAATAAGAAATTACGGGTGTTACAAGTCCACCCCCCTTATATAGGTTTCGTCCCCGAAACCTGTTATTCCTTAAACCCTTGTGAGCAATACTGTTTCACCTCTTCTTCCAGTCTCTCATCTGGAATTCAATCGCTCTACATCATTTATCGACATCCGATTTCTGGTCTGTCTTTGACTATTCTGCATTGGCAACCCATGCATACTGATCAATGATTATTTGACCAGCACCTGCGACCTCAAACATGCCATGTAGAGTGCGGTCACTACGATTAAAAGAATCATCACAATATCCGAGCAAAGTCTCGGCGTCATAATCATTGAGCTTCAGAGCATCACTGAGACCCTTCAGCCTTAATGCTTGAAAAAAAAACACGGCCATCAACTTGCGTATAGTTGCTAGCCCTTATCTGATGTTCTTTACGTATGAGTAATGACCCTTTGGCATGTGACATCCGGTGATTTTCCGTTACCAAACTCCGTTAGTTCCGTTAAGTTTTACATACACGCGTCGTAAGCACACACTAGTTGTCGTTTGACGTTGGTGACCTAAATAATAATTAATAATGTTAATTTAATAATAATCTACTTGATTAGATGATTATTGTGTTATGCTTATGTGTTTACGCGATTTAAAGACTATTCGGGAATTTTATCGCGTAAGGCAGAAACGCGCGTGTTATTTCGTATGTCTTGTGTTTTTATAAAATAAAATATCTAAGAGTTACCATTAGTTTATATGTTAATATTATTAAGTTAAAAACACATTACAAATAGTTAAAAACTTAATTTTTATAAAAATAACAAAATGCAAGTTTAGAGGGGGTATAAATGTAAATTTGTTAAAATAAAACACCCCAAACCCCACCCTTTTCCCCATTCCATCGACCTGCAGCCCTCTCCCTCCCTTCTCTGCGTTTTTCAATCTAAAACCCTCAAATCTTCATGATTTTGATCGATTTCAAGTGCTAGAACGCGATTTGGATCTTCATTAACAAGTATACATGCGAATTGAAGGTTAGTTTTGATGTTTTTGTGAGTTTCTTGACTTGGCCGAACCCTGCTGCGAAATTAGTGTTCAATAAGCTGAAATCTTGATGTTTTGATGTTGTTCACATGTTAGTTAGGTTGTATGTATGTTGTTTAAAGTTGATTATGCAAGAAAACAACACTTTTGATTGATTGATTATGAAACTTGATGAACATGAACCCTAATTTGAAAATTTTGGGGATTTTATGGAATTGATTGTTGTTTGATGTTGTTAGGATGTTAATTAGTTAGTATGAATGCTAGGAAACATGAAACATGCGTATGTATATGCTTTCATGTGAAATGTGTACACGTTCTGATTTCTGGCAGATTGCATACCCTGTTTTCATCATGATATAACCAAATGAATACGAATCCAAAAGCTGGTTTTCTTGAGTCTAACATGTTCCTCATGGAGTCTAGTTTTCAAAACCTTCAACCTTGTCCAATTTGGATGTGTAAAACGTGAGTTATGATCATTTTAGTGAAGGGTGGTCAGAAACAAACTTTCTGACAGATTCTGAGTCTCATTTTGTATGTGCCACAAACAGGTCATAACAGGTCCAAATGATGTGTTTCTAGTGCCCGAATTGTTTGTTACTGAGTCTAGTTTCCAGAAAGTGTAACCACACTCCAATTGGAGGTGGTTAAATTGATGTTTTACCTGTTTTGGCTAGAAGGGTCAATTCTGCCCTCTTGGACAGAATGTATGTGTTGACTTGTTTGATATGTCATTTTCATTTCATAAAACCTGAGACCAAACCCTATGGTCAAACATTTGTCCTTGGAATCCTCTGAACTCCAGAAAAAGAATTAACCCAATATCTATTTTCAAATGGGAGTTATGCACAATTTGGCAAGCTAACTCCAGCAGCCCTCCGGTTGAGAGCTGCTGTAACATTTTGAGTTTTTCTAGTAACTCCAGGCCCTTAAAACCTAAAACAACTTTTCACATACTTAATTGACTCATAGGAGATCCTACCGGAGTTTGGCCTTGGCCTAAATCCTTGGTTGGTTATGTGTTTGACCGTATCGTCCGAACACCTAGAATCTGCCCGAAAACACAGATTCTGGAAAACGAATACCTACAACCTGTAACATATTTACTTGGATTTTGCGTGTAATGTTAGTACTACTAGAACTTATTTTGATGGTATAAGTTGTGAATTGGACATGTTGAATGTGTTGTGATTAGTATGGATGATTATTTGGTAGATTATCTGTTTTGACCCGTATATGCTAATTCATGGTTATAGGTCATATAAGTAGGTTATGCATGATCTAACCTGTTATATGATACACTAGTTGTGTTATGAACACACTGAGTATGCTAGATACTAAGAACTTACATGACTTGTATGTTATATGCTCATGTCTGTTTAAATGGTTTACAACACATAATGTCACCCACGGGTCAAACGGGTCAACTGGGTCAAACATGTCTATTCCTCTAAAACCTTGAGTCCTTGGTTATGGTGCACTTAGGGTTTCTCATATTCACTGTTTACATAAACTCATGTACTTGCGTAATCTAGGTAACCTTTGAAGGTTGAGTGTTCACTTTCTTTCAAGTAAACTCTAGTACACAATACGCGTATCAAGTGAGTATTTTCTATACCCCTTTTTCTTATTTTCACACTTTGAGGTGAAACATGTTACTTATTAATCATTGCACTTGTAAACGTTGAATCTTGTAAACTTATGGCAATTTACTTGTGAGTTGTGGTTAGTTGAACTTTTGTGGTTACCATGTTATGGCATTATATGTACAATCATTAACTATTGCTAGCCCAGCGAAGTCATAGATCTATGGGTAAGACAAGCCTACTTGGTTGATTCAAGTACACTTAGCTGATCGTATATACTTTTAACGTTAATAGAATATTAACGTCGTTTGATACTTGTAAAACATTGTCGAGGTTTGATTGTTGCATTGTTCATAACATCCCTAATCACTTTATTCACTAATTTACAACTTGAATTGCCATCTTTTATATACTTATGTATTTAAAACTATAGAATGCTCACCAACAATATGTTGACCTTTTATTTTTAACATGTTTCAGGCAATAGCGTTATGTGGCTGTGAACAATCGTAACTCTCACGCCTCGACGATTCCGCCGTCAAGGTTGGGGTGTGACAGATTGGTATCAGAGCCCATAACTATAGGGATTTAGGTTATTAGAAATGGTGACCTAGACTATAGCGTATGCATGAACCTTGTAGTGTTATACTTTTGTCTTGTAAATTACATGGTTTGCATGCTACATAATGCTATGCCTTTTGTGCAACTTGATGCCTTAGCATAGGATTACCTTAGGTATGCTTAAACTTAGTTACTTGTCTCCCAAAACTCATCTTTGACTCTCCCCGAACATAAAATCACTCAATCTTATCCTTGACGACATGTGGAATCGTATACAAATACTTATGATCTGGATCTTTAAACGTATGTCTAATCTATGAAAATCTCATCAAGGTTTTGATTTCATGAACCAAAGAAATTTGTGTGACACATAGACACCCGTATTTTGGATTTCCTGGCAAAAGGCCTTAGGGCTAAGGCAAGCGTATTCGTATAAATCTCATTGTGAGACCCGTTATGCTACCTGGGGATTTCTGGGATGAGTGATAAACTATGGTCAAAATACACAAATCTCTAAGGCAAATGAGTTAATTTACCTTGACGTGTCAACGATTCCAAATGGTAATGCGTTACCAAATGGAACTATCCCTTTTGTATCTTAAAAATCCTTGAATCCTTGAACTGGTTTATCATCAAAGTTTAAATACTTTCTCATTCTTAACCTAAATAATATTCCTGTTAATATTGAACCCATCCTACATTTCAACTCTTACGTTTAAACGCTCAACGTGTAACGTATAACGGTATTGAACCCAGCGTTTCATGTAACTATTTCTATACCTCGACCAACGTGAACATGGATTTTAATATAACCAAAGATATTGAGAATCTAAACCGTATGTCTTTAAAACTTTAAACCGTTACCTATGGTTCTCAAATCTTCTTAAGGATGTGTCCCATAACTAAGAACATGCAACGCTGTAGACGAAATTCCTACATCTCGGGGTACTTTGTCTAGGCAAAGTGTAAATGATGATCTAAATCGATCATTGAATCCGTTACTTGACTCAAAACTCTTGTTATAATTGATCACTTATAAGTACGCGTGTCATCAATAAGGTTATGGTTGACCTCATATCTTGAGAAGTCCATATATTTCTTTCGATTGTGAATCGGATGTTCACATCTCATTGTGATGTCGAATCATTTTATCCTTGATTTCGTCTTCCCAATTTAAATTATCCAAGATTTGAACACCATCATAACAAATCTTGTTACTCCAAACTGTGACCTAGAATTTTGAAGTATGATTTTCCTTTTAGTTACATTGATGTAACTTGAAATTTTCTAAATTTCTAAGTGATATCCTTTTCCTTTCGTGGTTAAGCCGAACCTTGAACCGTCTGCATTGTGGGAGATGCAAGAGTTTGTAAGTCAGTCTATGACTAAGAACACTTGTACCTCCTAAACAATTCTAACTTATCAAAACAGGGGTGATTCCCTTACTTTGATGATTCTCTATTCGTTTCGATAAATGGTTTCCAATTGTGTGTTTTATGAAATTTCATCCTCTGGATTAGGGCAAATTCGTCATCCTGAGGACTGACTTCAATTATTCTCATTGGAACTTGCACTTCACAAATGACGTGACCTCACCAAAATAGGATTGAAACCCGTACTTTGGTGACAAATGTCAATCCTCGATTGTTTTCTTATTATTATGGAACTCAATCATCAAGATAGGCGTGAATTCCATACCTTGATGATAATTTTATTTTTATGGATTGTATTCTCTCAAATGAAACGATCTCATCAAAGTAGGAGTGAATTCTGGATTTTGATGAAGAAGTTCATCTTGTTATATTTTGTTTTGTTTTTGTAAAACTTCACCGTTAAGATAGGAGTGATTTCCCTTACCTTAATGGTGCGTTACCTCATCTTATTTCAGTGAATCCTCAACAATTGGTTGGGATCAAACTGGTTGATTGGTAAGTTAGTGGTCATACCTTGGGAATACACCATCAAGTTAGGAGTGAAAACCACACCTTAATGACTATTCTCATTTATTGATCTTTAACTTACCAATGTTGTAATCAAGTGATGAGAAGCATGCAGTAACTTAACGGGTGAAACAATGTTAGTGTTTTGACCTATTAAGCCAAAGCATGATCTCTGAACTTAAAAGAAGCCCCGATCGTTTTAGGTTGATTTTGACTTCAACCTTGGAGCGTTTAAATTCTTACATCGATTTCTTTATCTTCATGTTTTGACTCGATCTAGCTACATCGAACCATTTATTCCTTACTTATCAACTTTCATCTTGAGATATCGTCAAACCCATAAGTATAGTCTTCCTAAACAATCCTTTGTCAAATAAAGATATTATCGAATACCTCTCTTATTGTTTGATGAATTACGTATGTGATCTGCATTTGGAAATTTGTTACCTTGCAAAACATGGTTACAAATACATTTCTTATGGTTTGCGTCATTTCTTAAATCGTTTTTAAATCTTTAACCTTGAAAAGCATTGAAATTCTAACTTGGTTTTGATCAACAAGACTCGTTATTATCCTCATTGCGATGTGGATATAAAGGTTCATAACCTTTGTAACTTGTAGACATGGGTTTGGCATAAAGGAAAAGACGAACTTGGCATGTGTCCAAGTGTCTTACCTTTACATATGACAAAAACCTAACCTCTGTGTTCCCGTGAATCTCCCGTTTAACTTTTCATCCACTAGGTGTCTCTTATTTTAAATGTCATGATGACAATTGGTGCATTATAGACCGATTGGCTAAAAATTCAATTCGGCCCATTATCTCACAACGTCGAGATATTGACCTGTATCTGTTTCAACTATTCGTATACCGTGGTATGATGTTAAAACGTCGATCGATATCTTGAATGATTGATTCATTTTCTGTTCTTTCTTAACCATAGTTGTGAACTTATTCCAAGATCTTCGCATAACGTATTATTCTTAGACCGATGGTTGGTCAAAGGAGAAATACATATTCACAAGATATGCGTTAAGATCATTTCATATGGCGATGTTTGGGATTCTTAAATTCTGACGGTTAGCCTTTCTTACCCTTGTTGGTCTTTTATTGATTTCTAGACACCAGCTTACCATGAAATTATATTCTGGAAGTTGTGATTTATAAGTCTAATATACGATGGTAACTCGGCATCGCTTTCCAACATTTCATTTCAAAACGTCTCGCATTTCACTGATAGGGTTCAAATTGGCATGCATTATGCCAAGAATCTTTTAAGATTCCATCAAGTGAAGCGTTTCATCTGTAATTAAACGTCAATCACTGTTAGTTTGAACACTTATCTTTCATTTTAACTCTTTTGCTCAATTAAGTTCATACTTAATTTCGAAACGAAATTCTTTAAAGTAGGAGAGACGGTAACATCTTGTATTAACGTTCATTCTTAATCAACGTGAAAGCTTATAATGTTAACTAGAAGCCATACACTTTAGACTCTCTTGTTACCTCTAATGGCTCTGCTATTGCACATAAAGTAAACACTAAAGCGGTCAGCTTAATCGATGATGAATTTTCTTCTTTTGATACCTTATCAAAACCTGAAAGTTTTTCAGAATGTATCTCAGGAAATGAAAACACAAACTGTATCAAGAAAGAAAAAGAGAATCACTATGATCTATCTGTGGCTTCATGCTCACCTTCTGATTCACTTGAGAATGTGAGGATCAAATGTAGTCCAAGCGTCCTCATCTTGTCATCTCAGCCTCCTCGTAAACAAATTTCGGGACGAAATTTCTTAAAGTAGGGGAGAATGTGACATCCGGTGATTTTCCGTTACCAAACTCCGTTAGTTCCGTTAAGTTTTACATACACGCGTCGTAAGCACACACTAGTTGTCGTTTGACGTTGGTGACCTAAATAATAATTAATAATGTTAATTTAATAATAATCTACTTGATTAGATGATTATTGTGTTATGCTTATGTGTTTACGCGATTTAAAGACTATTCGGGAATTTTATCGCGTAAGGCAGAAAAGCGCGTGTTATTTCGTATGTCTTGTGTTTTTATAAAATAAAATATCTAAGAGTTACCATTAGTTTATATGTTAATATTATTAAGTTAAAAACACATTACAAATAGTTAAAAACTTAATTTTTATAAAAATAACAAAATGCAAGTTTAGAGGGGGTATAAATGTAAATTTGTTAAAATAAAACACCCCAAACCCCACCCTTTTCCCCATTCCATCGACCTGCAGCCCTCTCCCTCCCTTCTCTGCGTTTTTCAATCTAAAACCCTCAAATCTTCATGATTTTGATCGATTTCAAGTGCTAGAACGCGATTTGGATCTTCATTAACAAGTATACATGCGAATTGAAGGTTAGTTTTGATGTTTTTGTGAGTTTCTTGACTTGGCCGAACCCTGCTGCGAAATTAGTGTTCAATAAGCTGAAATCTTGATGTTTTGATGTTGTTCACATGTTAGTTAGGTTGTATGTATGTTGTTTAAAGTTGATTATGCAAGAAAACAACACTTTTGATTGATTGATTATGAAACTTGATGAACATGAACCCTAATTTGAAAATTTTGGGGATTTTATGGAATTTATTGTTGTTTGATGTTGTTAGGATGTTAATTAGTTAGTATGAATGCTAGGAAACATGAAACATGCGTATGTATATGCTTTCATGTGAAATGTGTACACGTTCTGATTTCTGGCAGATTGCATACCCTGTTTTCATCATGATATAACCAAATGAAGACGAATCCAAAAGCTGGTTTTCTTGAGTCTAACATGTTCCTCATGGAGTCTAGTTTTCAAAACCTTCAACCTTGTCCAATTTGGATGTGTAAAACGTGAGTTATGATCATTTTAGTGAAGGGTGGTCAGAAACAAACTTTCTGACAGATTCTGAGTCTCATTTTGTATGTGCCACAAACAGGTCATAACAGGTCCAAATGATGTGTTTCTAGTGCCCGAATTGTTTGTTACTGAGTCTAGTTTCCAGAAAGTGTAACCACACTCCAATTGGAGGTGGTTAAATTGATGTTTTACCTGTTTTGGCTAGAAGGGTCAATTCTGCCCTCTTGGACAGAATGTATGTGTTGACTTGTTTGATATGTCATTTTCATTTCATAAAACCTGAGACCAAACCCTATGGTCAAACATTTGTCCTTGGAATCCTCTGAACTCCAAAAAAAGAATTAACCCAATATCTATTTTCAAATGGGAGTTATGCACAATTTGGCAAGCTAACTCCAGCAGCCCTCCGGTTGAGAGCTGCTGTAACATTTTGAGTTTTTCTAGTAACTCCAGGCCCTTAAAACCTAAAACAACTTTTCACATACTTAATTGACTCATAGGAGATCCTACCGGAGTTTGGCCTTGGCCTAAATCCTTGGTTGGTTATGTGTTTGACCGTATCGTCCGAACACCTAGAATCTGCCCGAAAACACAGATTCTGGAAAACGAATACCTACAACCTGTAACATATTTACTTGGATTTTGCGTGTAATGTTAGTACTACTAGAACTTATTTTGATGGTATAAGTTGTGAATTGGACATGTTGAATGTGTTGTGATTAGTATGGATGATTATTTGGTAGATTATCTGTTTTGACCCGTATATGCTAATTCATGGTTATAGGTCATATAAGTAGGTTATGCATGATCTAACCTGTTATATGATACACTAGTTGTGTTATGAACACACTGAGTATGCTAGATACTAAGAACTTACATGACTTGTATGTTATATGCTCATGTCTGTTTAAATGGTTTACAACACATAATGTCACCAACGGGTCAAACGGGTCAACTGGGTCAAACATGTCTATTCCTCTAAAACCTTGAGTCCTTGGTTATGGTGCACTTAGGGTTTCTCATATTCACTGTTTACATAAACTCATGTACTTGCGTAATCTAGGTAACCTTTGAAGGTTGAGTGTTCACTTTCTTTCAAGTAAACTCTAGTACACAATACGCGTATCAAGTGAGTATTTTCTATACCCCTTTTTCTTATTTTCACACTTTGAGGTGAAACATGTTACTTATTAATCATTGCACTTGTAAACGTTGAATCTTGTAAACTTATGGCAATTTACTTGTGAGTTGTGGTTAGTTGAACTTTTGTGGTTACCATGTTATGGCATTATATGTACAATCATTAACTATTGCTAGCCCAGCGAAGTCATAGATCTATGGGTAAGACAAGCCTACTTGGTTGATTCAAGTACACTTAGCTGATCGTATATACTTTTAACGTTAATAGAATATTAACGTCGTTTGATACTTGTAAAACATTGTCGAGGTTTGATTGTTGCATTGTTCATAACATCCCTAATCACTTTATTCACTAATTTACAACTTGAATTGCCATCTTTTATATACTTATGTATTTAAAACTATAGAATGCTCACCAACAATATGTTGACCTTTTATTTTTAACATGTTTCAGGCAATAGCGTTATGTGGCTGTGAACAATCGTAACTCTCACGCCTCGACGATTCCGCCGTCAAGGTTGGGGTGTGACATGGCAACCCAACACTGACAAGAAAGACAATTCGGCTTATTTGGTGACTCAATCCAAATTTAGCTCTTTCTTTTACTTTCAACCTCCCATTCTACTTGTTTGTTACAACGTCGAAACTATCGTACGTTGCCATTCAATAAGCCACTCACAGGCTGAAATTGTTCCTCAGACAACGGGTGACATAACTTTCTTAGTTGCATCACGCAATCCTCTAGGGCATCAGGTAACCTAGTGAACCCACTAATAGTAATCTCTACATCGAAGGGCTCATCGATGTTCCTTCTTCTTTTGTTTCCGTTCTCTTCCGATCGTCGTACATCCTTCCCGGTGAAGCCTTCATCATAATCCATTGTCGCAGATCGGCACCGAACTTTTATCAGGCACCACCAATCAATCCATCTCTTTTGCAGCACTTGGTACTTGCCTCATAAGTTACCATTCAATTCTCCCGGAGGTGTACGTCTATCCACATACTTCTATCAGGATGGTCTAACAGAAAAACAAGCGCTCTCTCAAATCTATTGCGGGGTCCTTTAGCGCACTGGGTAATCTAGTAGACTTACCTATAGTAGCTCCTAAGTCGAATGACATATCTTTCTATTCCTAACATGCAACTTATCACAAAAGGCAGCCGGAATGAAACCAGAGCCATAATCAAACTACACAAAGGCTAAAGGTTATTTGACTAGAAACATACCTGACGTAACATCGGGGTTCACCCTAGCCTCCTCCCGCGTCATCGTGTAGTTGCTGCGTTTGCCCTCCGTCCTTCTCTTCCAGCCTTCTTCACTCCCGAACCTTCCGCCCTTGGCTTCTCACAATCCCTGCTCATGTGACCTTCCTCCCCACAAGAATAACACCTCCCCATACCGCAGTTCTTCGCCACATGTCCGGTCCTACCACAACGGAAACAGACATTTGTCCCCAGTCTACATTCCCCGGGGTGCTTGTGTCCACACTTGTCACACTTTTCCAACCCCGTCTCAGTTATGACTACACGCTGATCATCCACCCGTGCACCTTTGTTACTTGGAGCGACTTCGCCACGTTCCAGTCGCTTCCCGTTCCAATCCCGATCGCCTTCTCCTTTCTTGCTAGCTTCTGTCACCACCATCGATCTTTCATCGTATAACCTTCCCGCCAAATCTACCGTTGACCTAAACGTACTCGGTCGGGCAGCGATCATGTGCCTGCGAATATCTGCTGGCAAACCCTGAATATACCGCTTTATCTTTCGGGATAGAGGAGTCACCTGATCCGGCACCAGACGTGCCATCTCGTTAAATTTTGTGGTATACTGTTGATGCGTCATCGTCCCCGCTTCTAACTGCAGGAATTCCCTCTCTATCTTGTCCATCTCACGGTGAGGACAGAACTCCTTAATCACTAACCTCTTTAACTCTGGCCATCTCATCCTTCCGATAGCCCGACTACCCTCAACTTGGACTATGTTGTCCCACCAGCACAAAGCTGAGTCCACGAAAGAATGAGTGGCAAACTTAACTTTCTGATCTTCCCGGCACTCACTAATTTCCAGCACCGCTTCCATCTCTCTGACCCAACGATGAGCCGCGGCAGCAGTGCCATTACCATCAAAAGTTGGGGGTTTGCATCGCCGAAACGCCCCATAATCACAGCCTCGTGTCGTCTCCGGCGCAGGCTCTTCTTCCTCTTCGTCATCGAAGAAAACCGTTTCAGTCTCGGGCCGTCTCCTTGAGCCCGATGATCTACCCCTTTCCTGTCTTTCCCCGTCTCTAACAGCCTTTACCACTTCGGTCACTACAGATGGTAGGATCGTCTGCATGACCTGATGCACTTCTTCAACTACCGCCTCTTTCACCGAGGCTCTCAAGTTAGCACTCTCATCACCACCTCCCGGTTGAGGTGTTTCGGGTTCCTCGTGAACCACCTGTTCCACTCTAGATCGTGCTCTCGTGATTCGTGGTTCAACACCACGTCTGCCACTACCTCCACCACGGGAAGTCTTGGAAGATCTACCACCGGCCATTCTCTAACTTACACTGAAAGATTTAAACATTAACACGGTCATTCAAGGGAATAGCTCAGTTTATGTCAAGTATAGTAAGTCCCTAATTACGGTGATCAGTTGTAATTAGCCACTTACTCTACTCTTCACACCCCGAGCATTACCTTTCCTGACTATATTAGCATCTAAATCCAACAGTAACACATAAACACATAACATGCGCACACAATGCTGGTTAACTTTAAGAAAATACCTGATGGCACGCAGCTACTCAGTTTGGCATCCCTTCCCTTTCTGTCCCATTCTCAGTTTAAGACTAGGTTTATTATGAAAATTTTTACCCAATTCACTTAAACTTTGGCTCTGATACCAACTTGTAAAGCCCCGTTCCCGGGCACCTCACAGTTGGTCATTCATCGCACATAAAACGTTTTAGAACACATATTTACTCGCAGCGGAATTTAAAAACATTCATTAATAACAAAAACATGTCATTTATTTCATTACAACATTCTTTTTCATTTCAAAATACATTGACATGTCAAAAGATGGATGCCAGCTTCAACAACTGAGTAGTCACCTCATGCCATCCTCAGCAACATACCTGCCAACTGGAAAATACATAAAACGTCAGCGTTGCTGAGTGAGTTCTAGTTTTATAATAAAACATACTTTTCCTTTGTTAAAACCGTTCTTTACTTCTTTCAAAAACATACTATACTTTCGTGGATGAACACATATCATACGTACGTACACATAGATAACATCGTTATTATCTTCATCGTTCATTCATTAGCTTCTGTTCGTGCGTCTCTTACTTTCACTCATACGTTCGTTACACTCGTCTTTACGTACGTTACGTTCATTCTTACGTTCATTTCATTTATTAGTACGTTCATTACTTTCATGCATCCTCCGTTCATTACTATCATTCGTTCGTTCTTTAACTTTCATTCGTTAAGCATGCAAATCTCTAAGGGTCACCTCCTTCTCTGCCCTCGTGGTTCATACCCATGAGCCGACAAGGCATATTCTAACATACTGGTGCCCCTATGGCTCTCAGTCCATAGACCGACACTCTATTACCCCTAGACCATGCAAGACTTTCTTTCATATTTCTCATTCTCATCTAGATCTTGTCTCGTGCAATATCCCCGACTCATGTCCGAAGACTAGCACAGCACTGGGATACGCGACAAAGATCGCTCACCTCATAACTATGTTTGGCCTCATGCCACACCCCCGAAGTTAAACATAACTCGGGTAACAACACCCCCACCGAAATGGGTATCATCACCCCCACCGAAGTGGGTAACATCACCCCCACCGAAGTGGGTAACATCACCCCCACCGAAGTGGGTAACTACACCCCCACCGAAATGGGTAACATCACCCCCACCGAAGTGGGTAACTACACCCCCACCGAAATGGGTAACATCACCCCCACCAAAATGGGTAACTACACCCCCACCGAAGTGGGTAACCTGACATACTACACCATGTACCACACCGAAGGTCAGTCTCAAGACTGGAACCTCTACGTGCACTCTTAAAGATTAGCTGAACCTCACGCGGTTACTTGCGCATTGAAAGGTGAATTGTACCAATACCATATGCCACACCCCGATCGTTATTAGCTACCGGGCCGAAATCAACATATGAACAACATAACGTATGCCACGGTACTAGAGGTAAGCGGTAGAGGTACCATGACCATGGTCAATCACAGAGAAGGACCAATCGCGTTATTCAATGCTCACAAGACATAATTTGTTCATTCATTAATGCATGTATTCATCATCATTCTTCTTTTCGTTCATTCGTTAATACATGCATTCGTCATCATGTTCCTCTTTCATTATCTTTCACTTGACGATACATAATACTTCATTAGTTCATTCTCGTTATTCGTAAAGTTTCAGAAAGATAAGCATACACAATTACAAGGAACATACGCACTCATCATACATACTCATCATACATACTCATCATACATTCATCATTATACAGTCATCATCATACGTAGCATCATACCATACTTAACAATATTTTATTAATAATATTGTTAACAATAATAATACACTGATAATAATATCAGTAATAATAAGGGTTAATCATAATCATCATTACATGCATAAAACCTCGTCATTTATTAACCCTAGTCAAACTTGGTCAAAACCTCGAACTTTGGATTTACCGAGAATCTGTAAAATTCTAAGTTTTCTGGGCGTTTTAGCCCTGTTGGGCGTATAAGCCCTCTGGGCGTATAAGCCCTGTTGGGCGTAAGAGCACTGCTGGACTTTTCATCTTATACTTAGAATTATCATCAGGTCATACGACCACACTGTTGGTCGTATGAGCACTATTGGTCTCATCATCATACTTAGCAAAATTTCACTTGGTCATACGACCACACTGTTGGTCGTATGAGCCCTATTGGACAACACTTAGAAATATAACTTGGTCATACGACCACACTGTTGGTCGTATGAGTCCTGTTAGACTCATCAGCACTTAGAAAAATATATCTCCTGGTCATACGACCACACTGTTGGTCGTATGATCCCTACTGGCTTCAACACTTAGAAAAATATCCTGGTCATACGACCACACTGTTGGTCGTATGAGCACTGGTGGACTTATCAACCTGTAATTATTTATTCTAAGTCCAGATTTCAGTAGTATTAGTAACCTGTTCAAGTATCTAAGTTCCAAACATCAAAATGCCTAGTTCTAAGCCTATACACATGATTCTAGGCACAAATCTAACATAAACATAAACATGCATACATTCATTTTATACGGGTATCATCCCAAACTTTACAAAAACATATATATGCATTTCCAGCCCCAAAACGTTTAAAAATCAGTAAAAAGGGGTCTAGAACTCACCTTAGCTGCTCTTCAAGTTCAAACTCTTCTGCTCGAGCTTTTCCAAAGGATTCGAAAGCCTAGATGTGTCTAAAACACACAAACCCGAACACACATACACATAAGAACATGCATTTCTTGGTTTCTTAGCTCAAACACAACTTAAAAACATCAATTCTTACCTTGAATCTGATTTCTTCTTCTTTCTCTCTCTAAGAATCGAAGTTCCTGCTGTTTCTCTCTCTAAAAACCGATGCAAAGAAATGTGCAGGAGGTAATGGGCGACCATGCCTTCCTTTTGTACAAAATAATAATAACTTTGCCCATTTGGCACTTTTGGTCCCTCCTTTTTAGTTGACCTTTATTTCCTTCTCCTTTCTTTCTATTTCATTCTTTTAATTTCTTTAATAAGAAATTACGGGTGTTACACATGGCCATTTGATACTTGATGTCATTTTCTCAACATCATCAGGATTGACTTGTTGAAGATCATCAACCAAGACATTAGGAGCTGTGAGTCTTCCAGCCATAAAAGCTTCATAACTTGACATGAAAGTGGTGAAAAGGGAAAGATGCTCCTCAGCAATCTGGACATTCTGCTTTGATGGATTAGTGGTAGCAACATAAGCATGTTGACCACTATGAGAATCTTGAGATTGAGGGACTTGTTGATGGATCATGGGGGAATAGTGTTGAGCAGCTGGAACATGAACTTGATGGTTTACTGCTGGTTGCATATAAGAAGATGCTGCACCTCCAGATTGTTGTTGCTGACACATTTGTGTATAACTGACATAGTAATTTGGATTACTAGCCATCTTTGCATAGAGAACAGTTCCTTCAGCACCCAGAGAACTGAGATGATTAGCAGCTCGCTGCTTATCGTCCATCTCATAAGACTTGATAGTTGAAATGAGATCAGTCAACTGAAGAGTATACTAGTCTTTGGTTCTCTTGATCAAAGTACAGTTTTTATTCCAACTGTATGGAAGTGAATTTAGCAGCTTCTTGTTCACAGTGATGGGTTCCAGAGTAATACCCGCACTCTTCATTTTCGTTACCAGTCTAACAAACCTGGCAATCTGAGCTTCCAACTCTTCACCAACAATATGATTGAACATGTTGAATTCTTGATTCAACATATCCTTTTTGCTTTCCCTCATATCTTTGTTGCCCATAATCTGAGTTTCCAGAGCATCCCATAACACCTTCGCACCTCTGAACTCTTTGAACTTTGTGAAATCTTAGTAGTCAATGCCATAGTGATGGCAGCATAAGCTTTATCATCTAGTTCCAACCTCTTTATGTCATCCTCATCCCATAGATGTTCTGGTTTCTTGACCAGCTCCCCTTTGTCATTCGTATACATGGGAATGTACGGACCATACTGAATAGACCTCCACATCTTAGGTTCCGTGTAGATAACATGATTCTCAAATCGGTAAGCCCAGTCAGCATAATCGTCTTCACAGAGAAGTCTCGGTGGCTTGTTACCAGTACCAATTTCCGTGTCTAGATGAAGTGAAGCAGTAAGATGCTTTAGATTCGGAGTTGTTGAAGCCATATCGATCAGAAAGTCAAAAATCAGAATTTTCGTGCGAGAGAGATTCCGTGCGAAAACGGTTTTTGCGCAGCACACTTTTTCGCGCGAGAATTGAGTTTTGGGCGAAAATTTGATTTACTTTTCACACGAAATCGCGTAAAAGTGAAATAACCGTTTGTGCGAAATCTGATACTTTTGCACGCGAAAACTCCCAGTTCAAGCGAAAATCTTCCAATTTCGTGCAGAAACAAATCTCCAACAGTTTGTTCAAGCAAAGAATCACCTCCAAATCACTGAATATGTCTGATTATACTGATTATACTCATTTTAATCCAATTTTAATGAATTTAGTTCAATTTTAAGCTTAATTATAATTAAAATTCAACTAAAGTCCACTAATTCAGTCCAAATCAGTCCAAATTCTCAAAATTCGAGCAGCATAACATCACCATATCTGAATCTCAAGTAATCAATGATGAATATCTTTAAAAATGAGTGGAAAACAATCCAAATCTTCTCCAAATCGTGGTTCTAGAGCCTAAAGCTCTGATACCAATTGTAAAACCTTGAAATATTTTTGGTCAACGAAAAGGAAGTATTTAAGCCTAAATTTCTAGAGCCTTAAGAATAAACATTGTAAAACCTAATATCTTAGGAATAAACATTTATTCTTAGGAATACAATATTCCGGATTAAGAAATATTTCTCAGGCTAGTTATGCTCAAACAGTTATATTTAGAAATACAATAAATGATATCACTGATCAACAATACATGGTTTAAGTCAAATTGAGGTGACTTGAAACAAGGACAGTGTCTTGAAGGATAATAATTACTTTACAGAAGTTCTAATTGTGGGATCCACTGACTTATAAATACTTCAGTTTTACACACAAAACAAACAAATCCGATCTTGATTCTTTAATTGTTTTCATTATTTTGTTATTTTGTGTGTAAAAGTTTTCATTTTACTTTTATATTCTTTATTTTTAAGACAAATAAATACTTCCTTTTCGTAAATATTGTAAAACCTTGACAAATAAATAACAAAGATAAATTTTGAAAAATTGAAGATTCATTAAATTAATTAGTCACTTGGTAAATAAAACTTTATGTTGACATAATTAATTGATAATAAAAGGGTTGAAAGTTTTGAAAAATGAGAAAAATTTTAAAACTTGAAAAATTTGAAAAACAATTTCATCTCGCGCGACAAGGAGAAGTCACGCGAAACACTTGTCTTGCGAAATTATTTTTCGCATGATTTGTCCAAGGTATAAATATCACAGTGTTCAAGACAAAAATCACTTTTCGCTCAAAACCAAATCCGAAAACACCTCTCGCTTCGCATCCGAAAACCTTTGTCGCTTACCCTCTGAAAATCGAAGTTTGAAATCATTTCCTTCTTACTTGACTAGTTTGATTCTCATTTAGTTCTCATTACATACATAGTGTGATTTTAAAGGTATAAAATGTTTGATTTGGTTACTGTAGCTATGAAATGCTAAGTGGAACTTAACATCTTGAAATTAAAAACTTAATAAATGGACTTAAAGGTTGAAATTGAAAGATGAAATACACATAATGGACTTAGGCGACTGTGATGGACTGGATTTCATGGATCAAAATCAATTTTTGAACCATTAATTTGAAAGTCGAGTTGTGCGAATCGCACAGAAAAGGAACAGACGCGAAAGGATGTTTTCGCGTGATTACAGATTTCGCATGTTTCTAGATTTCGCGAGATCCTTGACTTTCGCGTGACCTTTAATTTCGTTTGAGTTTCAATTCACACGAAATTAAACTTGTCGCATGATGATATTTTTCGCACAAATAGAATTTTTCGCATGAATTGTTGTTTTTCGCTTGACAGAAACTAACTCGAAATTTTTCTAAGTGTTGTTTTTAAATTTTTACAAATGAACTTATAACATGCACTTAGTATTGATTATTAAAACTAAATTGATTAAAATTTCTAAGTTTCAAATTCGAGCGAATGAGAATTTTGTTGCGAAAATTCACTAAGTGTAAATAATGTTTTCTTTGGGATGATTAAGTTATATTAAAAGTGTTCTAATCTTGAGTTTTTGTGACAATGCAAATGGCACAAATGATTTTCAATAAAAATCATAATTGTGTTGCTTACTTAGACGATGTTCCAGAAGGGAAGGAACTGTTTTCATCTATGATCGAAGGACTGAAGAATTCCCGCATTGTTTATGCTATATCTGCTGACCCCGCCAATTATTCAGAGCTGATAGACTCTTTCTGGAGCACTGCTGCTCTGGAAAAGGACCAAGCGGGAAACCAAATTATCACTACTACTGTCAAGGACAAACGAGTGACAGTTTCTCAGTCCATACTGAACCGAGTTCTTTTGTTTGATGATCAAGAGGGTGCACCAACTCGACTCGATGATGATACAGTGATTGATTGTCTGGCTCGTATGGGATACGAGTACAGATATCCCAGTCTAGAGAAGAAATGGTTACCATCGTACTGGAAATATCTATTTCATGTGGTGATTCATTGTTTAAGCAACCTCAAAGCTGGGATGGATAGCTTGAGTGCAGTTTTTGGCTCCTTATTGGTTTCTTTGGTTGATGATCTACCTTTTAGTATATCTGGAGTTATCTTTCAGGAGATGGTAAAGAACGCCACAGCCAATCCTGGAAGGAAGTTTATCATGTACCCGAGATTTATCCAGCTGGTGATAAATGATGCTTTTCGTGAGCTTGCCACTCAGAGATCTCCAAAATATGTTGTACAGACGATAAAAAAGGAGATTTTCACACATCTCACTGGAGCCAGAGGAAACAAATGCTCCGGTGAAAGTTTTGTTAAGATTGGAAAATTTTCTGAGATTGAAGAAGATGTTGATGAGTTTGGAGAAGGTGCTCATACTAATGAAGCACAGACTGACACTTCTACTTCTGGTGCTAGAGATAACTTAGATGAGGAGATTGAAAAGTTATTTGAAGATGAGCCTGTGAATGAAGGAAGAACGGAAGGAATTGTTCATTCAGCTTCCAGTTCAGAGACGGCTAGTGACCAAATAGGGAATGTTCCCTATGTAATCCAAACTGATCAAACACCATCTACTCCAACATCTTCAAGACCTAATGATGAAGACAGGGATACTGATTATGTTCCGGAGGAGTCTCCTAGTACTTCATCAAGGAGAAAACGTATGGCAAAAAGGAGAGATTTTCCAGCAAGAAAAAGAGGTCGAGGTATTGTTCCCAGGAGACCACGAACACATGTGGTTATCACTGAGACTGAGCAAGATCAGACTGCTAATGTGACTTCTTCTGCTCCTGAGACAGAAACAGTTCCTGTTTCTGAAGCAGCTAATATTTCTGAGTCTGGTTTTTCTACACCCCCAAGGCAAGAAAACTTAGAGTTTGATGTTGATTCGTTCTTAAATGCTCCTCCAGATTTTCAAGGGAGAGAGGAATCAACAAGTACTCCTCGTTCGATTACTTTAGAAGAAAGAGTAAAGAACTTGGAGAAAGAAAATTTTGAGAATATGAAGTTGATTGCTGAATTAAAGAAAGGTAATGAAGAAAAGACAAATTTGATTAACATGATTCATCTCGATTCAGCTATTAAAGATACAAGAATAGTCTCTCTTGAACAACAGATGAAGAGCATGTTTGATTATACTTCAGGGTTGGAGAGACAACTTAATGAGCTTAGAGAATTTATATCACAGACTTACTTTCATCAACCACCAGTCATAAGGTCTACTACTGTGATTGGTGAATCTAGTAGGCAATCTCCAAGCCCACCCCCTGCTAAAAATGTTCCAGAAAAGGAAATGGTCAACGAAGCTCAAACTTCTACTGAACAGCCAAGTGTTAGTGCGACTGAAGATGTTCCAATTTCATCTGAAGTACCTATCACTGAAGCTTTCACTTCTACAGCTTTCGTTGAGCCAGAGCATATGATTTCTTTGCCTATTGTTAATGAAGAGGAGGATGAAGAGTTGATTGATTATGCTGATTCAGATGATAATGAGGATGATGATGATGAGGATGATGATGAAAATGATAATGATGATGGTGGAGATGATGGTGTAAATGATGATGGTAATGATGATGGAGGCAATAATGATGATGGAGGTGATGCTACTGGACTATCTTCGAGTCCAACTGGTGAAACTAACATTGATAATGTCAATCGACCAAGTGTTAGTGACCCGGAAGGATATGATCCTATTGACCCTGCTACTGAAAGTTTGTATGACAAGGAATTGTATTCTTTTCAACAATCTTCATCAGGAGTTGTCGAAGAAGAATTTGATGTGTTTGATGATTTGGATGATCAGAATGAATATACTGATATATTTGGGAACAACCTTCAGGAGTTATTCAAAGACATTAATCTTGAAGAAGGAGAAATCCCTACTGAGACTGTGAGTGGTTCAACTCCTACTGATTCAACCAAGAAAGATTCTGCAGGACAAATTGCTTTATACACTAGAGGAGGCTTGATGTTCAAAGCACCACCACCACCTACTGAAGCTCATTTTCTGTTTATTTCAAAGCCAAAGCAGAAGTATGGTGAAATGTCTCATGTGATTAGTTGGGGATATGATGGAGAGAAACGATTATATGTGATAAAAAGAAGGAATGGAGAAATAGATTATTTGAAGAGCACACAAGATTTTCATACTTTACGTGCTGCAGATCTTTACTCTATGGGCAAAGCTCCGTTTTTCAATGAAAGTAATCATAGTGAAGCTGAGTTGATAAGATCTATGATACGAAGGGAGATGCGTACAAATTTCAAGAACTTTAAAACTGCCAAATCTAAGTTTATTGATGACTCAACAAGAATAGATGAAAAGACTCCCAATAAAAATACGGATCAACATCTAAATTTATCAGGAAAGTCCAGATGTCCAGTTCCGCACAGATGTGAGAAGGATTCACACGCTGTGATCAGATGTACTCATTTTCGAATCAGCAGACTTGATGAAGTTTGGCAAAGACGACTTAATCAAGCTCTTACATTGCCCCATTTCAGCTGATGAGTCCGTTTATTTTCTATCTTGCCAGTATGTGTGGATGATTGACCGGATCCTTAAGAATAAATGGTATGCATATGCAGGTTCGTACAAGAAGGCAAATGTTGACTTTGATCGATTATGTTTCACCGAGCCTAGGGGGAGATTGTAGAAGACTAATCAAGGCTCGGCAAAACATTTGAAAACTAAATGAAGACAAAGTCTAAAAACAGCATGTGCGAAAGCAAGTTCCACGCGATAAGAAGCTGTCACGCGAAGAAGTCTTCCACGCGAAAGCCTTAGCCGCGCGACAGATTGTTCCACGCGAAAGCCTTAGCCGCGCGACAAGCCTGTCACGCGAGAACTTTAGTGTTTAGTATAAATAGCTTAGTTTTCGTCTTGTAATGGAGCTTTTGTCCATTTATCATATATGTACTGTGCGAAATCGCACAAGACCTTTCATAGGTTGTGTTATTCAATCAACGAATTATTTTGTGATCAATTCAATCTTCTTCCACTCTAATCTTGTTTATATTCCGCATTCACAAGATTGAGGTCGTGTGTTTATTGTTTTTCTGGGAGATTTCAAGGTCTTACAAAATCTGTCAAGCACAAATCTTAAAAAGTGATACATAAGTGGAAGTATTCCCTAGCCCACTTGGTAGAGGCTTTGTCTAATATTAGAGAGGAGGTCCTGGTTTTAAACCTAGACATGATGTAACTTGGTGTAATCTAGGGGTAGAAGTAGGATAGATTTGTCGTTAAAAAAATTGAAAGCATTCCTTAGGATAGTACTCCATAGACCAATGATAGTGGTGGGGGAGTCAAATGGGTGCAAATCACCCTAATGTGCATGCATGCGTCATGATTGTAACTAGCTAGAGCAAATGGGCTTAGATATGTAACCTAGAGTTTTGAGAATGTGCTTTGCACTTTACACATCCTTTTTTAATAGTAGCTAGAGAGCGGACTTTATATTTTTAATGGTTGGTTCAACTCTACTGAAGGCATTATTGTTGATTAATGCATAGGGTTGGTATGAACTAGGTGGGTGTCAATGGGAGTCGATCTCATTAGCATGAAGTTGCTACTAATATATCTAGTCGATTGCTGCTGATGGCACGTATTTGCTGTCTGATGGCAATTACTGCAAACATCTTTGTTATTTTTGATGATTTACTAATGACTCAGCTAGTGCTAATGGTGGTTAATACTGTAGTTAGTACTAGTAGCTGGTTGCCATTGATGGTTGGTGGGTTACTACCGATGGTGCAGTTCAACCAAGCACTTATGGAGCATTTGTAACGTTTTGTTATTTAATGAAATGACAGTTTTGCTTTACCACATAAATCCATATTAAGGAGACAATACATATAGGAGATACGAGCTATCAAAAAATAAATAGAACTCTAACGACATTGCTCCATTTCTCATACTTTCTTCTTCTTCTTCTCCACAAACAATTAAACGCCCTAAAAAGCCTTGCAAGCTCATATTTCTTAGCACAACTACTCGTCTTAGAGGAGTCGCATAATATGTTTTCAATAAATTGTGACGTTCATGAGTCCTCAATCAACCCTAATTTTTTAGTTTGCTCCGTTCTTGCAATTGAAGATACTGCTAAGGAGTTGGGATGAAGACTTCACCATCGTATAACATGTACTTCATATTTATAATTCATTAATTTCTAGTTAACAAGTATATAAAGTATCTTTATTTAATTAAAGTTAGATTGCCGCTGGTTCAAATGTTTAAACACAATATCATTCAAAAAGTTAGATTGCCACTTGTTAGCTCGAGTTTGTTATAAATATTCAATTAGCTGACAAGCGTAACATAATTGATTAAATTTAAACACCGATTATGTAAATTCTGCCGAGTTGTCTTTTCTCTAAAACATATTGAATCGTAGGGAAGTTAACTTCATCATACTGATTCTTTACATCAGCAAACAAAAATTATTGAATGTATTTGATTGATTTAAAGTTAGATGTAACAAACAAATTACCTGCCACCTAAGTGTTTGTTAAAATATCTCTTTGATTTTTCTTATTCTTTTTAATGATTGAAGCCTTAATTAAAGGTGGCTTGTTTTGGGCTCTGGAATGTCTGCATGTACAGGATTTTGGATGCTTCACACCCTTGGACCAAGTACTCACACAATAACACCGATCCAAGATTATAGGCTTCGTACCCATTAGGCTAGATTCACTTGATTGAGCAATATACTTCATAAACCTTTGTAATAGCCAAAGAGTTGTTTGACAGTATCTGAATCAATCTTTTAATGGCTTATATGTCTGAATGGTTCGGCACTTTATAATTGATTCAGACTGTTTGTTTAGCAAGCGAATGTCTGAATGGTTTAGACTGTTAAAAAATATGCATTATTTCAATTCAATGTCAAATATAAAATATGTATTACTATATTCTAATTGTGGTGTTTTATTTTTGTTATTCATGTTGGGCTGCTTGTTTTGATATTTGGATGCGGGTGTTCGAGTGTTGTTGAGTTAAAAGCTTGGATTAGAAGGGTTGGGCTGATGGACTCATCTTAAAAGCTATTTTGGGCTTGAAGCAGTGTTGGACTTGGTTTTACACATTAAAAAGGTTTAACCCATATAATCAGTTAGTTTTTTGATAGACATCATCTCTGATCGTCAGTTCATCTCCTTCATTCTATTGAGGATATCTTGCTCTATTGTTCAAGAAGTGAACACATTCTGATCATTGTTATCTTACAACATCTGCATCTCGTTATTGGCTTGTTATAGAGTTTCTATTGTTTTTCTAACTTTGTATTCTTGTGAATCTGTTCTTAAAATTATAATCAAAGATTCTATTTGTTTGTGTTTATATTTTTGACATGGTATCAGAGCCCAAGGCTCCTGATTCTTGGTCTCTCTTTGTCTAGGGCTTTCGAAGGTTTCATGATTTTGGTTATATTTCTTGTTGCGATTCATTTCTTGCACTACAGCTTCGTTGATGAATTTCGTTCCATTTTATCAGTTCTTGTTAAACTACAGTTGCGTCTGAAAAAGCTAGATCTTTAACATACATCTCAAGTTGCTTCTTATCAGCCTATAATCCAAACTGGAGATTCTAGTCAAGTCATCAGTCGGGGCATTCAAGGTCCTTCTGACATAGTCTTTTCTTCTGCTGTAAGATTGAAGGTTAGATCATCCGGTGGTTGTCGACTTGAGTGTCTTTAAAATTTAAGGGTTCTTACTTAACGAAACCCTAGGACTGATATCTTAGAGCTGTTGTTCTTACCATCGCCTGCTGCTTCCTTGAGATGACTTCACCCTACAACTTGTATCTAAACCCAAGGCTTCTTGTTAAGCAATGCCAAATCTGATGGCTTGTTAATTTCTCTATTTTCGAAAGATAGATTTGGATTTATTGGAGGTTATGACAAAAAACCCACGATAGTGATTGGGAACTCTGATTAGAATTCTTACTTGCGTTATTGTTGCGGTACACGAAGACTCAAGTGATCTAGGTGCGTTTGTGAAGTCAATTTCAACGGTTTGATTCGTTGCAACGAACATCGATGGGATCTACTGAATTTTAAATCATCCAAGACTAGGGGTGTTCAAAGTCGGATATCCGAAATTTCGGATATCCAAAATTCGGATATCTGAAATTTCGGATACGGATTGGGATAGTGATTCGGATATCCGAAATTCATTTTTTTTTTTTTATTTTTTATTTTTTAGTTTTTTTACAATAATTAGGCATATAATATTAAAAAATTAATATAAAAACCAATTCATATCATAAAATTCACAATATACACTAAAAAATCTCAATCTGAAGTAAAAATCTATCTAAAATTAAAAAAAATAAAAAAAATATGTTTTAGTTTTCGGATAATCGGATATCCGAATATCCGAAACTTTTGAAAATCACTATCCAAATCCGAATCCGAGTTTCGGATATCCGAAATTCGGATATTCGAATTTTCGGATATCCGAAAATTCGGATATTTCGGATTCGGATTTTCGGATTTTCGGATCGGATTCTCGGATTCGGATATTTTTGAACACCCCTATCCAAGACACCGTAAGGTTTTCTAAAATTCTCAACTTCTCTTATCTGTATTTCCTGTCATGGGCATTGTTTATTTATTAAAGCAATATTAGCTTGGTTAGGAGTACCAGTAGTAATCTTTTGTAAATGGGGAGAGTCACACCCTGTTTGCTCTGTTAGTTGCTATTATATGTTTTGTCTTGTTTTTTGGCTTGCTACTTTCTTGGTCGTATTTTCTTTCTTTCTTTCTTTTTTTTGGTATCACTTGAGTGTACATTATATATCTTCAGTGAGTTTTACCTACGTGTACGCGTGTGATACCATTCTCTGCTTTCTGTCAATGATTGAACTTGTGTGCCCAGTTTAAAGATTATTCTTCATTCTGTAAGAGTTTACATGCAAGATAGGTTCTTGTCTATATGTGTTTTTAGATTTGTTCTTAGAGTTTAATACTTAATCTGATTTTGCATGTTATGTGGAAGATAAATGTATGATGAAGTTTGTCTGTATCATTCAGTTCGTGTCAATGCATACGTATATAAATGAAGTAGGGATGTTAGAAAGATCTCTCTTGACTCTTGTGATTGGTTTTATCTGGAAATTTGATTTTAACCTGTGTCAGTCGTGGACTAATTGAGTGTTTATCAAAGTGTTCCATCTTTATACTTGGACCAGTCAATTTGATTGTCTATGTTGCCAGTTTAATTCTTACTGATATTGTGCTATTTGATGGTATTTGTGTTCAAATGGTTTTTTCATTATCTTCATCATCTACGCTTTGTATTGAAACTCTAATCTTCATTGTCAGCTTCATCGTCTTTTTTAGTTGTACATATGGTCTTGATCGTACAAGTCTATGAGTGAGTATCTAGCATATATTGTCTTTGTTTATTAGATTGTCTCTTTGGTGAACTGATTTGTACAAGAAGATTTAGGGTTCATTCTAGTTTAGTTTGAGTGTGTTTGGTTGAGAGATTGTAATGTCTTGGTCTTGTTTTATTAACTCTTTGTAATCTGATCGTATTGGTGATGTTTAGTTAGGAATTAATCACAGGTTCACTATTGTATCTGTAAGTTGTTCAAGGTTCACTATTCGTCTGGTTTAGTTCTTTGTTTTACACCATACTGCATGTATATAAACATCTTGGCTATTAGCTGCGTGTCATCTGATCACATGATCTATCATTAATAGTTTTATATGCTTCAAATATTATTTGGTAATGTTAAGGTAATCACAGTTAGTATTCAACTTAATTATCCTTTACAGTTTGCAAGTGGCCTGTTATCTTTTTCTTTTTTTATATGTTATGTCATGACTGCAAATTAAATCTTTCAAAATTTTAATCATTGTTTGTCACATGGGAAATAATAAGTTGTCCTATTGTCTGCATTCAAAATGTCTACATTGTTTCACTTGATATATAAGATATTAGATGCATTAAAATGTCTCACAGTTATGTTTTACAACATGTTTTTAAGACTGGAATATAAAAAATTGTACTTCTTTCTTTTTTCCTAAATATATCAAGGATTATGTGTTTTTCGACAATATGTTATTTCTTGATTGGTTATGTTTTTTGTCCATTCTAGTATAAAGTTGTTGTGAGCCTGTTTATCTGTCTTTGGGACGTCTTCTATGTGTCTTGATCTTGTCTTTATTCGAGGTTGTTAGTAGAAGTAATCTCATGTCATATTGGTGTTCTTAAACCCTGTCTTGGACTCTTGGTTTGTGTGATATAGTTTTTTGTTGACTGATGTTAAAAATGTCTTTCGGTTATGACTGTGTTTTAATGGGTTTTGATTTGTATCATGAATATTCTTTTATTACTGGCATAAATGTTTTCATGGTAGTTTACTTGACCCGCATGTCTTATCAATTTTAATCTTGTCTCTGATTAGTTGAGCTTTTGTGGTTCACGTGTTTTTAACCATTCGTATTCAGAAGATTATTTTTGATTATATATGACAGCCTCATATGTTCTCTCTTGTGAGGGATATATTCTTATCTGATTACAAATCTATGATTTTGTGTTTAATCAGGTATTCTTGTATGGCTGTGTTTTCCTAGTCTGGTATAGCTTATGGTATTCTTGTTATTATCATACTAGTTTCTTGAATCTAATTGATTCTTTATCTTTGTAAAGTTGTAAAAGTTTTTGCTTGTTTCAATTAGTCTTTATGCTCTTTACAAGTACTCTCTAGATTCTTTTCTTGTAAAGTTGAAAAAATTTGAACAAGTCAAATTAGTCTTTAAGTTCTTCACAATTTCTATCTTCAGACTTGGTTCTAAGTTTTCTAAAGCTGTATGGCTTTTATCTTTCTTATCAGATATGTTTCTGATAGTGTTAGTGAATTATATGATTCATTCCGTCATAATCAGATGATATGTTTATGATACTCTTAGTGAATATATGATTCCTTCTGTCTTAATATGATTTTTATATGATTTTTTTCTTATCTTTCGAACATGTTCCGAAGTCGTATAAAATCATGTGTTTCATCAGATTTGTATATCTCTTACGGTCAAATTGTTGTCTTAAATGGAATATGAATTGACTGTTGTTTTTTTGTGGTGATTACCACATGATATGTTGTGCCTTGAGGCATTATGTATGATTACTCTTTATCAATGGTGAGTCTAAAACTCATTATTTGATTAAGATATCCTTTTATGTAACTATGTTGATAGAAAATATGTATATTGGAAAAATGCCTGCTTGTGTTATAGACTTATAGCTATCTTTATCAACACTAAGCTGTAATTTCAATCTTATATTGATTAAATTTTCTTTCAACGTTGTTATTTCATGTCTTTTATGCTTGAAAATTGTATTTTGGAAAAAAGGCATTGTTTTTTTAAGTGGTCTGATCATTATCTTGTTCATGTTTACGATCAGTCTTTGTCTTCTTTGATGACCAATAGAAGTTTTCTTTCTACACAAATCTTATTTCTTGAATTGTCTTCTCTATTCAAGGTTTATCAGTATGTTCGTCTGTGTTTAGTTCAATCTAGATTGTTTGTCATGTGTTGACTAGTCTAGATGGTAAATGTCTAATCTTGTTAACAAGTTTGTGTTTTCTTTCTGAGTTTACTCTGCCAAGTTGGGACTTCGGAATTAATAGTTCTAAATGTTTATGTTTTTGGAAAAAAAAAAGATTGTGTTTAGAATTCTTGTTAAGATTGAATACAGTTTGGTTGAAAATTTGCCCAACTCATATCTTTTCTAGTTTTTCAACAATGCGTGAATGATTTTGCTCACTTGTAGTGGCTTAAAAGTTGCTAAGGAAAAAAATTATAATTATTATGTTGATTCTGATATTTATTTTTAGGATTGCTGGGCAGTTTGATATGTTTTATCTAGAAAAGCACAGGTGAATAAATAAATATGTCGTAATCAAAGTTTGTTAAGAAAAATCGTCAAACTTTCCTGTAGCTGTTTGTTTTGACCGGTCTACATTTTACTTGAACAAAAAGTGCATGGTCGTTAATTATATTGCTTAATTCTTTATCTAGTACTTTTTTATAAAAAAGTTGCTTCTCAAAATATTCTAAAAGCACTGAATTATATGTTTCTAAAAGGTGTTGAATGTGGTATAATTTTTTGTATATATTTGACTATTGAATTGAGAGGGGATGTTAAAATATATGTATTATTTCAATTCAATGTCAAATATAAAATACGTATTACTATATTCTAATTGTGGTGTTTTATTTTTGTTATTCATGTTGGCCTGCTTGTTTTGATATTTGGATGCGGGTGTTCAAGTGTTGTTGAGTTAAAAGCTTGGATTAGAAGGGTTGGACTGATGGACTCATCTTAAAAGCTATTTGGGGCTTGGAGCAGTGTTGGACTTGGTTTTACACATTAAAAGGGTTTAACCCATATGATCAGTTAGTTTTTTGCTAGACATCATCTCTGATCGTCAGTTCATCTCCTTCATTCTATTGAGGATATCTTGCTCTATTGTTCAAGAAGTGAACACATTCTGATCATTGTTATCTTGCAACATCTGCATCTCGTTATTTGCTTGTTATAGAGTTTCTATTGTTTTTCTAACTTTGTATTCTTGTGGATCTATTCTTAAAATTATAATCAAAGATTCTATTTGTTTGTGTTTATATTTTTGACACAGACATTTGCCTTTGAATTGTTAAGCATTATACTAATGCTGAATGGTTAAGATGTCTAATGTTAAATTGTTAAGATATCTTATCTGAATTTATCAGACATTTGTCTTTGAATAGTTAAGCGATAAACTAGCTCTTAATGGTTCAACACTTAGTGGTTCATACCTCTTATTGGTTCAGCACTTAATCATTTAGAAATTACCAAACAACCCTAATTTAGTGAAACTAAACCACTGTAATATTCATGGTAACCCGTCGGTGATACGTTGATAATTTCTATGGGTAATCAGTTGGAAATTGAATTACCCACGATTGTATTTCTAACGGAGTTAGTGTCACTGACATATTACCGACGAGATCTGCCTCCCCTTGCAAGTTTCTGAGATCCGTGTGTCGATAAATTAATGTCGTTTGTTTTTGTCATGTTTATTCACTGTCCTGGTTTGAGAACACAGATTTTAAAACTATATTTAGTTTTAGAACACAGATTTTAAAACTATATTTAGTTTTAGAAATATGTTTCATAAATGGTATCGGTGTACAATTAACCTTACTATTAAACTTCTAATTGTTGAAAAGTTGGATCAAGTAATACAAAAAAAACAAGATAATTTATGATTCAACCATAAAATCACGACCCTTTTGTTAATAATAAAATACCACAAATACATAGTCCCCTTAACCTTCTATTTGCATTATACAAGGCTTGATCAACAATTTAACAATCATACTCTGATTCTTATAAGTTAACTAAATAAAACAAATGTGTCAAATCTTCTAGCCTATTATTTTTCTTATCTGTGTTTATATCAGACACCAGTTTCACATCTGACCTTTTACTTTTCACATGTGAACCAATCTTAGATTATAGCTTCATTCATTCTCCCCTTAATTTTAATAGTGTCACTTAGACCTTCAATTCCTAACACCACTCGGTTTAGTCCAAGGTAATTCCCTAGTTTACCTCATGTTTTTTCTTTCAATCTAATAGGGCTGTAAACGAACCGAATTAACACGAACAGAGCCTTGTTCGTGTTTTTCATTAAAAAAAAACTTATTTATGAACTGTTCACGAATCCTTATCGAACGAGACTTTTGTTCGTATTCGTTCATTAAGAAAATAAACATGTTCATGAACTGTTTACACACATAAGCGAACACAAACGAGAGCAAGCGAACACACAAATATTCATAAACAATAATGAACACAACTAAAATTTATAAAACAAACAAATACAAACCATCAGATGTTAATTTTATAATAAAATCATAAACATTATGTATATTTACCAAATATAAATAAATACTTAACATAATTATCACAAACATAAATTTTAAATGAACAAATACAAACGAACGTTAATGAACATATTATCGAACACTCACGAACATAAATGAACAAACACAACCTTTGTTCATGTTCGTTCATTTAACTAAACGAACATAAATTTTTTGTTGGTGATCGTTTATTAATTAAACAAACGAACACAAACTAACTTCCCGCCGAACGATTCACGAACCGTTCGCTAAATGTTCGGTTCGTTTACAAGCGTACAATCTACTCTTTGGTAATGTAGACTATTGTCTTCTATCGACTTACAGGATCTTCACATGTCACTACATGTTTCAATACCATCATAATACCTGTTTTAATACCATCATATTAGTTTTAGACGTTTCCAATGAGTCATAGATCAACTGGTTTCGGAGAAGGCATCCTATGACTTTTAAAAGTAAAGGTCATGAGTTGGAGTCTCATGCACTTTGTGCAATATGCTCCAAGTGGGTCAAGAGTTTACCACAGTGTGTCTTTGGATGGTGGGTTTCTCTTGGAATGGTGGGTGCGCTAGGTCACCAGGTTGTTTGCGTTCACGGGCGTGGGTGGCCTTTCGCTAATGGGTTTACCCGTGTGACCGTACTTAAAAATTATTCGTTGACTGTTAAAAAAAATTTTAAACGTAACATATCAAATGTCGATTGTTATACGCACAGGCCTAACTAACGTACATTTGTTTTTTTTGGCTTCAATGGCCCGCCTTTAAAGTTTCAAGAGAAAACCTAGTGGCCAAGTTTGACTATAACATCAGTCGCCCGATAGCTACAAAGAAGCATATATACTATAGCTATATATGAACAACATATTATACAACAAAATGTTCTAATTAACGAAGCCAGTGTGATCTTTTCGTTTTTTTTAATCAGTAAATTAAAGGTTTTTTAAAGGGAAAAATCGTAAATATATATGATAAACATACGATGCAACTATCACTCAAAAAGCTGAGCCTATGGAAGCGACATATATAGCGACGACAAAAGTCGTCCCTATAGCCTAGGCTATAACGACGACATGTCGCCTCTATAGGCTTTTGTTTTTTTTATTTTTGACCAAATTTTATTTTTTGCTTTGATTTGTCGTAACAATAGAGTTTGACGCGGTGGAGGAAAATACACCCACCCTCATGAAAATTTATTAGCAACGACATGTCATCGTTAAAAGTATTATTTATTTATTTATTTTCTTTATCCAATGATCTAGGAAAATAAAAAAAAAAAACTCTATAGCGACGACTTTAGTTGGCTATAGCGGTGACATATCGCCTCTATAGATCTTTATATTTTCTAATCAGCAAATTAATTGGGCGACATTGTTTTGTTAAAGGTCACTTCAGAATTTATCTATGATTTTTACACACATACATGACCATGGGTTTCTTCAAACATACACGACATAATTTATCATGATGATAAATATCCTAATGCTTTAGAGATTGAAGACCTTTAGGCCTCAAACACACGTAATCCAATAATAAGTAATAAAATGTTTGATGCACTTGATGATGTAATGGCAGAACAGAATACATATGATGAAAATATAGACGAAGATGGAACTGGTTTAGACTGAGAATTTGATGCATTGTTTAAGAAGTTTAATGCCGAATTATACCCTAATTGTAGTTGGATGTTTTTTTAATCTTTCTTGCAAAATTTATGCATATTTCTATTCTATTTAATCCTAAATGTCGGTGACAACAGTGACCATCTCAACCAATACCCTCGCACCTGAATAAAACCCTAATCTCCATCCTAATCTCCATCACCAACACTCAACCCTCGAAGAATCATACTGATGTGTGATATGGCACCGGAGACGGAAATCGGTTAAGCAATCGGTTGTTGAGGGGAGTGGGGGAGATAAGTGGTATGGGGAAGTTAGGGTTAGGGTTAGCGGTAGGGTGTGCCGTGGCGAGCTGTGTGATCGCGGCGGTGATGGTGGGGAGGAGAGTGAGGAGTCGGAGGCGGTGGTGGAGAGTGGTTAGGGGGTGGATGAGGTTGAAGAGGCGGCGGCGACGACGGTGGGGAGGCTGGGGCAAGTGGTGGATGCGATGGCGGTTCTCCAGAGGACATTTCGAGGTTCGTCAATCGTTCTTATGCTTTCTCTGTGTGTTTGTTGCGTTGTGATTGTGCTGGATCTGCTTGTGCTGTTTCTGATTTGTGTTGTAATGGCTGATCTGAATCAGTTGATTTGAATCTGAAGTCGATATTGAGTTGATTTTGTGTTATAGATTTGCAATTGTTGAATATCATGTTCGTCTGATGTAAATTTTAATGCTTCACAAGACTTGCATATGATTATTCTCTTTTCTTTTTTCCGAACTGTTGTTTCATATTCATATTGGATTTGGGTTTGTTTTTGCAAAGTAGTCGTTCTAATTTACCTAATTGACATTGCATCCCTATTAGGCAGGTTCTTTGGTTCCTTGTGTGTTTTATTGATTTTAGTTTGGTTAATTCAAGTTTAGAGATTCTCAACTTTTTTCCTGTGGCTGTTTGAACTATGTAAAGATTTCAAAAGTTTCGTCACATTTTCTCATATGAATATCTATTGTGTTGATGTTTTGTTTCTGTAATCCTGATCAGAAATACATAGATCATGTCATGTCAGTTGGTTATTTGTGATGATATGGAATTTCTCAATCCGTTCACTATTCTGTTTCTTGAATATCAGCTCACTGATGTGCTGTATTTATATTCTCCTTGAACCAGCTAGCACTATTTGACTTGGGTTTCAAAACATCAAGCCCTCTTAGACATTGAAATAAAGTTGTGTACTTTAACGATTTGTGATGAATTTGAGTTGATTGTTGTGTTGTGTTTTTCAATGATGGTTCGTCGGCGTTGGATATTGGTTCAATGGGTTCCTTGGGTTGCCTCTTTTGCTTCTGCTACATGTTCCTGTTAAAGCTCCAAGTGCGAGGTGTGTGTTGATTTTGTGTAATGTGTTTGATTTGGTGATTTGTGTTTGGGTATTTGGGAATTTGTGAATTGTGCTTGTGAAGTGTTTGATGAAATGCCTCAATGAGTTGATAGTTAGTAGTTCATTGCAATTAGCATATGTTTGTTGATTAACATAAAGATTAGATTAAGAGAATATGACATGATTAAAGATAAACAAATATTGCAAAAAGCGGTTCCTGAGCTAAGTTAAACTAATGTCAAACACCGGGTACGCCCTTCGATCGGGAATCTATTGGAAATGCATTGAATTGGTGATCCGTGAATAATATTATTATGGGTACAGCTTGATTTCACCGGTGATCAGTTGTAATTAGTAATGGAAAAGTGTAGGTAGGTGGGCTTGATATTGCAATCATCATGCTTGATTTTGACTTTTTGTCTCTATAGTTGAATGTAGGGGTTAAAGTGATGATTTGCTTTTGGATGACCTTTATATTGCAATCAGCATGCTTGATTTTGACTTTTTGTCTCTAGAGTTGAATTTAGGGCTCAAAGTGGTGATTTGATTTAGATCTTGAAGTTCTTGCAGTGGAAGAATTCAAGAATCAAGAAAGAAACAATCTTTATGGTTAAATAATGTTGCTTTTGGATCATGCATTTTTATATGATTATTTCATGTTTACTTTGTTTATTAACGTTTTAGTTCCGTTCTAACACAGTTTTCCGTTACTATGAATTTTTGAGGAAGAAATTAACTTGGACCTACACTTTTGACCTAACACTGTATTTGTTATTATGAATTTTTGAGTAAGATTTAAAACTTGATCTACAATTTTTGAGTAGTAATTTATTTGTTTTTTTTGTGACTGTTATCTTGCATGATTTTCATTTACGTTGACTTTGATTTGAGTATTCTATCATAATTTTCTTTTGTTTCTCTCATCTCTTTTAGATTTCTAAAAAATTAGAAAATAATCTGTTTGTAGTTTGTTGGTAGAAGTTCTTGACTCATAGATATTATGGTTGATAAGTTACACATGAAGCTTTATTCATGGTTAGACGGTTAGTATATGTTTTTAACAGTTGTAGCCCGACTTAAGATTCCCTTATTGTACTTTCTAACATTGAGGAGTTTCTGATGATAATATGAACAGTGATATAGTTTGCTGCACCATTTGGCTATGAGTTGTCAAAGATCATAACCATACTTGCACCTCTCATGTGTTCTCCATTGTCATGCAGGCGGCATGATTTTATTTTTGCGTAGATTTGAGTTTAATTATGTACATATGTTATTCCTCACAGATCTGCTTTGTGGAATTTAAAAGGAGATAGAAACTAGAACTCTGCCAAAATCTGTTGCTCGATTGATGGAGGAGCTGTATTGGAATTACAGAAATGCAGTAAATTGTTTTTATTCGGCTCATGCTGTACTATTCTTTTACTTGTAGTGTACGTCTTTGGAGTGGCTTTTTCTTCTATACATGAGGAAATAATTATTTGATTTGGTGTGTATTTGCACTACTGTGGTAAGAAAGAATATGCCAATGATCATACTCAACTATATATTATCACCATAGGTTGTATATAACTTCAACTTTTTATGATTTCAGGAATATGATGTAGTGAGCCTTGACGTTCCTTTCTTATTTCAGGTTTTTCAAAGTGGAGATCCTCATGCAGAACATATTGTCCTATCAAACATGAGTGTAGCATTGGATCGTATTTTGTTAGATGTGAAGGTTTGACTAAATAATGCATACTGTATATCCGACTTGCTGTTTATTTAACTGATTTAATTAAATCATTTTTCCAATGAACATTGTAATTTATCTTGCAGGAACCATTTGAGTTCTCACCATATCATGAGGCTATCTGAGAACCTTTTAACTACTTTATGTTTGTTCAAAATTACATTCGTCCTTTGATCAACTTCAGGTTACTTAACCATTTTAGAAACCAAGTTAATAATTTCATATTAGCTTTGATGCCTGCTAAACCTTCTCTATATTAAAAAAAACAAAGTTAACACAAAATTTTTTGCGTTTACCTTTATAATATTTCACGAAGGTACTTTGAATTTGTTGTTATTCTAACCATGGGGAGAGTTTTTCTTGCCAGGGATTCATATGTTGGCAATATTTCTCTTTTCCACGAGATGGAAGAACGACTCAAGCAGGTGCAAGCCTCTCATAATCATTTGTAGTTTAGCGCTGGATGGTTGTGGAGGAGTGCGGTGGTTATGGTGATGGATGGTGGTGGCGATTATGGTTTTGTTGTGAGGGATCAAGGGGCGAAGTGCAGAATGGGGTTTTCTTTGCCGATGACCATGTTTGGGGGCAGATGGCGGAGGGTTCGAGGGTAAAATCCATCTGTGTGTTTGAGCAATCAGGTAATTACGAGTAATTATTATGGTTGTCATTAATTATTCAGTTGGGTTTTTCCATTTATTTATGTTGTTTCTTTAATATGTTTCAGGGTTTAATCATTGCCTTTCTAAACCTTGATCCTCAATGAGATTATGGACTCTAAAAGTGGGAAGAAACATCTGTAAGTGCATAGAAATTTACATTAAGATCCATAATGTTTAAGGGCCTGAGATGTGTGTCATGTATCCATGGATTATGATCAATCTGAGAGCAAACAAAGCTACACGTTTATCTTTAAGGGCCGGTAACATTTATGGGTCGATGACGATGGATGAGGACGAGTAAATGTATCAAGCTCCCGCGGCAACGCGCGGGAGAAATAACTAGTTAAAGTTATTAACAAATGGACTTTTGACCACCTTTAGAGTTTCTAAAAGTTACATTTCTAAAAGAAAATCAGATTCCAACATCAAATTATGAAGCTAAGAAGAAGCTAAGAAGAAGCTAAGAAAGACTAGGTTGGGATATAAATCTACTAGATTAGTACCCCGTGTATTACACGGGTTAAATAAATAATAATAAATAATTAATAATGAAAAATTATTAACTATAAAATAATATTTTGATGTAGGATACAATTGAAATTACTTATAAGTAATAGTTAGTAATTAAATAATTTCTATGTTTATTAAAAAATTCAAACATTTTATTTTAAAGCAAACCATTTTAAAAAAAGTGCCACTTCTAAAAAAACCTCATTATAACTCTAAATTTTAGTTATTTTGGTTTATAAAAAAATTATTATTTAAAAACACTAATTTTTTAATATTTTATATTTTTTTAAAAATTTGGATGTTTTAGAAAAAAATTCTTATCATAACAAATGTTTCCTTAGATATTACATTTATAAAAAGAACTCTTTCTTAAATATTAAAAAACTAAATTTAATCTAAAAGGAATTAAATAATATAATTTGTAATTAATGTAATTATTTAATAGGAGAGATAGGTGAAAAAATTAAAATTAGGAGCTCTAGAATTATATCAAGTGTCCAATTAAAACTTCTTTATTATAATAGATAGATTTATGCTTGCATTAATGACTGTGCTCTGTTTTAGAAAGAGAATGCCTTTATGCAAAATTTTTCAATTTGTAGCGCCGAGTATATTGCGGTGACCTTTTAAGGGCGAGTATATTGCGGTGACCTTTTAGCGACTAAATGTCGTCGCTATGCCGTATAGCTACGACTTTTATAACCTATAGCGATGAATTTTGTCGCCTCTATAACTACTGTTTCTTGTAGTGAACTATAACTTTAAGTATTGACATATATACCGTTATTGACATAAACTTGGTAAAATAACTTAGATTTACTTCTTTTGCGATTTATTATATTTTTCCTTCAAATAATGGTTTTACTTTTTTTATTATTTGTTTTCTAATGTCAATTGTGTTATGTAAATCATTTGAAATTAGAGTCAAGAGTATTTTCAGGTATTAGAAAATTAAAATGAGATTTGAAAAAGATTTGTTGCCCTATATTTCGACATGAAAGTTGATATGATCAAATACTCAACATAACTTGGACAAGTTCATGACAGTCTTTCGATAAGAATCACAAACTATTGTGTTAGCTCACTGAGTGGTATAAATTTCATAAAGTTTATATAATATTAGTAATATATATACACAAATGTATGTATATATGCAATAAAGGAAAAAAAAGAAAATTATTAAAAAGATTATATTTGTTGTACACGCTCATTTAGTGTAGCGAATCAATATATGCAGTGTATGAAACGAGGATATTGATCAAATAAAAATTATATTTATAATTTAAAATCATAAAAACCATCTCTATCCAATCATATAACTAATAAATTATTTTTTTAATTGTTTAAAATATATTTAAGTAAACTTTAACTTTATTTTCTTAAATCATTATATATATTTTTAATTTAAAACCCAAGTAACGACAACGACGATGATGAGTCAATTTACATATATGTAATTTGTATGAGTTATATGTATAAAACTTATACTTATAGTTGTATAACTGATAACATGTACTTAGTTATAAGTAAACCTTAATTTTCATATATATATTGTTTTTCATATATTAAATGAAAATCTCTCTCCATATATTCATATTATATGCGAAGGAAGAAGCATTATGTGGAAAAAGAACATGCGTGGGTGATTTGTCAACGTACCGTTTCAAAGTTCAAACAAAAGAAATACAATTGTTTTGAAACTCAAGAAACAAGAAATCTTTTTCACAATCATATGCTACTGGTTCTCGGAATTTATTTAAACTAGAATTTAAATTGGAATTAAAAGGAATTGTATTTTAAATTTAATAATTTTTAAAAAATTTAAAATTTAAGAGAATTGAAATCTATAAATAAAATTTAAATCTCAAATGTATTATTGATGGCAAAACTTATAAATCAATTGGAATTTATCACCCATATATTGCAAGCCCTCACAACCTAAATGCCCACCGGGCATCGCCGCGACATAGCACTGACTAAGGCTATTCAAACCGCTCGACGCTCGCTCGACGTTCGTTTGGAATTTGCTCGAAAAATGCTCGTTCGAATTTTTGCTCGGTTGTAAACGAGCCGATCGGCTCGGATCGGTTTGTAAACGAGCCAAGCACGAGCAAAGGTCCGCTCGGTTCGGTTCGGTTCAGATCGAATTAATGTATATATAGTTTATACGTAGTGCTCTAGTAAATTTGACCCATTATATACGAATATATAATTATATTTATGCATACTTGATCAATTAACCTAATAAAGAATTCTACACTTAATATAAAGTGAAATCCTAAGCTGTTAAAAGATATTTTTTCGAAATCTCACTCTCACCGTCACTGTTATCTGCAATATGTTCTCCGTCTTATTGGCTACAGACTTAGCTAGCTTCATCGTCAGCCACAACGTGTTATCATCCATGAAAGTATTATGTATAAAATTTGATTGATTTTAAGTTATTAAACATTTTCGCTGCAGTATAAATTGTATGACACACAAGGTAGTTGGGTTCGTTTGCGCTAGCTCGACGTTCGCTCGAAAAATTAATGCTCGAAAATGTTCATTTGATTTTCCGCTCGGTTGTAAACGAGCCGATCGGATCGGTTCGGTTTGAAAACGAGCCAGGGCTCGTGAACAGCCCTACCACTGACCACCACCTCCGTCACCAACGATAATCGACCGCGACCACCAACCGCACCCGTTGCTGAAAACCAGTCGTACCCCACCACCGCCACCAACCGATCATGACAGCCGCCGAAAACCAACAGTCGCCGTCGAGCACGTCTAAAATCGACATGGTTTAGCGTGCGGTCAGTGGAGATGGGCATTTGTAGGCGACGGGTGCGGTTAACGGCGACTGTCAAATGTCGACAACAGTTATGCCATGATCTGTTGTCGGCGGGTTTGGTTGTCAGGGGGCAGGGCGACAAGCGAGTAGTGAGTGGGGCGTCAAATGAACGGTTTTGGGTGATCGATGGAAATCGATTGTCAAGGGCGACAGCTACCGCAGTCGGAGGTGGTGTTCGACTGCGGAGGTAGGCGTTGGTGTCACACCCTCATTTTCCACGTACGGGGTTTTACCGTCAGGCGTGTGACATAACCAGGATCTCAGATAAGCATTAGTTACACCAAACGACTCGATAATTACAAATCATATAAGTTGCTTAATATTAAGGAAACAGACCAATTGTATTTAAGTGATGCGGAAGCGAATACAGTGAAACATTCAACAATAGTTTGAAACACACAAACATGTGTCCAAACCAGTTTACGTAAAGTAAATGCAAATTAAATCTTGAAAACAGTTTGTAGTGAATACAGAATGACATGCTGTGGATGCTGTGCTCCTAAACGTGCCACATCATTTTCCTGAGAGAAAACATGCAAAAATCTCAGTACAAGACTGGTGAGTTCACAGGTTTATCAGAAAATAGTAATTAACAGTAATAAAGTTCCCGGATTATAAATCCGTCAAGTATGTAATTCCCGGATTATGTAATCCGTCAAGTATGTAATCCCCGGATTATGTAATCCGTCAAGTATAATGAAATCCCCGGATTTATTAATCCGGTCAGTATAAATGAATTCCCGGATTATAAATAAAGCATATAATGGGTAGCTAGTCCATAATGATCACTATGTGTATGAAGGCGCGGCCGAACTGACATGTAAACAAATAAATAAACAGGCCCGGATGTGGATCACACACCACAACACTTGTAATTAGGCTAACCGTTCACCCGTTTGACGAACGTTGTGCTAGCGCGACTAGCCCGGGTGGGGTATGTCAATCCCAGTAGTACTACTAACAATTACCTCGTTAAGTCCATATTAACGGTCCGTTGGGCAAGTATACACCATAGTATCAAGTATATGCAATATTACAATAATCCAATGTAATGTAAAGTTTATAAAAACAGCATGTTTCTCTCCCCCAAAAAGAGTATAAAGTAAAAGTGGGGCTGTAAACTCACCTTGAGTTGATGTAATGAAAGCAACAAAAGCTTCAAAGAATAAGGCAATGCACGGTCAAGCACGATCGATACCTATTATTAATTATAACTAAGTCTTTAAAATGTGTTTATTGCGAATTAATATATTTGTAAGGTTCGGGTTGGTTTGGTTTAACACGCACAAATAGGTGTATATATGTTACAAGATTTAAGTTTGAAATTAACGTTAAATCAAGGATTAGGATTATGGGGTTTTTTTTAATAGGTATTAAGTTTACAAAGTATTTATTTGTATTTTGATTCCATTAGAAGAATTATACTCGTATGTTTAAATATTTTAGAATAACATATAGATTAATATTAATAATATTAATCTAAACCAATTGTGATGGTAATTTGTTATAAGTAATAATATTTGTAAATATCTTGGCGAGATAATATGATTTCTATAATTACTATGACGAAACCTTTAATTAATATAACGTTCTTTACTTTATAAAGGTTTATTGTTTTCGAGTCCCATTATTATCTAAAAAAAGAAATAATTTATAATGACAGCGTTAAATATAAATTTTAAACAATTATTTTAGGCAACCACGATTTTAAATAATAATTGTTTGAACCCAAATTATTTTCTTAGTTGTAACTCATTTTTTAGTAAGGTTTAAACAAGAATAATATTTATTAACATATTTTTAAAACAATTATTTAACTAAGAAAAATCCAGAAAATTATTTGGTGTTCAAAATATAAACTAGGTTTATAAAAATTATTTTTATAATTTTTATAATTTTTCTGAAATTTTAAAAAGCTTTAAAGGGCTTTAAAAAATAAAAGAAGGTGCCCGGGTTCGAACCCGGGACCTCCAACCCGCACACCCACACGCATACCAGTAAACCAAGGCTCAAGGCCGCGTTAGAACATAGCTTTTAATTCCTTTAAACACAAACCCAAATCAATCCCCAAAATCAAGAACCCTAAATTGATCATGGATCAAATTGAAGCAATAATCGCTACTGTTAATGCAATTAATCATAGGGCTTTCGATCCCTATGAAACCGAGCATGTAGATGTATTTAATTACCTGTTTTGAAGTTGTATGAACGATGAACACACAGTGAGCAGTCGCGACCGTGGTTTGAATCCGATTCGTGTGCAAACGTTTATGTAAATCAAATTAACTTCGTGTGAAGATTCGTGTGATGCTATAGTTTCAAAGCCCTATGTTAATTTGGTTGTAAATAACTCGGATGTTGGGTTTCGACAAGGTTGCAGGTCGCGGGTAATGTGGTAGCCGAATAAGGTGTTTGTGTTAGTTTTATCTTAAATTGATTGGTACAATCGTTCATAACAGGTGTTGGTCCATTATAGTCAGTTAATTTGTCGATTATTGGTGTTAGTGGTGACCCGTGGCCCGACTGTTTGGCCGACAATGGGGAGGGTCGGTTTCAGTGGAATTCGCACTCGAATTAATGATTGGAAGTTGCCCCACGTTCGAATAATCCACTGAGAGGTGTCGGGAACTTTAATTAGGTAAAAAACCGCGTCCATTTGGGTGTTTGAAAGGTCGCCGGAGTTGGCCGGGGGGTCGCCGGACGGCGAGAGGGTCGACGGGGGGGAAATGGGTTGGGTTTTGGTTAATTACAGAAATGGTCCCTGTGGTTTAAACTTGTATTTATTTTTTGCCAAAACTCATTTTTAAAGTTTTAAAAAAACAATACAACCCCTCAACTTAATTATTATTATTATTATTATTATTATTATTATTATTTTATTATTATTATTATTATTATTATTATTCTTAAATAAAATAAATTGGTTCAATTCGGTGAAAATTTGTTTAATAGTATTTACCGAAAACTCGGGTTGTCACATTATCCCCTTGTTGCAGGAATTTTCGTCCCGAAAATTGAAAAACACCGGGGTTAACAACATGTATACGGAGAATTCGATTAAACTGATAAATGGACTATGAAAATATATGAGAACAGTTAATACGCACAATGAGTTAATGAGCTTAATGCTAACTGACATACTAGTTAGTGACAGATGTCACACACCATCACATTTACCACATGATCTTCAACAAGAAGAATCTTAGGTTTCCTTTCTGATTTGGGAATATCTTGAATGTTTCTAGTACTTTTGTTTATCCGAAGGTGACCATGAAACCATCTGTATTATCCGAGCTATCACACAAACGTGAAACCTTATGAGGTAAACAAATGTGAAATTAGACCCACAATGTTCTTTGCTTGATATCGTGAGATATCACAGTATCCCTTAGTTGAGAAAATTTCATTCTAAACTTCAGTTGGAGTTAGGTTCTGAAAGTGTATCCACGAATAAGTGCGGATATTTAGACTTCATCTGATCCTCCCGTTCCCATGTAAATTCTGGTCCCCGTTTAGAGTTCCATCTTACGCGCACAATGGGAATTTTGCTACGCTTTAGTGTCTTGACCTCTCGATCCATGATCTCCACTGGTTCTTCGATGAAATGTAGTTGATCATCTATCTTTAATTCCTCCAAAGGCACGATCAATGATTCATCCGACAGACATTTCCTCAGATTGGATACGTGAAATACATCATGTATCCCCCTGAGTTCTTCAGGTAAATTCAACTGATAGGCTACTGGGCCAACCCGTTTTACAATCTCGAATGGCCCCACGTATCTTGGGCTTAACTTCCCACGCTTTCCAAAGCGTATTACACCTTTCCAGGGTGAGACTTTCAACAGTACTTTGTCACCCACCCGAAACTCCAATGGTTTACGACGCTTGTCAGCGTAACTCTTTTGTCGATCACGTGCTGCTGCCATACGGTTACGAATTTGCACGATCTCTCAGTCGTTTCGTGCACAAGTTCGGGTCCTGTAAGTTGGCTTTCTCCTACTTCTGCCCAACAGATAGGTGATCGACACTTACGTCCATACAAAGCTTCAAATGGAGCTGCCTTGATCGAGGTGTGATAACTGTTATTATAGGAGAACTCAACCAATGGTAGATGAGTTTCCCAACTGCTGCCAAAATCGATCACACAGGCACGCAACATGTCTTCCAGTGTTTGGATTGTACGCTCACTTTGACCATCGGTCTGCGGGTGGTATGCAGTACTCATATCCAGCCGCGTTCCTAATGATCGTTGTAATGATTGCCAAAAGTGAGAAGTGAACCGAGCGTCACGATCAGAAATGATAGATATTGGTACGCCATGCCGGGAGACTATTCCCTTAAATAGATACGTGTTAGCTTCTCCATTCGATCAGTCTCTCGGATTGCCAGAAAGTGTGCGGATTTCGTTAAGCGATCTACTATAACCCAAATGGTATCGCATCCGCTGGGAGTTCTGGGTAACTTCGTGATGAAGTCCATTGAGATCTGCTCCCATTTCCACACTGGAATTTCCGGTTGTTGGAGTAAACCGAATGGTCTCTGGTATTCCACTTTAACCTTGGAACAAGTTAGGCATCGGCTTACATACGTGGCTATTTCCGCCTTCATTTTCGGCCACCAGTAAAATTCTTTCAGGTCCTGATACATCTTGTCTGAACCTGGATGGATCGAGTAACGTGACTTATGAGCTTCATCCATTATCAGCTCTCGCAAGTTCCCGTACTGTGGTACCCAGATCCGTTTCATAAAGTAGCGGATTCCATCAGCTTTAACCTCCAATTGTTTCTCATGCCTCGCATGGATTCTGCTTTGAAATTCTCCGTCTTCAAAGCCTCAGATTGGGCAGCTTTGATTTGCATTGGTAGGTCAGAGTGGATAGTCATTTGTAATGCGCGCACCCGACGAGGCTTTAGGGTTTCCTTACGACTAAGGGCATCGGCTACTACATTAGCCTTACCGGATGGTACTTGATCACACAGTCATAATCATTGAGTAATTCTTGATCACACAGTCATAATCATTGAGTAATTCTAACCATCGTCTTTGTCGCATATTCAGTTCCTTCTGGTTAAATATGTGCTGGAGGCTCTTATGATCTGTATAGATCGTGCACCTGGTTCCGTATAGGTAGTGCCTCCAGATTTTCAAGGCAAACACTACAGCTCCCAGTTCCAGATCATGCGTTGTATAGTTCTTCTCATGCACCTTGAGCTGTCTGGATGCATAAGCTATGACTTTGTCACGTTGCATCAATACACACCCCAAACCTTGGATGGATGCATCACAGTAAACAACAAAGTCATCAGTTCCTTCTGGTAAAGCTAGGATTGGTGCGCTGCAGAGTTTGTCTTTAAGCGCCTGAAACGCTGTTTCCTCTTTGCTACCCCACTTATAAATTGTTCCCTTATGAGTCAGGGCAGTCAAAGGTTGTGCCAATTTAGAAAATCCTTCAATAAATCTTCGGTAATAGCCTGCCAAACCAAGAAATTGTCGCACCTCAGTAGGCGTCTTTGGTGCCGGCCAATCCTTGATTGCTTTAATCTTTGAAGGATCAACATGTATTCCCTTTTCATTCACCACGTGCCCAAGAAATTGCACTTCACGCATCCAGAAGTCACATTTTGAGAACTTTGCGTAAAGCTGTTCATCTCTTAGCAATTCCAGTATGGTTCTCAAATGTTCCTCATGATCTTCCTTATTACGAGAGTAGATTAGTATGTCATCAATGAAGACAATGACAAACTTATCCAGATAAGGTTTGCAGACACGGTTCATGAGGTCCATGAAAACTGCTGGGGCATTAGTCAGCCCAAAAGGCATTACAGTGAACTCGTAGTGCCCATAGCGTGTTCGAAACGCAGTCTTGGAGATGTCTTCTTCTCGAACCCTCAACTGATGATAACCTGATCTCAAGTCAATCTTGGAATAGTAGCTAGATCCTTGCAATTGGTCGAACAAATCATCAATGCGTGGGAGTGGATACCTATTCTTGATTGTCACCTTGTTCAGTTCGCGGTAGTCAATACACATCCTGAAGGTTCCATCTTTCTTTTTAACGAAAAGCACTGGAGCTCCCCAAGGTGAAGAGCTGGGACGTATGAATCCTTTGTCTAATAACTCTTGCAATTGCTTAGACAGCTCTTGTAGTTCGTTTGGTGCCAAACGGTACGGCGCCCGAGCGATTGGAGTTGCTCCTGGTGCTAGTTCAATTTGAAATTCTACCTGTCTGTGTGGAGGAAGGCCAGGTAGGTCTTCGGGAAATACCTCAGGAAAGTCTCTAACAACAGGAATATCTTCAACTCGCCTTTCATCCGCCTTCGGTTCAGTAACAAGTGCCAACAAGGCAAGGTGTCCTTTTCTGAGACATTTCTGAGCCTTCAAATATGATATGATGCCGACTACCGCACCCACCTTTTCACCTTCCACAATAAGAATTTCATCGTCCGAAATAGGTAACTTGATCAGCTTCTCCTTGCAGACGATCTCAGCACTATTCTGGGATAACCAATCCATCCCGACGACTACATCAAAGCTTCCTAGTGTGACAGGAATAAGGTCTATGTTGAAGGTGTGTCCGGTTAAGCCTAGCTTACAGTTTTTAAACACTTGTGTTGCTGTTATCGTCCTACCATCGGCTATTTCTATGGCATAATTAGAACTCAATCAGTAGGCACCATCCCTAGTGTTTTACTAAACTTGGTGGACACATAACTCTTATCAGCACCAGAGTCAAATAAAACAGAGGCATAACACCCATTAATAGAGAATCTACCAGATACTACAGTAGGGTCGTTTCGAGCCTCACCTGAGCCCATGATGAAGACTCTACCTCTGCCACCGCCACCACCATTGTTGTTGTTCTTGGGCTTATCAGCAGCACCATTATCACCATTCTTTTTCAGTCTCGGGCAATCCCTTTTAAAGTGTCCGGGTTGACCACATTCATAGCACACAGTCTGATTGTGGTTTGCTGTTGTTGAGGTGCTTTTCCCGAGAGATTCACCCGGCAATACTTGGCAACATGCCCGAACTTCCCACACCTCTCACATGTGCTCTTTGTGCACTGCCCAGTATGATGGAGCTGACATTTGTTACACTTTGGGAGATTTCCCTGATAGCCGCCCGAATGAGAGGGTTGGGACTGATTAAACTTCTTGTGTTGAGGTTGATAAGTGGAGATGAAGATTGCTTTCCCTGCTAGATGGTTCCGCTTCCTGAATGGTAGCTGGTCTAGCAGTGGTGACCATGCTCTGGATTTCAGGTACCAGTCCGTCGATGTATCTTTCAACCCGTTTGTACGCCGGGTTAATCATAGTGGGGCACAGAGTAGCCAACTCGTGAGAACGAGTTGTGTATGCTTCAATTTCAGAACCTACCATCTTCAGGTTCCAAAATTCAGTCTCCAGTTTTTGTATTTCGTCTCGTGAACAGTACTCCTCTTTCAGCAGATTCTTGAATTCTACCCATGTTATGGCGTTTGCAGCTCCAATGCCCAGCATCTGAACTTGTGTGTTCCACCAGCTCAGAGCAGCACCATCCAGTGTGCCAGCAGCATATTTTACCCTATTCCCAGCAGGGCAGTTGCAGATTTCGAACACCGATTCTAGCTTTTCGAACCAACGGAGCAGTCCCACCGCTCCCTCGGTTCCATTGAACGGATTGGGCTTGCAGTCCATAAAGGACTTGTAGGTGCAAGTCGGTTGACCAATTGGGTTCTGCTGTGGAGGGGGTTGGTTTGCCAACGCTGCGGTGATGCTATGATTGATTATCGCTGCCAACTCTGCAGGCGTCATTGAGATGTTACCCCTCCCGCGTCCTCTTCCAGACATTCTTTACATTACCAAATATCAAAAGCTATTAGTCATATGAAAATAGACCTTTTGTCTTGGAATGGAAAGAAAATTCAAGGGTAGATAAGCTAGAGAATCAGTCCGAATCCGTGGGATTAACGCAAATGTCATAGTTTGAATTACGTCCAAATTCAAGGTAAGTGTGAGCATTCCTACAAATAGAACTAATTAATAGTTTCCACATCAGTGGCTATGTTCTATGAGAACCGAGGCTTTCTTGCTTAACGTGTAGGAATGATGACTTATACTGACTGCAATGTTACCACCCGACCAGATTCACCGGACTTAGCATGCACGACAAATTACAATTACGTGTGCACCCGTAATGGTAATTTGCTTTGCATGATCACCCCGGCTCCTCCTATCAGGCTAACATATCTTACAGTGGTCATCAATGATAGAAGTTCCGAGTGTATTCGTTTGATTCGAGAATCAAAGCGAGTACGTTGACTAATCAAAGTATTGGGTCAATCACAACTTTGTTGAAGACATGCGTACCTATAAGCAGATACTCATCCCAAGGGTTCCCAGGTAAGGTAAACAGGTCCATCGGTTGATTTGGATATATGCGAATACCTTGCCTAGACAGAACACCCCGAGATACAGGCATCTTACTCTTCCAGCATTGCATGTGTTCAAGTTGTAAGACACAGACTTTGACGAGACTTTGAAACCATTAATAACAATCGAGGTTTTGGAGTTTGAAATCACTTGAATTAGGCACTCAACCCTCCCGTGACTCACAGCACAGGGATATGTTAAGGCAAAAGTTTTCAGGCAACTAAATCAAGTAAACATAGCTTAGAAATCTACGTGTGTGTAACTAATGCAAATCCAGCTATAGTCTAAAATGCAATGCAAATGAGATGCAAGTCCATTTTAGTTCGCTATAACTAATGCTCTGATACCAATCTGTCACACCCTCATTTTCCACGTACGGGGTTTACCGTCAGGCGTGTGACATAACCAGGATCTCAGATAAGCATTAGTTACACCAAACGACTCGATAATTACAAATCATATAAGTTGCTTAATATTAAGGAAACAGACCAATTGTATTTAAGTGATGCGGAAGCGAATACAGTGAAACATTCAACAATAGTTTTGAAACACACAAACATGTGTCCAAACCAGTTTACGTAAAGTAAATGCAAATTAAATCTTGAAAACAGTTTGTAGTGAATACAGAATGACATGCTGTGGATGCTGTGCTCCTAAACGTGCCACATCATTTTCCTGAGAGAAAACATGCAAAAATCTCAGTACAAGACTGGTGAGTTCACAGGTTTATCAGAAATAGTAATTAACAGTAATAAAGTTCCCGGATTATAAAATCCGTCAAGTATGTAATTCCCGGATTATGTAATCCGTCAAGTATGTAATCCCCGGATTATGTAATCCGTCAAGTATAATGAAATCCCCGGATTTATTAATCCGGTCAGTATAAATGAAATTCCCGGATTATAAATAAAGCATATAATGGGTAGCTAGTCCATAATGATCACTATGTGTATGAAGGCGCGGCCGAACTGACATGTAAACAAATAAATAAACAGGCCCGGATGTGGATCACACACCACAACACTTGTAATTAGGCTAACCGTTCACCCGTTTGACGAACGTTGTGCTAGCGCGACTAGCCCGGGTGGGGTATGTCAATCCCAGTAGTACTACTAACAATTACCTCGTTAAGTCCATATTAACGGTCCGTTGGGCAAGTATACACCATAGTATCAAGTATATGCAATATTACAATAATCCAATGTAATGTAAAGTTTATAAAAACAGCATGTTTCTCTCCCCCAAAAGAGTATAAAGTAAAAGTGGGGCTGTAAACTCACCTTGAGTTGATGTAATGAAAGCAACAAAAGCTTCAAAGAATAAGGCAATGCACGGTCAAGCACGATCGATACCTATTATTAATTATAACTAAGTCTTTAAAATGTGTTTATTGCGAATTAATATATTGTAAGGTTCGGGTTGGTTTGGTTTAACACGCACAAATAGGTGTATATATGTTACAAGATTTAAGTTTGAAATTAACGTTAAATCAAGGATTAGGATTATGGGGTTTTTTTTTTAATAGGTATTAAGTTTACAAAGTATTTATTTGTATTTTGATTCCATTAGAAGAATTATACTCGTATGTTTAAATATTTTAGAATAACATATAGATAATATTAATAATATTAATCTAAACCAATTGTGATGGTAATTTGTTATAAGTAATAATATTTGTAAATATCTTGGCGAGATAATATGATTTCTATAATTACTATGACGAAACCTTTAATTAATATAACGTTCTTTACTTTTATAAAGGTTTATTGTTTTCGAGTCCCATTATTATCTAAAAAAAGAAATAATTTATAATGACAGCGTTAAATATAAATTTTAAACAATTATTTTAGGCAACCACGATTTTAAAATAATAATTGTTTGAACCCAAATTATTTTCTTAGTTGTAACTCATTTTTTAGTAAGGTTTAAACAAGAATAATATTTATTAACATATTTTTAAAACAATTATTTAACTAAGAAAAATCCAGAAAATTATTTGGTGTTCAAAAATATAAACTAGGTTTATAAAAATTATTTTTATAATTTTTATAATTTTTCTGAAATTTTAAAAAGCTTTAAAGGGCTTTAAAAAATAAAAGAAGGTGCCCGGGTTCGAACCCGGGACCTCCAACCCGCACACCCACACGCATACCAGTAAACCAAGGCTCAAGGCCGTGTTAGAACATAGCTTTTAATTCCTTTAAACACAAACCCAAATCAATCCCCAAAATCAAGAACCCTAAATTGATCATGGATCAAATTGAAGCAATAATCGCTACTGTTAATGCAATTAATCATAGGGCTTTCGATCCCTATGAGAAACCGAGCATGTAGATGTATTTAATTACCTGTTTTGAAGTTGTATGAACGATGAACACACAGTGAGCAGTCGCGACCGTGGTTTGAATCCGATTCGTGTGCAAACGTTTATGTAAATCAAATTAACTTCGTGTGAAGATTCGTGTGATGCTATAGTTTCAAAGCCCTATGTTAATTTGGTTGTAAATAACTCGGATGTTGGGTTTCGACAAGGTTGCAGGTCGCGGGTAATGTGGTAGCCGAATAAGGTGTTTGTGTTAGTTTTATCTTAAATTGATTGGTACAATCGATTCATAACAGGTGTTGGTCCATTTATAGTCAGTTAATTTGTCGATTATTGGTGTTAGTGGTGACCGTGGCCCGACTGTTTGGCCGACAATGGGGAGGGTCGGTTTCAGTGGAATTCGCACTCGAATTAATGAATTGGAAGTTGCCCCACGTTCGAATAATCCACTGAGAGGTGTCGGGAACTTTAATTAGGTAAAACCGCGTCCATTTGGGTGTTTGAAAGGTCGCCGGAGTTGGCCGGGGGGGTCGCCGGACGGCGAGAGGGTCGACGGGGGGAAATGGGTTGGGTTTTGGTTAATTACAGAAATGGTCCCTGTGGTTTAAACTTGTATTTATTTTTTGCCAAAACTCATTTTTAAAGTTTTAAAAACAACAATACAACCCCTCAACTTAATTATTATTATTATTATTATTATTATTATTATTATTATTATTATTATATTATTCTTAAATAAAAATAAATTGGTTCAATTCGGTGAAAATTTGTTTAATAGTATTTACCGAAAACTCGGGTTGTCACAGTTGGAGGGTGGGTGGCGGTGGTGGCGGTGGGCGGCGGGTGGCGACGACGGTTAGGGTGGCGGTGGGCGGCAGCGGCGGTCAGGGTCTGAGGCGGTGATGGTTGGTGGTCGGGCGTCAGCGGTCGGGGCCAGCAGAGTTCGTGGGTGTCGGCGGCGGGGTAGGCGGCGGGCGGCGGCGGGCGGGGGCATTGGCGGCCGTCGGCGGCGGTCAACAAGGTCGGAAATCGAGTGTCGGTTGGCGGTGCGTGGGGTTGGTGGCGTTCGGTGGCGGAAGCGAGGGTCGGTGGAATTTGAAATTCTTTAAAATTCAGAGGATTTTGAAATCATTCATTTTAAGGAATTTAAGAGAATTAATTCTAATTCAATCTCTTTCGCAACCAAACACGTTAATAGTGACATTCAAATTTCTATTTCAACGAATTCATACCAAACAAAAACAATAGCCCATGAAATTCTAAATTCAATTCCATCAAATTCATTGAAGTTCTGCATATTAAACGATCCTTTGTATGGATTTTATCTCTCTCATACAAGTTGAAGTTTAGCTGAAACAATAAGTAGTAGAGCAAAAAGAAACGAAAACAGGAACAACACAAAACATATAGTCTAAGAAGAATATTTACATATTGGCACGTCTTTGAATTATAGCAACAAAAGTTTAGATACATATTTGCCTATTTGCCTATTTGCCTATTTGCCTATTTGGTGTGACTATTCACATGCTTAAAACCCCGTACCACAATATAATATATATAACATTGATAACCTTTTCAAGGTACGTAGTCTCTTCTTTTTGTCTTAAACCATAAAGGGTCTATGCATAAAATGGTTTAGAAAACCATATTATGTAACCTCTAATTTTAACTTGAGTTACAACTATTTTTAAGTTTTGACAATAAACATACATTACAAGAAAGCCAGGGTATCACCAGCGGAATATTTCTAGCAGTATATTTCCGACGGACAAGGTTGTTGGAAAGTCACCCAAGGATTACTAACGGATATAGTCCAAAGACATTTTAATATATATTTTTTTTAAATTCAAAGGCTTGTCGGTAATCCGTTGATAAATATAAACGGTTGTGTAGACCGCCGGTGAAAAGAAGGTTACAATCGCCTTAGAGAGCCTTTTCAGGTTTTCATTTGTATGGTGATAGTTTTCATAACCAGTCTCATCATTAACAATGCCGTTACAAAAAAACCATGCATTCCCACAAACGATTTTTAGAACTGATTTTTAGTTTTTCTTCTTAATGATTGCAACGGATATCCGTCGGAAGATCCTTACGAAACGGTGAGTACTGGTATTCTCTATAAATACAGATGTTAGTTTGTTTCTATGCATAACAAACGAAATATAAGTATTGATTTTTATACTCGTCGGAAAGATCAAACCCTTAAATGCCAGCCTTTTGATATTTCAAGATATGAAAGGTCATTTGAGCATGCTAAGTATATAATCAGCAGAGGACACATCAACGAGTACTTTATATTGAAAATCATTTTAGCGAGTTAGTAGGAATTGATGTTCTCAGAATTTTAATGCTTAATCATGTGTGTGTATTAATTTATCGATGCGCTATTAGATAAGACTGGAATTAATGGCATCAACGTGGAGCCATGCCCGTATGTCTCTTCAATATATCGGAGTCTTTGGACATAAACGTGGAGATGCCGAGAAAGCACCGCTAAGATATCCGTGTCTCGCCATGCGCACACAATTGAACACACATGTAGAGACGAGGGAACTTTCTATGGGTGTTAATATTTTATTCCTACTATTATAATATTAACAATAATAATAATAACAATAACAATAATAATACAATAATAGTAATAATAGTAATAATAGTAATAATAATAATGAAATAATAATAATAATAATAATAATAATAATAATACTTGTTGTTGTTGTCTTCGTCATTATCGTTGCTAATGTTGTTATTGCTGCTGATGCTACTATCTTTAATATATTTGTTATAATTATTTTAATATCACTATTACTACTGCTATTTATATTATTATTATTTTATTATAATTACTACTAATACTAGTAAAATTACGATCTGCCTGAAATGTTTGAGTTTTTTTTTTCTAAATAAATCTGCCATTATCATATATGAAATGCTAGTTGACTCATGACATTCATTTAGCCTTTTTATGGACAAAAACGTTTTAACAACAATTTTGGATTTTAATGAATATAACTTTTTATACATATGTATATATGTGCGTGCTGTGTGTTAAAAAAACTAAATGTATGTGATATGAACGTCCTAGAGTATCTATTGAAAGACAACTATATATAAAACTTGTTATGTTTTCCCATATGTTTTTTTACGAACACATGAATAGATGAGTGTAGTAATGTATATGTTCATGATGTAAATATAATGGATATCCTAGAAGTTCCTATGGCAATTGCTTACATACATATTTGAAATGAAATATCTTAGGATGGTTAAACGTTTCCTTTGGTTTTAAATCGATTGAGTGTTTGCTCCAATAATAAAAGGTGCAAAAAAGTATCTAAAATGGCTGGGTTGTAAGGCCCTGTACGTACCCAAAAGTTCTCACAATTGGTTTCACATATACATCATAACCATAGTTCTTAATTTGAAAGTTTTTTAATTCATTACTACGAAATCATATAAAAAATCTTTCAACAAGAAAAAAAACATCATTGGCAAGTACTTATAAACTTCCATGTTTAATCATTAAATATCAAAATCATAATCAGAATATTGGTTTTTATTTCAAGAAGCTTAATTTTTCATGCCATTCCAACTCATGCTTAGCTATAATTTGATTTACCTGGCATGTATACTAAACGTCAAAGTTACTGACCGGCTTGTCGCGTGCACTAGTCAAAGATAGTATTTGTATAGTTCCTTAGTACCAAAACTATGTAGCAAATGGTAAGAAGGGTGTCGAATCATAGGGAGTATGTGGTTGTGTTTAGACTTGAATTGGACTAACGAGTCAATTATGAAGCTTGCTATTTTGTTTATAAGAGCTTTGATATATTTACTTGAAATGGTGTTGAGACTTTGTCCAACACAAAGGAATGAGCAAAACAAAAAGGTTGCTTAAAAATGATTAGTAAAACTTGAACAACTTAGAACAATGGTTAACAAAACAAAGTTTAATAATAAGGTTCACCCCGGTTGATATCATAAGGTTATGGTTCTACCAATCCAACTAACTTGCATCAAAGGTGTGATTTATGCTAACGAGTTCATCATTACAAGGTTTAGGTGTCAAGAATCGTCAACGTTAACACGGACAATAATACACTTCATTACACAAGAACATTCAAACTCTACATATACATAGCACACATGACCAACTCCATTTCTCAAAGACAAATTTCATAATCATTCATTCAATTTGGGAATTCAAGTTAAGCTCAAAGTACTAGCATAAATGTTTCAAGCAATCAATACAAAACACAAGGATGCAATCTAGTTTTCAAATGTTAACAAACCATAGTCTTACAATATGTGAACCGGGGGAAAACCCAAAGAAGATTAGCCTCTCATGTTGATTGAGGCTTGGAATCCGGGTGATGATCTTGTATGCAACTCCATAGGACTTTGATTTTGCTTGACTTTGATGATGGATGAAAAGCCCCAATTGCAGAAATTTCTCTCTAAATCTTCATGGATGATTGTTGATGATGAAGATGATTGTTTTTATGAAGATGAGTTTCTTGGAGACTAACAAAGCAAGTGGATCAAAGCCTCATCTAGGGTGGTCATTCCTCCTGATTTCCCTCCCATTATATGCACTTTCCAGCTGCAAATTGAAGATTCCCGTTTAAACAAGTCAAATGAAACAAGTGGGTATTAAAATCCGACAGGACAAACGAGGAGGCGTCGGCGACGGGGTATTAGCCCGTCGGCGACGGGCTCTAGATATAGCATTTTTCCTTTGTTTGTTTCGCGTATCCGACTGTTCCGGACTCTATTCCGACATCCCATATGACCCCCGGAGTGTACTCTTAATTGTTCCGGCCCTAACAAACACAAACCACATCAAAATAGATCATTCGAACTCGAAGTTATGCTATAAATATGCCATTTTGTGCTTTTAAACCCGAGCTTTTACCCGCGCATCACATCCCCACACTTATCTTTTGCTTGTCCTCAAGCAAACTACCATACAATATTTTTCAAAACATTACAAGACATTTAGAATTTCTCACCTTCTATCAAGTTAAGGTCCAAAGTCATACCCGCCCCTCAAGTTCATAAGTGAATGATATATGTAATAACAAGCCAAGACTTGCCTAACTAATCCTACCATGCTTTAAACTCTTACACACATGTTTCATGCCCCTCACAATGATACGCTCCTCTCGGCTATTTTGTGGACTAGCATGTGATGTGCTAGTATGTTTTCACTCAAAACCATATGCAATAATGTGAGCATAAGCTTGTAAAGCAATCGTGCCTCCACTGCTTTAATGGAATAATTCCCAGATCAAAGGACTTTTGTGGTTTTTGGGCTTAGGCTTGGGTGAGGAATAAGGCTTTATTTAGCGGCTAATGTGATGAGAAATCCAAAACAATACAAACTACTAATAATGGTACTCGGGTAATTTCTATCCCAATGCTTTTCTTATTCTATTTTTTTCTTTTCTTGACATCTTTTCTTCAAACACAATGTATATATCCTTTTCATCATTCATTTTTTTAAATATATATAACTAAAGAACACTAATTTGACTAACACTTTAACAAAATCAATTGGATTCTCATCAAAATTTTTGTGAGGGTAACTCTTTGATGCTCGGCTAGTGGGTTGACAAACGAAAGGACAATTTATTACGCATACTTGCATTCGCATAAATAGGCTCAAAATTGGCAACTAGGGGTATAGTTTTGTAATCTTTATGGGTAATAGGGAATAATGGGGGATCCTAATGCCTTTTCATCTCCGTTCACATATTCCTTTGCGGTCTTAGCACGTATCAAACCATACAAGTTCTACCAATTAAGCGCATAATGATCACACTCAACAAATGAACTTTTATATATATGTAAGTGATCTAGCAATCTAGGTAAGTATGGCTCAAAACTCACATGATGGAGGAGAAATGGGTTGCTGACATGTAGCATGTGTGACTATTTTAAAGCATACTAAAATTAGCTAGGCATCTCACTTAAAGTTTTCTTTAAAGGCACTTGGTGAGACTATTCGAGGCAACCATGACTAACGACCTTTTACCCAATTTTCTCGGTTTGACTCTTTGGTGACAATCTAAGTTGTTTGCATAAAATGAGGACCAAAAAGTATTTGAAGATTTGAAAATTTTTCTATTTTTCCCCCATCCCCACACTTAATGTTGACATTGTCCTCAATGTGGGTGAAAATCTTTTCAAAACATAAGGGATGTGATACAAATTTCTTCCCCAAAGGTTTTCCCGGCCTAAAACAACGTTCCACTTATTCAAACTACTAAGATAATCATACTGAAAGGAACATGTGCACCTGGATTTCTTCACTTTTTCTTGGCATTAACTTTTCAATCCAAATAGCACAAAACCTGCATTGTGAAAAATTGTGTAGAAGCAAGCTTCTCACCTCTTTGACAACTAATCAATTAGCATGAATTGTGGAACCTCGATAACCACTTAACAAAGACAAATACAAAATTAAAAGAAACAGAAAAAAGAAACAAACACACACAAACATTTAAATAAACTGTACAAACAAATAAATCATACCTCGCCGCCTATCTTTGGTGTGACAACCCGAAAATTTTTCATGATTTAATATAATTTTTATGTGAATTTATAGTTTATTTTATATTTTTATTATTATTTAATGATAATATTAATAATAATAAAAATAATAACAATAATAATAATAATATTATTATTATTAAAAATAATGATAATAATAATATAATAATAATAATAATGATATTATTATTACAAACAATGATAATAATAATAATTATAATAATAATGATATTATTATCAAGAATAATAATAAAAATAATAATGATGTTATTATTAAAAATGATAATGTTAATAATGAAAATAATGATAATAATGAAAATATTATTAATAATAATTATTTACAAAATTTATTTAATTGATTTAAATTAAGTCCAGGGGGTTATTTGTAAATTTGAAACTTGTATTTAAAACTTATAACATAAAATAATAACAATCGAAAGTGCAGGGACCAAATGCGTAAATAATAAAACTTCATCTGCACTCTCTCTCCTCTCTCGCGATTTTCCGGCGCCGGACCGGCCGGTCGCCGGCGGCTCTCCGGCGAGTCCAAAAGTCGAGATTTAGACCATGATTTCGATCCCACGACACACCGAATCAAACGGGGGACAAAGTGGAACGTTCACGTGAACATAATTTAACGAAAAGCTACTCGAAATTGCGGTTAATGGTCCACAAAATACTTTCGGCCGACACCACTGAAAACACGCACTAAAACATCACAATAATTCAATTAAAGTAATGCAATCGAATTGCTATAAGATTCCTAAACTAATCATGCATTCAAACACACCTAAACACTCGAAAATAATCAAATCGATCCTCTCTCAACTCGCGGACCTGCAACTGATTGAACAACCATATTCGAGTTACAAACCCCTAAATTTCCAGAGGGCTTTTGATCATTAGGGTAATTGGAAACTTCCTGTGAAGTTAATTTCATTATCATCAACGTTTGATCATCTTTTGGATTCCACGTTAGCCGCGACTGTTCTTCGTGGTGTTCACCATCAATTCGACTCCTTCTGGTAAATTAAACACACCTACAAACTCGTTTTTATGCATAGATTAAAAGCCCTATGGTTAATTGCATTATCATAACCGATTGCTGGATCAATTTGATACCAATCGAATTAGGGTTCTTGATTTGGGGGTTTAGCTTACGGGGTTATGTTTAAAACTAATCGGGGCTGTGTTCTAACCGATATAGAGCCTTTGGCTCACTGGTTTGTGCGCAGGGTTGTGGGGGGGGAGGTCACGGGTTCGAACCGTGCACCTCCCATATTTTTTTTTAATCCTTTTAGGCTATTAAAAATATATAAAAATTATTAAAAATTATAAAAATAATTTTTAAAAGCTTCTGTTATTTTTAACACCATTAAATATTTTTCTGTAAATTATTTAATTAAAGATACTTTAAATAAAATTTATAAAATAATATTTAAAAATATTATAAATAACCATTTTTATAAAAATAGACTTTAAATTATGATTTAAAGTATTAATTCATTAATTGAACACCATATCATTTTTAATTAATGATAAGTCATAAAAATTGTAGAAATTCAATTATTTAAAAACCCTAATTATTTATGTAAATAATTATTACATGTATTATAAATTATTACATGTATTATAAATTGTTATCCATACAAAAATGGGTTTTTAAATATAAATTAAAATAATCAAATTATTAATGGATATTATATTATCTAGGGATTTATTTTGATAATATAAATACGAATTAGATTTTATAAATCTAAATGTTTATAAAATCTTACAAAAATTAAATATAAACTTATATGTTTAAATAACATCTATAATTTAATTGGAATATAATGATATGTTAAAAATCATTATTAAACTAATTAAATTTTATATAAATCATTAATTATTAACAAAAATAGTTAAATGATTTAATGTTTATAACAAATCCTAGAAAACCAAAACCTAGATCAATTGAACACCAGGTTCAAGATCTAACTTATTTAGGTTTTTTGGATTTGTATCTGTTTGCTTACGTGAAATTATAATTCCTTAACAGGAATTTACTAGGTTGTCAACACCACACAGGAACTGAGGTGAGTTCATAACTATTCCCCTTTTTAATCATTTAAATATTTTGGGGCTGGAATACATGTTGTAATTGAAATTACAAATTATATTTGTGTATTATGTTAAATAATAATTTGATCACATTTATGATTACATATGGTTATTGTGAAAATCCTTCTCTGTAAACTGGACTATAAATAAGCAGGGATCTTTTGGATAGTACTATCGGGGAGTGACTTACCCCCACAAAGGTATGGACATGTGATCCATATCAGATGCACAAAGATCTTGATGTCATTTGGGATGACTGTTTCTGTAGTGAGAAGGCAGATGTGCACTTTATATAGTTTGCATTATAGTTCCATTTACAACCCATATGAGGATAAATGTAAAGGAGGATTTGCTCCCTCTGATTTGAAATTATTATGAAAATATAATATACACATAAAAGGATAATAAACTAAGTGACATGGAAAATTCAATGTGAAGGATTTGTTGGGCTTGTACTTAGTAGGTATGTGGGATAGCGGGTTCACCTTATTAAAAAGGGTTCCGACGGGTTTTCATATACCGGTGAGTAAATTAAACTCACACTTTTACAATAAATCCTAATTGATGATAATTGATGATTTATCAGTATGTTTTACTTACCTATGAACTCACCAACCCTGTGTTGACACTTGATTTACATGTATTCTCAGGTATCTATTAGGAGCTTATGGACATGCACGTAGGATCATATAAGAGCTCAAGATACCTATTGATTATTATTTGAAATATGATTAAGACATGTTATCATGAAACAATCTATATTTATTTCCGCTACGCATAATATTACTCTGAACATTATTGTAATGATTATCTAAAAACATTCATATAGATATTTGCATCTCATGTGTAACTACTGTGTTCGATCCTGTTTGTTCACCCCTCCGTGATAAATTCCAGACCCGGAATTTGAGGGTGTGACAGATTGGTATCAGAGCCATTGGTTATAGTGAGTTAGGAATTGCATCTAGCCTATAGCCACACACAATAGTTGCACAAAGTAAATTGCCTTAGTTAGAGATTGACTAAGATTAAGAAGTTATATGCTTAAACTTAGATAGTTGTTTTCCTAAACATGACTTTGACTCTTTGACTCATTCCTAAACTTATTCTCAACGACACGTGGGATCTACACTTATCATCGTGCCTAAATCAAATGGTTTTCAAATCTCGTCAAAGTCCGTGTCACATGACCGAGAACATGCAATGCTGGAAGAGTGGGATACCTGTATCTTAAGGTGTTCTGTCTAGGCAAGGTATTTCATACAACTTGATTACCTCACCTGGGAACCCTCGAGATGAGTATTCGCTTATAGGTACGCAAGTCCTCGTTAATGGACACAAATACTTTGATAAGTCAACGTATTCGCTTTGGTTTGCGAACCGAACGTTTACACTCCTAACCTCTCATTGTTATTCTAAACAATCTCATTAATGATTTATTATTTTGAAAAGTCTTAGAAACCAATTACCCGTTTTTCATGAAGGTTTCTCTTTCCATATTATTCAGCATGTCTTCTCGTCAAATCCGTTCACGGTCTCGAAACTCTGGCCGTAAGATTTCCGCTATTGTAACACGTGAAGTTACTACAGTCCTATACAATTCCTTAACGCAAATAGGTCAAATTACCTTGATATGTTCCATTTGGTAATCTAAGCTACCTTGTCCTAACCTAAAGCGAGACTTGTTACCATAGTACTCGTGCCTTGCCGAATTTAATCGAAAAATCCAGTTTTCTTAAATTCCCATCTGTCCTACAGTAATTGTCCATACTTTGAATATTTGATATAAAATGCATCTATGGAATATGTCAAAGTGTGAATTCTCACCAAACAATTTCATGATAGATGGACGCACCAGCGGGCAGAGGCAGAGGTAGAGGACGCGCCAGAAGAACTGTCCCAACAGGGATGACTCCTGAAGAAATACAAGCCTTGGTCAATCAAGGTGTTGCTGCAGCCCTAGCCACTCAGGCTGCTCAGAATGGTCATCACTATTCGTATAAAAAGTTCCTAGACTGCAAACCAGATACCTTCACTGGTGCAGAAGGGGCCATTGGGCTCATAAGGTGGTTCGAGAAATGTGAATCCATCTTCGCTATATCTGAATGTCCCGATGAGAGTAGGACCAAGTATGCATCCGGAGCCTTGAGTGGAGCTGCACTTTCGTTCTGGAAGACAGAAGTTTCAAGACTTACTCTCTCCCTAGCCAATGCTATGGATTGGGAGGAATTCAAACAGCTGATGATGGAAGAATTCTGCCCGAGAGAAGAAGTACAAAGGTTTGAAACCGAATGCTGGAACCACAAAATGGTGGGATCTGAAATTGAAAAGTATACCACCGAAAATCATGAGTACGCAACCTTGTGTCCTCATATGATGGAGCCTGCTCACAGAAGAATTGAAGGCTACATCCGTGGACTGTCTCCGGTCATTCAATCTATGGTCACTTCCTCCAACCCAACTCAATCCAACAGGCCATTAGGTTAGCTCACAAGCTGACTAATGAGCTGTGGCTCAGGGGAAGTTACCACCAAGAAACAAGGGTAAGGGTGTTGCTGCTGAAAGCTCGGGGAAGAGAAAGTTTGAAGATGCTAAAGATGGTGAGAGTCAAGGTACAAGCAAGAAGCAAGATCAGAAAAAGCACCAAGACAATCAGGGCATTCCGTCTAGATGTCAGAGGTGTGGCAAGCGTCATCATGGCAAGTGTACCGCAATCATCTGCTACAAATGCAACAAGAGGGGCACACTGCTCCTGAATGTAGAACCAAGACTCAAGACCAAGGAAAGAAGGATGGTAATCAGCAGAATGGTGGAAAGAAGGAAGTTATTTGTTTCAGATGTGGAGAAAAGGGCCATATTGCTAAAGACTGCACTGGGGAAAAGAAAGATACAGCCAAGGGCAGAGCTTTCGTTATTGGCAAAGGTGAGGCTCTCAAAGACCCTAACGTTATTATGGGAAAATTTTTGGTGAATAATGTTTATGCCATAGTATTATTTGACACGGGAGCTGATAGAAGCTTCGTATCTGATACTTTCTATAAGCACTTGAATGTAAACCCTGTACCCCTAGATGAGCCATATGTTGTAGAAGTAGCAAATGGTAAATCCTTGACCGCATCACAAATCCTGAAAAACTGTACACTAGATTTATCAGGTCATATCCTACCAATAGACCTCATGCCCATTACTTTGGGAAGCTTCGATGTGGTAGTTGGTATGGATTGGCTATCCAAAAACTCTGCAGAAATTATCTGTAAAGACAAAATGATTCGTATCCCCCTACCAAATGATGAAGTCCTGTGTGTGGAGGGAGATAAAACTGGTGTTGTGATGGGAGTTATTTCTTATTTGAAGGCTCAAAAGTGTCTTCGAAAAGGACATACTGCTATCCTAGCCCTAGTCACTGACAAAGATAAAAAGGAAAGGAAGATTGAAGATGTACCCGTCGTCAGGGAATTTCCTGAAGTGTTTCCTGATGAACTGCCTGGGTTGCCCCCTAAAAGAGAGGTCGAGTTTTCAATCGAGTTAGTACCTGGAGCTACACCTATAGCTCGGGCACCATACCGTCTCGCACCTTCTGAATTAAAAGAACTATCTGACCAGCTTAGGGAACTCCTTGATAAAGGATTCATCCGACCTAGCTCGTCACCATGGGGAGCACCAGTGTTATTTGTGAAGAAGAAAGACGGAACCTTCAGAATGTGCATTGACTATCGGGAACTGAACAAAGTGACGATCAAGAACCGTTATCCCTTGCCACGTATTGACGACTTATTCGACCAACTGCAAGGTTCGAGCATTTACTCCAAGATAGATCTTAGAAGCGGCTATCATCAGCTGAGAGTCAGAGATGAAGATATTATGAAGACGGCTTTCAGAACTCGATACGGTCACTTTGAGTTCACAGTCATGCCATTTGGGCTAACAAATGCACCTGCTGTATTCATGGATCTCATGAATCATGTATGCAAGCCTTATCTAGACAAGTTTGTCATTGTCTTCATTGATGACATCTTGATCTATTCCAAAAATGAGCAGGAGCATGAAGAACATCTGAGATTGATCCTTGAACTACTAAAGAGAGAGGAGCTTTATGCTAAGTTCTCGAAATGTGATTTCTGGCTTAAAGAAGTTCAATTCCTTGGCCATGTAATTGATGCTAATGGAATTCATGTAGACCCAGCTAAAATTGAATCCATCAAAAGTTGGCCTACACCTTCTAATCCAACGGAAATTAGACAATTTCTGGGACTAGCCGGCTATTATAGGAGATTTATCGAGGGATTCTCCAAGATAGCTCAACCATTGACTATGCTTACCCAAAAGGGGGTAGCATATCATTGGGGGTTCAAGCAAGAGGCTGCTTTCCAAACACTGAAACAGAAGTTGTGCAGTGCACCTATTTTGTCCCTACCCGACGGTATTGAAGACTTTGTAGTCTACTGTGATGCCTCTGTTCAGGGACTGGGATGTGTTTTGATGCAGCGAGACAAAGTCATAGCCTATGCCTCAAGACAGTTAAAGGCTCATGAGAAGAACTATGCAACTCATGACCTAGAACTGGGAGCTGTTGTGTTTGCTCTTAAATTATGGAGACATTACTTGTACGGTACTAAATGCACTATTTATACCGATCATAAGAGTCTTCAACACCTGTATAATCAAAAGGAGCTGAACATGAGACAGAGGAGATGGCTTGAACTACTAAACGATTATGATTGTGCCATCAAGTACCATCCTGGTAAAGCAAATATTGTGGCTGATGCTTTGAGTAGGAAAGAACATGTGAAACCTCGTAGAGTGCGAGCTCTACAACTTACCATTCAAAGCAACCTGCCGGCACAAATCTTGAATGCTCAGACTGAAGCCCTGAAAGAAGAGAACATTAAAGATGAAAACCTTCGAGGGCTAGACCAACAGTTTGAAGTTCATTCGGATGGGATACGCAATATAGCAGGAAGGATTTGGGTACCCCTGTACGGGAACCTGCGAAGCTTGATCATGGATGAAGCCCACAAGTCTAGATACTCTATCCACCCAGGTGCAGATAAGATGTATTACGACTTGAAGCTTGTTTACTGGTGGCCAAGAATGAAGGCAGATATTGCAACTTATGTCTCAAAGTGCTTGACTTGTTCTAAAGTCAAGGTCGAATACCAAAAGCCTTCAGGAATGTTGACCCAACCAGAAATTCCCGTGTGGAAGTGGGAAATGATAACCATGGATTTCGTCACTGGTTTACCCAAGTCTCAAACGGGCAATGACACTATTTGGGTTATCGTTGACCGTCTCACCAAATCCGCTCATTTCATACCCATCCGTGAGAAAGACAAGATGGAGAAGCTTGCAAGGGTGTACATCAAAGAAATTGTCTCAAGACACGGAGTGCCAGTGTCTATTATCTCTGATCGTGATGCACGGTTTACATCAATCTTCTGGGGAAACTTCAGAAAGCGCTAGGCACTCGCCTAGATATGAGCACAGCCTATCACCCTCAAACTGATGGTCAAAGTGAAAGAACCATACAGACACTTGAGGATATGCTTAGGGCTTGTGTCATTGACTTTGGAAAGAACTGGGAAGGTCATCTACCTTTGGTAGAGTTTTCCTACAATAACAGTTATCATTCAAGCATCAAGGCGGCACCATTCGAGGCTTTATATGGACGAAAATGTAGATCACCGCTTTGCTGGGCAGAAGTTGGAGATAGTCAACTTACTGGTCCAGAGTTGATCTTTGAAACTCATGAGAAAATTGTCCAGATAAGAGAACGCATGGCTGCTGCCAGGGATCGCCAGAAAAGCTATGCTGATAAACGCCGCAAGCCACTGGAATTTCAGGAAGGAGATAAAGTTTTGCTAAAGGTATCTCCCTGGAAGGGAGTTATACGCTTTGGAAAACGGGGGAAATTGAACCCTCGCTACGTGGGACCTTTTGAAATTGTCAGAAGGATCGGCCCAGTAGCCTATGAATTAAATCTACCTGCTGAACTTGGTGGTGTGCATAATGTTTTTCACGTATCCAATCTAAGGAAGTGTTTATCCGATGAATCACTTGTTGTGCCTTTAGAGGAACTACAAGTAGATGAGAAACTCAGGTTTATCGAGGAACCAGTTGAAATCATGGATAAAGAAGTTAAACAACTTAAGCATAGCAAGATTCCGATTGTCAGAGTTCGGTGGAACTCCCGACGTGGTCCTGAGTTCACTTGGGAACGAGAGGACGAAATGATGCGCAAATATCCTAATCTGTTCAAAAATATCACTAGTACATCTTAATTTTCGGGACGAAAATTCCTCTAACAGGGGGATGATGTGACAACCCGAAAATTTTTCATGATTTAATATAATTTTTATGTGAATTTATAGTTTATTTTATATTTTATTATTATTTAATGATAATATTAATAATAATAAAAATAATATAATAATATAATATATTATTATTAAAAAATGATAATAATAATAATAATAATAATAATAATGATATTATTATTACAAACAATGATAATAATAATAATTATAATAATAATGATATTATTATCAAGAATAATAATAAAAATAATAATGATGTTATTATTAAAAATGATAATGTTAATAATGAAAATAATGATAATAATGGAATATTATTAATAATAATTATTTACAAAATTTATTTAATTGATTTAAATTAAGTCCAGGGGGTTATTTGTAAATTTGAAACTGTATTTAAAACTTTATAACATAAAATAATAACAATCGAAAGTGCAGGGACCAAATGCGTAAATAATAAAACTTCATCTGCACTCTCTCTCCTCTCTCGCGATTTTCCGGCGCCGGACCGGCCGGTCGCCGGCGGCTCTCCGGCGAGTCCAAAAGTCGAGATTTAGACCATGATTTCGACCCCACGACACACCGAATCAAACGGGGGACAAGTGGAACGTTCACGTGAACATAATTTAACGAAAAGCTACTCGAAATTGCGGTTAATGGTCCACAAAATACTTTCGGCCGACACCACTGAAAACACGCACTAAAACATCACAATAATTCAATTAAAGTAATGCAATCGAATTGCTATAAGATTCCTAAACTAATCATGCATTCAAACCACCTAAACACTCGAAAATAATCAAATCGATCCTCTCTCAACTCGCGGACCTGCAACTGATTGAACAACCATATTCGAGTTACAAACCCCTAAATTCCAGAGGGCTTTTGATCATTAGGTAATTGGAAACTTCCTGTGAAGTTAATTTCATTATCATCAACGTTTGATCATCTTTTGGATTCCACGTTAGCCGCGACTGTTCTTCGTGGTGTTCACCATCAATTCGACTCCTTCTGGTAAATTAAACACACCTACAAACTCGTTTTTATGCATAGATTAAAAGCCCTATGGTCAATTGCATTATCATAACCGATTGCTGGATCAATTTGATACCAATCGAATTAGGGTTCTTGATTTGGGGGTTTAGCTTACGGGGTTATGTTTAAAACTAATCGGGGCTGTGTTCTAACCGATATAGAGCCTTTGGCTCACTGGTTTGTGCGCAGGGTTGTGGGGGGGGAGGTCACGGGTTCGAACCGTGCACCTCCCATATTTTTTTTAATCCTTTTTAGGCTATTTAAAATATATAAAAATTATTAAAAATTATAAAAATAATTTTTAAAAGCTTCTGTTATTTTTAACACCATTAAATATTTTTCTGTAAATTATTTAATTAAGATACTTTAAATAAAATTTATAAAATAATATTTAAAAATATTATAAATAACCATTTTTATAAAAATAGACTTTAAATTATGATTTAAAGTATTAATTCATAATTGAACACATATCATTTTTAATTAATGATAAGTCATAAAAATTGTAGAAATTCAATTATTTAAAAACCCTAATTATTTATGTAAATAATTATTACATGTATTATAAATTTTACATGTATTATAAATTGTTATCCATACAAAATGGGTTTTTAAATATAAATTAAAATAATCAAATTATTATGGATATTATATTATCTAGGGATTTATTTTGATAATATAAATACGAATTAGATTTATAAATCTAAATGTTTATAAAATCTTACAAAAATTAAATATAAACTTATATGTTTAAATAACATCTATAATTTAATTGGAATATAATGATATGTTAAAAATCATTATTAAACTAATTAAATTTATATAAATCATTAATTATTAACAAAATAGTTAAATGATTTAATGTTTATAACAAATCCTAGAAAACCAAAACCTAGATCAATTGAACACCAGGTTCAAGATCTAACTTATTTAGGTTTTTGGATTTGTATCTGTTTGCTTACGTGAAATTATAATTCCTTAACAGGAATTTACTAGGTTGTCAACACCACACAGGAACTGAGGTGAGTTCATAACTATTCCCCTTTTTAATCATTTAAATATTTTGGGGCTGGAAACATGTTGTAATTGAAATTACAAATTATATTTGTGTATTATGTTAAATAATAATTTGATCACATTTATGATTACATATGGTTATTGTGAAAATCCTTCTCTGTAAACTGGACTATAAATAAGCAGGGATCTTTTGGATAGTACTATCGGGGAGTGACTTACCCCCAAAAGGTATGGACATGTGATCCATATCAGATGCACAAAGATCTTGATGTCATTTGGGATGACTGTTTCTGTAGTGAGAAGGCAGATGTGCACTTTATATAGTTTGCATTATAGTTCCATTTACAACCCATATGAGGATAAATGTAAGGAGGATTTGCTCCCTCTGATTTGAAATTATTATGAAAATATAATATACACATAAAAGGATAATAAACTAAGTGACATGGACAAATTCAATGTGAAGGATTTGTTGGGCTTGTACTTAGTAGGTATGTGGGATAGCGGGTTCACCTTATTAAAAAGGGTTCCGACGGGTTATTCATATACCGGTGAGTAAATTAAACTCACACTTTACAATAAATCCTAATTGATGATAATTGATGATTTATCAGTATGTTTTACTTACCTATGAACTCACCAACCCTGTGTTGACACTTGATTTACATGTATTCTCAGGTATCTATTAGGAGCTTATGGACATGCACGTAGGATCATATAAGAGCTCAAGATACCTATTGATTATTATTTGAAATATGATTAAGACATGTTATCATGAAACAATCTATATTTATTTCCGCTACGCATAATATTACTCTGAACATTATTGTAATGATTATCTAAAAACTATCATATAGATATTGCATCTCATGTGTAACTACTGTGTTCGATCCTGTTTGTTCACCCCTCCGTGATAAATTCCAGACCCGGAATTTGAGGGTGTGACATTTGGTAGCGCTCGTTTGGATCTCTTGGCGGGTATGGATGATAAGGATAGCCAGTTAGAGCAGAAAACATCTCATTGAAGTTGTCAAATGCTCCCCCTTCAGTTGGTGGTGGCGCAGGAATGGGTATGAAGCTGGACGCCACGCCCTGGGGCCAATGCACTGACTGTTGCACCTGTTCTGGCTGGTCCCTGATGGTCGAATAGTCTGTCCACGGTAAACTCTTGATCTTCGACCTGCTTCAAGATCCCGGTGATGCCTTCCTGTTCTTGGAGAATGTAGGCGTTGTTGACAGCCATTTGTTGGGCTGTTGCTAGGCCATCCAACGCCTGTCTTCTAACTGCTCCCTTTCTATCCTTCGGGCTTCTTGTTGTGCCCAATGTTCCTCTTGCTGCAGCCTCCACACCCTTTCACTCTCTCTTCTTGCTTCCTCCACTTCTCTCATTTCTCCCATCAGAGCAGACACGTTGTCATATGTCTGCCTGTGCCCGACCTGCAAAGATTCCCAACCCGGCTGCCTTCGTCTCACAGTGAATTCAGCTACATTATCAGACACCTCTCGATGTTGACAGGCAGCTCGCCTTCTTGAGGGCCTTGTTTCCTCGGGTTGTGCCTCTTCTTCCTCCATGGCTTCAAATTCATCCGGTGGAGGAGCATCTGGGTCTCTTGCAGTAAAAGATTGTCCGGTTTCAGTATCCCGGACAACAAATGTAAACCCTTACTGTTCAACAAAGATCTTTGATGCTCTCATCTTCTTAAAATCAAAGTAGTCCAAAGGTTTACTGACCCAGAGTGCCTCTGGAGGAAGGCAATCTTGTTGCACGATCATAGCACTAATCAACCGAATATATGGACCATTTTCCTAGCATATAGTTCCCTTGATTCCCAAATATTCATCATCACTATATGTCTCCATGAGAGTTTGGGGCTTCCATAAAGTAAAGAGTGTAAAATTCTGCAGTCCCAGGTCTCAGTTTCCCTCGATCTCCCAATCGTACCATCACATTTTCAAGGGAGATGTTTTGTAGAATTTTTCCTTCGAGAGATAAGTGGTTCCTCTCAAGTTCAGCACCTTCACGGAAGGGAACAGTCAAGCTGATTAAATTTACGGGTCTACTTCTAGAACGGGCATTGAAAAAAATCGATCCATATGATAGTAATAGTAGTTGCCCTGGCCCAAAGAATCATATGGGCGATCCGGTTCATCGTCTCAAAAGACATCACCATAGTACCCCACCGGTTTCCCCTGATAACCTCCATTGTGATGGATGGCTGCTTTTGTTTTCAAATCTTAATGAAGCCATCCATTCGGCCACCGCCCCCAAATAAACCCGGTATGTATTTTCTGCACACCAATCTAAAGCTCTCTCCCACCCTAGAGCTTCGAATTTTGTGTTATCCCTATCTTTGAGAGCTCTTCAGTATTAACTACTCTCTCCGGCACACACACACCTGGGACGCCATACTGGACCTTTGCCATTTTCCACTTCCACAGACGGATTTCAGTAGCTCTATTGTGAAAGTCGGATAATCGTTTTTGGGCGTCGGATTCCCATTCTCCCGATTTGTCATCTTGTGTTGGTCCACTTCCAGTCTTGGCGAAATAGCCTTGCATCATCATCAGTAACTGAGCTTTCTTGTTCCCAGTTCATCACCCTACGAGAGGATGAACTCGTAACTCTTGAGGTCTTGCTCCTTTTCTACTCGCCATTGAACTACAACACAACAAACAAATACATCCATTAATTACTTGCATTCAACAATTCCAACAAATAGGCATAAAGCATGGTTTTGTAAGCATATGCTCCTCTTGCAATTTGAATAAACAAGTATGTTCTTGACAAAAAATATGTTGAATTATCTTCAAAATTTAAGTTTACTTTCAAAAATGAGTTTTTCTTTTATGTTTATCCATGACATACTATCATATGCTTACAACCATGTATACAAATTTTCATAACTTTCATCTTTGTTCTATGCCTATTTCTCAAGAATACTTGTGCTAGAACCCCTCTCCCCACACTTGTTTTGTATCTACATTTATCATACATAATCTAAACTCAACCAAAGGTTTCTACTCAACAATCCATACATATTCAAAACAAGTTTCACTAATCACATTCATGTTCAAGAGATAATTTCTACAAACTATGTAATGCTAGTAATAGAATGAGAAGAAACCATACCTTATGTGCTTAGAGTTTAACCCAACAAGTTGCAATAGAAAGATACTTGAAGAAAAACCCAAAAAAATCCGAATTTTGCACCTTAGATTTCTCTTTAACAACAAGGAATTAGCAAAAACTATGTTAGGGGTTTTGTTCCTCACAAAAAACTAAGCACTTTGGACACAAGAATGGTTGGATTTGGTTAAGTTTGGAAGAAGTTGGGTTATGGAGGAGATTTAGGGTTCTTGAGAGTTTTTGGAGAGAAGAGAGAAAAAAAGTTGAATTGGTTGGATGAAAATGGGAGTGGGAGTGTGTTTGGGATGGAATAAGTGTTGTGATGGGGTAAAAATTCGGAAGATGGGGTTTGGGTGGTTGAGAAGGGTTAAAATTTGAGAAAAAAACAAAATTTTACGAAGCTTGGAAAGAAGGGGCGTCGGCGACGGCCAAACGCGGCGTCGGCGACGGGCTTGGGAGAATATCGTTTTGGTCTACGCACTATATTATTGTCTACGGGGGGTTTGATCTACGCAGGTCGCGTCGGCGACGCATGGTTTGCCCGTCGGCGACGGGCTCCAGAATTGCAATTTTTTTATTTTTTATTTTTATTTTTATTTTTATTTTTTTATTTTTAGAGTTTTCACACTCATATATAAATAAATATCACACAAAGTTAAACACAAACACCAGGAAAAAAAAATAAATAACAAAATATGTAGATATATATACTTATACCTATATAATATCACCCCCCGAAACACGTGTATTGTCCCGAATACACCCAAGTCGCACGCGCAATGGGATTTTGCGACTCGGATTTGGCTTGGCAATTCTAAATAAGGCTGAAAAGGTCTATACTAACTAAGCAATGCAAAGCAACAAATATGTACAAGTTACCTCTCGTGGGTTGCCTCCCACGCAGCGCTAAGTTTACCTGTCGTTAGCGGACTTTGCGGTGCTGTGATCAAATCGGTACCTCATCAAGAGTGCTCAACAACAAGCACTCGGATTGTTTGTCCGCCCATTTATGTCATTGGTTCAAGATATGGTTTAAGGCGGTGCCCATCACCGTTTGCCTTAAATGGTCATCAAAATCTTCAATCTCTACATCTCCAAAGTCGCCCACCGGATGATCAAATATGGACCGTCCATTTGCTCTTAGCTTTCCGGGAAATAGCTTTAGGCGTGAGTTGTACAACCATACCTTCTGTCCGGGCTTGAACTCCTTCAAACGAAGCTTGGCATCATGAACCCGCTTCATCTTGTCCTTGTATGCAGATGCGGTTTCATAGCTTCGTCCCTTATCTCTTCTAACTCATTCAACGCCAATTGTCTTTGTTTACCTGCACACTCGTAATCATATAAACAGTTTTTAACGCCTATAAGGCACGATGAGTTAACTCTACAGGTAAATGACAACCCTTTCCATAGACCAACCGGTAGGGAGTGGTTCCAATAGGCGTCTTGTAAGCGGTACGATACGCCCATAAGGCATCATCTAGTTTAGTTGACCAATCCTTGCGATCGGATCGTACCGTTTTTTGCAAAATTTCTTGATTTGTATTAGAAACCTCTACTTGTCCACTTGTTGTGGATGGTATGGTGTCACAATCCTATGGTCAACACCATAACGTTTTAGAAGTTTGTCAAAGTTGAAGTTTTAAAATGTGATCCCCCATCGCTTATTATCACGCGAGGGATACCAAATCTTGCAAAAATATTGGTTTGGACAAACTTGCATACTACCTTATGGTCATTGGTCTTGGTGGCGATTGCTTCTATCCATTAGAGACATAATCGACCGCCACCAAGATGTAGAGGTTACCAAAAGAGTTTGGAAAAGGGCCCATGAAGTCAATACCCCAAACATCAAAGATTTCCACCACCAAAATTGGTTGCATAGGCATTTCATCTCTCTTGTCACACTCCCCATTTGTTGGCATCTTATGCAATCTTGGCAAATTCATGTGAGTCTTTGAAGATGGTAGGCCAATAAAAACCACAAGAAAAGACTTTGTGACCCGTCTTTCGTCCACTGAAATGTCCTCCACATGCCGATTCGTGAAGCATGCTCAATACACATGGGATCTCCTCATCCGGTAGACATCTTCGGATGATTTGGTCGGCTCCAACTTTGAAAGGGTCCGGTTCATCCAAATGTAATGTTTGGTTGAGCCTTGAAGTGTTGTTTCTTTCTTATACTCCATCCTTCCGGCAATGTACCTGTAGCCAAATAGTTTGCAAATGGGCATACCAGGGGTTATTGGTGGTGAAGACATGATGTATTCATTCGGGAATTGTCATTTATCTCCGGCGTGGTATCTTCTCCACCGGTTGAATTCTTGACAAATGATCTGCGACTACATTTTCACTCCCTTTCTTATCTCGAATCTCAAGATTGAATTCTTGCAATAACAAAATCCAACGAATCAACCTTGGTTTCGCGTCCTTTTTCTCCATGAGGTACCTACAGCAGAATGGTCAGAATAGACAATAACCTTGCTACCCCATATATAGGACCAAAATTTATCTAAAGCATATACCACCACAAGTAATCCTTCTCAGTTATTGTATAATTCAATTGGGCATCTGAGAGGGTTTTACTTGCATAGTATATGGCAACGGGTTTCTTATCAACCGTTGACCTAAGACATCCCAATAGCATAGTCACTCGCATCACACATTATTTCAAAAGGCAATTTCCAATCAGGTGATTGCAAGATTGGAGCTTCAATTAATTTTTGCTTCAAGATGTTAAAGGCTTTTACACATTCTTCATTAAACTCAAATGGGGCATCTTTAACAAAAGATTACACAATGGTTTGGTTATGACATAAATCCCTTTATGAATCTTCTATAAAAACTGCATGCCCCAAGAATGACCTAATGCCCTTAACATTAGTGGGGTGAGGTAAAGTGGAAATAACCTTCACTTTAGCATGATCTACTTCTATCCCACGGCTAGACACAACATGACCCAATACTATCCCCTCTTGAACCATAAAAATGGCTCTTTTCCCAACTAAGGACAAATTGGTTTCAACACATCTTTTTAAAACTTTTTCTAATTGAAGCAGACATAATTCAAAAGATGTGCCAAAAATTGAGAAATCATCCATGAAGATTTCTAATGACTCCTCCACCAATCTGAAAAAGGTACTCATCATACACCTTGAAAGGTGGCGGGGGCATTACATAACCCAAAGGGCATTCGCCTAAATGCAAACGTGCCATAAGGGCAAGTAAATGTAGTCTTTTCCTGATCTTCAAGATGAATAGCTATTTGGTTATAACCTGAATAGCATCTAGAAAGCAATAAAATTTCTGACCTGATAGTTTCTCAACAATTGATCAATGAATGGTAAGGGGAAATGATCTTTTGAGGTAGCAGCATTCAATTTCCTGTAATCAATACAAATTCTCCACCCGGTTACTGGCGGGTAGCCACTCATTACCTGAGTCATCTTTAACAATTTGGATGCCCGCTTTTTTTTGGTACAGTTTGTGTAGGGCTCACCCAAGTACTGTCAGAGATTGCAAGATGATACTGCATCTAGCCACTTCAATACCTCCTTCTTGACTACCTCTCTCATGTTTGGGTTCAACCTTCGTTGGGCATCATGTGATGGTTTGACTTCCGGATCGTGATGATTTTATGCATAACAATTGAAGGGCTAATTCCTTTTAGATCCGCAATGGTCCATCCAATCGCTTCCTTGTTAGCAATCAACACTCCATCAACGCGCCTTCCTGTTCAATGGATAGATTAGAAACAATAATAACGGTAAAGTTTCATTCTTACCAAGAAAAGCATATTTTAAATGCTTTGGTAATTCTTTCAATTCAACTTGTGATGGTTCTTGCAATGAAGGTTTCAACCCGGTGTCGATTTCTCGGGGTAGGCTCCACTTGAACGACCATGGTGGTCGTTCCTCCTCATGGTCGCACTCATTAGCTCCCTTTCTTCCCCCTATAATTGCTTTTAGTTTCCACTCTCAACCTGTCAAACATGAAACAATCCTCCATTGTGTTTTCCTCATCAACGACCATGTCGCATAGAGGTATACACTCATCAATAATGTCGGCTATGTAGCATTCATCATTAATAGGAGGGTTAGTCACACCTGAAAAATACATTAAGCCTCAACCTATTATTACCAAATGTGATGTCAACCGTTCCCGTCTTGCAATTGATCTGAGCATTTGAAGTTGCCAAAAATGGTCGACCCAAGATAACCGTAGGTTGTTTGGTTTGATCTATGGAAACATAATCAAGTACTAAAAGTCCACCGGATAATAAAAACCTTCAACTTTTACTATCACATCGGTAATTATCCCACGGGGAAGCTTGGGTGTTAAATCGGCTAATAACACGGTGGTCTTAGCTTCTTGAAGCGGACCAAAGTCGTATTGATCATACAAGCTACCCGGTAAAATACTTACACTAGCACCAAGATCCAAGAGTGCCCTTGTCATTTTGAATTTTCCCACTTGAAGAGATATAATGGGCGCTCCCGGGTCTTGTAGCTTAGGTGGAAGGGCACATAGTTCTTTTTAAGGGAATTTGTGAGCTCTCTTTTGGGTACATAGTTCTTTTAAGTACTTAGCATATGAAGGAACTTGCTTGATTGCATCTAAAAGTGGTAAATTAATTTTCACTTGTTTAAAATTTCCCACATTTCATCTTGTTGTGGGCCTCTCTTCTTTACCACTTTTTGCAAGGCTGCCTTAAGAGCTTCGGGAAAAGGGACGGTATTACCCTCCAACCCCTTTCCTTAGCCTTAGGAGTTTGTGTAACCTCAATGGGTTTGGTTTTAGATTTTTCAGAAAAATTTTCATTTTGACCCGTTTGGCTACTTTCACCCTCATCGTCACTTTCATCAGTACATCTTCCACCACCCCTTCAACAAATTGGGGTGGTGGGGTTTAACACCATTGTCAACTATCTTACCACTACGCAAAGTAAGTTTATTGATTGATACCTCGCGTGTGTTTTTAGAATTTGAACCTTGATGTTGTGGATTCACGGTTGTATCACTTGGCAATCTTCCACCGCTTCCCTTAAGTCGGCCCAAATCTTTGGCTAGTTGACCAACTTGCCTTGTGAGAGCTTCATGTGATTTGTCTCTTACTTCATTTGCTCTCTTTATCTCCTTGATATCATTGTTAGATTCTTTCACCATGTTCATAAGAGCATCTAACTTTGCATTCAACGAGTCATCTCCACCACCTTGGCTTCCCGATGGTCCACCTTGATTATTGTTGTAATTTCTTTGGAAGTTACCATCCCGATTGTAGCCTTGATTACCTCCTTGATTGTAGTTGTTCCTTTGGTAGCCACCTTGGTTGTAATTTCCCCCTTGATTATTCCCTTGGCGGTTTTGATAGCCTTGTCCACCTTGATTGGCCAGTTAGAAGTTTGGGTTCATTTGGTTTGAAGGATTACCATACCTAAGGTTGGGATGGTTCCTCAACCCGGATGGTAATTGTTGGATTTCATGTCAAAGGCTTCCGGTCTCCATACACTTGATTCACCTCTTCGGTTCCTTGAGCCATGTTTACTTGACAACTATCGGCTCTATGACCAATGTCCCCACATTCTTCACAAACCATGAATTGAACCGCATTTACATCTTTCTTCTTCATGCGAGCTAACTCCCTTTCCAACGCGGCTATTCGATCCTTTGCACTTGAGTCAATGTCGGAGGTGGATTTTGGAATAGGGTGCTTTGCTTTCCTATCCGCGGATTCTTCGGTCTTGAGTTCTTACTCATCCTTTCAAGGAACTCCCAATCCTCTTCCTCGGGGTTATTCAACAAGGTTCCATTGCTAGTAGACTTGAGGTATTTCTTTCTTCTTTGTCAATCCGTTCACAAAACTCTTCACTAGCTCCCAAGCTCAATTTGGTGATGTGGACACTTTCTTATCAACTCTTTGAAACGAGTAAAAGCTTCATGAAGTGGCTCTCCGGATTGTTGTTGGAATGTCCGGATCTCATCCCTCATTTCATCCGTTTTGGCCATTGAATAGTATTCATCAAGGAAGACTTGTTGCATTTCTCCCCATGTTCGAATGCTATTAGCCGGCAAGGTTAAAAACCATTGATTTGCCTTGTCCTTCAATGAAAATTGGAACAATCTTAACGCACCTCATCTTGTGAGAAGTTGTGTCCTCCAATTGTGCCACATATGTCGGAGAATTCGGATATATGCGTGTAAGGCTCCTCCGTTGACATGCCAGGAAAATGAGGTAAGATGTTGATGTAGTTGGGCTTGCAATCAAATGAACGCCTTCCCGGAGTCGGTGGAACAATAGGAGACATTGTCCGATATGATGGGTCGGAACCTACCATTTACACCTTGTGTTCTAGCTCGTTGAGGTTGTTGGCGTGGAGGACCATTCACTTCTTGATGCATTGGGTATCTTCTTTGTGGTCCTTGATTAGCTACACCGACAAACTGAGGAATTTGGTTTGGGTTGGCATTCATGTTTGGATTCCTAAATTGGTTTTGTCTATGTTGACGGTTGTATGGTAGTTCTCATTCTCCATATACCCATGGTTCCATTCATCATAGTTTCACCTTGGTAGCCATAATCACCATCATACCCTCCTTCATTGTAGAACTCCCCATTGCCTTCATGTCATACTCATAATCATCACTATCACACCCGTGTGATAGGTGTAACACCGTATTTCTTCTATTAAAGAAGTTAAAAGAATGAAATAAAGAAAAAGGAAGAAAAGAAAAGAAACTAAAAGGAGGACCAAAAGTGCCAAATGGGCAAAGTTATTATTTATTTTGTACAAAGGAAGGCATGGTCGCCCATTACCTCCTGCACATTTCCTTGCATCGGTTTTTAGAGAGAGAAAGCAGCAGGAGCAGAAACCATCGGGATTTTTGAAGAAGGACCTGAGAAATTCGAAGTTTTTGGTAAGAAATCTCGAATTTATGATGATAGGACGATTCTAGAACCATACATGAGCTTATAAATGTAACTAGTGTGTTCGGGTTGCACTGTGGGTGTGTTTTAGGCATATAAAAGACTGAGAAGTTCAAGGAAAGGGCATCCAAACCCGAAGACAAATTAAGGTGAGTTCTAGACCCCTTTTTACTGATTTTTAAACGTTTTGGGGCTGAAAATGCATATATATATATATGTTTTTGTAAAGTTTGGGATGATACCCGTATAAAATGAATGTATGCATGTTTATGTTTATGTTAGATTTGTGCCTAGAATCATGTGTATAGGCTTAGAACTAGGCATTTTGATGTTTGGAACTTAGATACTTGAACAGGTTACTAATACTACTGAAATCTGGACTTAGAATAAATAATTACAGGTTGATAAGTCCACCAGTGCTCATACGACCAACAGTGTGGTCGTATGACCAGGATATTTTTTCTAAGTGTTGAAGCCCAGTAGGGGTCATACGACCAACAGTGTAGTCGTATGACCTAAGATATATTTTCTAAGTGCTGATGAGTCTAACAGGGCTCATACGACCAATAGTGTGGTCGTATGACCAAGTTATATTTCTAAGTGTTGGTCCAATAGGACTCATACGACCAACAGTGGTCGTATGCTATGATGAATTTTCTAAGTGTATTGAAGAGTCCAAAAGGGCTCATACGACCAACAGTGTGGTCGTATGATCAGAATGTAATTCTAAGTATGGGATGGTACGACCAATAGTGCTCATACGACCAACAGTGTGGTCGTATGACCAGATGATTGATAAATTCTAAGTATAAGATGAAAAGCCCAGCAGTGCTCTTACGCCCAATAGTGCTCATACGGCCAGAGGCTTATACGCCCAACAGGGCTCAAACGCCTAGGACACTTAGAATTTTTCAGAAATTTCCTGGAATACTGAAGTTTGAGGTTTTGACCAGGGCTGACTAGGGTTAACAATGACGATGTTTCATGCATGTAATGATGATTATGGTTAACCCTTATTGTTACTGATATTATTATCAGTGTATTATTATTAACAATATATTAAAATATTGTTAAGTATGTTATGATGCTACGTATGATGATGATGAGTGTATGATGATGAATGTATGATGATGACTGTATGATGAGTATGTATGATGAGTGGTATGTTCCTGGTAGTTGTGTGTTTATCTTTCTGAAACTTTACGAATGACGAGAACTATGAAGTATTATGTATCGTAAAGTGAAAGATAATGAAAGAGGAACATGATGACGAATGCATGTATTAACGAACGAACGAAAAGAAGAATGATGATGAATACATGCATTAATGAACGAACGAATTATGTCTTGCAAGCTTGAATAACGCGATTGGTCCTTCTATGTGATTGACCATGGTCATGGTACCTCTACCGCTTACCTCTAGTACCGTGGCATACGATTTTCCGTCATATGTTTGACTACGGCCCGGTAGCTAATAACGATCGGGTGTAGCATATGGTATTGGTACAATTCACCTTTCATGCGTGCAAGTAAGTATGAACAGAAAAAGGACATGATGACGAATGCATATATTAACGAGGAACGAAAAGAAGAATGATGATGAATACATGCATTAATGAACGAACGAATTATGTCTTGCAAGCATTGAATAACGCGATTGGTCCTTCTTTGTGATTGACCATGGTCTGGTACTCTACCGCTTACCTCTAGTACCGTGGCATACGATTTCCGCCGTCATATGTTGACTACGGCCCGGTAGCTAATAACGATCGGGGTGTAGCATATGGTTTGGTACAATTCACCTTTCAATGCGTGCATAAGTATGAACGGGATTCTTGTCATTGACCACAGTAATGTAACACCCGAAAGTTTGACCTGTTGGTAGGCTATGCGACTGAGCCTCAGTCGCCTGTGATTTATGCGACTGGAGGTCAACCGCATGGCTATTCGGCCGATTGAAGCTCAACCGCACGATTGAAGTTCAACCGCCCGAATGGAGTATGAGCCGCATGGAACATGTGCGATTGGGGTCCAATCGCATAGTGTTTATGCGACTGAAGGTCCAGTCGCCCCTGGACCAGATGCGACTGAGAAGTGGGTATAAAAGGGGAACAGCTACACTCTCCTCCCATTTCAGTCGGGGAGAGAGGGAGAGCAGAGGGCGACAGAGAGAGCAGAAAGAGACCGAGAAGAGAAAGAAAGAGGGGAAGGTACTGCCCGATTGTCGAGAAGCTAGCCAAATCGAAGCTCATCAACTCCTACCTGACAATGTGAGTTCTAGGACCCCTCATTTACATGTTTTCTAACGATTTTTGGGGCTGGAAACACATTAAAACCCTAGTTTTAAATAGTGAAAGTTTGACCCATTTGGGTAAATCTTGAGCATGTGTTTATGGTATGAATTAGACTAGTATATGCTTGTATGATGTCCTAGTATGAATCCCTGAGGCTAGGGAGGGTTGATTTGGGCTAAAAATGGGTTTAAGACGGAGTTTGGGTGCGGGGTTCGCGACTGCTGTTTAGGAAGAACTCCAGTCGCTGCCCAGTTAGGGTTATGCGACTGAAGGGCCATTCGGCCGAATGAGTGAAAGTTGATGTCCAATCGCCCGACTGAGGTTCAGACGCCCGACTGAGCCTCAATCGCACAATAGTTGATGCGACTGAGAGTTTCGGTCGCATGAGTTCAATCGCAGAGTAGTTGAGTCGTACGGTTAAGAGTTAGTCGCATATAGCCCAGTCGCATAGTGTCTAGTCGTACGGAAGGAATTCAATCGCACGTATGAGTACCATTCGTATGAGTTGCCCAATCGCATGATCCAGTCGCATGGAGGACATGCGACTGGTGGTAGTTCAGTCGCCCGGACAGGGCTGATGTGAGTGAATGTAGAAGTGTATGTATGATGTATGTATGCTAGTATGATGTATGTATGTTAGTATGATGGTGCCATGATAAATGGTGAATACTGATGATATGTAAGTATGTATGTTCCTTATATATATGTGTTTTATCTTTAATAACTTTACGTGAATGATGAACGAGAAAGAATGTATTAAGAACGTAAAGTGAAAGATAATGAAAGAAGAACATGATGAATGATGCATCATTAATGAAAATAAGAAAGAGCTTGCAAGCAAATGAAGGAGGTGCACACCCCTGCAGGTGTTAGCTCAACGGTGTAGGGTTAGCTACCCCAAGGATGTACATCGGGTCAATCATTGAGATTGATAATGAGGTGAGCAACTTCGTGTTGCAAGAGACTCGGTTAGCAGGCATCAAGATTTGTCCTGAGGTGAGCAGTCGCGCACTGCAAGAGACTCGGCTACGTATGTTAGTAGTGAAGTAAAAGATAAGTGGTGCATGTATCTACCCCAGGTGACTGGATCAGCTTTGTGCACAACGTTCGTGGCTAACCACCACAGGTCCAGCACCTAGTATGTATGATGAAGTGGGGTATTGTACATGTCACCGGATGTAATGAACGTTCGAACGAAAGTAATGAAAGTATGAATGAATGTAATGAATGTTCGAACGTAAGTAATGAACGTAAGAATGAAAGTGAAGTACGTACGAAAGTACGTGAGTAAAGTATGTACGAAAGTACGTGAAGTAAAGTGTACGAAAGTATGAAGTAAAGTATGTACGAAAGTATGTGAAGTATGTATGTATGAAAGTAGATGAGAATGATGAAGAGTACACAATGAAAGTATGTAATGAATGATGAGATAATAATAATATTATCTACGTGTACGTATGATGTGTGAACACATATATGAAGAGCAGTTAATGAGAATGAAAGTATGTTTTATTATAAACTAGAACTCACTCAGCAACGCTGACTTTTATGTGTTTTCCAGTTCGCAGTAGTGTTGCTGAGGATGGCACGAGGCGAACTACTCAGCTCTTTGGGATGGCATTCACTTTTTGATTAGCTGCAACGTCATGCGTTGTGGGCCCATAACGCACGCAACTCATCACGTTGCATGCCATTATGAGATTTCTTGAGTATTCCCCCGGAAGGGATTATTTAAGAAATCTTCTTTAGATTTGATAAGTTCGCCACGCATTGGAAGCGTGCGCGTAGCACATGCAACGAAATATGTTGCATGCGTGTGTCAAGAGTATTCCGTCAGGGTTCCGATGTACGGAATTACCTAAGGAATATTCTTCATTTAAAAATATAATTTTTTATATGTTTTGAACTTAATATCTCCTCTAGAGGTCGCTGTATGATCCTATGAGGAGAAACAAAGTAGAGAAAGCTTCATTTTGTAATCGAGTCAATGATGTAATGACTTTTATGAATGAATGAGAATGTATATACTTTATCATTTCCGCTGCGTTGATTTTTGATTATATACATTATGTACGTTATATGTCGCTGAAGAACCACCCGTAAGGTGCCCGGTGAGCGGGGCCTTACAAGTTGGTATCAGAGCAAAGTTTAAGTAAAATGGGTAATTTTTTATAATAAACCTAAACTTAAACTGAGAATGGGACAGGAGAATAAGAATGCCATCTGAGTAGTCGCGTGCCATCAGTTATTTTCTTAAAAGATTAACTGGTATTATGTGCGCTGTTATGTGAATGATGTGTACTGTTAGACTGAGATACTAATGTAGTCAGGATAGTGATGCTCGGGGTACGAAGAGTAGAGGAAGTGGCTAATCACAACTGGCCACTGTAATTAGGGACTTACTGTACTTAAATAAACTGAGCTATTTCCTTGAATGACCGTGTTGGTGTTTAATCTTTCAGTGTGATAGAAGATGGTCGGTGATAGATCATCTGATGCTTCCCGTGATGGTGAAGTGGTGATGAGCCGCGTATCACGCGAGGAAGATCTAGGAAAGAGAAAGTAGTTCGTGAGGAGAACGAGATTCCTCACCAGGAAGAGACGGACGAAAGCGCCAAGTTGAGAGCCTCGGTAAAAAAGAGCAGAAACGGTATTGTCTGATGACGAGAGGAAGAGGAGGAAGAACGGTTAGGGGGACAGCCCGGGGTTGTGATTACGGGAAATTTATGAGATGCAAGCCTCCCGACTTTTGATGGTTCAGGTACGGCTCTGATGCTCACCAATGGGTGAGAGAGATGGAGGCGGTCCTTGATATCAGTGACTGCCAGGAGGATAAAAAGGTGAAGTTTGCTACCCACTCGTTTACGGGGACGGCATTGTGCTGGTGGGACAATATTGTCCAGGCCGAGGGTAGCAGGGCCATTGGGAAAATGAAGTGGTCTGAATTGAAGAGGATGGTGATCGAGGAGTTTAGTCCTCGTCGAGAGATGGACAGAGTTGAAGAGAGTTCCTGCATTGGAAGCGGGAACGATGACCCACCAACAATACACGACCAAGTTCAACGACATGGCACGGTTGGTGCCAGAGCAAGTGACGCCGGTGTCTCGCAAGATTAACCGGTATATTCAGGGGTTGCCAGCCGAAATTCGTTGGCATTTGATTTCCGCCCGACCCAGTACTTTCAGGTCGGCGGTGGATTTAGCTGGGAGGTTGTACGATGAACGGGCTGCGATGGTGAAATCTGAGGGCAGTAAGAGGGAAGTGATGAGAGGAAGTGGCAGGGAAAGAGGTTTGGTCGGGGTGATACTTCGACAAGTAGTAAGAAGGCACGGGTTGATGAACGCCGTGTGGTCGTGACAAGTGCAGGATCGAGAAAGTGTGGGAAGTGTGGCGCGAGAGCACGGTGATGAGTGCAGATGGGGGCTGAATGTATTTTTCAAGTGTGGAAAGTCCGACACATAGGGCCAGGAGTGTAAGCGATGAGGTGCTATAACTGTGGGGAAAGTGGTCATATTAATAAAGACTGCAAGAAGCCGAGATCTGAGGGTTCCGGCGTGAAGAAGACAGGGGGTGAAGGGTCGAAAGCGAGCGCCAGAGCATTCACGATGACGCAGGAAGAGGCGAGGACGGACCCTGATGTAGTGTCCGGTACGTTTCTGGTGAACCAAACCTTAGCCTCTGTATTATTTGATTCGGGTGCCAGTAGGAGTTTTATTTTCTGCTGCATTTTGTGCCAAATTGCCCGTTAGTAGTAGACTGTGGATGTACCGTTTGATGTAGAGACTGCTATAGGTAAGACCACCAGGGTTTCAGAGGTAATTGAGGGTTGCAATGCAGAACTGGAGGGTCACAAATTCCCAGTTAAACCCTTTGTAATGACGTTAGGTGTTTTCGATTTGGTGCTTGGAATGGATTGGTTGGCAGATTTCGAGGCGAACATTGTGTGTCGCAAGAAGATGATCAGTTTGACAGCGCCTGACGGTAGTCCAGTGACAGTTTATGGGGATCGGGTTACTACGATCCGAAAGTGATCTCAATGGTAGTGGCGGGGAAATGTATGAGGCGTGGATGTAACGCCTATTTATGTTATGTGAAAGATGTAGAGAAGCCAGCACCACAACTGTCTGATGTTCCGGTTGTGTGTGAGTTCCCAGACGTGTTCCCGGAAGACTTATCGGATTGCCACCTGACAGAGGGATCGAGTTTCAGATTGATTTAGTACCACGCCCACCTGTAGCACAAGCACCATACCGATTGGCCCCGACAGAGATGAAAGAGTTGATGGAGCAGTTACAAGAGCTGCTGGCTAAGGGGTTATTTTCGACGAGTATCTCACCTTGGGGTGCTCCGGTCCTGTTTGTAAAGAGAAGGACGTAGTATGAGGATGGCATGCGACTACCGCGAGCTGAATAAGCTGACAGTAAAGAACAGATACCCCTTGCCGAGGATCGACGACTTGTTTGATCAACTTCAGGGTGCTAGTTGGTTTTCACGTATAGATCTTTGATCAGGCTACCATCAACTGAAGGTGAAGGAGCAGGATATCCCTAAAACAGCTTTTCGTACGCGCTACGGTCATTATGAGTTCCTCGTTATGTCATTTGGTCTGACCAACGCGCCAGCTGCTTTTATGGACCTGATGAATAGGGTGTGCCGGCCGATGTTGGATAATCAGTGATTGTATTCATTGATGACATCTTGATTTATTCAAAGAGTGAGACTGAGCATGCCGGTCACATTCGCGAAGTTCTGGAGACGTTAGAAGGGAGAAGTTGTATGCTAAATTCTCCAAGTGCGCATTCGGTTGCGTGAGGTTCAATTCTTGGGTCATGTAGTAAATCCGGACGGGATTATGGTCGATCCGGCGAAGTGGAAGCAGTTATGCAATGGAAATCTCCGAAGACGCCGACCGAGATCCGTAGTTTCTTGGGTTTGGCGGGTTACTACCAAAGTTTATCCAAGACTTTTCCAAAACTGCTTTCCACTGACAAAGTTGACCCGGAAGGATGTGAAATTTGTGTGGTCAAGCTCAAGAGAAGGCGTTTGAAGAGCTGAAGACGAGATTGACCCAAGCTCCAGTATTGGCGTTACCTAAGGGGAGTGAAGATTTGGTGGTTTATTCTGATGCCTCCTACTCGGGGTTGGGGTGTGTATTAATGCAGAGAGGAAAGGTGATAGCCTATGCATCCCGACAGCTGAAAGTTCATGAGGTTAATTACCCTACTCATGACTTGGAGCTAGCAGCTGTGGTTTTCGCGTTAAGATCTGGCGGCACTACTTTATGGGACGACGAAGTGCACCATCTTCACGGACCACAAAAGCTTGAAGTACTTCTTCGAGCAAGAGATCTGAATATGAGGCAACGGCGATGGTTGGAGCTTATAAAAGACTATGATTGTGAGATCCATTACCATCCGGGCAAAGCCAACGTGGTGGCGGATGCCCTTAGCCGAAAGGAGGCCCGAGCCAATTCGAGTGAAGCGTACCAGCTAATCATGACCTCCGACGTGATGAAACAGGTCAAAGAGTTCCAAGATGAGGCTTGAAACGAACATCTTAACTCTGAACGAATGAGCTGGTCGCGGAACTGGGTGAGAACACAACGGGTGCTAGAACTCGTTTGGGCGTATGTGGATTCCTCGTCTTGGGGATCTACGAATGAAGATTTTGTGATGAAGCTCATAAGTCTCGATACTCCATTCATCCCGGCGCCACCAAGATGTACCAAGATATGAAGAAAGAATATTGGTGGCCGTGTATGAAACGCGATGTGGTGGAGTATGAGTAAATGCCTCACGTGTTTGCAAGTGAAGCGGAGCACCAGAAGCCGTATGGAAAGATCCAACCGTTGGACATACCGGAATGGAAGTGGGAACACATCACCATGATTTTATCACAAAGCTGCCACGTACCCCGAAAGGGTATGATACGATCTGGGTGATTGTGGATCGATTGACGAAGAGTGCTCACTTCTTACCGATGCGGGAGACATATTCGTCCGAGAAGTTGGCTGATCTTTTTCATCAAAGAAATTGTGACTCGTCACGGTGTACCGGTGTCGATTGTGTCTGATCGCGACACCCGTTTACACTAAATTTTGGAAGAAATTCCACGATGCTATGGGACGAGATTGCATATTACACGGCTTATCATCCTCAACTGATGGTCAGTCTGAAAGGACCATTCAGACCTTGGAGGACATGCTCCGAGCATGTGTTATTGACTTCGGGGGAAGTTGGGATGACCATCTACTGTTAGCTGAGTTCTCATACAACAACAGTTATCATGCCAGTATCGGCATGCCACCCCATGAAATGCTATACCGGTAAGAGATGCAGAACACCCGTCTGTTGGGGTGAAATTGGTCAGAAGGAATTGGGAAGCGTCGAAGTGGTAGAGGCTACGACTGAAAAGCTTGAAAGAATTAAAGCGTATATGAAAGCGGCCAAAGACCGACAAAAATCTATCCGACAAACGACGCAGACCGATTGAGTTCCAGGTGGGAGATCGTGTGATGTTGAAGGTCTCACCTTGGAAAGGGATCATCCGATTCCGGAAGCGGGGTAAGTTGAGTCCGCGATATATAGGCCCTTTCCGAATCATTGCTCGAGTAGGAGAGGTGGCCTATAGGTTAGATTTGCCAGATGAACTAAGTGGAATCCACCCGACTTTCCCGTGTCCATCTGAGGAAGTGTTTGGCGGACGAAGACATGGTCGTTCCACTGGATGATATCGAAGTAGACGAAAAGCTCAATTATGTAGAGCACCAGTGGCGATCATAGATCGAAAAGAGAAGAGGTTGAGAAATAAAGTGGTTCCCCTTGTGCGTTACAGTGGCGGCACAGGAAGGGATCCGAGTCGACGTGGGAAACAAAGAAGAAATGAGGCAGCATTACCCACGATTATTCGAAGAGTAACAGGTTTCGGGGACGAAACCTAAAATAAGGGGGGTGGACTTTAACACCCGAAAGTTTGACCTGTTGGTAGGCTATGCGACTGAGCCTCAGTCGCCTGTGATTTATGCGACTGGAGGTCAACCGCATGGCTATTCGGCCGATTGAAGCTCAACCGCACGATTGAAGTTCACCGCCCGAATGGAGTATGAGCCGCATGAACATGTGCGATTGGGGTCCAATCGCATAGTGTTTATGCTGCGACTGAAGGTCCAGTCGCCCCTGGACCAGATGCGACTGAGAAGTGGGTATAAAAGGGGAACACTCCACTCTCCTCCCATTTTCAGTCGGGAGAGAGAGAGAGCAAGGGCGACAGAGAGCAGAAAGACCGAGAAGAGAAAGAAAGAGGGAAGGTGCTGCCCGATTGTCGAGAAGCTAGCCAAATCGAAGCTCATAAACTCCTACCTGACAATGTGAGTTCTAGGACCCCTCATTTACATGTTTTCTAACGATTTTTGGGCTGGAAACACATTAAAACCCTAGTATTTAAATAGTGAAGTTTGACCCCTTGGGTAAATCTTGAGCATTGTGTTTATGGTATGAATTAGGACTAGTATATGCTTGTATGATCCTAGTATGAATCCCTGAGGCTAGGAGGGTTGATTGGGCTAAAAATGGGTTTAAGACGGAGTTTGGGTGCGGGGTTCGCGACTGCTGTTTAGGAAGAACTCCAGTCGCTGCCCAGTTAGGGTTATGCGACTGAGGGCCATTCGGCGAATGAGTGAAAGTTGATGTCCAATCGCCCGACTGAGGTTCAGACGCCCGACTGAGCCTCAATCGCACATAGTTGATGCGACTGAGAGTTTCGTCGCATGAGTTCAATCGCAGAGTAGTTGAGTCGTACGGTTAAGAGTTAGTCGCATATAGCCCAGTCGCATAGTGTCTAGTCGTACGGAAGGAAGTTCAATCGCACGTATGAGTACCCATTCGTATGAGTTGCCCAATCGCATGATCCATTCGCATGGAGGACATGCGACTGGTGGTAGTTCAGTCGCCCGGACAGGGCTGATGTGAGTGAATGTAGAAGTGTATGTATGATGTATGTATGCTAGTATGATGTATGTATGTTAGTATGATGTTGCCATGATAAATGGTGAATACTGATGATATGTAAGTATGTATGTTCCTTATATATAGTTTTATCTTTAATAACTTTACGTGAATGAATGAACGAAGAAAAAGTATTAAGAACGTAAAGTGAAAGATAATGAAGAAGGAACATGATGAATGAATGCATGCATTAATGAAAGAAAGTAAGAAAGGCTTGCAAGCAAATGAAGGAGGTGCACACCCCTGGCAGGTTTAGCTCAACGGTGTACGGGTTAGCTACCCCGAAGGATGTACATCGGGTCAATCATTGAGATTGATAATGAGTGAGCAACTTCGTGTTGCAAGAGACTCGGTTAGCAGGCATCATAAGATTGTCACTGAGGTGAGCAGTCGCGCACTGCAAGAGACTCGCTAACGTATGTTAGTAGTGAGTAAAAGATAAGTGGTGCATGTATCTACCCCAGGTGACTGGATCAGCTTTGTGCACACGTTCGTGGCTAACCACCACAGGTCCAGCACCAGTAGTATGTATGATGAAAGTGGGGTATTGTACATGTCACCGGATGTAATGAACGTTCGAACGAAAGTAATGAAAGTATGAATGAATGTAATGAATGTTCGAACGTAAGTAATGAACGTAAGAATGAAGTGAAGTAACGTACGAAAGTACGTGAAGTAAGTATGTACGAAAGTACGTGAAGTAAAGTATGTACAAAGTACGAAGTAAGTATGTACGAAAGTATGTGAAGTATGTATGTATGAAAGTAGATGAGAATGATGAAGAGTACACAAATGAAAGTATGTAATGAATGATGAGATAATAATAATATTATCTACGTGTACGTATGATGTGTGACACATATATGAAAGAGCAGTTAATGAGAATGAAAGTATGTTTTATTATAAAACTAGAACTCACTCAGCAACGCTGACTTTATGTGTTTTCCAGTTCGCAGGTAGTGTTGCTGAGGATGGCCGAGGCGACTACTCAGCTCTTTTGGATGGCATTCACTTTTTGATTATGCTGCAACGTCATGCGTTGTGGGCCCATAACGCACGCAACTCATCACGTTGCATGCCATTATGAGATTTCTTGAGTATTCCCCCGGAAGGGATTATTTAAGAAATCTTCTTTAGATTTGATAAGTTCGCCACGCATTGGAAGCGTGCGCGTAGCCATGCAACGAAATATGTTGCATGCGTGTGTCAAGAGTATTCCGTCAGGGTTCCGTGTACGAATTACCTAAGGAATATTCTTCAGTTTAAAAATATAATTTTATATGTTTTGAACTTAATATCTCCTCTAGAGGTCGCTGTATGATCCTATGAGGAGAAACAAGTAGAGAAAGCTTCATTTTGTAATCGAGTCAATGATGTAATGACTTTATGATGAATGAGAATGTATATACTTATCATTTCCGCTGCGTTGATTTATGATTATATACATTATGTACGTTTATGTGCGATGAAGAACCAACCGTAAGGTGCCCGGTGAGCGGGGCCTTACAAGTTGTATCAAGCAAAAGTTTAAGTAAAATGGGTAAATTTTATAATAAACCTAAACTTAAACTGAGAATGGGACAGGGAGAATAAGAATGCCATCTGAGTAGTCGCGTGCCATCAGTATTTTTCTTAAAAGATTAACTGGTATTATGTGCGCTTGTTATGTGAATGATGTGTACTGTTAGACTGAGATACTAATGTAGTCAGGATAGGTGATGCTCGGGGTACGAAGAGTAGAGGAAGTGGCTAATCACAACTGGCCACTGTAATTAGGACTTACTGTACTTAACATAAACTGAGCTATTTCCTTGAATGACCGTGTTGGTGTTTTAATCTTTCAGTGTGATAGAAGATGGTCGGTGATAGATCATCTGATGCTTCCCGTGATGGTGAACTGGTGATGAGCCGCGTATCACGCGAGGAAGATCTAGGAAAGAGAAAGTATTCGTGAGGAGAACGAGATTCCTCACCAGGAAGAGACGGACGAAAGCGCCAAGTTGAGAGCCTCGGTAAAAGAGGCAGAAACGTATTGTCTGATGACGAGGAGGAAGAGGAGGAAGAACAGGTTAGGGGGACAGCCCGGGTTGTGATTACGGGAAATTTATGAGATGCAAGCCTCCGACTTTTATGGTTCAGGTACGTCTGCTGATGCTCACCAATGGGTGAGAGAGATGGAGGCGGTCCTTGATATCAGTGACTGCCAGGAGGATAAAAAGTGAAGTTTGCTACCACTCGTTTACGGGGACGGCATGTGCTGGTGGGACAATATTGTCCAGGCCGAGGGTAGCAGGGCCAGGGGCAAATGGGAAAATGAAGTGGTCTGAATTGAGAGGATGGTGATCGAGGAGTTTAGTCCTCGTCGAGAGATGGACAGAGTTGAGAGAGAGTTCCTGCAGTTGGAAGCGGAACGATACCCCCACAACAATACACGACCAAGTTCAACGACATGGCACGGTTGTGCCAGAGCAAGTGACGCCGTGTCTCGCAAGATTCCGGTATATTCAGGGGTTGCCAGCCGAAATTCGTTGGCATTTGATTTCCGCCCGACCCAGTACTTTCAGGTCGGCGGTGGATTTAGCTGGGAGGGTTGTACGATTGAACGGGCTGCGATGGTGAAATCTGAGGCAGTAAGAAGGGAAGTGATGAGAGGAAGTGGCAGGGAAAGAGGTTTGGTCGGGTGTATGATCCGATGTACGCGTAGCACATGCAACGAAATATGTTGCATGCGTGTGTCAGAGTATTCCGTCAGGGTTCCGATGTACGGAATTACCTAAGGAATATTCTTCAGTTTAAAATATAATTTTTATATGTTGAACTTAATATCTCCTCTAAGGTCGCTGTATGATCCTATGAGGAGAAACAAAGTAGAGAAAGCTTCATTTGTAATCGAGTCAATGATGTAATGACTTTTGAATGAATGAAGAATGTATATACTTTCATTCCGCTGCGTTGATTTATGATTATATACATTATGTACGTTATATGTGCGATGAAGACCACCGTAAGGTGCCGTGAGCGGGGCCTTACAAGTAATCATAGCCAAGTGCTATGAAGTGGGTAAAGCCTGACAGAATCCATACGAGAAGTTAAAGATAACGATGAATAACGAATGATGAAGATAATAACGAATTTTCTCTGTGTACGTATGATGTATGAACGCATGCACGAAAGGATACTTTTAAATAAGTAAAAGTATGTTTTAACAAAACTAGAACTCACTCAGCAACACTGACTTTATGTATTTTCCAGTTGGCAGGTAGTGTTGCTGAGGATGGCACGAGGTGGCTACTCAGCTCTTTTGGGAAGGCATTCTTTTGTTAACGTTTTTTATTGTAATACAAACAATTGATATTTTGTAACGGGTGTTGTATTACTTTACAAAAGCATTTATAGTAAAAATTAAAAGTTTCCGCTGCATGGTTTTTATTAAGTTATTTTAAATGTATGTTTTATGGGTAATGACGACCAACTGTGAGGTGCCCGGGAACGGGGCCTTACAATAGGTGTGAACACTCACCCGCTCGGGTGATTGGTAAGATGGAACACTAAATGCTCATCCTCATGAATGGCATTTCTTAGATCATCTAAGTTTGGTGGGCCAAAGTGACCCATGGGTTTTGGTTCACATGTTCAAAAAGTGGGTTACTATGGCTATGAGTTTGTCTACGGTTTGGGTTGGGTTACGGTCATTAGTGGGTGGTGGTGGTTGATTTTGTGGAATGTTGTGTTGTGGTGGGGGTCGGTTGTTACTACCACCCTCCATTTGGTTGGCTCGGTTCCTTCTTGCAAAGCGTTCAATTTCCGGTTCAAACACTGTAAGGATCAAACATTTTGGATTACACTATAGTGTTTATGTGTTTACATGCATGCGAAAATGCTTGCATGCAACAGAAGAACCAGTCGCACATGCTGTGTGCGTGCGAAAGAAGTGCAACCTGCATGCACGCGAAAACTCCATGCGAAAGGAAGACAACTCGCATGCATGCGAGATGTCATGCGAAAGAAGAACAAATCGCATTCATGCGATTTGTTCATGCGAGAACCTGACGCGAAAATCATGCGAAATGCATGCGAAAATTCGCAGACCTGTATATATATGTGCATGCGAATTCAGTTTTAGGTGTGCTTCAGTTTACCAAGAGTTAGTCTAGATAGTTTTTGTGTTTTCTCTGTTTATTTCGCTCAATTGAGCAGATCACGTGTTGTGATTTTCCACCCTCGGGTGAGATCGATCTCGTATCGATTATCATTGTAATCGTTCGACATTGAATAAATATTACAATTACAATGAGTTTTTGTAAACATTGAAAATACCTTGTTATCTAGATTGCTTTACAGTAGATTGTTCACCCGTCTTCGCGTATTATCAAGTGCAACAATTCAAACGAAGTTAGATCGATCGGATTCTGGTTTTTACATTTGGTATCAGAGCAAGGTGTTGCTCTTGATAAAACGGATCATTATTCCGCGATCTTCCGTTCGAGGACGTTAAACAAGCTGCAAGTTATCCGGTTTCATCAAAGTTCAATTCGAAACCGAGAACACTTCAAATTGAGTTTGGATGATTTTGTGAAGTTTTGAAGCTTACAAGTTGAGTTCAATTCGATATCCGCTTATGCGAGAACTTTTCTTCCGAAGGTTTTATTGAAGATTCGTTTGTTGAAGAAATTGAAGACTAATTCGGTTCAAACAAAATTGTGAGGTGATGTATTGATGCGCACGCCAAGTGTTTTGAGAAAATGCTCAAGTGACAAAACGATATCATAATCCAAGGGGGAGATTGTAAGGGATTAAACATATGGATTATAATATCGGTTTAGCATGAAGTAATCACGCGAAGAAGAATTAGAGATTGTCGATCGAAAACAAGGCAAGACATGCATGCGACGACATGTTTGACATGCACCTCTCGCGCGACAATGAATAAGGAATAATATGCATACGAAAATGCATGTTACTGCATGCATGCGACAACAAGCAACTGGATACACATTACATGCATGCGAAAGATGCATGCATACAACTTGCATGCGAAATGGATTTTACAAGTAGAAATGGAAGCATGCTGTCGCATGCAATGCGAAAACTCTTTCTGACATCATGTGATTTTGTTAGAGCATGTATATATATGTTTGTTTATAGTTAGTGCACTGTGTGCGTGTGCCATTTAATTTTCTCAACCGAGAGTTCAAAGTGTGTAGTTTGTATTTTCGCTCATGTTGAGCATCACATGTTTGGATTTCCACCTTCGGGTGAGATCGATCTAGTATCGATTTTCATTGTAATCATTCGACAATATACGTTGATTTACAATGATTTGTGCTTAATGTTTTTGTTCTTTCGGTTGATACATTCAAACCGCGCACCCGTCCTCGGCGTATTATCAAGTGCAACATCAAACGAAGTGAGATCGATCGGATTCTGGATTTTACATTTGGTATCAGAGCATTAGCTCTTGAACCACGATTTGGAGAAGAATTGGATTGTGTTCTACTCGATTTTTGAAGAATTCATCATCGATTACCTTAGATTCTGAGATGGAAAGTTATGCTGCTCGATTGTGGAAGATTTGGACTGATTTGGACCTAATTGAACTTAATTAGTGGACTTTAAGCTTAATTTTGATTAAAATTGACTTAAATTCATTAAAATTGGATTAAAATGGATCTAATCAAACCTAATCAGTGAATTGGAGGTGAAATCGCTTGAACAAACTGTTGAACATTCGTTTCTGCACAAACTCGACGTTTTCGCTTGATCTGCAATTTTTCGCACGCGAAAATTAGTGTTTTCGCTCAGTTAGGTATTACACCTTTTTATGCGATTCGCGTGAAAAGGTAATTCTGTAAATTCGCACGAATTGTTCCATTGCGCGAAAGGTTGTGCCGCGCGAAATCACTTTTCGCACAAGTTCTGTTTTCGCACGAAAACCAGATTTTTGACTTTCTGATCATTATGGCTTCAACAACACCGAATTTGAAGCATCTTACTGCTTCACTTCATCTAGACACTGAGATTGGTACTGGTAACAAGCCACCGAGGCTTCTCTGTGAAGATGATTATTCTGATTGGGCTTTCCGATTCGAGAGATATGTTATCTACACGGAACCGAAGATGTGGAGATCAATCCAGTATGGTCCTTACATTCCGTTGTACAAAAACGATAAAGGAGAGATGGTTCAGAAACCTGAACATTTGTGGGATGAAGATGACATCAAGAGGTTGGAACTTGATGATAAAGCGTATGCTGCCATCACAATGGCTCTTACTACTGAGATCTCACAAAAGTTTCAAGAGTTCAGGGGTGCTAAAGTGCTTTGGGATGCTCTGGAGTCTCAGATTATGGGCAACAAAGATATGAGAGAGAGCAAAAAGGATATGTTGAATCAAGAGTTCAACATGTTCAATCATATTGTTGGTGAAGAGCTGGAAGTTCAGATGGCCAGGTTTGTTAGACTGGTCACGAAAATGAAGAGTGCGGGTATTACTCTGGAACCCATAACTGTGAACAAGAAGTTGCTCAACTCACTTCCATACAGTTGGAATAACAACTGTACTTTGATAAAGAGAACCAAAGACTTGTATACTCTACAGTTGACTGATCTCATCTCACAATCAAGTCTTATGCTATGGATGATAAGCAGCGAGCTGCTAATCATCTCAGTTCTCTGGGTGCTGAAGGAACTGCTCTATATGCAAAGATGGCTAGTAATCCGAATTACTATGTCAGTTATACGCAGATGTGTCAGCAACAACAATCTGGAAGTGCAGCATCTTCTTTTATTCAACCAGCAGTAAACCACCAAGTTCATGTTCCAGCTGCTCAACATTATTCCCCCATCATCCACCAACAAGTCTCTCAATCTCAAGATTCTCAGAGTGGTCAACATGCTTATGTTGCTACCACTAGTCCATCAAACAAACTGTTCAGATTGCTGAGGAGCATCTTGCTCTTTTCACCACTTTCATGTCGAGTTATGAAGCTTTATGGCCGGAAGACTTACTGCTCCAAATGTTCTGGTTGATGATCTTCAACAAGTTAATCCGGATGATGTTGAAGAGAATGATATCAAGTATCAAATGGCTATGGTTGTTTACAGGGCGAAGAATTTTGCTAGAAGAACTGGGAGGAAAATGTTTGGCGTTAACAATTCTAGCAAAATTGGTTTTGATAAATCTAACCTGAGGTGTTACAACTGTGAAAAACCAGGTCATTTCGCCAGAGAGTGTACTGAACCAAAAACTGGTCAAAATGAAGGCCCGAAGAAGATGGTGACTGTGGAGATAGAGCCAAAGAAAGTCAAAGCAAGTACTTCTGGTGGTACTAAAGCATTAGTTTCTCAAACTAATGCTGAATATGATTGGTCTGATCAAATGGAGGCTCTTGATTTACATTTGTCTACTGCCTTGGTTGCAAAGATTGTTCCAGAACCAGAAGAGGAAGAAAACTTGTTTTGCTGAATTTGTGTCTGATGATTTGTTGGAGGGTTTGTTTGCTACGGTGGAAGAAGAGAAGGAGAAAGTTGAAATAGAGGATGAGAAAGTGGTAGAAGATAAAGAGAATGTTGTGAAGGAAGAACAGGTTGAAAAGGTTGCTGAAGAAGAAAGTGTGAATGAAAAGTACACTGTTGAGCTCACAGTCAAAAGTCTATGCATTGATCCAAAGACTGTTGCTAGTGCTCCAGTGGAAGAACCAGCTGATGAAATGAAAGCATTCATGGTAAAGAAGGCAGAGAAAACAGAAGGGAAACTTCTGAACCAAGGTATATGATAGTCTATGTAAAAATACATGTGTTGAGAAAGTTCTAAGATACAGAGTTCACAATGAGAGCCTGATAATGGAAGTTGAAAAACTTCAGTATCAAGCTAGAAAACACAAGTCAAATGAAAAGATTTTTCAAGAAAAACTTGAAGGTTTAAACAAAACAATATATAATTTGAAATTAAATCTTCATGATAAAGAATGTACTAATAATGACTTGACAAATAGAAACAATGAACTCGCTCTAGAAATTAATCGACTCAACAGTGAATTAGCCACGGTTAAATTGACTGTTGAGAAATTTGAACTTTCATCAACAATGGTTGAAGGAATAATCAAGTCACAAATGACTCAGAAGATCAAAGGAGGAAAGTGTGGTGTTGGATTTTCTAACATTGCTCCTCCAATTAATCATGATTACTCATGTTTACCATCATCTGATAACATTTGTGATTCTGATATGGTCTATGGAATTGGATTCTCTCCATCTCAAGACTTAAAACCTTCTGTCAAAATAAATTTATCTGTTGATCCTATCATAGTACCCAAACCTAAACAATCACCTGAAAATCTTTTTGCAGATAAAATGAAGGTGGATGGGTTGGTTGAAGATTGGAAAGTGAGAGTGAGGAAGAGAATGAGAATGAATGTTTGAAAAATAAGAATGTAAAAGTTTCACAATTTGCTTGTAAACAAAATTTGTCTGGCAATGAAAAGAAGGTTGATTTGAATGAGTGTAAATCTAATAGTAAAAATAATTTTGAATACAAATCAAAGGACAAATCAAAAAAAAAGAATTGAAATGGATTTTAAAAGTAGATTTGTTTCTAAGGGTGTAATTGAAAATGAGGAGCATATTTTTAAAGAAACGAATTCTCGATTCTTTAAAAATAAACTTCATTATAATGCTAACCTTGTGAATAAAGATATGTGTAGCCCAGACTTGCAAGTGAATGATTCTTCTGCATTTAATCTGCACATTCAAAAGCCTGGTCCTTCTCCAGCACCAATTCGTATATCTAAGCCTGGTCCTCATCCAGCAACTCAAAGTCTGGTCCTACTCCAGCAGAATCAAAGACTGTTCATATTTCAACACCACCAATTCCAAAAGTCAAAACTGCCAAATCTACAATCCAAAGTGGTCATAATTCATCAATTTCCTCGAGTCTGCAAAAGATGAATTTGCAATTGTCAAACAAGACAAAGATTCGAGAGACTGTGGAGAAATTTAAACTAGTCAATCTGACTTTGGTTTTTATGACAGTTTTCATAATTGTCATCCACAGTTTGTTTTCCACACACAACAAAAGCGATGCTTTCAGTGTGGAAACACAAATCATTTGGCAAATAATTGTCCTTTTAGACAAAAATCATTAAGTAAACAAAGATTTCATAATTCTATTTCTCATAATAGAAAACTATTTTTCACTCGTGGAAATTTTCAAATAATATGAAATCAAAGGTTGTTAATGATCTTAATGTCAGACCGGATAAGAATTTGACTAATGAGGTAATAGAAAATGTCAAGATTAAAAGCATAAATGAAAAGAATGATGTGCACACCAATATAAAAATATCAAATCATTTTGTCTTGCTGCAACTCAAAATGTGCTCAAGTCTTGCTTGACTTGGGTACCAAAATCTAAGTAATTTTGTTACGAATGCAGGGACAACCGCAAAAGACTACTGAAAGTCTATGGCATGTAGATAGCGGTTGTTCAAGACATATGACGGGTAACTTATCATTACTACAAGATGTGCAATCATACAACGGAGGGAGAGTGATATTTGCTGGAGATAGAGGAGACGAATTACTAAACGTGGTACAGTTACAAACGGAGTCCTAAGTTTTGAAAATGTTAATTTTGTTGAGGAATTAAAACATAACCTGCTAAGTGTGTCTCAAATCTGTGACAAACAATATTCTACACACTTTACTAACAAAGAATGCTTAATTTTAAAACCAGGTTTTGTTGTTCCTGATGAATGGATTTTGATGAGGACTCCGAGAGACAATGATACATATCTTCTTGATATGCATTGTTCTAGTTCTTTGGTAACAGCTTCGTGCTTACTATCCAAAGCCTCGGAGAATGATTCCATGTTATGGCATCGTCGATTAGGACATGTCAATCTTAAAAACATGAATAAACTTGTACGTGGAAATCATGTTATTGGTTTACCCGAAAAAGAATTTCAATTAATTGAACATTGTTTGTCATGTTCAAAGGGTAAACAACATAAACTTCCTCATAAACCTGTTGCACATAACTCAGTCGAATCAATCTTACAACTCTTACACATGGATCTTTTTGGTCCAGTAAGTGTTTTAAGCTTGGGTCGAAGATCTTACTGTCTGGTTGTTACTGATGACTTTTCTAGATTTACTTGGGTGTTTTTCTTAGCATCTAAGGATGAAACTCCACACCTCTTGATCAAGTTCATTACTTTGGTGGAGAATCAGACTGAGAAAAAGGTAAAATGCATCAGAAGTGACAACGGAACAGAGTTTTGCAATCAAACTCTGAATGAGTTTTGTGAATCCAAGGGAATTGCCAGACAATTCAGTGCTGCCGGCACTCCACAACAGAATGGAGTTGCAGAAAGAAGAAATAGAACATTGATTGAAGCTGCTAGAACGATGATCTCTGCTGCCAAATTACCTTTGTTCTTTTGGGCAGAAGCAGTAAATACTGCATGTTATGTTCAAAATCGTGCTTTAATCAACAAAAGATTAAATAAGACTCCTTATGAAATATTTTATAAACACAAACCCAAAGTTAAATATTTTAAAGCCTTTGGTTGTTGTTGCACTTTGTTGCATACAACAGAATCATCTTCGAAATTTTCTGAAAAGGCGGATGAATGTTACTTTGTGGGATATGCTGCCAATAAAGTAGCATATCGTGTTTATAATAAAGAACTAGACAAATAGTTGAGTCATATAACATTGATTGGCACGAGCTTAACATAACCGATGCAGGTTCAGCTCCTTCATGGGTTTATGATTATGAATCTTTGTTTATGAATTTTAAAATTTCTAAATCTTCATCTGCAGATTCTACTTCACAAGCAATTTCTTTGGACAACAAAATCATTGAGGATCTTTCATCTTTGATATCTGATGATTCTGCTGTTGCTTCATCATCCAAAGATATTCCTATAAATTCTGTACCTGTATCTGCATGTTCTGAGTCGTTAGATGTTTCTTCAGAACAAATTTCCACTCAGGATTTGGAAGAATCTTTAAGTTCTCCATTATCTTCATCTTCGTCAGAGACTATATATACACCAATAGAAATCATTCAAGTTCCATTTGAAGAATCACCAAATGTGTCTACTGCTTCTGAAACTCATGTTTCAGATGACACACTTGAAGAAACTATTGTGTATCAATCTCAACACTCTGAAGAAGCTCATGATAATGTTGAACATATTACAAATTTGGAAGATGGAACGGTTGCAGATGAAATTCCTCAATTGAGAATACATAAAACTCATCCCACTGAGGCAATCATGGTCCGTTGCACGAAGGTGTAATTACCAGAAGTCAATCAGGGGCAATCAACACATGTCTTTATGCTTGCTTTCTATCACAAATAGTGCCCAAGAATGTGGAAATGGCACTCAAAGAAAACAGCTGGATAGAAGCAATGCAAGATGAGTTGATGCAATTCAAGAAACTCAATGTTTGGCATCTTGTTGAACTTCCAAAGGATAAGCTTCCGATTGGAACAAAGTGGATTTTTAGAAACAAGACGGATGAAAAAGGTGTTATAGTTCGGAATAAAGCACGTCTTGTCGTGCAGGGATTTTATCAAGTTGAAGGATTGGACTATGAAGAAGTGTATGCTCCAGTTGCACGACTAGAAGCAATACGCATATTCTTAGCCTTTGCTTCATACATGAACTTCAAGGTGTACCAGATGGATGTTAAAACTGCATTTTTATACGGAGAAATGAAGGAAGAAACCTATGTTTGTCAGCCTCCTGGATTTGAAGACCAGATCATCCTGACTATGTATATAAGTTGGATAAGGCGCTATATGGATTACATCAAGCACCTCGTGCTTGGTATGCAACTCTGACTGAACATTTGCTTGCAAATGGTTATTCAAGAGGTGCAATTGATCAAACCTTATTCATACGAAAATCAGGGATGATATTATTTTGGTTCAAATCTATGTCGATGATATTATTTTTGGTTCCACAAATGATAGTATGTGCACGGAGTTCGAAGAAGTGATGAAGAAGAAATTTGAAATGAGTTCCCTTGGGGAAATTTCATTTTTCTTAGGTATTCAGGTTACTCAATCTGAGACGGGTATTCTCATTCATCAAGAAAAATATGTTCAAACAATTCTTGAGAAATACAAGTTTCAAGATTCCAAAGTAGCTCCAACTCCTATGGCTTCTCGTCCTACTCTTACTCCGGATCCATTAGGAGAATCTGTTGATCAACATCTTTACAGATCGATGATTGGTTCCCTCATGTATCTCACTGCAAGCAGGCCGGATGTCATGTTCCCTGTTTGTCAGTGTGCCCGCTATCAAAGTGATCCAAAGGAATCACACATGAAAGCTGTCAAGCGGATTTTCAAGTATCTCAAGGGTCAACCTAAACTTGGTCTTTGGTATCCTCGAAATTCCGATTTCAATTTATTTGCTTATACTGACAGTGATTATGGTGGTTGTAACTTAGACAGGAAATCGACCACAGGAGGATGTCAATTCTTGGGTAACCGACTCATTTCTTGGCAGTGTAAAAAGCAGAACACTGTATCCACATCCACTGCCGAAGCTGAATATGTGGCTGCTTCGAGTTGTTGTTCCCAGCTTGTCTGGATTCAGCAACAACTTCTCGATTATGGTCTCAACATTTATGACACACCAATTTGGTGTGATAACACGGCAGTTTTAAACATCGTGAAAAATCCCATTCAACACTCAAAAACTAAACACATTGACATCCGCATCCATTTTATCCGCGATTGTTTTGATCGTAAACTTATTCACCTAAAACAAGTGCCGTCAACTGAAAATATCGCTGACTTATTTACTAAGGCGTTTGATCATTCTCGATTTGATTTCCTTGTGCAATCATTGGGAATGATTAACTTTGGATAAATTGGTTTAATGAATCTTCACAAAAAGATTTTTCATTATTTTTTTTAGGATAAAATTGCCATTGTTTCTTTTATTAAAAGAACAATCACAATTTTAGGGGGAGAAAATTAGAAAAACAAATTCTGAAAAATATTTTTGGTCTTAGGGGGAGTTAAGATCAAAGGATTGCCAAAATCAAAAGAAGAAATTTTCATGCTTAAATGAGAAATGATATTACAAAGTTCAAAACGAGTATAAGTACTTTCAAAGGCTTAAATACGAATACACTTGGATTATGTTTGATATGTTGATAGGCTTTGCTTTCAGAAATGAAAAGATCATAATTGAGTGATTACACTTGAATTAAAGAAATATGATTTAGTGGGGAACATATCAGGATTCTGTGCCAAAATGTTCTAACACAGACTGAGAGATATAATCTTGTCATACTCAAGCCTGTATATGATTGATTCAGTGATTATCATAACTATATATATATATACAAAGATAAAAATACAAAAGAAAAAAAAGAAAAAAACAAAAGAAATAATTGACAAAAAGAAAATAATTGAGCAAAAAGATGCCAAAAGGAAAAGGCCATATAGGATATAAGATGCCAAGAAGCACAACAAATCAAAAGATATGTCTAAAATGACATACATACTATATGGTATATATTTTCTGATTTTGAGAATAGTTCTTAACTTTGGAAGGCAAAATCGAGAGATGGGGCATGTAAGTCCGAATGGCTTGTAAGTCCTAAACATCTTGAGAGGGCAGACGTAAGTCCGGATGGCTGTCAGTAAGTCCTTAAACTTGTTAATATTCCGGGTTAAGAAATATTTCTCAGGCTAGTTATGCTCAAATAGTTATATTTAGGATTACAATAAATGGTATCACTGATCATCAATGCATGGTTTAAGTCAAATTGGGGTGACTTGAAAAATCTCAATAGTGTCTTGAAGGATAATAATTACTTTACAGAAGTTCTGATTGTGGGATCCACTGACATAAATTAAATCAACACAAAACATGATATATATCACTCATTATGTTTCTGAGTAAAACATGAAGTGTAAGTTTAAAGTGGACAACAGATATTGACAATCAACTTAACCAGTTATTTTAAATAAAGCCGGACAGAGTCTTATCTTGACAAAAGAACTATATGATCTCATTATGAAATTTATACAAAACAAGCAAATCCGATCTTGATTCTTTAATTGTTTTCATTCTTTTGTTATTGTGTTTGTAAGTGTTTATTTTTATTTCACTTTTATAGTGTTTTATTTTTATTTTTAGGACAAATAAATAACAAGAAAATTTTTGAACATTGAAGATTCATTAAATTAATTGGTCACTTGGTAAATAACATTTTATGTTGAATTAATTCATTGAAAATAAAAGGATTGAAAGTTGTGTAAAGGTTTGTAAAAGTTTAAAAATTGAAAAATTTGAAAACTTTGAAAATCTTTCATCGCGTGCGAGAAAGGAAAGTCACGCGAAATCAAATGACGTGCGAAAGTCCATGTCGCGTGACTTGTCAGGGATATAAAGTTCACACTGTTCAAGACCAAATCACATTTCGCACAAAGCTACCCGAAAACCCTTTTCGCTCACAATCCGAAATCTCCTCTCGCATACACCAAATCACTCGTATTCTGTTATTTTGATTCACATCTCATTCTAGTACGTGCATAGTGTGATTTTGAAGGTATAAATGATTTGTCTTGATTACTGTAGAAGTACAATGTTAAGGGGAACCTAACAACTTGAATTTAAAATCTTAGTAAAAGGACTTAAATGATGAAATTGAAAGATGAAATCAACCTTATAGTCTTAGGCGACAGCTATAGATTAAACTTCATTGATTAAAATCGATTTGTGAACTGCTAATTTGAACTTTGAGTTGTGCGAATCGCACTAGAATCTGAACAGACGCGAAAAATGGATTTGTCGCGTGAACCTTGTTCTCGCGTGAGTCTTGTTTCACAAGAATCTGAACAGACGCGAAAATGGATTTGTCGCGTGAACCTTGTTCTCGCGTGAGTCTTGTTTTCGCATGACATACAAGTTTTTGCTTAAACTAAGTTTTCGCAAAGTAATTTCATGTGAACACTACTTTCGCATAAAACAGTGTTGTCGCATGAATTATATTTGTCGCACAAATTTAGTTTTCGCATTGACAGTTTTGTCACGTAAAATGTGTTTTCGCATTAACATTTGTCGCTCTTGTTCATTTTTGCAAGTGTTGATTTTTCGCATAACAGAAAATTGTTGACATTGTTTCTAAGTGTTGTTGTTGTTGTCTCAATGGACTTATCAATTACAACTTGTTTTCACTTAATAAACATTTTTGTTGATAAAATTAAGTGAATTACTTGTATACACTTGTGACTAAAATTTGAGATGATTAATTGTTAACAAGTGATGAAATTTTGTAAGTATAAATTTTGTTCTAAGTGTTGCAATTATATGCATAATTAAGTTATATTTTGCGTGTTCTAATCTTGATCTTATTTGACAATGCAGATGGCACAAATGATCTTTAACAAGAATCATAATTGTGTTGCATATTTGGATGAGGTTCCGGAAGGAAAAGAATTATTTTCTTCTATGATTGAGGGGCTAAAAAACTCAAGGATTGTTTATTCTATTTTTGCTGATCCAGCCATCTATTCCGAATTGATAGATTCTTTCTGGAGCACTGCTGCTCTAGAAAAGGACGAAGCTGGAAACCAGATTATCACAACCACTGTAAAGGATAAAAGGGTGATAGTTTCTCAAGCCATACTAAACAGAGTTCTTCTGTTTAATGACCAAGAGGGAGCACCAACAAGATTAGATGATGATGTTGTTATGGATTGTCTATCTCGGATGGGTTATGAGTATAGATATCCAAGTTTGGAGAAGAAGTGGTTACCACCATACTGGAAATATTTATTTCATGTGGTAATTCACTGTTTGAGTAATTTGAAGGCTGGAATGGATAGCCTTAGTGCTGTGTTTGGATCGTTATTGGTTTCTCTGGTGGATGATATTCCATTCAGCATTTCTGGAGTTATATTTCAAGAGATGGTGAAAAACGCTACGGCCAATCCAGGGAGAAAGTTTATCATGTATCCCAGATTCATCCAGCTGATCATCAATGATGCATTTCCTGAGCTTGCCACTCAGAGATCTCCTAAATACGTTGTTCAGACTATCAAGAAGGAGATTTTTACTCATCTTACTGGAGCCAGAGGAAACAATGCTCTGGTGAAAGTTTTGCGAAGATAGGCAAATTTTCTGAGATTGATGAACATGTTGATGAGTTTGATGAAGGTGCTCATGCTGATGATGCACAGAATGGTGCTTCTACTTCCACTACTAGAGATAATATTGATGAAGAGATTGAGAAGCTATTTGAAGATGAGCCAGCACGTGAAGGAGGAATGGAAGAAGTTGTACACTCTGCTTCCAGTTCCGAGACTGCTAGTGATCAAATAGGGAATGTTCCCTATGTGATCCAAACTGATCCAACCCCTTCTACTCCAACATCTTTTCGACCAAATGAGGAAGACAGGGATACTGATTATGTCCCTGAAGAGTCACCAAATACATCCTCACGAAGAAAACGGATGGCTAGAAGGAGAGATTATCCAGTTAGAAAGAGAGGATGAGGTATTGTACCAAGAAACCACGAACTCATGTGGTTGTCACCGAGACAGAGCAAGATCAGTCAGCAAATGTGACTTCTTCTGCTCCTGAACAGAAACAGTTCCTGTGAACTGTTTCTGGAGCAGCTAATATTTCTGGCTCAGGTTTCTCTACACCACCTCATCAAGAAAATCTAGAGTTTGATGTAGATACACTCTTGAATACTCCTCCTGAGTTTCAGAGGAGAGAGGAATCAACAAGCACTCCAGGTTCTATCACGTTGGAAGAAAGAATAAAGAACCTGGAGAAAGAGAATTTTGAGAATATGAAATTGATTGCTGAGTTAAAGAAAGGCAATGATGAAAAGACAAATCTGATCAACATGATTCATCTTGACTCAGCTATCAAAGATACAAGATTAGCATCTCTTGAGCAACAAATGAAAAGCATGTTTGACTACACTTCTGGATTGGAGAGGCAACTGAACGAGCTGAGAGAATTCATTTCTCAGACTTACTTTCATCAGCCTCCTATCATAAGGTCTACTACAGTAATTGGTGAATCAAGTAGACGCTCTCCAAGTCCACCTCCTACTGATACTGTTCCTGAGAAGGAAACGGTCAACGAAGCACAAGCATCTACTGTACAGCAAAGTGGTAGCACTACTGAAGATGTTCCTGTTTCATCTGAAGTACCAATCACCGAAGCTTACACATCTACAGCATTCGTTGAGCCGGAACACATGATTTCTATGCCTATTGTTGATAAACGGGAGGATGAAGAGTTAGTTGATTATGCTGATTCTGATGATAATGAAGATGATGATGATGAGATGAAGGTGAAAATGATGATGATAATGATGATGACGATGGTGGAAATGATGGTGATAATGATGATGGTGGAGATGATGGAAGTGATGATGGTAATAATGATGATGGAGATGATAATGATGGAGGTAATGTTACAGGTTCTTCTTCAAGTCCTACTGGAGAGACTAACACTGACAATGTCGATAGACCAAGTGTTAGTGATCCAGAAGGATATGATCCATTGGACCCTGCCACAGAAAGAGTGTATGAAAAGGAATTATATTCTTTTCAACAAACTTCATCTGAAACTGTTGAAGAAGAACTTGATATTTTTGATGATCTGGAAGAGCAGAATGAGTATACAGACATTTTTGGGAACAACCTTCAAGAGCTTTTCAAAGACATCAATCTTGAAGAAGGTGAAATTCCCAATGAGACTGTGAGTGGTGAAACTCCTACTGATGCTATAAACACAAATACTACTGGTCAGATTGCCTTATACACTAGAGGAGGTTTACAGTTCAAGGCACCACCACCACCTACTGAAGCTCACTTTCTGTTTATATCAAATCCAAAACAAAAGTATGGTGAAATGTCTCACGTTATTAGCTGGGCTTATGATGGTGAGAAAAGGATGTATGTTATAAAGAGAAGAAATGGAGAGATTGATTATCTAAAGAGCACTCAAGATTTCCATACTTTACGTGCTGCTGATTTATACTCCATGGGCAAAGCTCCATTCTTCAATGAGAGTAATTACAGTGAAGCTGAGCTCATGAGATCCATGATAAGAAGGGAGATGCGCACAAATTTCAAAGACTTTAAGACTGCAAAATCGAAGTTGATAGATGACTCGACAAGAATTGATGATAATACCAAAGCTCCTATGAAGATACGAGTCTATCAACATCCAAAATTTATCAGAAAAGTCCCTGTGCATGCTCCAGTTCCTCCAAACTCTTTGAAGCAACTTTTATCTTGGAGATGTGAAAAGGATTCCGGTCACGCTGTGATCAGATGTATAGACAGGTCTTATCGAATTATTGATCCAGCAGACTTAATGAAGTTTGGCAAAGACGACTTATTCAAGCTGTTACACTGCCCTATCTCAGCTGATGAGTCTGTTTATTTTCTATCTTGCCAGTACGTATGGATGATTGACCGGATCCTGAGAAATAAGTGGTATGCCTATGCTGGATCTTACAAGAAGGCGAATGTTGACTTTGATTGATTATGTTTCACCGAGCCTAGGGGGAGATTGTAGAAGACAAATCAAGGCTCGGCAAAACATCATATGCGAAACCAGATCCACGCGACAGGAATAAGTCACGCGAGAAGCAGCCCATGCGAGACAAGCCTCCACGCGAGAACAGCTGCCACGCGAAAGCCAAGGCCGCACGAAAGGCATCTCGCGTGAGAACCATGTGTTTAGTATAAATAGCTAGATTTCGTTTTGTAATTAAACTTTTCATCGATAATCATACATATCTGTGCGAAATCGCACAAGACCTGTAATAGGTTGTTTGTTTCAATCGCAAAAGCATTTATTGTTCAATCCAATCTTCTTTTATACTCCAATCTTGTTTATATTCCGCGTTCACAAGATTGAGATCGTGTGTTATTGTTCTTGGGAGATTTTCAGAGGATTTACAATTGCTCTGATACCAATTGTAAATCCTCTGAAAATCTCCCAAGAACAATAACACACGATCTCAATCTTGTGAACGCGGAATATAAACAAGATTGGTAGAAAAGAAGATTGGATTGAACAATAAATGCTTTTGCGATTGAAACAAACAACCTATTACAGGTCTTGTGCGATTTCGCACAGATATGTATGATTATCGATGAAAAGCTTAATTACAAAACGAAATCTAGCTATTTATACTAAACACATGGTTCTCACGCGAGATGCCTTTCGCGCGGCCTTGGCTTTAGCGTGGCAGCTGTTCTCGCGTGGAGGCTTGTCTCGCATGGGCTGCTTCTCGCGTGACTTATTCCTGTCGCGTGGATCTGGTTTCGCATATGATGTTTTGCCGAGCCTTGATTTGTCTTCTACAATAACGGAGAGGTTCTTCCGGATGCTCTAGTATGCATGCACTACCTGTGATCTACACAAATAACACACCCAGCATAACAAGGGAAAAGGAATGATGCAAAAATAACCAAACACTTAAACAGAAAATCACAAACTAGTCAACACAATTCTACACACAAAGCGCACTACTCCCCGGCAACGGCGCCAAAATTTGACCGGCTTGTCGCGTGCACTAGTCAAAGATAGTATTTGTATAGTTCCTTAGTACCAAAACTATGTAGCAAATGGTAAGAAGGGTGTCGAATCATAGGGAGTATGTGGTTTGTGTTTAGACTTGAATTGGACTAACGAGTCAATTATGAAGCTTGCTATTTTGTTTATAAGAGCTTTGATATATTTACTTGAAATGGTGTTGAGACTTTGTCCAACACAAAGGAATGAGCAAAACAAAAAGGTTGCTTAAAAATGATTAGTAAAACTTGAACAACTTAGAACAATGGTTAACAAAACAAAGTTTAATAATAAGGTTCACCCCCGGTTGATATCATAAGGTTATGGTTCTACCAATCCAACTAACTTGCATCAAAGGTGTGATTTATGCTAACGAGTTCATCATTACAAGGTTTAGGTGTCAAGAATCGTCAATGTTAACACAGACAATAATACACTTCATTACACAAGAACATTCAAACTCTACATATACATAGCACACATGACCAACTCCATTTCTCAAAGACAAATTTCATAATCATTCATTCAATTTGGGAATTCAAGTTAAGCTCAAAGTACTAGCATAAATGTTTCAAGCAATCAAATACAAAACACAAGGATGCAATCTAGTTTTCAAATGTTAACAAACCATAGTCTTACAATATGTGAACCGGGGGAAAACCCAAAGAAGATTAGCCTCTCATGTTGATTGAGGCTTGGAATCCGGGTGATGATCTTGTATGCAACTCCATAGGACTTTGATTTTGCTTGACTTTGATGATGGATGAAAAGCCCCAATTGCAGAAATTTCTCTCTAAATCTTCATGGATGATTGTTGATGATGAAGATGATTGTTTTTATGAAGATGAGTTTCTTGGAGACTAACAAAGCAAGTGGATCATAGCCTCATCTAGGGTGGTCATTCCTCCTGATTTCCCTCCCCATTATATGCACTTTCCAGCTGCAAATTGAAGATTCCCGTTTAAACAAGTCAAATGAAACAAGTGGGTATTAAAAATCCGACAGGACAAACGAGGAGGCGTCGGCGACGGGGTATTAGGCCGTCGGCGACGGGCTCTAGATATAGCATTTTTTTCCTTTGTTTGTTTCGCGTATCCGATTGTTCCGGACTCCATTCCGACATCCCATATGACCCCCGGAGTGTACTCTTAATTGTTCCGGCCCTAACTAACACAAACCACATCAAAATAGATCATTCAAACTCAAAGTTATGCTATAAATATGCCATTTTGTGCTTTTAAACCCGAGCTTTTACCCGCGCATCAGTTACTGAATGAGTTCTACTGTTCTTTGAAACATAACATCCATACATTAAGAGTTCATAAATAGCATTAATCATATAGTGAAGTTATGTCAACGAGTAACACATCATAATGATGAAAACAAACATAATGACTTTACATACATAACATAAGGTAAAAACACCATTAGGGTAACCTGAATGTATTTAAGTACTCAGTGATGTGTTGGTACAAAGCAAGATTTTTATGACCATGCAATACACAAAGCAAAACAATCATATGCTTGCACTTGGCAAGAATCGAGTTAGATGCACAATGCAAGACTCGGTGACCATGTAATGCACATAACATTAATCAAAGGCTTGCACTAGGCAAGACTACAGTGATATACTTGCACAAGTTAAGACTCTAGTGACCATACGATACACATAGCAAGGCAATCAAATGGTTGCACTAGGCAAGACCCTAGTGACATACTTGCACAAGGCAAGACTCTAGTGGCCTTGCAATACAAAAAGCAAAGAAATCAAATGCTTTCAAACTTAACTGACCATGTAGTGCACGAAATAAATCAATCAAATGCTTGCATAAAGCAAGATCTCGGCAACATGTTAGACCATAAAGGTAACCTTCATATCATGGAAACCATATAACACATAAACTTTGTTTAATAGTGACATACATTGAACCTTGACATATCCACATATGCGGGTAGTCAACCAAATGCGGATAACCAAATTATATACAGATGAACAAAAGGTGTTTGGAGATATCACTAAGTATGATTAGATATGGATGAAGAGTCTATATATGGGTAGACTTTGACATGCAGATATACAACTTCAAATACTGGTGGCTAACATTTGGAATATGGTTAAGTATAGGCAGGTACATGTGAAATATCACATACGGGTGAACATATTATATTCATATGAAGAAGTTCACATACGGATACAATATTTAAATGATTAAGTATAATTGTGTGCGAGTAACAACCCACCTTTCGTGAATAGTTTTAGGTGTGGATGAAGGGGTTCTCATATATATAGATCAACACTTAGAATAATTCTAAATGTTTGTTACATATGGGTACTCACTTCACCTTCGATGAAGTACAATGCAATTGTGGGCGAGTTCAAAGTAAGTGCTGATGCTTTGAGTTAGAATGTAGACCAAGGCTGCTCATATGGGTGTGAACAACCCCGCACATGAGTACATAAATCCATTGATAACTTAAGAATCTGTTGAGTATTTTTTACACTAAAAACATCCTACCAAATATACCCATAAAACCAAGAACTTTAAGTAAGCTGACTTGTTTTAAGGATCGAGACTATGGCTTAACCGAATAAACAGATCAAGTTCTTAATAAAATTGCGTACTATGCTAAAACCAAATACTAAGTCCAAGTATTGGGACAAGCCAAATACCACTACTATTACATACAACAAGTTAATTTCACCTTCTGGTGAACAAATCACCTTTGAGTGACACAGTGACATACAAATAGGTGACATGTTGAGAAAAGTTAAACACTAATTTAACATTTTCTTTAAAAAAGATTGAATCATTTACATACTTTGGGTTCTAACATGAAATTTGATTTACATGCATTGATTATCATAAACAAGAAATCTAAAAATATAAAGGTGGTAACTTTATTTTTTTTAACATTATATCTAAGGTGTAAAGCATTTTAAGCATGCATATTATCCCTCAACTAATTGAAAATTATAGAAAATGAGGGGATTTTGAACTCACATATGTTTTAAGTTAAAAACATACCTTAGAATTCTTGAATTTTTGCGAGATCTAAGAACAAAATCAAAAAGTTATGAACTTTAATCATTTAATCCCTTCTAACATCATATATGCATGAATATTACATGCATAGATCTATTCTATAAACATGATATACAATAAAGATCCATACCTTCTCTGTAGCTTTCTTTCTCTTTATTTCTTTGCTCCCAAGCCTTCTGAAAAAGGTGGGGCGTCTAAGGCCTCTTTTAATGGAGCATCATTTAGGGTTATTTGTTTCATAAACCTCACTTGAACTTTCATACTTCACATCTCTTATCATAATCTTAAATTCTAGTTTATTTTTTTAATTAATGGGCGTTACATGGATAAATAACATGCATTAGATAATCTAATGGTTCTGAGTTCGCCTGATGTTGAAAAGAACTAGAAGATTCTTGGTTTATAAGTAACATATTTAAGTGTCACTAAGGTATTGATATTAACTGTTTTAAACATCCAGCCTCTCAAAGCAACCGATATTATTTGTTTACTTATAAGTAGCTCGCAAATTCGTCATTGGTTTCCCAAGTGAGAAACCTCCAAAGAAGGCCGTTTTGAAATTGCTTTTATCCAGTTAAGCATGTTGAACATAATAAGATGAGATTTATATAAAGTATCATCGTCAGAATATGGACTCATCCTTAATGAGGTTCCCCATCACCGGAAGCAGAATAGAACATTAGCTGCTCGGTATTGTTTGTAACATATGAGCTATGATAACAACTAACATTGTGCACCTCTTGATATGTTGAATTTTGAATTTAAGAAGATGATGATGGGTGTTGAGAATCAAAATATGAATAAGGTTGATGATGGACTTTGAAACCTATCCATGGAGTTTCCACGTTGGCTAAAATAGGAAACTAATATTAAAAACATAGGGAGCCCACTACCAAACAAATACAGTGCTCTCAAATATTAATGTAAGTGGCATAAAGATTGTAAAAATAAGGTAGTGTTTATTTTTTTACAAAAAGCTCTTCCCCACCTATTCATCTGCTTGCACGCAGACGTGAGAAGAGGTTTGGAGAGCGCAGACTGTTTGATTTCTGGAATACTTTTCAATTAAAAATATCTTCCTGAGGTCTGCATGAGGCAGGCATGGACCATTGTCTTCATATGTCTTCAAACCTCTTCTCCTACTCCACCTTCAAAAAGCATCTGACCCCTAAAATCATAAAACACAACCTCCATCCTCAACTCCCGTTCATCACTAGCCACCATCCTTAATTCCCGTTCGCAACCTCCATCATCGGCGCTCCTACAGCCTGCGCTCTTACAGCCGACGACTCCTCCATCTTGCCCCTTCTCCTCCAGCCGATGACCCTTTCCTGCCAGCGATCCTACAGTCGGCCCCCTTTCCTGCCAGCCCCCTCTCCTCCATTCGGCTCCCTCCAGCGGGCGTTCCTCCAGTCGGCGCCCTCCAGCCAGCGCTCCTCCAGTCATCTTCTTCCTCCATGTGCACTCTTCTTCACCATCTCCTATGGAGAAACACCCAAGTTTCTCACTCAAACGCACCAAATTCTTCATCTTCTCCTTATCTATCTTCTACTCCATCATTATTCTAACCCTTTTCTCCTTCTGGGTCTTCAAATCTGACACCTTAATCATCACCCCACAAGCCGATTCCATCTCTCGTACTTTCATTCCCAAACCCTTTGATTCGAACCCACCAACGGATTTGGTGAAGAATGTAGTGAATCTGAGTCAAACCCACTTCGGAAACCCCTTGAATTCATCAAAACCGTTGAATGTATCATTGGGTTTTGATGGGTTGGAGAGAAAATCAGGTGGGAGTGAACGCCCAAATATGGGTTTATACCAAATTAATGGTGTAAATGCTACTGAATTTGTAGAATATCATGTCATTAATGTCAATAGTTTTGTTATAAATGTGAATGTATCGAATTTGAAGTCGATTGGTGGTCAGATTCACAAGATTAATGGTGTCGATGGTAGTGACGTTATGGAATGCATGCTAATAGTTCAGTTGTGAATGTGAATGTATGGAGTTTGAAGTCGATTAGTGATGGGGTTCACAAGATTGATGGTGTAAATAGTACTGAATTTATGGAGGAAACGAGTTAGCAGTCTACAGATGTTAAAAAACAAACAAACTTTTTCTTACAGACTGCAGACGTTTGGTCCACCTCTTCTGCTGCAAATGTCTGCAGATGTGGTCCGCAGACTGCAGACATTTTTCTGCAGAAAAAACAACAACACCTAAGACTTATAAGGTCTTTCATGAATAACAAATTTTGTATGCAGTAATTCCTAAGAACGTAAATTTCGAGGATGAGAAATTTAACTTAAATAATTGATGATCCGTTCAAAGTTCTCAAATGACTTAACAATAAAGTTTTCAATACTCGAGAACGAGTCTTTTACGAAGATGGGGAGAAAGATGCTGGTGACGACAAGGAGTGACTCGCTCTGGAATTAGATTTAATAAGACACAGATTCAAGATTATCTAAAAAGGTAAATATTAATTATTTCTTTAATTATATTTTTATCTATTTAGTTTACTTTTATTTTTAGGTCAATAGGATGTGTACCTTTTCTTAGTTTATAATTATTTTTAGATTTTTATAAGGATTTTCTTTTGTTTATTATTAGTTATTGATTAAGTTTATTCGTAAAAATATTGTTCTTGGAGACTTTAGATCAATTCATCATCTTTGGTTATAATTAGAACTTTTGAGTCATTTGATCGTTTCCATATGTAGCTGCATCTCACTATACGTTGGGAATTGATTGATGTCGAAGGGTCGACCAAAAATAAAGTATAAATCAAGTCATAATCATCTGCAACTAGTAAGGGTAAGCAATGTGTCGTACCAAGGAGAATTAGTGGAAAATGTTGTTAACTAAGTAAATGATTAAATCAACCATGAAGATTAAAATTAGGTTTTGATCGATTTGGTTTGATGATTTTGAAAACTAAGCAATTTGAGAATGGTTTAGAAACAATAATGAGAAAAAGAATCATACCCAAGTTTTTAATTTTTTTAAAACAAATTGTTTGACCTAAGGTTATCAATTGGAAACCACATAAACATGATTTGTTGAATTACTTGAATTGATAAATAATCCAAAAGCCGAATTACCGTTATGATAAGTAACATTTAAATCGAGTAATGTCACAACTAGATTTTCTACCTTAAAGATTATCAATTTAGAACACATAGAACCATAAGCCCAATTGTTAATGATTGAACCAGAAACTTATGAAAATCTATTAATAATTGAAACTGAAAACTGTTTAATCAAAAAAGCAAACATAAAAATTAAAATAACTGGATGATTAAGTTCAATTCACATGTAAAGTTAAGATAATCATCAGTTAAACAAGAAACTATCACAAAACTCTACACCCGAAAACGATCTATAGTGATTTAGACTTGAATCTTGTTGATTATTCTTTTTTAATTTTTTTATATTAAACATTCTTTTTAGTATGACCTTAACCTACTAATTATATCAAACCTAAACCAAACTTTTTGTTAACCAATAAGCCTCTTTAAAAAAATTTAGTGCTCTTAGTGTAAATCTAAAGGAGCCTACTTCTAACAAGAAAACAAGTACATGTGAATATCAAATATATATATTTTTAACCAAGTGACTACCTATAAATTTTGTTATAGAATAAATTTAAAAATTAAGTATTTTAAACACACGTCCTCCAATACTACCTCTACTGATCTTCTAGTTAAATCGACATCTTTTTCATAATAAAACTTTAACATTCAACCATTATTCAAAAGAAACAATTTCCATATGCCACACACCTTTTTGGTATTTAAAAAGTAAATACCTATAAAAATTGTGGCACCTGACTAATTGCTCATAAAAGTTTTATGGGTACAAAATCAATGTCTCGTCTCAAAGACAAGGTACACTTTTGGGTTCGACTTTTATGTTATCAAAATCTATATTACTTTATAAATACTTTGTAATTAAGGGTGAAAATGGTAATTTACAAAGATCTTAAGACATCTAAAATACTTTTTGTTGCGTAAGATACAAATGTTTTATTTAATAATTATTAATTTGTATTGATTGAGTAATTTTTTCTAACTAATGCATAATTTATTTTACATGAGAATATTTAATTTACTATATTAAGTATCTTATGTTATATTTACATTTATGATTTAAATAAAAAAATTATCTTATACAATACTTAAGTATATAATTACTAAATATTTAAATAATAATAATAATAATAATAATAATAATAATAATAGTAATATAATCAGTGTTTAATTAAAATAGGTCGGTTTAGACATCATTCTACAAAAGAGCATCACTGATACCCGTCACATCACGCTGATCAACCCATTTATAATCAATAAATAAAACCGCGTAACTGTATATATGGTATTAACTTACAAAAAACATTAGTTAGGCACATAACTTATTTGGGCGTTGTCATATACAAACTATATCACTACAAGAAAAAGGATTTTTTTCCGGCGATAAATATCGTCGCAAAAAACTAACTTTTCGTCGCAATATATTATTTGCGACGAAAATTTCGTCGCAAAATAGTCGCCGTAAAAAAGTGGTCGCAAAATGTTATTTGCGACGACATTTGCGACGATTTTTTTCGTGGGCTCCACTTATTTTAAAAAAAATAAAATTCTGAGATAAATCTTTTGCGGCGATTATTTTGACCAAAATCTTTTTTGCGGCGATAATTTTCAATATATTTTACTCTTTTTTGCGGCGATATATCGCCGCAATTATTTTGACCAAAATCTTTTTTGCGGCGATAGTTTTCAATATATTCTACTCTTTTTTGCGACGATATATCGCCGCAAAAACGAAATTTTTTTTTTTTAATAATTTTGCTGCATTGCAGCAATCCACCCAGATTTATCTGGGTAACAGACCAAACCTGCTGTTCCAAGTCAGTACACACTATCAAAACCATCAAACCAATCGCAAAACATAGCATATAAACAAAAAATTGTCCAAATTTAATAAGTTAAAAGTTACACAAACAAATGTTTTAAAATAGTCATAACAATCACTAAAAACCATCAAACCATCAAACCATCCTATGACGACCCACCTTCATCATCTTCATCTTCTTCATCTTCTTGAGAATGACCACTTCTCCTCAACGCGCTCTGGACTTGGCTTTAGATTTGACTTTGCATTTGTGCCATCATATTAGCCATCATCTGTTCTTGCTCTCTGGCCAGTCTCGCTGCTACTATCTCCTCAACCTCAGATTGTGAGAACATCCGCTGATCTGTTCTATGAGGTGGCGGTGGGGGTTGTGAAGGCACGCTCGGTATTGGACCGATGCCACGTTCCCACCCGGGCCGCTCCCCAACACCTGTACACAAATACGCATATACATCTATTTTACATCCATACATCCATACACAAATACACATATACATCCATACACAAATACACATATACATCCATACACATATACATATACATCCATACACATATACATATACATCCATACATAAATACATATATACATCCATACACATGCACATATATATCCATACATAAATACATATATACATCCATACACACATATACATACATTCTAATATATACACATACACAAATACCCATATACATACATTCTAATATATACACATACATATTCATACACAAATACCCATATACATATGCACAAATATACATATTAATCCATTTTATATATCCAGAAATATATTTGTATAACAAATAAGAATTGGGAACAGATACATCCATACACACCTGGCGCATGATCTGTTTCTCTGACATTTCTGGATGTTGTTGTTGAAGCGCGACCATTTGCTCCTTTATAGTTTACAAAAAAAAAACAATGTTATATATATGGTGATTTTATATATTACTTTATTTTTATAAAATTGTAAGACGTGTACATTACTTACATAGTATGCAGCGGGTTCAGGTTGATAGAAATTACCGCTTGAATCGGTATAGAAGCGACGATATGCTAATATGGCACTCCCAGATTCATCAGAACCATCTTCCCGCTGTAAACACATTTTATAGTTATATAATAATAAAAAGTAACTTACAAACACATAAAACAAGTTATAAACACATTAGATAAAAATAACTTACAAACATATAACGACATTGGGCTAAAGATGTCCGGCCGCCATGTCCCTTGATCGTCTGCTTCCCTTTGTTGGACTTGTTGGTTGCAGACCGAGCCTTGACTTCAGGAGAAGTGTAGTAATCCACATAGCCTTTCCATTCAGATTCTTGCATATCAGGTGGCACAACATCATAAATATCAACCCTGTCCTCCCCGCCTATTTTGCTAAAATGCTTTTGCTTGAACCGGTATTTGTGATCTTTATACCGGTTTGCAGCATATTTCTCAATGCCTGCCCTCAGGCCTTCGTGGGGAGTCATATCGAAATACATCTGCAAATTATGAAAACAAATAGCTTAGTGTATATATATTTAATCACTGAATTTAATTATCAAAAACTTAACCTGTAAGTCAGGCCAGATAGTCGCTTTCAAATCCGCAGGTATCTTTCTCCAGCTCTTGTAGTTTTGAGGAAATCTGTCAACGATTGTGCCAACCAGTGAAGCAAAGGTCGCATGATTGACACCCACTGGTTTGTAGGTGTCATGCGTACCTTGCTCAAATTCAATTGTGAGCAAATTTCCTTGTGGATTTCTCTTTCGTATACCTTGAAGTGTGGTCTTTCCACGCTTGCCTTGTCCTGCAAATTGATAATAGTATAAAAATTCTATGTAAATTATATATTTTCATTTTAAAAGATAATAGTATAAAAATTCGTCATACCTCGTCCTCTGCCGCTGCCGGAGTCATCACTGACCTCGCACTGTCGTGGCGGCTGCCACGATCGATCATCATCGGGAGGACCACTACCAGGTGGACCACGGCCATAGGTATCCCTACCGTGACCTCGGGCCACGTCTGCCATCTGTAAAAAAAGATTATATAAGTATACAAATATACCGTAATTGAATCATTAGCTAAACACATAATTGAAAAAAAACAATTCAATAAACATAATAGATCAAACATATAAATGATTCGGTTAAAATTAAAAATTACAATCAATCGGATTCATCGGTGTGATAAGAATCTTCTCCACAATCATTATTAAATTCGTCTGATTCATCATCTGAATTATCAGAAACGTCAACAACTTGGTCTGCATCGTCGTCTTCACCCTCATTCATATCTTCATATGTCTCGTCCTCTACATTGACATGCTCAAGGGAACATCGACTTCTGTAGCTTCATCTCTACTCATACCATCATAAGTTAAATTATCTAAGTCAGCAGACAATAAAAGCTCAGATGAAGTGCTGCCATGAATTAAATCTGCTTCATTATTTTCCATTATAATATCTCGGTCCCAAATCTTCCGATGATTCACCTCTTGGACGACCTTCCAATGTCTGATTGATTGAACTCTTTGACTGGCTTTAGACGGTTCGTCAAGATAAAAAAACTTGCTCTGCTTGTGTTGCAAGAATGTATTGATCATTTGTAAACCATTCAGTTTGGGTAGAAATACTGGTTATGTTATTCTTAATGACACAAAGTTTGTTGTTATTAGTTTTAAACCATTTACATCGAAACAACACAACCTTACAACGGTCTAGATAGCCTAGCTCCAGAATCTCTTCCAACAAACCGTAATACTTTGTTCCATCTTGACCAGTTGTTGAGATGCCGCTATTTTGAGTTGTACGGCGTACGTCTCGGCTATGAACTACAAATCTCACACCGTTAACTATACAAGCGGTGTAAGAGTTTGCATGTCGTGGTCCATTTGCTAAAGCAAATAACTGAGGACTAACACTAGATTCATCATTTACTCGCCGACGGTTGATCTATTTGAAATAAGAGAAAATTAGGAAAATTTGTATGATCGGTTTGTATAATCGGTTTTATACACAAATGAGTTTACCTTCTGTTTAAACCAGTTAGGAAAATTTGCTTCCAAGTCAGTTCCATGCGGCATTTGAGTAATAAATTCACTATAAATAATGTTACTTGCGTTAATAATAATCACTATAAAGATAACTTACGAAACACAACCCGAAATAGAAAATACTTACTCTTTGTATTCTTCGATCTCAGAGCTGTTGTTAAGGACAAACCAATTTAGATTTGCCCAAAGCACACCATCCATTTTTTTATCAACCCCCTTACTGATAGGTGTGCATAGCGATTGGAAGACATAAAACTCACGTGTGGGAACTGGGGCATCTTCGTTTCTGTCCGGCCGATTAAATCTCGTCGGTACACCGTCAAGATACCTTGAACAGAAAGTTAAGGCTTCATCTTCGACATACCCCTCCGCAATGGAACCTTCGGGCCTAGCCTTATTTCTAACATAATTTTTCAGCTTTTTCATGTATCTTTCAAATGGATACATCCACCTCAAAAGAGATGGCGGGATTTTTGGCGCCATCAGAAAATATTTTTGTGATATTAATTAATTGAAAAATAATTAATTGTTATTTATTGCGACGAAATGTCGCCGCAAATAATACGTTTGACTTTTAAAAATCCAAAAAGTTAATTTTTTTGTCGTTTTCTATATTTTTTGCGACGATATATTTATCGCCGCAAAAAACGTCGACGCAAAAATTCAACTTTCTTGTAGTGATATGTCCATTTTACAACTTGTTGCATTAGCCAAATTTGTGTGCTCAATCTTTTTATCATATGAGAACGGTATTGATGTAGTGCATGGAATGGAATCGAAGCTCAAAATGTTGATTCCGCGAATACCCGTGATGATCTTCACCCAAACCCCTAAATTTGACCCCAAAAGTCACGGATTTAAAAAGACAAACTTTTAATTTCAGAATTGATCAAGTGACCGTCCAAATTACATCAACAAACTTAAATAAGAAGCCAAAATTCGAACAGGCCTAAAACAAACAACTATGGGTCAAACAAAAGCTCAAAACAAAATCAAAAAACTAGAAAAAACATAAAAGTGACCAAAAACCCATTTAGAGGCCTTTTCGAGCATCGCGGTCTTGGACCCATTTTCGTGCAGCGTCGTCTTGGGCCTCTAAAAACATTAAGACCCGGTTTTCAACACTTGGGCCCGTATTAGGTATCAAAGAAAACAACATTAATAGACTCATATATATACAACTATTTTCATTAAATTTCATAACAGCCATTTCCTTTAAATTTTATGAAAGAAATTTATAAAATTTGATAATCTACTGTCACGGTAACTACCATATATGTTCCGCACTTCCATGCTATTACATTGAATAAAAATATTTACAGGTTCTTGATATGTTGATGACTCTATGATTTTGTTACGATCCTTCCATAGTTCTATGTGTGTGTATATGTATATTTATATTCACGCTAGTACCCCTAGCTACAATTTGATGTTGCTTATTTTGCTAAAAATAATTAGAACTTTGCAAACTTCAAAAGACCAAATTGTTGATTGCTTTGACATAATGTATTAAGAGTTTAAGACTATGCTTTAATTAAAGAAAAAAGAAAGAAAAAAAAGGTCAGTTTCACTGTCGATATTGAAATATACATATATAGCTTTCTAAGTGTCAATATCATGACAAAAAAGTTAAACAGCAGGTAGTTAACGAATTTGAAAAAAGGATGAAAAACAATATTAAACTAATATTAATTACCGATATTAATCTACTAGTTTTCATAATATCATTGTGTCGATTTACTCTATTATAAATATAGATCATTTACCATACAGGCAAACCACAAACACAAGCTTCACTTAATTTGCTGCTATCTACTTTAATCTAGCATCAATGGCACCCACTGATCACACCACAGCTCCGCCACATGCTGCCGTTGATATGGAGATACCTGTGAAGTGGTCAGGTGGTGTTAAGAAACATAGGATAGTTGATGCAGCCTTGAGGCTGTTACTGTTGATAACTGGCTTAGCCGCTTTGATTGTTATGGTCACTTCTAAACAAACCAAGATGATACGTGTTTCGCCTGTAATGGCAATACCTTTGGATGCAAATTGGACTCAGTCCCCTGCTTACATGTAAGTAACACCTATTTATACATATATACACACACACACCCCAGTGACCTTTGTCGCGCAAAATGCTTCCATCATTTAAGTATTTAACTATACGTAACAATGACCTTTGACCAAAGTGGTAAGGTTTGTACTCATCTCACTGTCCCTACACGACAACTGCTTATGAGTAAGATTTTACAGGATATGTTTGTTTGTTTAATAGTGTTTCTTTTGACACAGATACTATGTAGCAGCACATTGTGTGGCTTGCTTGTACAGCATCATCACCGGTGCCTCATCAGTGTTAGTGCTGAAGAAGATAGCCGGAAGTACCGAGAAGTTGCAGTCTCATGTTGTGATACTAGATTCTGTAAGCTCTTGCATGTGCCATATGATGTTGCTTAATAACTAATCAACAATATTTACCTGATTATTTTGCATGTTAATTAAACATATAATCAGCATTTTGTGTTTTAATGGAGGCTGTTGGTGATCAGTAGCTTTGAATGATGGAAACCAAACAGCAAAACACAAGAACTTGTTATACACTTTTTGATTGATAACTTCTGGGAAACAACAGAAATAATTAAATGACTCTATTTAACCCTAAAAAATGTAGCTAAAAGGAAGTTCATGCATGCCTAAAAATAAGTAAACACAAAACCCATATTCTAGCCCGCTAATTAACACTCCTAAAATAAAATAAACATGTAAAATTAAATAAACTAACTTCTGACCCATGATCCATTAACATGCTAATTTGTGACGTATGACCTATGAACAAACCCGATTAACTCAAATAGAGGCAAATTAACCATTAATCATTAAAACTGAAATGATCATTTCAAATAATCCAAAGTTGCGTAAATATTATATTAGCAATTAAGTTGTTATATATACTAATGGATATGGAGCATGCAGCTATTGTTAGGCATCATATCTTCAGCATCAGGAGCAGGAGCAGCGGTAGCATACATAGGAAACAAAGGGAACTCTCACTCGAGATGGAATAAGATCTGTAATATGTATGGTTCCTTTTGTCATCACATAGGAATCTCGGTCTTTATGTCACTCCTATCAACCATAGTACTTCTACTGCTAGTTTGGCTCTCCTTTCACATGCTTACGAAGAAAACGTGAGGCGATAGTTTGGTCAGGAGTGGATGTATGGTACTAAATGACTGCACCTGTTTGTTGATGTTATTTCCCCTTTCGCGCTACAAGTTATCGGTGTTCATGTTTTTCTTTGTCTACAAGGTTACACGTACGCAATGCATGCATGGTGTTTAGAGTATGATCTTATCATTATATATAAAATAAATGGATGATTTAGATGTATTCTCGTGAGATGTAACATTATTTTGGTTCTGTAAGGAACACTTACCGATATCTCTGTATGACAATTAAAGTGGATTACGCATAGTTGACTAGAGTATGGTCACCGTGAACTTAATTAACACATAATCTAATAAAGATGTGGATCGAATAATTGCTAAAGCGGTCAGAATTCTGTAATACAACCAAAATATTTGAGTAAAATAATAAGAAAGCTAAGCCAAAGGTATTAAACTCTTTACTTGGGTGTTATTGTTAAAACACTTAATTGATCAAAACTTAAATGAACAAAATATTACATGGATCAGGAACAATAAAAATACCTGATATTCATTGGCTTAATTTGGATTTGATCTAGGAAGCTAAAAGAGCTGATTAATTTCAAGGCTATAAAGATTTGAAAAGGAGATAAATATGAAGGCTTAACTAATTTATGATCCTCAACGCAATTGGTTGAGATGAGGTAGCAAGAAAACTAAAAGTTAAGATATGATGTCTTGAGTTCGAGTATCTCTCGGAGCAAAAATACTTTGGGTTGAATCAGTAATTTTTTTAAGTTGTAGGTTTCCTCCTTAGGGGGTTGAGGGTGTAATCCTGATTAAGAAACGAATAGATGAGCCGATTAAGATAATACATATCCTCTAAAGCAATGTCATATATTTGTTGTTCAAAAAAATATAAAGGATAACTATAGTACATATTTCCATTCGACATGTATAATATTATTACATAAGAGAGGATGTTATGCACGGAATTATCATGCAAAGTTGATATTATTCACGCAAGTATGAAAGAATCACGTAATAGTGAAATTATCACGCATGATAGATATTCTTGTGTGATAATTTTATCTCTGCATAATTTCATGCAAATGTAATCCTTGCGTGATAATTTCACGCAAATGTAATCCTTGCGTGATAATTTCACATCTCCACTTCATATATACGATTTGCACGAAAACACTAGTTTGTATTCTAGTTTTTCCTTTGGTGTATTGGTTAATTTTATTTGTGTTAAAATTATATATGTTTCTTTATTAATTCAACTGGATCATATACTTAGTTGTTTTTTTGTTTAATTTGTAGTGTGTATATTGGGCTGCTTATAAGGAGTATTGGGCTTGCTGTATTTAAGCTAAGGAGTTGCATTTGGGCTAAGGAGTTGAAGCTGCTTTGTGAGGTCCAGCCCAGTCCAGCTGGTGTCAAGTATTCTCGCACATGTTATAAGAAGAAATCTTCTTCTCGAAGATTCATTCATTCAGTATTCACACATACACATATCTAGGGTTTTCTCTAAACAGTTCAGGAGATTCAGTTAGAGTTCATTCATCTTCTTGTTCATACGATGGTGTTCATACGATTGTTTAGTCTGCAACACATTGTTGCAGGTTAGTTTTAATCTTGATAAGTTCTTTGTTTAGTTTCATTGTTGTTCAACAAAGTACTTATATTGATTTACTTGTATAAACTGTTGTTGATTAATAAACGATGAGATCTTGTTTAGTTAACATGGTATCAGAGCCTCGTTGCTCTTGATACATCGTTTGTTCACATAAACTCAGTTTTTCAAAAACCCTAATAGAACGAGATTTTCATGGTGATATGTTGATTTCAGATATCTTCATATGTGTTTCTGTAAAGAGGCACTAAGATCTATACTGATCTCATTTTTTGAATCTTAAACGTCGGTTTGATAATACGTGTTTAAAGTGTCAAAACCCTAAGGGCTCTTGGATCTGTGTCAGATCTATTTAGATCTGAACTATCTGAAGAACTCAGTTTTGGATAACACATTAATATCAAAACCTAGATCTAAGACTGTTTAAGTGACTTTGTTTATACCCTGGGGCTGATTCGTGTACACAATAACACTGAATCATACAAAAGTCTTCCGCTGATAAAATCGTGACAAACAACGTACTATTGGTTGTTTGAGATATTGCGTGACTCTGTGAAGCATCTCCACAAGTGGTCTGAAGGATCAGTCATTGTCATTCGGCTGTGGTTGAAGCTATATCACTGTAAGATCTCTTACTCTGTTCTGTAGCAAGTCCCTTCACTAATGAGTTTCCGTGGGAGTACTAACATACGGGAATCAACTGCCCATTAGTGTCAATACTTGGACTACAGATAAGGGTCTCTTACCTATTTCTTTCTTTGCCCTGTTATATTTTTTGATATTTGTTATATTTCTTGATATTATATCCTCTGTTGTAAATAATAGTGGTGATTGTGTGTATACTCATCTATTGGGATTGTCTGATTGATTGTGTATCTGTGCACCTGATCAGTTGTGGGGAAAAATACAACTCCCTATCTATACTTGTCTAGCCACCATTAAGAGTGGTCTTGGAATCTGGTCCCTGGATAGGCTTCGTTGTCCCTGTACCAATTGAGTTCAGGTGATTGGGTGTGTGTTTTGCTGTCATTTCTGATCTTGTGTTGTGTATATCTCTGTGGTTCTCTGATCCTGTGTTGTGTATATCTCTATGGTTGTTTGTATTTGTAAATCTGGTCTGATTCTTCCTTGTTGTGATTGTAAGTGATAATTTCTTAAATAACTCTCATCTATGGCTGAGTCTGCTATTCAAACTAGTGATGAAACACAAATTAATAACTTGGACTTTAGTAACCCCTTATATCTCCATGCAAGTGATACTAATAATCTGTCATTAATAAGTGTAAAGTTGAAAGGAACTGAAAATTATACTATTTGGACAAAGTTAATAAAGCTTGCACTATCTGTAAAGAATAAGGTAGGATTTATTGATGGAACTTGTAAAAAACAAACCAATGACCCAGTCCTTTCAAATCAATAGGAACGCTGTAATTCTGTTGTGTTATCTTGGATACTTAACTCCATATATGAGGAGTTGTATGTAGGCCAAATATTTTCCCAACTTGCATCTGATGTGTGGAATGAACTTAAAGAAACCTATAGTAAAGTTGATGGATCTGTTCTATATAACCTACATAAACAGATAAACTCTATTAGCCAAAATGGTCAATCACTATCAGATTACTATCACAAACTTAACTCTATGTGGAGACAATATGACATATTATCAGATCTACCTAACTGTACTTGTGATGCCACCATAAAAATTACAGCTCATAATCAACAACTAAAACTAATGCAATTCCTAATGGGTCTTGATGACATCTATCAGCCAATTAGAACAACTATACTGTCTAAGGAATCTTTACCCTCTGTAAAGAATGCCTTTGCTATAATTTCATCAGAAGAATCACATAGGGGAATAAATAATCAAGGAAAGACTCAAGTATCTGCTTTTGTGTCAAAATTTGTTGATAATAAAAGAAAACAAAATAAAAGCCAAGGTCAAAAGTGTTCTCACTGTAATCTGTCAGGACATACAATAGATAAATGCTATGAAATTGTAGGTTATCCTCCAAACTACAAAAGAAGTCAAATGTTCAAAGAGCGCAAACAATTCCAGTAATGTAGAAACTAGTGGTTCTACTAACTCTATCATGTCTCAACTCTTTACAGCTGAACAGATAAATAAAATCATGTCTCTTATATCTGAGCATAATCCAGTTGGGTCTCCAAAGGCTAATATGGCTGGTATGTGCCTCAATACAAATCTATTCCAATTAGCTGTTAGTTCTCATAGTTATAAAGAGATAATATCTAAGCAAAATTGGATAGTAGATTCAGGTGCTAATCAACATATGACTGTATCAACAGCTAATATGGTAAACTTATTAGATGTTTCTGAACTAAACTTGACAGTTGGTCATCCAAATGGACCAAAGCCTTAATTTCTCAAATTTGAAATCTCAAGTTAACAGATAATCTAATACTTAATGATGTGTTGGTAGTTCCTGAGTATTGTATGAATCTACTGTCTGTGAATAAAATGGCAAAAGAAAATAATCTATGGTGCTTGTTCACTGATTCTCATTGCTATATCAGGACTTAGAACAAAAGAAACTAGTGATGACTGGTAAAGCTGTAGATGGATTATATGTTCTTGATAGAGTAAACAAACAAGATGAATGCTATGTTAATAATTGTATATTTGCATGCTCTGTTTCTGCTGACTTATGGCACAGTAGGTGGGACATCCATCTGATCAAGTTTTAAATGTTTTAAAACCTGAATTAAGGTTGAGTTATAATGATTTATCCAAAAAATGTGAAATATGTCATAAATCTAAACAAACTAGAGAGTCTTTTTCAAATAGTGATCATGTGTCAACAGAAATAGGAGAATTAGTGCATCTTGATTCATGGGCCTTTAAGGTAACTAGTCATGATGGGTACAAATATTTCTTAACTGTGGTTGATGATTATTCTAGAGCAGTTTGGGTTTATATGCTAAAGTCTAAAAATGAAGTATTTCTAACATTGAAAGTTTTTTTAACTTAGTTTAGACTCAATTTTCTAAACGAGTTTAGGCTCAATTTTCTAACGAATAAGGTATGTAGAACAGATAATGGTACTGAGTTTTTAAATAATCAAGTTCAAGGATTCTTTAGTAAAAAAGGTGTCATACATCAAACTTCTTGTGCCTATACACCTCACAAAATGGAGTTGTAGAAAGAAAACATAGACATTTACTTAATTTCGCTAGATCTCTTCTGTTTCAGGGGGGGTTGCCTGTGAATATGTGGTCTGAATGTATACTTACTGCAACATATCTTATCAATCGTATTCCATCCTCTGTGCTCAATGGTTTGTCTCCATATCAGTTACTGTTTAAGTCTAAGCCCTCTCTACATCATCTTAGGAATTTTGACTGTTTATGCTTCTCTACAAATATAAATCCAGCACATAAATTTGAAAGTAGAGCACATAAGTGTGTATTAATTGGATATTCAAATAATAAAAGGGTTATAAGTTGTGGGACTTGGAAAGGAAAATCGTTATTCTCTCCCGTGATGTTAAGTTCTGTGAAGATATATATCCTTTTAAACTTAAAGAATACTTCCCTACTAATAACCAGTTCTTGAATAGCTTAAATGTGTTTGATTTTGATATTAATACTGAGAAACAGATGCCACCCAATGATGATAATGAGACAAACCTGATGACAATAGTGTTCCTTTGGCTCCTAGTACACAAGTCCTTCTGATGATTTGGAACCACCCTCTACCAGTACTGTTCATGAAACAGATATTACAAGAACAGATACTATAACGGGAGAATGGAGGTTTTGAACCAGAAGAGCTTTGTGATAGCTATGGAGAAATTGAGAATACTAATGTGTCTTATGATGAGGAAAATGTCTCTGAGGGTGATCTACTAAGGAAATCTAGTAGAAAGTCTGTCATTCCTAAAAATATAATGACTATGTGATTGAAGGAAAAGTAAAATTTGGCTTAGAAAAGGTTTTGAATTATTCAAACTTAACTTCTGAAAATTTAGTTTTGTTTCATCACTAAGTAAGAGTCATGAACCTAGGACATATAGGGAAGCATCTGTTGATCATAATTGGGTATTAGCAATGAATGAAGAAATAGAAGCTTTAATTAGGAATGAAACGTGGATATTGACTGATTTACCTAAGGGTAGAAAACCAGTTGGATGTAAATGGTTATATAAAATCAAATATAAATCAAATGGGGAGATTGAAAGATATAAAGCAAGGTTAGTTGCTAAGGGATATAGTCAAAAAGAAGGTTTAGATTTTGATAAAACATTTAGTCCTGTAGTTAAAATGGTAACAGTTAGATGTGTGATATCATTAGCTGTTCAAATGATTGGTGCTTATTTCAACTTGATGTAAATAATGCCTTCTTATATGGGTCATTAGATGAAGAGGTTTATATGACACTTCCTGAAGGATTTTTACTGATTCAAATAATAAAGTGTGTAAGTTAGTAAAATCTTTGTATGGTCTGAAACAGGCTCCTCGTAAATGGAATGAAAAACTCACCAATACTCTTTTAAATATTGGGTTTCAATAAAGTAAAAATGACTATTCTTTGTTTGTTAAAAGTGATAATAATCATATTTGCATATTGCTTGTCTATGTGGATGATATTGTGTTAACTGGGAGTTGTATAAATGAGCTTAATAAAATAACAACTACTTAGTGAGAGTTTTAAAATAAAGGATCTTGGAAAATTAAAGTATTTTTTAGGAATTGAAGTGTTTAATGTTGATGATGGTCTTGTATTATCTCAGCGAAAATATTGCCTGAACTATTGAATGACTTTGGTATGCTTGGTGCTAAGCCTGTGAGTATTCCAATTGAGTAAAATGTGATTATAACAGATAAACTAAATGCTGGTTGTGATGATTTTGAGTTAACTAATGTTACTGTATATCAGCAGTTGATAGGTAGGTTAATATATCTCACTCTTACTAGACCTGATATTGCATATACAGTGGGTTGTTTAAGTCAGTTTATGCATAAACCGCTTCAGTCTCATTTGAAAATTGCTCTTAGACTTTTGAGGTATTTGAAGAAATTACCAGGTAAAGGTAATTTGTTTTCTAAAAGCTCTGATTTTAGTCTTAGAGGCTATTCTGATGCTGATTGGGGTGAGTGTCTTACTACTCGTAGATGTGTTTCTGGATTTGTATATTTCTGGGAAATTCACTTGTATCTTGGAAAAGTAAAAAAACAACCAGTAGTGTCTAGATCATCTGCGGAAGCAGAATATCGAGCTATGGCTATTACTGGCTGGGAGTTGATTTGGTTGGTAAAATTGTTAAATAATTTAAACATATCTCAAGTTTTACCTGTGCCATTGTATTGTGATAGTAAGGCTGCAATTCTTATTTCAGCTAACCCAGTTTTCATGATCGTACAAAACATTTTGAGATAGATTTGCACTTTCTTCGTGAGAAGGTTGTTTCTGGTTTTTAAAATCATAAAAATTGATACTAATGATCAACCTGCAGATTTGTTCACAAAGGGTTTGGGTGCTCAGCAACATGATCATTTATGTTCAAAATTGCAGTTGTTTGATGTCTTCTCCAGTTGAATCAAGGGGAGTGTTAAATTATATATGTTTCTTTATTAATTCAACTGGATCATATACTTAGTTTTTTTTTTTTTAATTTGTAGTGTGTATATTGGGCTGCTTATAAGGAGTATTGGGCTTGCTGTATTTGAGCTAAGGAGTTGCATTTGGGCTAAGGAGTTGAAGCTGCTTTGTGAGGTCCAGCCCAGTCCAGCTGGTGTCAAGTATTCTCGCACATGTTATAAGAATAATCTTCTTCTCGAAAATTCATTCATTTAGTATTCACACATACACATATCTAGGGTTTTCTCTAAACAGTTCAGGAGATTCAGTTAGAGTTCATTCATCTTCTTGTTCATACGGTGGTGTTCATACTATTGTTTAGTCTGCAACACATTGTTGCAGGTTAGTTTTTGTAAAACCTCGAATTCTCCCAGAAAAACAATAAACACACGATGTCAATCTTGTGAATGCGGAATGTAAACAAGATTGGAGTAGAAGAAGATTGAATTTGATCACAAAATGATTCTCAGATTGAATAACACAACCTAGAACAGGTCTTGTGCGATTTCGCACAGTACAAGTAAGATAAATGAACAAAGCTTTATTACAAAACGAAAACTAAGCTATTTATACTAAACATCAAGTTCTCGCGCGAAAGACTTTTGCACGGCTTCCTTTCGCGCGGGACAGACTTTCGCGTGGAAGCTTCTTCGCGTGGAAACTGCTTGTTCTCGCGTGACAGCTTCAACTCGCGTGGAACAGGCTTTCGCACATGCTGTTTTCAGACTTCGTCTTCGTTCAATCTTCAAATGTTTTGCCGAGCCTTGATTAGTGTTCTACAGTTTTAATCTTGATAAGTTCTTTGTTTAGTTTCATTGTTGTTCAACAAAGTACTTATATTGATTTACTTGTATAAACTGTTGTTGACTAATAAACGATGAGATCTTGTTTAGTTAACATTTGTGTATTCAAATAGGTTAAATAATGTTAGAATAGGTGTTTGAGTCTTTATAGGTTTCTTATTGTTTAAGCATTGTTTAGTATAAATATAGTTCATTGTAAATCCGGTTGGGGAGTGTTTGAGTTATGTCATATCAAAACCTAAGGCGTATAGTAAACTATTTTTCAACCATATTTTGTAATAATCTCGACTCTTAAAACCAGCCTAAACCACCCCTATATAACCTCCCTGAGAATTAATCATGTCCATTCAAATGCTTAAATTTGACGGATGGATATAATCTTAATTATGATCAGTTACAACTTAATTTTTTGTTTTGTAGCAGTTTTGTAACTCCTGTAGTTCCCACTCACTACAACTTCCATTTCTCCACTCTTTTAATCAAAGTTGAACTCTAAAACCCAAATCAAAGTCATTTTTAAGCACCGTCAAAGATGAATCACCGTTCAAATCGAAACATAGATTAAAGTCGTGTTCAACAAACAAATGTATCTGACTTAATCTATTTCTAGGTGATTCATTTGTGTTAATTTATATTAAAATTTTGTTAAAATGTGTCAATTTAATGTTTCAGATATGTTTCACAAAGTTTGGGTTGTTAATGTTTGATTGTTTATACTGCTAAAGGCAAATCTCTTTGATATCTCTCTCAAATCTCCATCACTTTAAAGCTTCTCTCATACTAGAATCATTATAGGTAATCCCAAGGTGTACACGAAGTAACGAACCTATAAACAAAGAAAACAAGCAAGAGAACGAGAAACTAAAGGGTTTAAATCCATTTTTAATTATATGAAATATCAAAGTTTTGATGTGATATTGGTGTTGCATATCTTATGAAAATATGATCTTGATATAAATATTCCTGTAGAAGACTAATCAAGGCTCGGCAAAATATTTGAAGATTGAACGAAGACGAAGTCCGAAAACAGACTGCATATGCGAAAGCTTCTGTCACGCGAGAAGCAGATCTCACGCGAAGAAGGTCTCCACGCGAGAGATTAATGCCGCGCGAAACCTTGTTCCACGCGAAAAGCTTGTCGCGCGAGAAACACTGTTTAGTATAAATAGCTTTGTTTCGTTTTGTAATTAAGCTTTTCGTTCATTATCATTCTGTACTGTGCGAAAATAGCACAAGACCTTTCATAGGTTGTTTGATTCAATCAAAGAAGCAATTTATGTTCAATTCAATCTTCTCTTCTATCCAATCATGTTTACATTCCGCATTCACGTGATTGAGATCATGTGTTATTGATTTCTGGGAGATTTCATAGGTTTTACAATGGTATCAGAGCATTAGGCTCTAGAACCACGATTTGGAAGAGATTTGGATTGAGTTTTACTCGAATTTGAAGAAATTCATTATTGATCACTTTAGATTCTGATATGGAGATGTTATTCTACTCGATTTTGGAGGATTTGGACTGATTTGGACCGATTTGAACTGAATTAGTGGACTTTAAGTGAATTTTAATCAAAATTAAGCTTAAAATTGACCTAAATTCATTAAAATTGGATTAAAATGGGTTCAATCAGACATATTCATTGATTTGGAGGTGGTTTTCGCTTGAACGAACTGTTGGAGATTCGTTTTCTGCACGAAATTGACTATTTTCGCGTGAAACTGAGGGTTTTCGCGTGCGAAAAACTGCTGTTTCGCTCAGACAGTTTTTTCACCTTTTTGTGCGATTTCGCATGAAAAGGTATCTTGGAAATTCGCACGAACTGCTTTCTCGCGCGAAAGGTTGTGTCGCGCGAAACCTCTCTCGCACTACTTCTTGTTTCGCACGAAACCTGATTTTTGCCTTTCTGATCACTATGGCTTCAACAACACTGAATTTGAAGCATCTTACTGCTTCACTTCATCTAGACACGGAAATTGGTACTGGTAACAAGCCACCGAGGCTTCTCTGTGAAGATGATTATACTGATTGGGCTTTCCGATTTGAGAGATATGTTATTTACACGGAACCGAAGATGTGGAGATCAATTCAGTATGGTCCTTACATTCCGTTGTATAAAAATGATAAAGGAGAGATAGTTCAGAAACCTGAACACTTGTGGACGAAGATGACATCAAGAGGTTGGAACTTGATGATAAAGCTTATGCTGCCATCACTATGGCATTGACTACTGAAATTTCACAAAGTTCAAGAGTTCAGGGGTGCTAAGGTATTATGGGATGCTCTGGAGTCTCAGATTATGGGCAACAAAGACATGAGAGAGAGCAAAAAGGATATGTTGAATCAAGAATTCAACATGTTCAATCATATTGTTGGTGAAGAGCTGGAAGTTCAGATGGCCAGGTTTGTTAGACTGGTAACAAAAATGAAGAGTGCGGGTATTACTCTGGAACCCATCACCGTGAACAAGAAGTTGCTCAATTCACTTCCATACAGTTGGAATAACACTGTACATTGATCAAGAGAACCAAAGACTTGTATACTCTTCAGTTGACTGATTTCATTTCAACTATCAAGTCTTATGCTATGGATGATAAGCAGCGAGCTGCTAATCATCTCAGTTATCTGGGTGCTGAAGGAACTGCTCTCTATGCAAAGATGGCTAGTAATCCGAATTACTATGTCAGTTATACACAAATGTGTCAGCAACAACAATCTGGAAGTGCAGCATCTTCTTATATGCAACCAGCAGTAAACCATCAAGTTCATGTTCCAGCTGCTCAACACTATTCCCCATCATCCATCAACAAGTCTCTCAATCTCAAGATTCTCATAGTGGTCAACATGCTTTGTTGCTACCACTAATCCATCAAAGCAAACTGTTCAGATTGCTGAGGAGCATCTTGCTCTTTTCACCACATTCATGTCAAGTTATGAAGCTTTCATGGCCGGAAGACTTACTGCTCCAAATGTATTGGTTGATGATCTTCAACAAGTCAATCCTGATGATGTTGAAGAGAATGACATCAAATATCAAATGGCCATGGTAGTTTACAGGGCTAAGAATTTTGCCAGACGAACTGGGAGGAAAATGTTTGGCGTCAACAACTCTAGAAAATCGGTTTCGACAAGTCTAACCTGAGGTGTTACAACTGTGACAAACCAGGTCATTTCGCCAGAGAGTGTACTGAACCAAAGACTGGTCAAACTGAAGGCCCAAGAAGATGGTGACTGTGGAGATGGAGCCGAAGAAAGACAAAGCAAGTACTTCTGGTGGTACTAAAGCATTAGTTTCTCAAACCAATGCTGAATATGATTGGTCAGATCAAATGGAAGCCCTTGATCTACATTTGTCTACTGCATTTATTGCAAAGATTGTTCCAGAACCAGAAGAAGAAGAAAATCTGTTTGCTGAATTCGTGTCTGATGATTTGTTGGAGGGTTTGTTTGCTACAGTGGAAGAAGAGAGGGAGAAAGTTGAAGTAGAGAAAGTGAATACTGAACGAGAGGTTGAGAAAGTTAAAGAAAAGGAGACAGTTGAGAAGAAAGATCAGGTTGAGAAGGTTGCTGAAGAAAAGAGTGTGATTGAAGAGTACACTGTCGAGCCTCCAGTCAAAAGCTCATGTGTTTATCCAAAGACTGTTGATGTTGCTCCAGTGAAGAACCAGCTGATGAATTGAAAGCATTCATGGTCAAGAAGGTAGAAGAGGCTGAAGGAGAAACTTCTGAACCCAAGGTATATGATGGTTTGTGCAAAAATTCATGTGTTGAGAAAGTTCAAAAATACAGAGTTCACAATGAGAGCCTGATAATGGAAGTTGAAAAACTTCAGTATCAAGCTCGCAAACACAAGTCAAATGAAAAGATTTTTAAAGAAAAACTTGAAGGTTTAAACAAAACATATATAAGTTAAAATTAAATCTTCATGATAAAGAATGTACTAATAATGATTTGACAAATAGAAACAATGAACTCGCTTTAGAAATTAATAGACTTAACAGTGAATTAGCCACGGCTAAATTGACTGTTGAGAAATTTAAACTTTCATCAACAATGGTTGAAGGAATAATCAAGTCACAAATGAATCAGAAGATCAAAGGAGGAAAATGTGGTGTTGGGTTTTCTAACATTGCTCCTCCAATTAATCATGATTATTCATGTTTACCTTCATCTGATAACATTTGTGATTCTGATATGGTCTATGGGATTGGTTTCTCTCCATCTCAAGACTTAAAACCTTCAGTCAAATTAAATTTATCTGTTGATCCTATCATAGTACCCAAACCTAAACAATCAACTGAAAACTTTTGTGCAGATAAATTGAAGGTGGATGGGTTGGTTGAAGAATGGGAGAGTGATAGTGAAGGAGAACATGAGAGAGAAAATTTGAAAAATAAGATTGTAAAAGTTTTACAATCTGATTGTAAACAAACTTTGTATGGAAATGAAAAGTTGGTTAATTTGAATGAGGTTAAATCTAATAGTAAATATAATTTGAATGCAAATCAAATAGTAAATCAGAAAGAAAGAATTGAAAAGGATTTTAAAAGTAGATTTGTTTCAAAAGGTTTAATTGAAAATGAAGAACATATTTTTAAAGAAACGAATTCTCGATTCTTTAAAAATAAACTTCATTATAATGCTAACCTTGTGAATCAAGATGTTTGTAGCCCAGATTTGCAAGTGAATAATTCTTCTGCATTCAATCTGAAAATTCAAAAGCCTGGTCCTTCTCCAGCACCAATCCGTATATCTAAGCCTGGTCCTCCTCCAGCAAATTCAAAGTCTGGTCCCACTCCAGCAGAATCAAAGACTGTTCCTAGTCCAACACCACCAATTCCAAAAGTCAAAACTGCCAAATCTCCAATCCAAAGTGGTCATAATTTTTCGATTTCCTCAAATCTGCAAAAGATGAATTTGCAACTGTCAAACATGGTAAAGATTCGAGAGACTGTGGAGAAAGTTAAACCTAGTCAATCTGACTTTGGTTTTTATGACAATTTTCATACTTGTCATCCACTGTTTGTTTTCCACACACAACAAAAGATGTTATCAGTGTGGAAACACAAATCATTTGGCAAACAATTGTCCTTTTCGACAAAAATCATTAAGTAAACAAAGATTTCATAATTCTATTTCTCATAATAGAAAACTGTTTTCACTCGTGGAAAATTTTCAAATAATATGAAATCAAAGGTTGTTAATGATTTTAATGTCAAACGGGATAAGAATTTGACTAATGATGTAAAGGAAAATGTCAAGATTAAAAGCATAAATGAAAAGAATGATGTTCAAACAAAATATAATAATATCAAATCATTTTGTCTTGCTGCAACACATAATGTGCTCAAGTCATGTTTGACTTGGGTACCAAAAACTAAGTAATTTTGTTACTTATGCAGGGACAACCGCAAAAGGCTATTGAAAGTCTATGGCATGTAGATAGCGGTTGTTCAAGACATATGACTGGGAATTTATCATTACTACAAGATGTTCAGTCATATAACAGAGGAAGAGTGATTTTTGCGGGAGACAAAGGAGGACGTATAACAAAACGTGGTACAGTTACAAACGGCGTCCTTAGTTTTGAGAATGTTAATTTTGTTGAGGAATTAAAACATAACCTGTTAAGTGTGTCTCAAATCTGTGACAAACAATATTCTACACACTTTACGAACAAAGAATGCTTAATCTTAAAACCAGGTTTTGTTGCTCCAGATGAATGGATTTTGATGAGGACTCCGAGAGACAATGACACATATCTTCTTGATATGCATTGTTCTAATTCTTTGGTAACAGCTTCTTGCTTACTATCCAAAGCCTCGGAGAATGATTCCATGTTATGGCATCGTCGATTAGGACATGTCAATCTTAAAAACATGAATAAACTTGTACGTGGAAATCATGTTATTGGTTTACCTGAAAAAGAATTTCAATTAATTGAACATTGTTTGTCATGTTCAAAGGGTAAACAACATAAACTTCCTCACAAACCAGTTGCACACAACTCAGTCGAATCAATCTTACAACTCTTACACATGGATCTTTTTGGTCCAGTAAGTGTTTTAAGTTTGGGTCGAAGATCTTACTGTCTGGTTGTTACTGATGACTTTTCTAGATTTACTTGGGTGTTTTTCTTAGCATCTAAGGATGAAACTCCACACCTTTTGATCAAGTTCATTACTTTGGTGGAGAATCAGACAGAGAAAAAGGTAAAATGCATCAGAAGCGACAATGGGACAGAGTTTTGCAATCAAACTCTGAATGAGTTTTGTGAATCCAAGGGAATTGCCAGACAATTCAGTGCTGCTAGCACTCCACAACAGAATGGAGTTGCAGAAAGAAGAAATAGAACATTGATTGAAGCTGCTAGAACGATGATCTCTGCTGCCAAATTACCTTTGTTCTTTTGGGCTGAAGCAGTAAATACTGCATGTTATGTTCAGAATCGTGCTTTAATCAACAAAAGATTAAATAAGACTCCTTATGAAATATTTTATAAACACAAACCCAAAGTTAAATATTTTAAAGCCTTTGGTTGTTGTTGCACTTTGTTGCATACAACTGAATCTAGTTCAGAATTTTCTGAAAAGGCTGATGAATATTACTTTGTGGGATATGCTGCCAATAAGGTTGCATATCGTGTTTATAATAAAAGAACTAGACAAATAATCGAGTCATTTAACATTGATTCGCACGAGCTTAACATAACTGATGCAGGTTCAGCTCCTTCATGGGTTTATGATTATGAATCTTTGTTCATAAATTTTAAAATTTCTAAACCTTCATCTGCAGATTCTACTTCTCCAGCAATCTCCTTGGAAAACAAAATAATTGAGGAACTTCCATCTTTGATATCTGATGATTCTGCTATAGCTTCATCATCCAAAGATATTCCTACAGCTTTTGTACCAGTATCTGCCTGTTCTGATTCATTAGATGTTCCTTCAGAACAAATTCCTACTCAGGAGCTGGAAGAATCTTTGAGTTCTCCATTATCTTCATCTTCTTCAGAAACTATACGTACACCGATAGAAATCATTCAAGTTCCATTTGAAGAATCTCCAAATGTGTCTACTGATTCTGAAACTCCTATTTCAGATGACACACTTGAAGAAACTATTGTGTATCAATCTCAACATTCTGAAGAGGTTATTGATAATGCTGAACATATTACTAATTTGGAAGATGGAATGGTTGCAGATGAGATTCCTCAATTAAGAATACATAAAACTCATCCCACTGAAGCAATCATTGGTCCGTTGCACGAAGGTGTAATTACCAGAAGTCGATCAGGGGCAATCAACACATGTCTATATGCTTGCTTTCTATCACAAATAGTGCCCAAGAATATGGAAATGGCACTCAAAGAAAATAGCTGGATAGAAGCAATGCAAGATGAGTTGATGCAATTCAAGAAGCTCAATGTTTGGCATCTTGTTGAACTTCCAAAGGATAAGCTTCCGATTGGAACAAAGTGGATTTTTCGAAACAAGACGGATGAAAAAGGTGTTATAGTTCGGAATAAAGCACGTCTTGTGGTGCAGGGATTTTATCAAGTTGAAGGATTGGACTATGAAGAAGTGTATGCTCCAGTTGCAAGACTAGAAGCAATACGCATATTCTTAGCCTTTGCTTCATACATGAACTTCAAGGTGTACCAGATGGATGTTAAGACTGCATTTTTATACGGAGAAATGAAAGAAGAAACCTATGTTTGTCAGCCTCCAGGATTTGAAGACCCAGATTATCCTGATTATGTATACAAGTTGGATAAGGCACTATATGGTTTACATCAAGCACCTCGTGCTTGGTATGCAACTCTGACTGAACATTTGCTTGCAAATGGTTATTCAAGAGGTGCAATTGATCAAACCTTATTCCTACGAAAATCAGGCGATGATATCATTTTGGTTCAAATCTATGTCGATGATATCATTTTTGGCTCTACAAATGAAAGTATGTGCACGGAGTTTGAAGCAGTGATGAAGAAGAAATTTGAGATGAGTTCCCTTGGAGAAATTTCCTTTTTCTTGGGTATTCAAGTTACTCAATCTGATACTGGTATTCTCATCCATCAAGAAAAGTATGTTCAGACTATTCTTGAGAAATACAAGTTTCAAGATTCCAAAGTAGCTCCAACTCCAATGGCTTCTCGTCCTATTCTTACTCCAGATCCATTATGAGAATCAGTTGATCAACATCTTTACAGATCGATGATTGGTTTCCTTATGTATCTCACTGCAAGCAGGCCGGATGTCATGTTCCCTGTTTGTCAGTGTGCCCGCTATCAAAGTGATCCAAAGGAATCACACACGAAAGCTGTCAAGCGGATTTTCAAGTATCTCAAGGGTCAACCCAAACTTGGTCTTTGGTATCCTCGAAATTCCGATTTCAATTTATTTGCTTATACTGACAGTGATTATGATGGTTGTAACTTAGACAGGAAATCGACCACAGGAGGATGTCAATTCTTGGGTAACCGACTTATTTCTTGGCAGTGTAAGAAGCAGAACACTGTATCCACATCCACTGTCGAAGCTGAATATGTGGCTGCTTCGAGCTGTTGTTCCCAGCTTGTCTGGATTCAGCAACAACTTCTCAATTATGGTCTCAACATTTATGACACACCAATTGGTGTGATAACACGGCAGTTCTAAACATCGTGAAAAATCCCATTCAACACTCAAAAACTAAACACATTGACATCCGCATCCATTTTATCCGCGACTGTTTTGATCGTAAACTTATTCATCTAAAACAAGTGCCGTCAACTGAAAATATCGCTGATTTATTTACCAAGGCATTTGATCATTCTCGATTTGATTTCCTTGTGCAATCATTGGGAATGATTAACTTTGGATAAATTGGTTTAATGAATCTTCACATAAAGATTTTCATTTTTTAATAAAGAATAAAATTGCAATTGTTTCTTTTCTTAAAAGGACAATCACAATTTTAGGGGGAGAAATAAAAAAAACAAATTCTGAAAAATATTTTTGGTCTTAGGGGGAGTTAAGATCAAAGGATTGCCAAAATCAAAAGAAGAAATTTTCATAATTACATGAGAAATGATATTACAAAGTTCTACAAAGTCTAAGTACTTTCAAAGGCTTAAATACGAATAGACTTGGATTATGTTTGATATGTCGATAGGCTTTGCTTTCAGAACTGAAAAGATCATAATTGAGTGATTGCACTTGAACTAAAGAAATATGATTTAGTGGGGAACATATCAGGATTCTGTGCAAAAAATACTCTAACACAGACTGAGAGATATAATCTTGTCATACTCAAGCCTGTATGTGATTGATTCAGTGATTATTATAACTATATATATATATATATATATAAGGATAAAATACAAAAGGAAACAAAAGGAAAAAAAACACAAAAAGAAAATAATTGAGTAAAAAGATGCCAAACAGGAAAAGGCCATATAGGATATAAGATGCCAAGAAGCACAACAAATCAAAGATATGTCTAAAAGACATACATACTATATGGTATATATTTTCTATTTTGAGAATAGTTTTTAACTTTGGAAGGCAAAATCGAAAGATGGGGCATGTAAGTCCGGATGGCTTGTAAGTCCTAAACATCTTGAGAGGGCAGACATAAGTCCGAATGGCTGTCAGTAAGTCCTTAAACTTGTTAATATTCCGGGTTAAGAAATATTTCTCAGGCTAGTTATGCTCAAATAGTTATATTTAGGAATACAATAAATGGTATCACTGATCATCAATGCATGGTTTAAGTCAAATTAGGGTGACTTGAAAATCTCGATAGTGTCTTGAAGGATAATAATTACTTTACAGAAGTTCTGATTATGGGATCCACTGACTTATTTTAAATAAACACAAATATGATATATATCACTCATTATGTTTCTGAGTAAAACCTGAAGTATAAGTTTAAAAGGACAAATTATATTGACAATCAACTTAACCAGTTATTTTAAATAAAGCCAGACAGAGTCTTAACTTGACAAAGAACTATATGATCTCATTATGAAAATTCTTATACAAAAACAAGCAAATCCGATCTTGATTCTTTAATTATTTTCATTCTTTGTTATTTTGTATGAATGTGTTTGTTTTTATTTCAATTTTATAGTGTTTTATTTTTAGGACAAATAAATAACAAGAAATTTTGAAAATTGAAGATTCATTAAATTAATTGGTCACTTGGTAAATAACATTTTAGGTTGACTTAATTCATTGAAAATAAAAGATTGAAAGTTGTGTAAAAATAAAAGGGATTTTAAAAGTTGAATTTTTTTCTTGAAAAACACTGTTTCGCGTGCGAAAGGTAAACCACACGCGAAAAGGTAGTTATTGCGAAAAGGCGTTTCGCGTGACTTGTCAGGGGTATAAAATTCACAGTGTTCAAGACGAAATCACTTTTCGCCTAAATCACACCCGAAAACCACTTTCGCATATCATCCGAAAAGCCCTTTCGCTTGCACTCAAACCTTCAAATCAGAAATCATTTCACTCCTGCTTGTGATTTTGTTCATTATTTCGATCTTACTACTCTCACAGTGAGATTCAAAGGTATAACATGTTTGAAGGGTTACTGTAGATATGAAATGTTAAGAGGAACTTAACATCTTTGACATAAAATCTTAATAACAGGACTTAAAAGATGAAATTGATTAATGAAATCAACATAATAGTCTTAGGCGACAGCAATGATATGGATTTCATTGATTAATAACTTGTTTTGATATGTTAATTTGACATTTGTATTGTGCGAATCGCACAAAAGAAATGAACGGACGCGAAAAGGGGTTGTCGCGTGAACCTGGTTCTCGCGTGAACTTTGGTTTCGCGTGAAATACAAATTTTGCTTGAACCTAGTTTTCGCAAAGTGCTTTTGCGTGAATGATAGTTTCGCATGTTGTCGCTTGAATTACAAATGTAGCATATTGTCCATTTTCGCATGTGATGGTTTTCGCATAACAGAAAGCTTTAAAAATTCTAAGTGTTGTTGTTGTTGTGTATTAAATAGATTTTTACACAGTAATCTTTAATTGCTAAACTTTAAGTGTAATACACGTATTCACCTGTGACTTAGTTTTAATTGGTGAATTGTTCTTAAGTGTTCTACTTTTTAAAGTGTAAAAGGACTCAAAAGATAAAATGTTCTAAGTGTAGAAATTTCATTCGGCATAATTAAGTTATATTAAAAATGTTCTAATCTTGATTTTGTTTTACAATGCAGATGGCTAATATGATGTTCAAAGCTAGTCACAACTGTATAGCTTACTTAGATGAGGTTCCTGAAGGAAAAGAGCTGTTCAATTCTATGATTGAGGGGCTGAAGAACTCAAGGATTGTTTATGCTATTTCTGCTGATCCAGCCATCTATTCCGAATTGATAGATTCTTTCTGGAGCACTGCTGCTCTAGAAAAGGATCAAGCTGGAAACCAGATTATCACAGCCACTGTAAAGGATAAAAGGGTGACAGTTTCTCAAGCCATACTGTAAGGCCCCATTCCTGGGCACCTCACAGTTGGTCATTCACAGCATAAAACTTACATAACATAATTTTAAGCAGCGGAATTATTTAAACAAAATCATCCGTTCATTTAAAACACTGTTGTTAAGCAATACAATCTAGTTTCTAAGTCACAAAATATTAATTGAATGAATTACAAAACAACAGTATCGTTAAAACATAATGGATGTCAGTCTTGCCCGCCTAGTAGCCACCCCGTGTGCCATCCTCAGCAACCTGTCACCTGCCAACTGGAAAATACATAAAAGTCAACATTGCTGAGTGAGTTCTAGTTTTGTAATTAAAATACTTTACTTTTCATTCCAAAACGTTAGTTATACATATGTGATCACACATCGTACGTACACGTAGGTAATTTCATTATTATCTTCATCATTCGTTCATTAGTTTTCATTCGTGTACCATTTATCGTTCTCATCCACATTCGTACATACATTCTTTTCATTCATTCATACGTTCTTTAACTTTCATTCGTCAAGCATGCAAAACTCTAAGGGTCACCTTTCTTCTCTGCCCTCATGGTTCCAACCCATGAGCCGACAAAGCATATCGTATCCGTCTGGTGCCCCTATGGCTCTCAGTCCATAGACCGACACCTGGTGCCCCTATGGCTCTCCGTCCATAGACCGACACCTGGTTGCCCCTATGGCTCTCTGTCCATAGACCGACAACCTGGTTGCCCCTATGGCTCTCTGTCCATAGACCGACAACCTCGTTGCCCCTATGGCTCTCTGTCCATAGACCGACAACGTCTCATCCGGGGTCACGTTAACCCCATGAGTGATCGTCACCACTCCTGCTGTAACAACTATCCCGTGACAGGTCACAAAGACACTGCCCCGTTGTTCTTAAGGCAACTATGGCTCACTGTCCATAATCTACCATAAGGCTCGTAATAGGCCTAGTTACTAGAACCAAGCACCATTTCCAAGACTTCATAACCGTCAATTCCATCTCGTGACCCTTAGACCATGCAAGACTTTCGTTCATTCATTTATGCATGTATTCATCATCATTCTTCTTTTCGTTCATTCGTAATACATGCATTCATCATCATGTTCCTCTTTCATTATCTTTCACTTTACGTTACATAATACTTCATTAGTTCATTCTCGTTATTCGTAAAGTTTCGGAAAGATAAGCATACACAATTACAAGGAACATACACACTCATCATACATTCATCATCATACATTCATCATCATACATTTATCATCATACATAGCATCATACCATACTTAACAATATTTTATTTATAATATTGTTAACAATAATAATATATACACTGATAATAATATCAGTAATAACAAGGGTTAATCATAATCATCATTACATGCACGAAACATCATCATTTATTAACCCTAGTCAACCCTGGTCAAAACCTCGAACTTCGGAATTACAGGAAATTTCTGTAAAATTCTAAGTATTCTGGGCGTTTTAGCCCTGTTGGGCGTATAAGCCTTCTGGGCGTATGAGCCCTGTTAGGCGTAAGAGCATTGCTGGACTTTTCATCTTATACTTAGAATTTATCATCTGGTCATACGACCACACTGTTGGTCGTATGAGCACTATTGGTCGTACCATCCCTAGACTTAGAAATATGTTCTGATCATACGACCACACTGTTGGTCGTATGAACACTAGTGGACTCATCATCATACTTAGAAAAATATCACTTGGTCATACGACCACACTGTTGGTCGTATGAGTCCTATTGGACTTAACACTTAGAAAAATTCACTTGGTCATACGACCACACTGTTGGTCGTATGAGTCCTGTTAGACTCTTCAACACTTAGAAAAATATATCACCTTGTCATACGACCACACTGTTGGTCGTATGAGCACTATTGGACTCATCAACTTGTACTTATTTAATCTAAGTCCCAATTTCAGATATATTAGTAACCTGTTCATGGGTATAATTCATAGTCCAAGTCCCAAATACCATAATGCCTAGTTCTAAACATATACACATGATTCTAGGCATAAATCTAACATAAACATAAACATACATACATTCATTTCATACGGGTATCAACCCAAATTTTATAAAAACATACTTACATGCATTTTCCAGCCCCAAAACGTGTAAAACAGGTAAAAAGAGGTCTAGAAACTCACCTTAGTTGTTTCAAATCTTAAGACTCTTCACCCGAGCTCCTTTAATCGATTCTAACACCTGGAAACCTTCTAAACACACATTTGGAACACATAAAACACAAATATGCATTTAACCGAGGCTAAGGTTGCCAAGAACAACTCAATTTCACGATTTCTTACCTGGAATTCGAATCCTTCTTGAATGTCCTTCTCAACCCGAAGCTTCTTCTTCTTTCTCTCTCTCTAAAAGTTGAATGATAGATGTTATGCAGAGGGTAATGGGCGGCCATGCCACCTTTTTACCAACCTTATAAGATTTTTATTCATTTTACACTTTGGTCCTCCAACTTGGGTTGACTTCCCTTTTCCTCCTTTTCTCTCTCTTTATTCCTTTATTTCTTTAAGAATTACGGGTGTTACAAGTCCAGCCCCCTTATATAGGTTTCGTCCCCGAAACCTGTTATTCCTCAAACAGATGTGGGTAGTGTTGTCTCATCTCTTCTTCAGTCTCCCACGTAGACTCGGATCCCTTCCGGTGCTTCCACTGTACACGCACAAGAGGAACCACTTTATTCCTCAACCTCTTTTCTTTACGATCAATGATTGCCACTGGTTGCTCCACGTAGTTGAGCCTCTCATCCACCTCAATATCCTCCAGTGGTACAACCATGTCTTCATCAGCTAAGCACTTTCTTAGATGAGATACATGGAATGTGGGATGAATTCCACTTAACTCATCTGGCAGCTCAAGTCGATAGGCTACCTCTCCTACTCGTGCGACAATTCGGAAAGGTCCTATATATCTCGGGCTTAGCTTACCTCGTTTCCTGAATCTAATGATCCCTTTCCAGGGCGAGACCTTCAACATTACTCGGTCACCAACCTTGAACTCTATCGGTCTCCGCCTCTTGTCAGCATACGACTTTTGCCTATCTTTCGCCGCCTTCATGAAGGCTTTGATCTTTTCTAATTCTCAGTCGTTGCTTCAATCACCTCAACACCTCCCAGTTCCTTCTGCCCAATGTCTCCCCAACATACGGGCGTCCTACATCTCCTACCGTATAGCATCTCGTATGGTGGCATGCCAATACTGGCATGATAGCTATTGTTGTACGAGAATTCTGCTAACGGCAAGTGATCATCCCAACTTCCTCCAAAATCGATCACGCACGCCCGAAGCATGTCTTCGAGTGTTTGGATCGTCCTCTCAGACTGACCGTCTGTCTGAGGGTGATATGCTGTACTAATGTGTAGTCTCGTCCCCATTGCATCGTGAAATCTCTTCCAAAACTTGGAGGTAAACCGGGTGTCACGATCAGACACAATAGACACCGGTACACCATGACGAGCTACAATTTCTTTGATGAACAGATCCGCAAATCTTTCAGATGAGTACGTTTCGCGGATCGGTAGGAAGTGGGCACTCTTTGTCAAGCGGTCAACTATCACCCATATGGCATCGTACCCTTTTGGGGTACGTGGTAATTTCGTATGAAGTCCATGGTGATGTGCTCCCACTTCCACTCGGGTATATCCAACGGTTGGATCTTCCCGTAGGGCTTCTGGTGTTCCGCCTTCACTTGTAAGCAAGTCAAGCACTTACTTACGTACTCCACTACGTCGCGTTTCATACCCGGCCACCAATAGTCTTTCTTCATATCGTGGTACATTTTGGTAGCACCGGGGTGAATGGAGTATCGGGTCTTATGGGCCTCGTCCATAATTCTTCCACGTAGATCCCCGTATCGAGGAATCCACATTCGCCCAAATCGGGTCCTAACACCAAGAGTGTTCTCACCCAATTCCGTAACTAGACCTCTCATCCTTTCGGAGTTAAGACGATCTTCTTTCAAAGCCTCGTCTTGGAACTCCTTAACCTGTGTCATCACATCGGGGGTCATGATCAGCTGATAAGCCTTCACCCGAATCGGCTCAGGCCGTTCCTTTCGGCTAAGGGCATCGGCCACCACGTTGGCCTTGCCCGGATGGTAATGGATTTCGCAGTCATAATCCTTTATGAGCTCCAACCATCGCCTTTGCCTCATGTTTAAATCTTTCTGCTCGAAGAAATACTTCAAGCTTTGTGGTCTGTGAAGATAGTGCACTTCGTCCCGTATAGATAGTGCCGCCATATCTTCAACGCAAAAACTACCGCAGCTAGTTCTAGATCGTGTGTGGGATAGTTGACTTCGTGGGTCTTCAGCTGTCGAGATGCGTAGGCTATCACCTTTCCACGTTGCATCAACACACAACCTAGCCCAGAATAAGATGCATCCGAATAGACCACTAAGTCTTCATTTCCCTCGGGCAAAGTCAAAACAGGAGCTTGTGTCAGTCTTGCCTTCAACTCCTCAAAAGCCGTCTCCTGCTCTCGGCCCCACACGAATTTCACATCCTTACGAGTCAATTTTGTCAAAGGTGAGGCTATCTTTGAAAAGTCTTGAATAAATCTCCTATAGTAGCCCGCCAACCCCAAGAAGCTACGAATCTCGGATGGCGTCTTTGGTGACTTCCATTACATCACGGCCTCAACCTTTGCTGGGTCCACCATTATTCCTTCGCATTTACCACGTGACCCAGAAATTGCACCTCGCGTAACCAGAAAGCACATTTGGAGAACTTTGCATACAGTTTCTCCCTTCTCAAAGTCTCCAACACTTCCCAAATGTGACCGGCATGCTCTTCTTTGCTTCTTGAATAAATCAGAATATCATCGATGAACACAATTACTGATTTATCTAACATTGGCCGACACACTCGGTTCATCAAATCCATAAAAGCAGCTGGCGCGTTAGTTAGACCAAATGACATAACGAGAAACTCATAGTGTCCATAACGCGTACGAAAAGCTGTTTTAGGAATGTCCTGCTCCTTTACCTTCAATTGATGGTAGCCAGATCGAAGATCTATCCTCGAGAACCAACTGGCACCCTGGAGCTGGTCGAACAAGTCATCGATTCTCGGTAACGGATACCGATTCTTTACCGTTAGCTTGTTCAACTCACGGTAGTCGATACACATTCTCATGCTACCGTCCTTCTTCTTCACAAACAAGACCGGAGCACCCCAAGGAGAGATACTCGGTCTAATAAGCCCTTGTCAAGCAACTCCTGCAGTTGCTCCATCAACTCTTTCATCTCCGTCGGAGCCAAGCGATACGGTGCTTTTGCGACAGGTTGAGCACCCGGTATCAGGTCGATCTGGAATTCGATCTCTCGGTCAGGTGGCAATCCCGATAAGTCTTCGGGAAACATGTCCGGAAAGTCACGCACAACTGGTACATCAGATAGTTGTGGTGTTGGCGTCTCTACATTCTTTACATAACATAAGTAGGCGCTACATCCGCGCCTCATACACTTTCCCGCCACCGCCATCGAGATCACCTTCGGCATCGTTGTAACCCGATCGCCATATATTGTCACCGGACTTCCGTCAGTCGCCGTCAGCCTAATCATCTTCTTTCGGCACACGATATTCGCTTCGTAGGTTGCTAACCAATCCATCCCTAACACTACATCGAATCCTCCTAGGGGCATCACATGTAATTTGGCAGCAAACCTATGGCCTTCTAACTCTATGGTACAGTCCTCTATCACGTCAGTAACTCTAGTGGACTTACCAATAGCGGTTTCTACATCAAAGGGCTCATCAATGCATTTACTACTAGCAGACAATTTATCACAGAAAGTGGCAGAAATGAAACTCCTACTAGCACTAGAATCAAATGACACAGAAGCAAGAGTTTGATTTACTAGAAACGTACCTGACACAACATCGGGGTCCGTCCTAGCCTCCTCTCTGGTCATAGTAAAAGCTCTGGCGCTCGTCTTCTGCCCCTCAGTCCCTGCCACCTTCTTTCCTCCGGAACTCTCAGCCCTCGACTTCTTGCAATCTTTACTCATGTGCCCCACTTCACCACAGTTGAAACACCTCGCAGCCTTACAGTCTCTAGCCATATGACCGGATTTCCCACACCTGAAACAGACGTTTAACCCCCATCTACATTCACCACCGTGCTCCTTACCACACTTGTCACACCTTTTGGGTCCCGAGCTTGATGACCCCACCCTACGGTTATCCCTTCTCGCCTTCTTGTTATTCGGGGTAAAGCCACCACGCCCGAACCGCTTTCCATTCCAGTTTCGGTCACCACCGGCCTTCTTTGATTCCACCACCATCACTTCCCTCTCGTCATAGAGCCTCCCAGCTAAGTCTACTGCCGACCTAAAGGTGCTTGGTCGGGCAGTAATCAAGTGTCTGCGGATATCAGCTGGCAGTCCCTGAATGTACCGGTTAATCTTTCGGGATACCGGTGTCACTTGATCCGGCACCAGCCTCGCCATTTCATTGAATTTGGTAGTGTATTGCTGGTGTGTCATGGTTCCCGCCTCGAGTTGTAGGAACTCCCTCTCGACCTTATCAAGTTCTCTGTGAGGACAGAATTCCTCAATTACTAGCTTCTTCAACTCGGACCACTTCATTTTCCCGATGGCCCTGGAACCCTCAGCTTGGACAATATTGTCCCACCAGCATAGTGCTGAGTCAGTAAAGGAGTGGGTGGCAAACTTCACCTTCTGATCCTCACGGCACTCGCTGATCTCGAGTACCGCTTCCATCTCCCTTACCCATCGTTGAACGGTTGCAGCAGTGCCATTGCCATCGAAAGTCGGGGGCTTACACCTCTGAAATGCCCCGTAACTGCACCCCTTGGTCGTCACCCCTACTACATCATCTCTTTCCTCATCAGATATTACTATCTCAGGATCCGGTCGTTCCTCTTCTTCCTTGCTCTCCTTTTCAGTCGACCCTCTCCTGTCCTCCTTTTCCTTCCTTTCCTCGTTCCTTATAGCCCGAATAACATCGGTCACTACAGATGGCATAACTGCCTGTAGGACCTGGTGTACCTCATCAGCAATCGCCTCCCTAGCTGAGGCATTCAGACTAGCATTATCTGTTTCTTCATTCCGGTCAGGAACCTCGGGGTTCACAGAAGCCGTCTTAGGAGCTTTAGCACTGCTCCTAGTCGTACGCGGACGACCTCTACCTCTAGCAGCCTTAGAAGGTTTCTTCCCAGCCATTTTCCTATGCACTATAAGATTCAAACACTAAAACAGTCATTCAAGGAATAACTCGGTTTATGTCAAGTATAGTAAGTCCCTAATTACAGTGGCCAGTTGTGATTAGCCACTTACTTTACTCTTCACACCCCAAGCACTCCCTATCCTGACTACATCAGCATCTAAATCTACTAGGAACACATAAATCACATAGCACACGCATAATACTGATTAACTTTTAAGAAAACAATACCTGATGGCACATGGCTACTTGGGCTGACATCCCTCTTTCCGTCCCATTCTCAGTTTAAGTTGAGGTTTAATTTGAAAATTTACCCGTTTCACTTAAACTTTAGCTCTGATACCAACTTGTAAGGCCCCATTCCTGGGCACCTCACAGTTGGTCATTCACAGCATAAAACTTACATAACATAATTTTAAGCAGCGGAATTATTTAAACAAAATCATCTGTTCATTTAAAACACTGTTATTAAGCAATACAATCTAGTTTCTAAGTCACAAAATATTTAATTGAATGAATTACAAAACAACAGTATCATTAAAACATAATGGATGTCAGTCTTGCCCGCCTAGTAGCCACCCCCGTGTGCCATCCTCAGCAACCTGTCACCTGCCAACTGGAAAATACATAAAAGTCAGCGTTGCTGAGTGAGTTCTAGTTTTGTAATTAAAATACTTTACTTTTCATTCCAAAACGTTAGTTATACATATGTGATCACACATCGTACGTACACGTAGGTAATTTCATTATTATCTTCATCATTCGTTCATTAGTTTTCATTCGTGTACCATTTATCGTTCTCATCCACATTCGTACATACATTCTTTTCATTCATTCATACGTTCTTTAACTTTCATTCGTCAAGCATGCAAAACTCTAAGGGTCACCTTTCTTCTCTGCCTTCATGGTTCCAACCCATGAGCCGACAAAGCATATCGTATCCGTCTGGTGCCCCTATGGCTCTCAGTCCATAGACCGACACCTGGTGCCCCTATGGCTCTCCGTCCATAGACCGACACCTGGTTGCCCCTATGGCTCTCTGTCCATAGACCGACAACCTGGTTGCCCCTATGGCTCTCTGTCCATAGACCGACAACCTCGTTGCCCCTATGGCTCTCTGTCCATAGACCGACAACGTCTCATCCGGGGTCACGTTAACCCCATGAGTGATCGTCACCACTCCTGCTGTAACAACTATCCCGTGACAGGTCACAAAGACACTGCCCGTTGTTCTTAAGGCAACTATGGCTCACTGTCCATAATCTACCATAAGGCTCGTAATAGGCCTAGTTACTAGAACCAAGCACCATTTCCAAGACTTCATAACCGTCAATTCCATCTCGTGCCCCTTAGACCATGCAAGACTTTCGTTCATTCATTTATGCATGTATTCATCATCATTCTTCTTTTCGTTCATTCGTAATACATGCATTCATCATCATGTTCCTCTTTCATTATCTTTCACTTTACGTTACATAATACTTCATTAGTTCATTCTCGTTATTCGTAAAGTTTCGGAAAGATAAGCATACACAATTACAAGGAACATACACACTCATCATACATTCATCATCATACATTTATCATCATACATAGCATCATACCATACTTAACAATATTTTATTTATAATATTGTTAACAATAATAATACACTGATAATAATATCAGTAATAACAAGGGTTAATCATAATCATCATTACATGCACGAAACATCATCATTTATTGACCCTAGTCAACCCTGGTCAAAACCTCGAACTTCGGAATTACAGGAAATTTCGGTAAAATTCTAAGTATTCTGGGCGTTTTAGCCCTGTTGGGCGTATAAGCCCTCTGGGCGTATGAGCCCTGTTAGGCGTAAGAGCACTGCTGGACTTTTCATCTTATACTTAGAATTTATCATCTGGTCATACGACCACACTGTTGGTCGTATGAGCACTATTGGTCGTACCATCCCTAGACTTAGAAATATGTTCTGATCATACGACCACACTGTTGGTCGTATGAACACTAGTGGACTCATCATCATACTTAGAAAAATATCACTTGGTCATACGACCACACTGTTAGTCGTATGAGTCCTATTGGACTTAACACTTAGAAAAATTCACTTGGTCATACGACCACACTGTTGGTCGTATGAGTCCTGTTAGACTCTTCAACACTTAGAAAAATATATCACCTGGTCATACGACCACACTGTTGGTCGTATGAGCACTATTGGACTCATCAACTTGTACTTATTTAATCTAAGTCCCAATTTCAGACATATTAGTAACCTGTTCATGGGTATAATTCATAGTCCAAGTCCCAAATACCATAATGCCTAGTTCTAAACATATACACATGATTCTAGGCATAAATCTAACATAAACATAAACATACATACATTCATTTCATACGGGTATCAACCCAAATTTTATAAAAACATACTTACATGCATCTTCCAGCCCCAAAACGTGTAAAACAGGTAAAAAGGGGTCTAGAAACTCACCTTAGTTGTTTCAAATCTTAAGACTCTTCACCCGAGCTCTTTAATCGATTCTAACACTGGAAACCTTCTAAACACACATTTGGAACACATAAAAACACAAATAAGCATTTAACCGAGGCTAAGGTTGCCAAGAACAACTCAATTTCACGATTTCTTACCTGGAATTCGAATCCTGCTTGAATCTCCTTCTCAACCCGAAGCTTCTTCTTCTTTCTCTCTCTCTAAAAGTTGAATGATAGATGTTATGCAGAAGGTAATGGGCGGCCATGCCACCTTTTTACCAACCTTATAAGATTTTTATTCATTTTACACCTTTGGTCCTCCAACTTGGGGTTGACTTCCCTTTTCCTCCTTTTTCTCTCTCTTTATTCCTTTATTTCTTTAAGAATTACGGGTGTTACACATACTAAACAGAGTTCTTCTGTTTAATGATCAAGAGGGAGCACCAACAAGACTAGATGATGATGTAGTTATGGATTGTCTATCTCGAATGGGATACGAATATAGATATCCAAGTTTGGAAAAGAAGTGGTTACCACCTTACTGGAAATATTTATTTCATGTGGTAATTCACTGTCTGAGTAATTTGAAGGCTGGCATGGATAGTCTAAGTGCTGTGTTTGGATCTTTATTGGTATCTCTGGTGGATGATATTCCATTCAGCATTTCTGGTGTTATATTTCAAGAGATGCAGAAGAATGTTACAGCTAATCTTGGGAGAAAGTTTATTATGTACCCGAGATTCGTGCAACTTGTCATCAATGATGCTTATCCAGAGTTTGCCACTTTGAAGTCTTCAAAGTATGTTGTTCAGGTCATCAAGAAAGACATCTTTACTCATCTCACTGGAGCATGTGGAAACAAGTGCTCAGGAGAAAGCTTTGCTAAGATTGGTCGATTTGCAGAAGTTGATGAGAATATTGGAGGTTTGGAAGGAGATGTACCTGTTGATGAAGCACAGACTGGTGCTTCTACTTCTACTGCTAGAGATAATTTGGACGAAGAGATTGAGAAATTGTTTGAAGATGAGCCTGTTCATGAAGGGAGAGTGGAAGATGAAGTGCACTCGGCTTCTAGTTCCGAGACTGATAGTGACCAAATTGGTAATGTTCCTTATGTTCTTCAAACAAATCGAGCTCCTACTACTCCAACATCTTCAAGACCGAATGATGAAGCCAGGGATACTGACTATATTCCTGAAGAGTCTCCTAGTACATCCTCACGAAGAAAACGTATGGCAAGAAGGAGAGATTTTCCAGCTAGAAAGAGAGGTCGTGGTATTATACCCAGGAGACCACGAACACATGTGGTTGTCACTAAGACTGAGCAAGATCAGACAACCAATGTGACTTCTTCTGCTCCTGAGACAGAAACAGTTCCTGTTTCTAGAGCAGCCAATATCTCTGAGTCTGGCTATTCTACACCTCCAAGGCAGGAAAACTTAGAGTTTGACGTTGACTCGTTTCTGAATACTCCTCCAGAGTTTCAAAGGAGAGAGGAATCAACTAGCACTCCTCATTCTATAACTCTAGAAGAAAGAGTTAAAAACTTGGAAAAGGAGAGTTTTGAAAATATAAAGATGATTGCTGAGCTGAAGAAAGAAAATGAAGAAAAGTCAAGTCAGATTACCATGATTCATCTGGATTCTGCAATCAAAAATACAAGAATAGCTTCTCTAGAACAGCAGATGAAGAACATGTTTGACTATTCTTCAGGGCTGGAAAGACAACTGAATGAGCTCAGAGAATTCATTTCACAAACTTACTTTCATCAGCCACCAATCATAAGGTCTACAACTGTGATTGGTGAATCTAGTCGGCGATCTCCTAGCCCTCCTCCCACTGAGAATGTTCCAGAAAAGGAAGTGGTCAACGAAGCTCATACCTCTACTGAACAGCCAAGTGTTAGCACTACTGAGGATGTTCCTATTTCATCTGAAGTACCTATCACCGAAGCTTACACATCTACAGCTTTCGTTGAACCAGAGCACATGTTCACTTTACCTATTGTTCATGAACAGGAGGATGAAGAGTTGGTTGATTATGCTGATTCTGATGATGATGAGGATGACGATGAAGATGATGATGAAAATGATGATGATGATGGTGGAGATGATGGTGGAAATGATGGTAATAATGATGATGGAGGAGATGATGGTGGAAATGAGGATGATAATAATGATGGAGGTAATGCTACAGATTTCTCTTCGAGTCCAACTGGAGATACTAACACTGATAATGTCGATCGACCAAGTGTTAGTGATCCAGAAGGATATGATCCAATTGACCCTGCCACGGAGAGTGTGTATGAAAAGGAACTGTATTCTTTTCAACAATCATCATCTGGAGCTGTTGAAGAAGAACTTGATATGTTTGATGATCTGGAAGAGCAGAATGAATATACAGACATTTTTGGGAACAACCTTCAAGAGCTATTTAAAGACATTAATCTTGAAGAAGGAGAAATCCCGACTGAGACTGTAAGTGGTGAAACTCCTGCTGTTGCTACAAAGAAAGATTCTACTGGACAGATTGCTTTATTCACTAGAGGAGGATTGATGTTCAAAGCACCACCACCACCTACTGAAGCTCATTTTCTATACATTTCTAAGCCTAAGCAGAAGTATGGTGAAATGTCTCATGTCATTAGCTGGGGTTATGATGGCGGGAAAAGGCTATATGTAATTAAAAGAAAGAATGGAGAAATTGATTATCTGAAAAGCACACAAGACTTCCATACTCTACGTGCTGCTGATCTCTACTCCATGGGCAAAGCTCCATTCTTTAATGAAAGCAATTACAGTGAAGCTGAACTGATGAGATCTATGATACGAAGGGAGATGCGCACAAACTTCAAGGATTTTAAGACTGCCAAATCAAAGGTGATTGATGACTCAACAAGAATTAATGAAAAGACTAAAGCTCCAATGAAAATACGAGTCTATCAACATCCTAAATTTATCAGAAAAGTCCCTGTGCATGCTCCAGTTCCTCCCAACTCTTTAAAGCAATTACTATCATGGAGATGTGAGAAGGATTCCGGTCACGCTGTGATCAGATGCACTGACAAGTCATTTCGAATCATTGATCGAGCAGACTTGATGAAGTTTGGCAAAGACGACTTAATCAAGCTTTTACATGCCCTATTACAGCTGATGAGTCCGTTTATTTTCTGTCTTGCCAGTATGTGTGGATGACTGACCGAATCCTTAGGAATAAATGGTATGCATATGCCGGAACGTACAAGAAAGCAAACGTTGATTTTGATTGATCATGTTTCACCGAGCCTAGGGGGAGATTGTAGAAGACTAATCAAGGCTCGGCAAAACATTTGAAGATTGAACGAAGACGAAGTCCGAAAACAGACTGCATATGCGAAAGCTTCTGTCACGCGAGAAGCAGATCTCACGTGAAGAAGGTCTCCACGCAAGAGATTAATGCCGCGCGAAACCTTGTTCCACGCGAAAAGCTTGTCGCGCGAGAACACACTGTTTAGTATAAATAGCTTTGTTTCGTTTGTAATTAAGCTTTTCGTTCATTATCATTCTGTACTGTGCGAAAATAGCACAAGACCTTTCATAGGTTGTTTGATTCAATCAAAGAAGCAATTTATGTTCAATTCAATCTTCTCTTCTATCCAATCATGTTTACATTCCGCATTCACGTGATTGAGATCGTGTGTTATTGATTTCTGGGAGATTTCAGAGGTTTTACAATTCCGCTGCATAAATGATAAATTTGAAACCATGAAACGAAGGATCAAAACCAACAGGTCCCACGACCCGGAAGTGTTGAAAACCGAGGTGTGACATCATTGGACTTGGATCAGACGACTTAAAATAGAGTTGCATCGGTTTGGGCTTATAACCGTTAGAGTGACTTGTATATTAAAAGAAAGGAAGAGGAGTATATGTAATAAGCAGAAGGATTGGGATCTTCATCTTAATTGTCTTCATATTCTCTGGCTAGGGTTTTAACCCTCACTGCTTATTGTCTGATCTTCATCGATCAACATCTTCACCGGTCTTCGTCTAGTGTTTATTCCCTCTTCTTTTGTCTCAACAGTGCCGACTAGCAGGTGCTTAACGCTCGTTACTTGATCATCTTATTTGTTTGAAGTTTTCTTCGTTGCTCGCCTTTGTTTTACTTATTATCTTGATAATACCTTGATTTTAGTTTTAGATCATATATTTTGACATGGAATCAGAACCCAACGCTCGTAATTCGTTGCCATTCCGATGTATTCTTGAGTTGTCCTGATCTGGATATGAGTTAGGCTTTTGTTGATTGTGATAGTCAATAGTTGATCTTCGGTCGGTAATGGTTCTTGAAGTCAGTTGGTTAGGGTTCTTCAATTTGTACTTAGAGTTTCGAAACCTTAGATCTTCATCTGGTGGTTCACGTTTTATGAAGTTTCTCTTTTTTTAGTCTTCTTGACATGTTGATGGGTTAAAGGCAGTAAATATATGATCTTATGTAACAACTTAGTTTAATGTTTGTATTTGTTCAACAAATCTTATCATGTTTATTGACTACACTATGTTATCCTTATTGATTAATGTAATTAAGCGTCTACATAATAGTTGTTTTCACTTCATTTAAGTGAGCTAAATGATTCAAAAACTAATTTTACACTTGCATCTTTGTCATTTTGTATATTATTCATTTAGTTACTGCGAATTGTTTCTAATTATGATAATAACCTAGAATACAATAGGTAGATATACTTGCACGTGTCGGATGGCAGCATAAAATATCCATAGCGCAAATATTGTTTAGGGTGCAAATGTATTTTGGTATCCTTAATATGAAAAAAAAAATTTATAGTCATATGTCTCAAATTTGTAGATATTGAATAGAGTAGCCTGTTTTGTATGACTCATTTGTAGGATGCAATTATGTGAGATTTGTTGTTTGACAAGGGAAAAAACCTTTGAATCGAATATTTTTATGGATTTATACTTAAAAGTGTAGTTTTAGGATAAGAAGGTAGTAGACAAATCAAATGGAATACAATTTTTGTATAAAAACATTACGTAACCCATGTGATGTGTATAAAACTAGTTGTTAATATGAAATAGTTACTAGGGAGGTAACCAAAATCAGTTTTGTTTATGCTTTTTGATTAATAGCATGGGCCGGTAATAACAGATGTCCATGTTATGCACCCTTTTTTAGGGACGAATTTAGTTGACGCAATAGACGTCAGTGTAATAGGTGCTTTTCTTGTATAGTTGAACAAGAAGGTTGAAAAAACAACTATTTGTTGTTTTTTGTAATTCGAACCTTTTATGAATTAACATAATTTGGATCTTTTAGCTGTGACTGATAGAGAAAAAAACTATGATGATCTTCAGACAATAATTTATGATTCCTTGATTACTTGATTAGCCAATCTCTTGATCTGAATCATGACCCACCTTAGAGGTGGGCAAAAAAGTCGGGTTAGAAGTCGAAATCGGTTTCAAAAACCTACCCAGCCTAGTATCCTAATCGCTTTCAACACAACCCAATCTGGACCGATTTTGCCTTCCCGCTCTAACCCGTACCGAACTTATATGTGTGAAATGTCAAGCATGCCGAACAACGTGCCTGGTAAGCTATGTCATCAATATTTCTTTCAAAAATATGCAAACACAAATGTGAAAAAACACATAGAGAAAAAAATATTGCAAGGCGGTGAAAGATCACATGAAGATTAAAATAATACAAGGCCAACGAAAGGTGAACCGGCGAAAGCCGAAAGGTCAAGAAAGACAAACGAAAGCAAACTTATTTTTCTTACGTTGATGTGGTTCTGGAATGCATACAAGACAAATCATCACTTAAAGATGAAGATATTGTAGAAGACAAGATATGTGAGGACGAAGTAAACCAAGGATTAACGACCCCACTTATCAATGAGAAAGTTGCTTTACCTATATCTAACAGCTAAGGTTCCGAAGGCAAAATTTAAAAACTTAGCTTAGCCAATGACAAGAAAAAATGATAAATATAAATATATATATATATATATATATATATATATATATATATATAACGCTAAACCAAAATCAAAATGAAGGTTCAAAACCAGAAAATCAGTAAAATACACAAAGTAAAACACACCAAAGCCCCAAATTCATAACACACCAGAACATGCGGAACTCAAAACTAAATCAAAGCCCAACATCACACACAAAATGTAGAAGATAAATCAAGGCTCGGCAAAACATACTGTGCGATAACCAGATCCACGCGACAACAAGAAGTCACGCGAGAAGCTACCAGTGCGAAAGACCAGATCCATGTGAGTCGCAGACCACGCGAAAGACTGCAGCCGCGCGAAAGCTTGATCCACGCGAAAGGGATCTCGCGCGAGAACTCTATGTTTAGTATAAATAGCTAGTTTTCGTTTTGTAATTAAGCTTTTCATTGATTATCAATCTGTACTGTGCGAAATCGCACAAGACCTCTTATAGGTTTCTGTTTATCAATCGAATATCTTCTTTTGTGATTCAATTCAATCTTCTTCTACTCCAATCTTGTTTATATTCCGCGTTCACAAGATTGAGATCGTGTGTTATTGATTTCTGGGAGATTTCAAGGTTTTACAATTGGTATCAGAGCATTAGGCTCTTGAACCACGATTTGGAGAAGAATTGGATTGTGTTCTACTAGATTTTGAAGAATTCATCATCTATTACCTTAGATTCTGAGATGGAAAAGTTATGCTGCTCAATTGTGGAAGATTTGGACTGATCTGGACCTAATTGAACGTAATTAGTGGACTTTAAGCTTAATTTTGATTAAAATTGACTTAAAATTCATTAAAATTGGATTACAATGGGTTTAATCAAACTTAATCAGTGAGCTGGAGGTGACATTCGCATGAACAAACAGTTGGTAATCTGTTTCTGCACAAAATGACTTTTCGCTTGATCTGCAAGTTCTCGCACACGAAAACAGGGTGTTTTCGCTCAGTTAGGTATTCCACCTTTTTGTGCGATTCGCGTGAAAAGGTAAATTTGAAAATTCGCTCGAAAAGATCCATCGCGCGCGAAAACTCTGTACGCGCGAAATCACTTTTCGCACGAATTCTCTTCTCGCACGAAAACCAGATTTTTGACTTTTCTGATCATTATGGCTTCAACAACACCGAATTTGAAGCATCTTACTGCTTCACTTCATCTAGACACTGAGATTGGAACTGGTAACAAGCCACCGAGGCTTCTATGTGAAGATGATTATACCGATTGGGCGTTTCGATTTGAAAGATATGTCATTTACACGGAACCTAAAATGTGGAGGTCTATACAATATGGTCCTTACATTCCGTTGTACAAAAATGACAAAGGAGAAATGGTTCAGAAACCTGAACATTTGTGGGATGAAGACGACATTAAGAGATTGGAACTGGATGATAAGGCGTATGCTGCAATTACAATGGCTCTTACTACTGAGATCTCACAAAAGTTTCAAGAGTTCAGGGGTGCTAAAGTGCTATGGGATGCTCTGGAATCTCAGATAATGGGCAACAAAGACATGAGAGAGAGCAAGAAGGATATGTTGAATCAAGAATTCAACATGTTCAATCATATTGTTGGTGAGGAGTTGGAATCTCAAATGGCCAGGTTTGTTAGACTGGTCACAAAAATGAAGAGTGCTGGTATTACTATGGAACCCATTACTGTGAACAAGAAGTTACTCAACTCACTTCCTTACAGTTGGAATAACAACTGTACATTGATAAAGAGAACCAAAGACTTGTATACTCTTCAGTTGACTGATCTCATCTCAACGATCAAGTCTTATGCTATGGATGATAAGCAGCGAGCTGCTAATCATCTCAGTTCTCTAGGTGCTGAAGGAACTGCTCTCTACGCAAAGATGGCTAGTAATCCAAATTACTATGTCAGTTATACACAAATGTGTCAGCAACAACAATCGGGAAGTGCAGCTTCTTCATATATGCAACCAGCAGTAACTCATCAAGTTCATGTTCCAGCAGCTCAACATTATTCCCCCATCATCCACCAACAAGTCTCTCAACTTCAAGATTCTCATAGTGGTCAACATGCTTATGTTGCTACCACTAATCAATCCAAACAGACTGTCCAAATCGCTGAGGAGCATCTTGCTCTTTTCACTACTTTCATGACAAGTTATGAGGCTTTTATGGCCGGAAGACTTTCTGCTCCTAATATTCTTGTTGATGATCTTCAACAAGTTAATCCGGATGATGTTGAAGAAAACGACATCAAATATCAGATGGCCATGGTAGTTTACAGGGCGAAGAATTTGCTAGAAGAACTGGAAGGAAAATGTTTGGTGTTAATAATTCTAGCAAAATCGGTTTCGACAATCCAACCTGAGGTGTTACAACTGTAACAAACCAGGTCATTTCGCCAGAGAGTGTACTGAACCAAAAACAGTTCAAAATGAAGCCCAAAGAAGATGGTGACTGTGGAGATAGAGCAGAAGAAAGACAAAGCTGGTACTTCTAGTGGCAATAAAGCATTAGTTTCTCAAACAAATGCTGAATACGATTGGTCTGATCAAATGGAGGCCCTTGATCTGACTTTGTCTCATGCACTCATTGCAAAGATTGTGCAAGAACCAGAAGAGGAAGAAAACTTGTTTGCTGAATTCGTGTCTGATGATTTGTTGGAGGGCTTGTTTGCTACGAAGAGAAGAGAAGGAGAGAATTGAAGAGGAGAAAGAGAAAGCTGAGAAGAAAGAACAGGTTGAGAAGGTTGATGAAGAAAAGATTGTGTTTAAAGATGACACTGTTGAGCTCACAGTCAAAAGCACATGTATTGATCAAAAGACTGTTGTTAGTGCTCCAGAGGAAGACCAACTGATAACATGAAAGCATTCATGGTCAAGAATGCAGAGGAAACAGAAGGGGAAACTTCAGAACCCAAGGTATATGATGACTTATGTCAAAATGCATGTGTTGAGAAGTTCAAAGATACAGAGCTCACAATGAAAGCCTGATATGGAAGTTGAAAAACTTCAGTATCAAGCTAGTAAACACAAGTCAAATGAAGGATTTTTAAAGAAAAACTTGAAGGTTTAAACAAACAATTTATAATTTGAAATTAAATCTTCATGATAAAGAATGTACTAATATGACTTGACAAATAGAAATAATGAACTCGCTCTAGAAATTAACAGACTCAACAGTGAATTAGCCACGGTTAAATTGACTGTTGAGAAATTTGAACTTTCATCACGATGGTTGAAGGCATAATCAAGTCACAAATGACTCAGAAAATCAATGGAGGAAAATGTGGTGTTGGGTTTCTAACATTGCACCTCCAATTAATCATGATTATTCATGTTTACCTTCATCTGAGAACATTTGTGATTCTGATATGGTCTATGGGATTGGATTTTCTCCATCTCAAAACTTAAAACCTTTTGTTAAGATAAACTTATCAGTTGATCCTATTATAGCACCCAAAACTAAACAATCATCTGAAAATCTTTTGCAGATAAAATGAAGGTGGATGGGTTGGTTGAAGATTGGGAAAGTGAGAGTGAGGATGAGAATAAGAATGAATGTTTAAATAATAAGAATGTAAAAGTTTCACAATTTGCTTGTAATCACAATTTGTCTGGAAATGAAAAGAAGGTTGATTTGAATGAGTTGAAATCTAATAGTAAAAATAACTTGAATGCCAATCAAAGGGCAAATCAAAAGGAAAGAATTGAAAAGGACTTTAAAAGTAGATTCATTTCTAAGGGTGTAATTGAAAATGAGGAACATATTTTAAAGAAACGAATTCTCGATTCTTTAAAAATAAGCTTCATTATAATGCTAACCTTGTGAATCAAGATGTTTGTAGCCCAGATTTGCAAGTGAATAATTCTTCTGCATGCAATCTCACAATTCAAAAGCCGGTCCTTCTCCAGCACCAATCCGTATATCTAAGCCTGGTCCTTCTCCAGCACATTCAAAGTCTGGTCATACTCCAGCAACTTCAAAGACTGTTCCTATTTCAACACCCAAAAATTCACAAGTCAAAATTGCCAAATCTCCGCATCAAAGTAGTCATAATTTTTCGATTTCCTCAAATCTGCAAAAGATGAATGCAATTGTCAAACGAGACAAAGATTCGAGAGACTGTGGAGAAAGTTAAACCTAGTCAATCTGACTTGGTTTTTATGACAATTTCATAATTGTCATCCACAGTTTGTTCCACACACAACTGAAGAGATGCTTTCAGTGTGGAAACAAATCATTGACAAATAATTGTCCTTTTAAACAAAAATCATTAAGTAAACAAAGATTTCATAATTCTATTTCTCATAATAGAAAATTATTTTTCACTCGTGAAAAATATTCAAATATATGAAATCAAAGGTTGCTAATGAGTTTAATGTCAAACGGGATAAAATTTGACCATTGATATAAACGAAAATGTCAAGCTAAAAGCATAAATGAAAAGAATGATGTGCAAACAAAATATAATAATCTCAAATCATTTTGTCTTACTGCAACTCAGAATGTGCTCAAGTCATGTTTGACTTGGGTACCAAAATCTAAGTAATTTTGTTACTAATCAGGGACAACCGCGAAAGGCTACTGACAGTCTATGGCATGTTGATAGCGGTTGTTAGACATATGACGGGTAACTTATCATTACTACAAGATGTGCAATCATACAACGGAGGAAGAGTGATATTTGCAGGAGATAGAGGAGGACGAATTACAAAACGGGGTACAGTTACAAATGGCGTCCTGAGTTTTGAGAATGTTAATTTTGTTGAGGAATTAAAACATAACCTGCTAAGTGTGTCTCAAATCTGTGACAAACAATATTCAACACACTTTACTAATAACGAATGCTTAATATTAAAACCAGGTTTTGTTGTTCCAGAATAATGGGTTTTGATGAGGACTCCGAGAGACAATGACACATATCTTCTTGATATGCATTGTTCTAATTCTTTGGTAACAGCCTCTTGCTTATTATCCAAAGCCTCGGAGAATGATTCCATGTTATGGCATCGTCGATTAGGACATGTCAATCTTAAAAACATGAATAAACTTGTACGTGGAAATCATGTTTGGTTTACCTGAAAAAGAATTTCAATTAATTGAAATTGTTTGTCATGTTCAAAGGGTAAACAACATAAACTTCCTCATAAACCTATTGCACACAACTCAATCGAATCAATCTTACAACTCTTACACATGGATCTTTTTGGTCCAGTAAGTGTTCTAAGCTTGGGTCGAAGATCTTACTGTCTGGTTGTTACTGATGACTTTTCTAGATTTACTTGGGTGTTTTCTTAGCATCTAAGGATGAAACTCCACACCTCTTGATCAAGTTCATTACTTTGGTGGAGAATCAGACTGAGAAAAAGGTAAAATGCATCAGAAGTGACAACGGAACAGAGTTTGCAATCAAACTCTGAATGAGTTTTGTGAATCCAAGGGAATTGCCAGACAATTCAGTGCTGCTGGCACTCCACAACAGAATGGGGTTGCAGAAAGAAGAAATAGGACATTAATTGAAGCTGCTAGAACAATGATCTCTGCCGCCAAATTACCTTTGTTCTTCTGGGCAGAAGCAGTAAATACTGCTTGTTATGTTCAGAATCGTGTGTTAATCAACAAAAGATTAAATAAGACTCCTTATGAAATCTTTATAATCACAAATCCCAAAGTTAAATATTTTAAAGCCTTTGGTTGTTGTTGCACTTTGTTACATACACCGAATTATCTTCAAAATTTTCTGAAAAGGCTGATGAATGTTACTTTGTGGGATATGCTGCCAATAAGGTTGCATATCGTGTTTTAATAAAAGAACTAGACAAATAATCAAGTCATTTAACATTGATTGGCACGAACTTAACATAACTGATGCAGGTTCAGCTCCTTCATGGGTTTATGATTATGAATCTTTGTTCATAAATTTTAATATTTCTAAATCTTCATCTGCAGATTCTAATTCTCAATCAATCACCTTGGATAACCAAATAATTGAGAATCTTCCTTCTTTGATATCTGATGATTCTGCTACGCTTCATCATCCAAAGATTTTCCGACAGTTTCTGTGCCAGTATCTGCCTGTTCTGAGTCTTTTGATATTTCTTCAGAACAAATTCCTACTCAGGAGCTGGAAGAATCGTTGAGTTCTCTGTTATCTTCATCTTCTTCAGACACTATACACACACCGATAGAGATCATTCAGGTTCCATTTGATGAGTCTCCAAATGTGTCAAATGCTTCTGAAACTCCTATTTCAGATGACACAATTGATGAAACTTATGTGCCTCTATCTCAACATACTGAAGAAGTTCTTGATAATGTTGAACATATTACAAATTTGGAAGATGGAATGGTTGCAGATGAGATTCCTCAATTGAGAATACATAAAACTCATCCAACTGAAGCAATCATTGGCCCGTTGCATGAAGGTGTAGTTACCAGAAGTCGATCAGGAGCAATCAATACATGTCTGTATGCTTGCTTTCTATCACAAACAGTGCCCAAGAATGTGGAAATGGCACTTAAAGAAAACAGCTGGATAGAAGCAATGCAGGATGAGTTGATGCAATTCAAGAAGCTCAATGTTTGGCATCTTGTTGAACTACCAAAAGATAAGCTTCCGATTGGAACAAAGTGGATTTTTAGGAATAAGACGGATGAAAAGGGTGTTATAGTTAGAAATAAAGCACGCCTTGTGGTGCAGGGATTTTATCAAGTTGAAGGCTTAGATTATGAAGAAGTGTATGCTCCAGTTGCAAGACTAGAAGCAATACGCATTTTCTTAGCCTTTGCCTCATTCATGAACATCAAGGTGTACCAGATGGATGTTAAGACTGCGTTTTTATACGGAGAAATGAAGGAGGAAACTTATGTTTGTCAGCCTCCTGGATTTGAAGACCCAGATCATCCTGATTATGTTTACAAGTTGGATAAGGCTTTATATGGTTTACATCAAGCACCTCGTGCTTGGTATGCAACTCTGACTGAACATTTGCTTGCAAATGGTTATTCAAGAGGTGCAATTGATCAAACCTTATTCATCCGAAAATCAGGCGATGATATCTTTTGGTTCAAATCTACGTCGATGATATTATTTTTGGTTCCACAAATGATAGTATGTGCACGGAATTCGAAGAGGTGATGAAGAAGAAGTTTGAGATGAGTTCACTTGGAGAAATTTCATTTTTCTTGGGTATTCAGGTTACTCAATCTGAAACGGGTATTCTCATTCATCAAGAAAAGTATGTTCAGACAATTCTTGAGAAATACAAGTTTCAAGACTCCAAAGTAGCTCCAACTCCAATGGCTTCTCGTCCTACTCTTACTCCGGATCCATTAGGCGAATCAGTTGATCAACATCTTTACAGATCGATGATTGGTTCCCTTATGTATCTCACTGCAAGCAGGCCAGATGTTATGTTCCCTGTTTGTCAGTGTGCCCGCTATCAAAGTGATCCAAAGGAATCACACATGAAAGCTGTCAAGAGGATTTTCAAGTATCTCAAGGGTCAACCCAAACTTGGTCTTTGGTATCCTCGAAATTCCGATTTCAATTTATTTGCTTATACTGACAGTGATTATGGTGGTTGTAACTTAGACAGGAAATCGACCACAGGAGGATGTCAATTCTTGGGTAACCGACTCATTTCTTGGCAGTGTAAAAAGCAGAACACTGTCTCTACATCCACTGCCGAAGCTGAATATGTGGCTGCTTCGAGTTGTTGTTCCCAGCTTGTCTGGATTCAGCAACAACTTCTCGATTATGGCCTCAACATTTATGACACACCGATTTGGTGTGATAATACGGCAGTTCTAAACATTGTGAAAAATCCCATCCAACACTCAAAAACACATAGACATCCGCATACATTTTATCCGCGACTGTTTTGAACGTAAACTTATTCATCTTAAACAAGTGTCGTCAACTGAAAATTAGCTGATTTATTTACCAAGGCGTTTGATCATTCTCGATTTGATTTCCTAGTGCAATCATTGGGAATGATTAAATTTGGTTAAATTGGTTTAATGAATCTTCACAAAAGATTTTTCAGTTTTTAATAATGAATAAAATTGCAATTGTTTCTTTTTCTTAAAAGGACAATCACAATTTTAGGGGGAGAAAATTAGAAAAGCAAGTTCTGAAAAATATTTGTGGTCTTAGGGGGAGTTAAGATCAAAGGATTGCCTAAATAAAAGAAGAAATTTTCATGATTAATTGAGAAATAATATTACAAAGTTCAAAACGAGTATAGTACTTTCAAAGGCTTAAATACGAATACACTTGGATTATGTTTGATATGTTGATAGGCTTTGCTTTCAGAAATGAAAAGATCATAATTGAGTGATTACACTTGAATTAACGAAATATGATTCAGTGGGGAACATATCAGGATTATGTCAAAAATGTTCTAACACAGACTGAGAGATATAATCTTGTCATACTCAAGCCTGTATATGATTGATTCAGTGATTATCATAACTCTATATATATATATAAAAGATAAAAAATGCAAAAAAAACAAAAAGAGAAAAATACAAAAAGAAAATAATTGAGTAAAAAGATGCCAAAAGGAAAAGGCCATATAGGATAAAAGATGCCAAGAAGCACAACAAATCAAAAGATATGTCTATATGACATACATACTATATGGTATATATTTTCTGATTTTGAGAATAGTTTTTAACTTTGGAAGGCAAAATCGAAAGATGGGGCATGTAAGTCCGAATGGCTTAAGTCCTAAACATCTTGAGAGGGCAGACGTAAGTCCGAATGGCTGTCAGTAAGTCCTTAAACTTGTTAATATTCCGGGTTAAGAAATATTTCTCAGGCTAGTTATGCTCAAATAGTTATATTTAGGATTACAATAAATGGTATCACTGATCATCAATGCATGGTTTAAATCAAATTGGGGTGACTTGAAAAATCTCAATAGTGTCTTGAAGGATAATATAATTCTACAGAAGTTCTGATTGTGGGATCCACTGACTTATATCAAATTAACACAAAACATGATATATATATCACTCATTATGTGTCTGAGTAAAACCTGAAGTATAAGTTTAAAAGGACAAAATATATTGACAATCAACTTAACCAGTTATTTTAAATAAAGCCGGACAGAGTCTTAACTTGACAAAAGAACTATATGATCTCATTATGAAAATTTATACAAAACAAGCAAATCCGATCTTGATTCTTTAATTGTTTTTATTCATTGTTATTTTGTTTGTAAGTGTTTGTTTTTATTTCACTTTTATAGTGTTTATTTTTAGAACAAACAAATAACAAGAAAATTTAAAAAAAAAAAAAAAAAAAAATTGAAGATTCATTAAATTAATTGGTCACTTGGTAGATAACATTTTATGTTGACTTGATTCATTGAAATAAAAGGACTTAAGGTTGTGTAAAGGTTTGAAAAGATTTAAAAAGTTGAAAATTTGAAATTCATTACTTCGCACGCGAAATAGAGAGTCACGCGAAACAGAAGGTTTTGCGAAATTGGTTATCGCGTGACTTCTCAGGGTTTAAATAACACACTGTTCAAGACATTTTCACTTTTCGCTCAAGAACACATCCGAAAACCCTTTTCGCTCACATTCCGAAATCTCATCTCGCATACACTATTTCACTCCAAATCTGTTTGTTGATCCACATCTCATACTCAGTACGTGTTTAGTGTGATTTTGAAGGTAGAAACGATTTGTCTTGGTTACTGTAGAAGTACAATGTTAAGGGGAACTTAACAACTAGAAATTAAAATCTTAAAATCAGGACTTAAATGATAAAATTGAAAGATGAAATCAATCTTTAGATTTAGGCGACAGCTATGATCTGGATATCATTGAGTAAAATCGAGTTTTGGACGGTTAATTTGAACTTTGAGTTGTGCGAATCGCACCAGGGAACAGAACAGTTGCAAAGCGATTTCGCGTGAGAAACTTTATCGCGTGAAACCAATTTTCGCGTGATAAAGGTTTTTCGCGTAAAAACATTTTTCGCAAACTTGTCAATTTCGCATGAGACTATGTGGTCGCACGAAATTCAATTTCGCTTGACTGGACTTTTCGCATAACAAAAGTTGTAAATTTTCTAAGTGTTGAAGCATTGTGTCTCAATGTACCTGTACACAATAACTTTTGTTGATAAACCTTAAATGTAATAAAATTTTGAAATAACTAAGTGTTTTCAAGTGATAAAATTTTCTAAGTAAAAGGTTGTGGTTCACATGTTCCAAGTGTTGAAATTATTTGACATAGTTAAGTTATATTCAAAAGGTGTTCTAATTCTGATTTTATTTTGTAACAATGCAGATGGCACAAATGATCTTAACAAGAATCATAATTGTGTTGCTTATTTGGATGAAGTTCCGGAAGGAAGGAATTATTTTCTTCTATGATTGAAGGGCTGAAGAACTCAGGATTGTTTATTCTATTTCTGCTGATCCAGCCATCTATTCCGAACTGATAGATTCTTTCTGGAGCACTGCCGCTCTAGAAAAGGACGAAACTGGAAACCAGATTATCACAGCTACTGTAAAGGAGAAAAGGGTGATTGTTTCTCAAGCCATACTAAACAGAGTTCTTCTGTTTAATGACCAAGAGGGAGCACCTACAAGACTAGATGATGATGTGGTTATGGATTGTCTATCTCGGATGGGTTATGAGTATAGATATCCAAGTTTGGAGAAGAAGTGGTTACCACCATACTGGAAGTATTTATTTCATGTGGTAATTCACTGTTTGAGTAATTGAAGGCCGGCATGGATAGCCTTAGTGCTGTGTTTGGATCTCTATTAGTTTCTCTGGTGGATGATATTCCATTCAGCATTTCTGGCGTGATATTTCAAGAGATGGTGAAAAATGCTACAGCTAATCCAGGGAGAAAGTTATCATGTATCCCAGGTTCATCAGCTGATCATTAATGATACATTTCCTGAGCTTGCCACTCAGAGATCTCCTAAATACGTTGTTCAGACAATCAAGAAGGAGATTTTTACTCATCTTACTGGAGCCAGAGGAAACAAATGCTCTGGTGAAAGTTTTGCGAAGATAGGCAAATTTTCTGAGATTGATGAGCGTGTTGATGAAGTTGATGAAGGTGTTCATGCTAATGATGCACAGACTGGTGCTTCTACTTCTAATACTAGAGATAATATTGATGAAGAGATTGAGAAGCTTTTTGAAGATGAGCCTACACGTGAAGGAGGAATGGAAGAAGTTCATTCTGCTTCTAGTTCCGAGACTGCTAGTGATCAAATAGGGAATATTCCCTATGTGATCCAAACTGATCCAACCCATCTACTCCAACATCTTCTCGACCAACTAATGAAGACAGGGATACTGATTATGTCCCTGAAGAGTCTCCAAGTACTTCCTCTCAACGAAAACGTATGGCTCGGAGAAGAGATTTCCCTGCAAGAAAGAGAGGTCGAGGTATCATTCCCAGAAGACCACGAACACACGTGGTTGTCACTGAAACTGAACAAAAATCAGACAGCCGATGTGACTTCGTCTGCTCCTGAAACAGAAACAGTTCCTGTTTCTGGAGCAGCTAATGTTCCTGTTTCTGGTTTTTCTACACCACCTCACCAAGAGAATTTAGAATTTGATGTTGACACACTCTTGAATACTCCTCCTGAGTTTCAGAGGAGAGAGGAATCAACAAGCACTCCAGGTTCTATCACGTTGGAAGAAAGAATAAAGAACCTGGAGAAAGAGAATTTTGAGAATATGAAGTTGATTGCAGAGTTGAAGAAAAGTAATGAAGAAAAGACTAATCAGATAAACATGATTCATCTCGACTCAGCAATCAAAGACACAAGACTGGCATCTCTTGAGCAACAAATGAAAAACATATTTGACTACTCATCTGGGTTGGAGAGACAACTAAACGAGCTTAGAGAATTTATCTCTCAGACCTACTTTCATCAGCCACAGAACATAAGATCTACTACTGTGGTTAGTGAATCTAGCAGACGATCTCCAAGCCCACCTCCCACTGAGACAGTTCCTGAAAATGAAACGGTCAACGAAGCACAAGCATCTACTGTACAGCAAAGTGGTAGCACTACTGAAGATGTTCCAGTTTCATCTGAAGTACCTATCACCGAAGCTTACACATCTACTGCTTTCGTTGAGCCGGAACACATGGTGTCTATGCCTATTATTCATGAACAGGAGGATGAAGAGTTAGTTGATTATGCTGATTCTGATGATGATGAGGATGATGATGATGAGAATGACGATGAAGATGATAATGGTGATGATAATGATGGTGGAGATGATGATGGAAATGATGGTGGAGATGATGGTGGAGATGATGGTGGAGATGGTGGAAAGTTACAGGTTCTTCTTCAAGTCCTACTGGAGAGACTAACACTGACTATGTCGATAGACCAAGTGTTAGTAATACAGAAGGATATGATCCATTGGACCCTGCCACAGAAAGTGTGTATGAAAAGGAATTATATTCTTTTCAACAAACTTCATCTGAAACTGTTGAAGAAGAACTTGATATTTTTGAAGATCTGGAGGAACAGACTGAATACACAGATTTTTGGCAACAATCTTCAGGAATTATTCAAGGACATTAATCTTGAAGAAGGAGAAATTCCTACAGAGACTGTGAGTGGTGAAACTCCTACTGATACTACAAAGACAGATACTGGTCAGATTGCCCTATACACTAGAGGAGGTTTACAGTTCAAAGCACCACCACCACCTACTGAAGCTCACTTTCTGTTTATATCAAAGCCAAAACAAAAGTATGGTGAAATGTCTCACGTTATTAGCTGGGCTTATGGTGGGATTATGAGAAAAGGATGTATTTATAAAGAGAAAATGGAGAGATTGATTATCTAAAGAGCACTCAAGATTTTCATACTTTACGTGCTGCTGATTTATACTCCATGGGCAAAGCTCCATTCTCAATGAGAGTAATTACAGTGAAGCTGAGCTCATGAGATCCATGATAAGAAGGGAGATGCGCACAAATTTCAAAGACTTTAAGACTGCAAAATCGAAGTTGATAGATGACTCAACACGAATTGATGAAAATACTAAAGCTCCAATGAAGATACGAGTCTATCACATCCTAAATTTATCAGAAAAGTCCCTGTGCATGCTCCAGTTCCTCCAAACTCTTTGAAGCAACTTCTATCCTGGAGATGTGAAAAGGATTCCGGTCACGCTGTGATCAAATGTATAGACAGGTCTTATCGAATCATTGATCCAGCAGACTTAATGAAGTTTGGCAAAGACGACTTATCCAAGCTGTTACACTGCCCTATCTCAGCTGATGAGTCTGTTTATTTTCTATCTTGCCAGTACGTATGGATGATTGACCGGATCCTGAGAAATAAATGGTATGCTTATGCTGGATCTTACAAGAAGGCTAATGTTGACTTTGATTGATTATGTTTCACCGAGCCTAGGGGAGATTGTAGAAGATAAATCAAGGCTCGGCAAAACATACTGTGCGATAACCAGATCCACGCGACAACAAGAAGTCACGCGAGAAGCTACCAGTGCGAAAGACCAGATCCATGTGAGTCGCAGACCACGCGAAAGACTGCAGCCGCGCGAAAGCTTGATCCACGCGAAAGGGATCTCGCGCGAGAACTCTATGTTTAGTATAAATAGCTAGTTTTCGTTTTGTAATTAAGCTTTTCATTGATTATCAATCTGTACTGTGCGAAATCGCACAAGACCTCTTATAGGTTTCTGTTTATCAATCGAATATCTTCTTTTGTGATTCAATTCAATCTTCTTCTACTCCAATCTTGTTTATATTCCGCGTTCACAAGATTGAGATCGTGTGTATTGATTTCTGGGAGATTTTCAAGGTTTTACACAAAACAGATGAACATCAAAGTCGCAAGAATGCGACACAGTACAAAATGAAAAAACTGATGAAAATATCCAGATACCAAAAACCCACAAAAAACCCCACCCTCAAACCTCAAAACCCACACCCAAAACAAACCTATAAAAACACATACAAAAAAAAAACCACCGGCCAAAAGGGATTAGTAGGAATGGATAATTTTACGTAAATTTTTATTTTGTAAACCTTCGCGAAATTGAATACAATATTTTATAAATTAACGGGGTTGAATACCGGTTTGAAACCAACCCAGTTTGGTGTCACAACCCTAAAAATAGATAGACAATTTTACGACTAACGTCTTATGGATATTATTTAGTAAATTACAGTATTATTTCATGTATGTATGAATGTCATGCATATATATTTACGTATATATGTTGCATGCATGTATATATATAGAATTTACGTATGCATGTTTGCATGCATGTATACATATATAAAATCTACGTGTGCATACATGTATATATATGAAATTTACGCATGCATGTTTACATGCATGTATAGAATTTAAGTATGCATGTTTATATTTTCGCATGTACATATATTTCTACTTATGCATGTATATAAATATATATTTTGCGTGTATGTATATACACACATAATTTAAACTTATGGTTATTTATGTAAATGGGTGATATGTATAAAATTAGGTATCAAAACAATATGATAACTCAATCAACATCACAACACAAGATATCTTGATACCAGAACAAAACTAAACAAAACAAAGACACCTAAACACCAACCCAAACTCTAGACTCGATTCATTAAGAATCTAACCAACCAACTTAAGTGTTGAGTAACACTTTGATCGGCTAAGAACGCATATCACGACCACCAAACCACCAAAACTAATCACTTCCTCAAAAGAGGCACATGGACCACCATAATTGCAAAAATGGATGTGGCAACTTCTTGAGAAGTCTCGGCCACCTTTGCATAACACTCATCCCACCATACCACCTTCCACCTAGCCAACTACCCTCTAAACCCGCCACCTTGACACCCTATAACCTACACCTCATCTACCTAGTTCCTAGACCTAATAATGTTCCTTTCCACTACTTCAAACCCCTCGGCCAACAATGGAAACCACACCTTCACACCACCTCAAAGTTCTCCAACTCTCTTCCTCGGTTCATCTCTATCACCGTAACCATCTTTCATCCCTTGGGGAAATAGTAAACACAACCCACCACAACCGATCACCTTCATCTTTCGGTCCAGCTACAACAAAACACCTCCACAACCACCACCCACACCCTTTGAATCTTTTTATCACAAACACCATCACACCATCAACTACAACCAACAACTCTCTCTACCTCTCGGGTTCTACAAGCAAAACAAACATTCAAGTTTCGCCACCTTCTCAAGTCGTGAAATCAAGACACTCTTAATCATCTCTAATCATCATCATCCCTCTCCTCTTCTCATTACAAGGTTATAATCCTTTCTAAAAGTAGTTAGATACCAAAAATTTCATATGTATTATAAACACATATAAAAAATTAGTTTTGATACATATACATCAAAACTAATCTTAAAAAGCCTTGAAAACATTAATCCTCATTAAGTCACAGTAACAAAATCAGAAAATTTTTGACAAAAGAATATTTTATGATTAAAGAGATTTAAGAAAATTTAGTAAAAATACTAAATAAATACGATTGTGAGAATAAATATTAGAAAATTTTAGAAAAATATTGACTTATTATTCTGTAAATTTTAGTAAAAATATACTAAGTAAAATAATTTATATAAATTATTTAAAAATCAAGAAAATAATCAAAAATACAAATAATTCGGAAAAATTCTGGAAAAATCACAGAATGACTCTTTTGAGATGTAAAAGCGCCAGGAACTATTTGTATTTTATTTCCTTATTATGATTGAAAAATGAATTTTTTTAAGTGATCTACAAGAGAAAAATCTAAATAAATACTTAACCAGTACCATAAATCGGGAAAAATTCACTGAAGCTATGATAAATCAGATTCAACAAATGGTATAAATTTAATAATTTTTGGAGTTATATAGCTATTTTTAATGAATTTTTGAAATATTGTAGGATTTACAGAAACAATCTATTGTGACCTAGATACCAGAAAAATTATGGAATGAAGTAAAATGTTGAACTAATATTCTGTAAATTGTTAGTAATTTTTTGTTAACAATAGCTATTTTTGGTGATTTATGGAGACTTTGGAATAATTATAACAATTTATGTATAATAGAATAAATATTGAGAATTTTATGGTAATATTATTTAACTATTTTACAGCTATTTTTTTAAAAAATAGTGAGATCTGAGGTTCTAAAAATTTAAAAAAATTTATATCTAACTTATAAAATTTATTTTATAGGTTACCAGTTGGAGAACAGGTGAGACTCGTAGCCCCATTTTGGTATTTGTAAAGTTTTTAGGGAAAAAGCATACTGGTTATGTTGATGCATTATTTTTAAAATTGATTTGAGATTTACTGTCATTTGTGATACAACCATTAATTCGAATGAGAAACCGTCTGATAATATTGGTAGCGCTACTTAGTAAAATATTTTACACCAACAGGATGAGTGTTGTGATGCTATTTAAATATTTTCTGCACCAACAGAATGAGTGTTGTGATGTAATATATCTGATCTTGTGAATTATTTCGTGACAGTATGATTATGTGTGTGAGCATGTTTGGTTGTAATTGGTACATCAATAAAATGTTTTGTCTGGAAATAAACCTATGATCTCACCAACTTTATGTTGACTATTTGAGTATGCTTTTTCAGGTGAAAAATGACTAACAACATAGACTTTTCGTTGATGTTTACAACGGTTGGGGCGAAGTAATGGGAAGGGTCTGTGTAAGCCTAACCGTCAACATATACGATGGCAGCGTGGTAGTGGATGCGCATTTCCATCGTACCTGAAGATGTTTAGTTAAATAAGATGTTGTAATAGGATTATGTAAAATTTGAACTTATATGTAATGATGTAATCCCCACTTACGATATATATATATATATAATTAACTTATGTGTGTTATGTATTAGTATTGTTGTAATTTAATTTCTTATAATCAATTGTGTTCTGAACAAACAAGTCACATCTAGAAAATCGACTCACGCTTTCGTCGGGATATGACATTTGGACTCTATCCAACCCCAGTTCTTAACTCTCGTTGACTAAACCGGACCGGTGACCAAAACGTGTTTCAAAAGAAAACTGGTTTGTTCACCTCTAGCCCACCCTAGTCCAACTTCCGACCCAATGGACAATATAGCCTAACAAGTATTTAAATATATCAGCCATCGGCTCATTTCAACCCGTTGAATAATGACTCTTGACCCACAAACCCAAACACTTGCAAATTGCAACAAGCACCACGCCACCACATACCTTATCATGTTATAAAGTGTCTATCTATTTCGTATGTATATCATAAATTGTGTCATTGGCTTTTGAATTTTCGACGTGAATACTAAAACTTCAATGGTTGAACGTTAGATAAAAGAAAGTTGTACCATATGTTTGTGGATGGATTTATGCCGAAAGTAGTGTCACATGACAGTGATGTAATTTGTTTTTATGTGTTATACTTGTAGCTGGCATCGATTGACATCATATAATTTATATCATTACACATTAAGCTCGTAGACCTGTTGGGATTTTGGAAGTGTTTTAGATTATTTATGAGTTGAAAAAATTCACACGCAAGACGTTGATAAAAAAATATGTAATAGGAAAAAATACTATAAAAACTAATCCACAACCCAGAAAAAATAGAGAATACATATATAGTAACTTTATTAAAATTAATTAACTGTATTGCAAAGTGATTAGAAGAAATGCAAGAAAATTTAGTAAAGGTTAGAAAATTAAATGTAAATCTGATATAATTCGAATGTTTAAGTGTAAAATTTATTTAAAAAAAAAGAGAATATGAGTACGTAGCAGATTTGAAAAATTGAAAAAGTGATGTGGTTAATTTAAAAAAAATCCACAGGGGTTTAAGTGTAAAATTATTTTAAAAAGAAAAAGTAAGTTCTTTTATAACTTTGAAGAAAATGAAATTATTATGGTAACACTAAAACACCTACAACATCATTAATCAATGTCTTTTCTATTTTCTTTTTCTATTTGTTATATATAGTGGGGTGGCCGGTGATGCGACGAGTGTTATCGATGTTCTTTTCCGACATCCCTTAAATATAATATGTATTCGGCTATTATTATCATTAAAAATATGTAAATATTAGTGATTAAATGCTTAAGTATTTTAACTATGTTAATACCTAATTTAAATAGTATTTACTTATTAAAATATAATTAAAAAATGTATATTTATATATTAATTTAAAGTATTATATATATGATATACTTAATATAGTAGATTAAATAATCTCATGTGTATTAATTTATGTATTAATTATAAGAAGTTTATTAAATATTGGCAAATTAAAATTATTGTATATAACACTTGTATCTTATGCATGTTTTAAAAGTTGTATTAAATGTCTTAAACTTTAAATAAAATTACAACTGTGGGTCCTATTAAATGTTTTATATAATAATATAGATGATGAAGCACTAACTTATGGTTAATTTTTATAATTAATATCTTAACTTCAATCTTACTGCTTATATACTCTTAATATATAGGCATAAAAATCTCAATTAATGTGTGACAGAATAAAATATGCAACATATTTAATTGGTATTGACAACCTAGTTAACTTTCAAAGATGGTTAGCTTGAGCTTTGTGTCTTAAAATGCGGGCGAAAGAAAACTTTATATAGCATTTTGTCTTGTCAGGTAATTCTCATTAAGCAGTTGTATGTGCATAATATTTGTCAGGTTATTTTTTTAACCAACAATACTTCATTTTTGAGGCCACCTAAACTACTATTAAGCAAGTCTGAACCCGTGTTTGTCTTTAACGAGTTTTAGATTTTTACACCTAAATGGCAACAAAAAATATCATATATAATTGTGTTCATAAATTAATCAAGTTTTTAAACAATTATGATTTTGATTATCTTTATCAAAACATAGATAATATCACATTTACTCAAAAATTAGATATACATAATTTCATTAATAGTCTATAGCATATAACAAAATAAACTTTAATAGGACACTTGGCAACTTTTTAACACATCCAAAATTTGTTTTTCCGCCTATCTCTCATATTAATTAGAGAAAAATCATAAAAACAAATAGAGTTAGTTTTAATTTTGTTTATTAAGGTTTAACAAAAGTAACTATTTCCTCCAATATATTAAAAATATCAATTTACCTCTAAAAGTTTTATAAATTGTTTAAATTTTAATTTAAAATTTTAATTATTTTGGATTCAAGTTGAAACAACAAATTAAACTCTGAACTGAAATTGAAACAACTTATAAAACTTTAGAAGATAAATTGATATTTTTAATCTTTTATAGGAAAATAATCATTTTTGTCAAACCTTTGGAAGCAAAATTGAACTTAACTCAAATAATTAATTTGACTTTTCTTTTGTACAAAAATATTCTAAATTCAAACTTATTTTATATATATATGTAATTTTTGTTTGGTTTTAAATATTCATTTTTTTAGTTTTCTTATGATTGAGTAATTTTACATTCTGTTTTAAAATGATTTTAGAAAAAACATTTAGTGTTTAAATATTATCAAAGTAGTATAGTTACCACTATTTTAAAAAAGACTATTGTGTCTTTTAACAGTCAATTTATTTATATTTTTAATAAAAGAGTAACGGGTTGGGTTGACCCGTTCAATATGCACAATCTTTTACTAGAGGTCTAAAATAGAAGTAACTAAATAAACTTTTTATACGACTGTAAGTAATAGCTCAAACATACGCATAATTCTCATGTAACAACGCTTGGATACACATCCTTAATTAATATAAAAAAATTGATAAGTGGTTCTTTACGAGTTAATAAACTTAATAACTCAAACTACACATATACCCTCATTAGTCAATATTTATATTTATATATTTCTTATAAAACATTTATAATTATATAATAGTTTTTGTTGCTCCAACTAAAATTATATTTTTGTTTGCATTAATAAAGATATAATATTTTAAATATTTTTAACGACTTGTATACCTGTATTAGTTATTTTTCATAATATAAACTAAAATCTATTATTTTTTCGCACTATAAACTGAAATAATTTTGTTAAAGAAGACACAAAACCACATGGCATGTTTTAAACACTTGACGGATGTTACCTTCTTCCATTAATACATATATCTCCCTATCCACTCTTGAAATTACATATTTCCTTAAAATACAAGTTTTTAATGTTTAGATACAATGCTTTTTAAGCATGATTTAAATATATATGTAATTTTACAAGTTTAGAGAGGAATATATGCCATTGTCCTCTTTTTTTAGGATTTTATTTATGTAATGTGGATTTTTCTATTTTGAGAAATCATTTAACCGATCAACTACAAAGCATATGACTAAATGAGAAGGTCGACACAACTTAAAAAATATTTTAAGAAATGTAATTTAATTATATTTTCTGATCCAACTTTCGTGATTTCATTTTTACTAAAAGCTTGTTATAAACAACTTAAAAAAGTAAAAGTATAAAAATATAAATAAGAATATTAAAAAGTCAAAGAAAAGAATGAAAAATTATGATATCCATACTCTTAAAATAACAATTTTGTTTTGAGGCTTTAAAATTTGAGCATATGATAGAGTCTTAAATAAAATAAAAGGGGTGGCTAAAAAAAGACACGAAAGTATTTTTTTTTAAGGAAAACTTCATTAAAAGACACGAAAGTATCTACATCGCAAGCCATGGCCCCTTATTAATTATAAAAATCAAAACTCAATGTGTACTTTTTGAACCTTTATTGTCACACGCAACATACAAAAAATCTTTATTCATTCTAGAAAAGGTAATAAACAATAATAAACAGACAACTAGAATATATCTAAAATCGTTTATCCTTTATACGTGATAAATAAGTAAATTATTTATGTCATATATTATCATTATGTGAGTTAATTTAAATGATCAACATGAATACTTTTAAATCTTTATCTTTATACTCTAATAAAAGGGTAAATGAGTGTGCCACGTGTCACCATCACATTCATTCTCATCAAACTTTTCACGCTTCTCTTTCCTATCAAATAATCACATTAATTACTAATAATATTATCTATTTATTTTACATTAGTATTAGTTTTTAATAGATTAATAAAGAGATTTTTTATTAATGTTATTTCTATAGAGATAGTTTTTTATAAAAAACATTTTTTCTAAAAAATAAAACTATTTTTATGTAATATTTTAAAATTGGTTTTTAAGTAATTTTTTATAAAACAAAAATAATTAAAATAAGGAGTTATAGTAAGGAAATTTTAAAAAGTGAAAACTTTTTAAAACATTATTTTAAAATAAAATGTTTAATTTATCTTTGAAAAAACAAAAAAATAAAAATTTCATATTATTGTTTTGTTACTTATATTCATTACTCATACATAATTTCAATCATATCATGTCTTAGTCTATCGTTTTATAATTAATAATTTTTATTCTATTTAATATTTTATTTATTTAACCGTGTAATACACGGGTTTACTAAAGCTAGTTATCTATACTTTATTATAAAGAAGTAACTAGGATGCCACATATCACTCTTATGTTACTCCCCAAAAAAAATTTCCCATCTAAACTAATATATTATTTTAGTTAAGTTTTTTTATTTTAAGAAATTCAATTAATAATAGTAATAATTTATTTTCTTTTAAATTTAATTTTTTATATTATCAACTTAATTGTGTAATAATATTGTTTGAACTATAGACTTTTTTATAGCTAAATAAGATTCAACTTAAAAAAACTAAAACGAAAAAAAAATATTTATTTATATATTTATATATTTTAGGTTAGTGTGATTTTAAGATAACTGGTTTGTATTTTATATGGATCAATTATATATTATATTATTCAAAAAAGTATTTGAATATTTATAATTTATAAATGTAACTTCTAATTTTATTGTTATAGTAATACGTAACTTAATCGTACAAAATATTTATACATTTATGAATTATGTTGTTTTCATATTTTAACCCGTGTATTACACGGGTTTGCTAAAACTAGCATTTTAATAAAATGGTAAATAAGAGTGTCACATTCAGCACCACATTAATTCTTATTAAATTTTTCTCGTTTCTCTCTCCAATTAAATAACTACATTAATTACTAATAATATTAGTTATTTATTTTTATATTATAATTAATTTTTTAATAAATTAAAAAAGAGATCTTATTATTAATATTATTTCTATAGAAATAGTATTTTTATAAAAAGATTTTCTTCTAAAAATAAACTATTTTTACGTAATATTTTACAGATAGTTTTTTGAAGTATTTTTTTTATAAAAATAATTAAAATATGATGTTATAGTAATGAGATTTTAGAAAAATGATTTTTTAAAAAAATTATTTTAAAACAAAAATTTGCTTAATCTTTGTAAAAGCAAAAAAGTTAAAAAGTTCATATTCTTGTTTTGTTACTTATAGTTATTACTCATACATAATTTCAATTATATCATGTCTTAGTATATTGTTTTATAATTAATGATTTTAATTCTGATTAATATTTTGTTTATTCAACCCGTGTAATGCACGGTTTTACTAAAGCTAGTGGTTTTAAATAAACAAGTTATATTGTTTTAATTGAATTTTAATATTATTCAAATAAATAAATTTAATCTGAAGAATTTTAACTACCCGAGTTCACTTTCTTTAAGTAAATTTTTTAATCTTTCAAGAAATATTTATATCATCATTATCATGATGATGATCCTCCCTTGTTATTACGGTTTTGAAAATTTGGGTGTTAGAACACCACCCTTCTTTAATACTAATTATTTAAATTAATTGATATTTTATTATTCAGTTTGTGTGTAATACATGAATTTAAAGCCTATTAGAACACATACTAATTTTTTTTTGTTAGTTTTTGTTATATGTAAAGGGCGTACCTGGTGCTGCAAAGAGCTCCCGCGTTTTCGCAGGGTCCAGGGAGGGTCCGTCCCATTTAAGGGAAGATGTACGCGGTCTTTCCCCCACATTTTGTGGGGAGACCGTTTCCACGGATCGAACCTAAGACCTTCGGTCCCAAAGCTGTTCCTAAGGGACCGAAGGTCTCAGGTTCGATCCGTGGAAACGGCCTCCCCACAAAATGTGGGGGAAGGTCCGCGTACATCTTTCCTTAAATGGGACGGACCCTCCCTGAACCCTGCGAAAACACGGGAGCTCTTTGCAGCACCAGGTACGCCCTTTACATATAACAAAAACTAACAAAAAAATAAACTGAAATGTAGCAGATATCATAAAATAGATGTAGAGTGAAACTTTCTAATATCTAGAATCACATGAGTTTTTATAAGATTCGTTGAGGCATGTGTTAAATTTAAAATAATGAATACATGAAAAAAAGAAGTTAAATTTTGTAAAGGTTCAATAATTTAAAATAATAGGTAACTAATATGAAAGACTAAAAAAAGCCTTCAAATCAGATGGGCCGAACTTACCGAAAATAATGAATACATGAAAAAAAGAAGTTAAATTTTATAAATCATTGATAAATCGCTAACTTGAAGTGGATCACCATTCAAGAAAATTAAAAATGTTAGGTGAATCACAGTTGCTACAAATTGGAATGAAATTTGTAATTTTGAATAACAAATAAAAAAATATATATATATATGTATGTATGCATGTATGTATGTATATATATATGTATGTATGTATGTATACATATATGTATATATATATATATGTATGTATATATATATCTACCTATTATAATAAAACAGTAACTTGGTATGATATGTGTCATCGTCACAATTCTTCTCATTAAAATTTTTCCGTCTCTCTCTCCTATTAAATTATTACCTTAATTACTAATAATATTATTTAATATTTTTTAGATTAAAACAATTATGTATAAATTAAGAAAAAGATTTTTAATTAATATTATTTCTAAATAAACAAATGTTTATAAACAATATTTTTTTCTAAAATATCAAACTTTTTGAAAAATATGATACATTATAAAATTAGTGTTTTTAAAAAGTAAATTATTTAAAAACTAAAAATAATTTAGTTTAGGAGTTATGATAATGAAATATTTTAAAAAATAATATATTTATACAGTTTGTTTTAAAACAAAATGTTATTTTTTTAAAAAAAATTAAAAACAAAGTTTAAAAAGGGTGATATCACTGTTTTATTACTTATAGTACTTACTCATATGCAAATCAGTCATACCATATCTTGGAATATCATTTTATTTTCTATAAATTTTATTATATTAATATTTTATTTATTCAACCCGTGTACTACACGGGTTTCTAAAGCAAGTATATGTATATATGTATGTATGTATAGGGTTAGGTTCTTTGCAGGATTCACTTATAAATAAGAACTAACAAAACTTATATTGACCATTGATTCTTTTAATCAATGATTATGATTAAACATGTTAAAAAAGAATTATTTAATGACATTTAATGCATTTAATTAGACAAAATGGTATAATAGTAAAATAACTTTATCCTCTTTTAATCAGTTACCTATATTGAATGAGAAATTTAGATATTCACTATTAAACCTTCCTAAAATCATTCAGTTGAGATTTAAATACTAAATTAGATAATCATAGTGCAAATAAAAAAATATCACGTGAAGAAAAAGACTATTTCTGATGTAAATATTGATTTAAGGGAAGGCAACAAAAAAACCAACGAGTAATCAATTTTTTTATCCTTTGACATATTAACAAAGAAACCAACGAGTAATCACTTTTTTTATCCTTTGACATATTAGAAAGTTATGTGTTAGTTTGTAATGCTAATTTCAAAGAAATCAATAAAATCCGAGCTGATTGCATTTTTTTATGTTTTTACTTATTCTTTGTTGTAAATTTGACTTTTATAGAGTTAACAATGCAAATATATATATATATTTTTTCAATTGTTATGTTCTCTTTGTAACTCCACCATGGGTATTTATTTTATTAACACCTACTAAATCTGGATGTTAATTATTAGGAACATGAAAATTAAATTACATAAAAAAATTTATCTATAAACTATTTGAATCGAGTCTTTCTTTTAATCTTCTTTTTTCATTCTTATCATATTTTGTAGATTCTATGCATATTCATGTAAAAATTCATGACCATCACTAGATAAACTTAGTTACTTGTTAATAAAGTAGTAATTTGGGTATAGTTTCATCACTTAAAGGTTAAATGGATAAATTCAAAAGAAAACAAGTCAGACTAAACTGATTAATTCTTTTATTATAAATAACTAAAAAACATGTATGTCTATATAAACATATCTACATCTGGGTCGAATTACTGTATATTTAAAGAACCAAACACGTGATATTCATATATGTAATCATGAAATTTACATACGTGTCAAATTGCTAGCAGATCATTTACACCTAGTCAAATTGTCATATATGAAGGCAACTCATATAAATATATGTAAACAAGTCATTTACATATAGGTCTAATTGTCATACATGTAAACATATACGTGTATGCATATATGTAATTTACACATGGGTCAAATTGTCATATATGTAAACAAGTTATTTAAACATATGTAAACATGTAGTTTATATATGGGTTTAATTGTCATATATGTAAACATGTATGTGTATGTGAACATATCATTTACATATGGGTTATGTTGCCGTATATGTAAATAAGTCATTACATATGTGTTACTTTGTTGAATATTAGAACATGTATGTTAAAAAATGAGTCGTTCTAGTATATTTTAATTACTTAAAAATTAAATAAATAAAACTAAAAGAAAAAAAGATTTAAATCCTAACTTTATCCTAAACATATTTGATCATCCCAAAATCCCAATATTTTAAACTAAACTAAAGTATCGTTAAAATTTTCAGGTGACTTCATTAAAAAAGCAAACTTAATATAAAACCATTAATATTAACTATATGATTGTACGAATTAGACATTATTTCACGTTAACAGTCTAGAATCACGATCCTTTTGATTATATATAATTTTAAAAACTGTAACATTGATTAAAAAAGTAATTTGATAATCAAAACCATCCAACATGAAAATAATATCTTGTAAATTGAATATAGTTTTGTGAAAAAATATATCGAAATCAAAACATTATATTTAAAATTGTTGGTTGATTAAACATTATGAAATACAAGAAACCTGGAATGTTGAGAATGTTCAAACCAGATTAAATTTTGTTCAATATTTAAAAGCATGTAACTACCATAATTAAAGGGAGTGAATTAAGGAAATCAACTAATACATAGATATAAAATGACACAAATAGCCTTTATGAATTAATGGAATAAAAAATAAAAACTATACTAATCAACGGTTAAGATGAGTTCTTGCGGTTCTCAAGATATTTAAGAGTTCTGAAATGATCCTAACCTTGTATGTATGTATGTATGTATATATATATATATATATACATACATACATACATATATATATATATATGTATGTATATATATACACATGCACACATATACATATACATATATATACATACATACATATACATATATATATATACACATACATACATATACATATATATACATACATATACATATATACACACACACATATACATATATATACATACATACATATACATATATATACATACATACATATAAATATATATATACATACATACATATATATACATATATATATACATACATATATATATATATATAATTTTAATAAAAAATTGAGCCCCTCAAGATCGAGATTGGGCCTGAGCGGTTGTCCGTCCCTTTCGCCATCCATGTAAACATACACAACTGTGTGTAAGAACTACTGTTTGGAAACTAGTCGGGTCAAATATAATATATTTTTATTATACTTTTGTATAAACTCGAGTTGTGCTAGGTTTTGACATAAATATAGTTTTGAAATGAGTCGGGAGGATTCTAATTTATATTTTATCACGTCACAGATGACATCCCCGCACATGCTTATTTTCATATATATTTTTAATTGGTTTACATTTTGGCTTAAAATTTGTTTGGAGTCGTGTCAAATATAATATGTTTTCATTATATTCGTCGGTATAAATTAGAGTTACTCTATGTTTCAGCGTAAATCTAGTTTTAAAACAAGTCGGATCGATTTAAGTCTATATTTTATCACGTTGTATATAACGCTACCACGGTGGGTAAAAAAACTAAGTTCTTCTACACAATGCATATGAATTTTTCCTCAGGTCTGCTTGACTAACGAAGAAAAACAGCACTCAAAATTCTTCTAATTATTGTATGAATGTATAATTTTATATATAATTGACTTGTAGTCTTGTAGTGAAACAAAATTCAAACTATAACACCAAATCTTGTCTATTTTGCTCTCACCTTTGTAAATATTAAAATAATAAACCATGCATAAATCATGGATAATATTATTAGAAAATATACCAAATAAAAATATTAAAGAAAATTAAAATAAAGAAAAAACACACATACAAACAAACAAACGTACACAATAAAATCTCACACATAAATTATAGTAGGATTGGACCTTCACTCTTTCTTCCGATGAACTCCGGGCTAAAAATACTTTTTTTCAATATAATAGTTGCGTATAATATTTATTTAAAAGTAAAACTCACATACAATATGATCTTCATGTCTAGTCTCGATCTCCCACGGCCAAGGGAAAATGCTCCTTCAATTTTACCATAAACCACTGGTTATGCATGATCTTTACTAGCCATGATTATGTACTTCCAAACTCAAACAAGAACATATGTATATAACTTGGGTGATCGTATTAAAAATGGCGCACTTAAACATTCTTTGTGTCATTGTGTCAACACACCAAACTATCACCTTCCACTGTTCTTCACAATTGCGCAAATGGAGAACCAAACTAGCATCAAGAGTGTTATCGCGGTTAGAAGTGAAATAACTTCTGCAGATATAATATGGTGACAGAATGTGTCGAAGATATCGCAGATTTTCATCCAATGGACATGAGTGTTTCCTTTGCGTGCTTCATATGCTATTGCCCCTGCAGCTCCTGTTGCTGATGCTGCGATCGATAAAAGCAACTGCACATGCAATACCAACTAGTTAGTTAAATCCGTTGCATCTGTCTAAAACATTTCTAGGGCACAAAATGCAAACTGCAATGTATCACTACTAAAAAATTAGGTCTTTTTTCCAATAACAAATTCATGGGAAATGCAGTTACATATAGGTTTTTCGTCATAAATGGGAATTTCCTACGCTTTTTTCCCCAGGGATTTTAGTAGGAAATTTTCCCCATTTCTAAAAGTGCTTCAAACACGAGGACCCATCTTTCGCCCATAGTTCAAGGTCTTACAGAATCAAGTAGCAAGAAGTGCAACTGTTGGTTTATTGAGCTTCGTTCTTTCTTCTTCACTGCTGAATATGATGAGTACCAGGTGATTAAGCTATACAGCCAAATAACCGAGGATGTTGCTATGAAATACCTACATCGTCCAATACATAATTATTGGTTTAGATATATAACAAGCGTCAAAAACCAAATGAACAAAAGTAATGTTAGTAAACATATGAAAACAGTAATGGGCACTCATATTTTGTTCATTACAATATCATCAAATATCAAAAATAATAAAGATAATCATTAGGGTTATGATTGATGATCGATGGCTAAAGTATAATCGACATATGTATACTTTGAATATATTGTAACCAAAATGTTATCATCTATTACTTACTTGTATGAACAGACACACTTAGTAGTTTTGATATGGATGTGATGTATTGAGTATGGGTTTTGGTTATATGATAGTACTTACGTGAAAGCTGGCATGTGAGTGAACTTTGCATCCGCGCTTATTGTCATGACTGGTGACACACGGATCGATGCGGTTTGTTTAGAAGTAGCCACAACAATGATCGCGGTGAAAGAAAATATGAACAGGAAGACCCTTAAGGTTACATCAACCTTCCCATGGTTCTTGACAGCAAGCACACCAAAGATGCTTCTCGTTAGCTTTGATGACCACATCATCTGTGTGTCTGTGGTGGCTTGTGCCGGAGTTCCGTTTGGTGTCATGACTATTGAGAAGGATAGAGCAGCAAATTGAAACTGAAGTGGTTTGTGAGAAGTGTGGTGGTGATATTGGCATGGCATTTAGATATATAAACCATGTTTATTTGTTTGTTTGCTAAAATTTCTTTTAAGGGTTGCCTTTTTTATCTCGTATAGATAGGTAGTTGAATTTGAATCTTAACTAACGACATAACTTAAGTGTACATATATGTTTTAGCTAATAACTTAGCCTCCCATTAATATTTTTTCTGTCACTTTTTCTTGTCTAATTTTATATTTTATTTATGTTTCTTATCAGTACTATACAAATGACTGAATGAGTGTCATAGATTGAAAGTCATGGACGACATCACATCCGACGCGAAGTTACCGACCGAAGACATCAAACAGGAAGCTAGGTATCGATGGCACATGATTCGTCTATATATAATTACCGACTGAACTCCAATGGAAAGCGGTAAAAGGTTTAAATAAATTCCTATGGTAAAGATTTCATCTCTTTTTTGTTGGGAACTCATAGTCGATATGTTATTCATCTGTAAAATGAGATTGACGCTTCTCATAATATCCCCCTCCCCCCACCAGGCTTTTTCAATGGGTTGTTAGCTAGTGTGACAAATTTGCAACGGACAAACCATCACTTATATGTCGGTACAGTCTCTACATATAGTAAGAACCAAGCCCTCATGTGAGAAGCAAAAAACCCTAATTCTATCTACTCATTTATTCAATTAATTGTTGAGATCTAGAAAGGTAATAATATTAAAATAACTAGGTCACTATATATATACACACTAATAAAAAAAGATTTTTGAAGGACACATGACACAATATTAGACCTTTTTAATTTTATTTTTCAACTATCTCTCTAGCTTAATCACATTAACTATTAGTGATATTATTTAATTTTTTTTAGATTAAAAATATTTTTTTCATTAAATTAAGAGATATATCTTTCTATAAAAGCAATTTCTAAGAAAATGATTTTATTATAAAATAAGGAATTTATTCAAAAATATCAAACTTTTTAAAAAATATAAAATAATTTAAAACCTGTCATGTTTTTTAAAAAAAACTCTTATGAAACAAAACTAATTAAAATTTAAAAGTCATAATAAAGACATTTTAAAAATGACTTGTTTCGAAACAAAATGTTTTTAAAAACTAACTTTTAAAAAAACAAATATAAATCAAAACAAAAATCTAAAAAATAATATCGTCATTTTATATCTTCAGTTAATTAATATAACTAATTATATATCTTTCATATTTTCTCTCTTATCTCTCTAAACTTGACAGCCTATTTTTTTTCAAAATAATTAATAATCAAATTTATTAGTTATCACCATTTTACATATATTTATTGTTTTACATATATGTAATATGTTATTTACATATATGTAAATTTTGAAACTATTATTCCTTTCAATTAATCGTCTATTTCACATATTTGTAAACATTCAACATGCATAATATAACTACAACCGTCTCGATCTTTCTTTTCCTTTGATTTTCTTTCTAATTCCAACATAGTAGGAACGTCTCATCTAGATTATAACTCTGAGATGACAATTGGAAAAACTATCATTATCGGATATAAATAAACACTAAGTGATAAACAACACAATCAAAAGGCAAAGACCGATTAATTAGACTTGCTTTGATATAAAATGTGTATCTGGGTTGTTAAATAACAAATTAAATAAAAAAATTAACAGTAATTCTAAAATAACTAAGCTAAGAAAATCTTAAAATTCCACTTGTACATTGAATATCATTTTAAGTTAAATATTTATCTATATGTAAATTAATAATTTATATATACATACACTACAAGAAAAATCGCTTTTTGCGACTAACTTTTTTGCGGCGATAGCTATTTCGTCGCAAAAAAGTCACAAAACGGCAAAAAAAAAACTAACTTTTTTGACTTTTCAAGTCAAATAGTTTTTTGCGGCAATGTTTCGTCGCAAAAAATTGTAAATAAATTAATTTTGGTTTTTTTAATATCAAGGAAACCTTTTTCTAAGGGCGGGAAAAATCCCGCTTCATCATTTGCGGCGATATGTCGTCGCAAAAAACCCACAACAGGTTTAAGTCGGGATTCAGTTCATTTTTAGAGTCATTTACAAACACCACACCACAACACCACCTGCGCACCCCACCCCACACCATCACTACGCACCGGGCCCCTCCACCGCTCCGTCTCCGTCGGTCGGCCCTTCCACCGTCGGCCGGCCCTACTCCGTCGTTCTCCATCGTTGGCCGGCCCCCTTCTCCATCACTACCCCACCTGCGTACCACCGCTGCTGCTCCACGTTCACCGTCGCTGTTCCTCCTCCTTCACCGCCTCTTTTGCATCATAGTCACCACCACCACTTCTGATTTCAAGTAATAACCTCAATTTTTCTAATTTGGTGTTACTTTGTAGTTAATATTTTGAAATTAGGGATTTTGTGTTCATTTTGCCTAATTTGTAGTTTTTATGGTTATGAACATGGATGTTTAGCTTAGTTGAAATCAAGTAATATGTGTGTATGTATGTATTTAACAATGTATGTATTTTAGTGTGTTAATTTTGTGTTAATTTGTAGTTATTTGGGGTTTTGAAGTTTATATTGTTATGAAAATATGGATGTTTAACTTAGTTGAGAGAATATAAGAATGTATGTATTTGGTATGTTAATTTTGTGTTAATATGTGGTTCTTGTTTGAAATTAGGTTTAGCAAGTTTTATGTTTATGAAAAAATATGAAATAACATGTGTGTATGTTTGTATTTAAGAATGTATGTATTTGGTTATGAAATTAGGGTTAGAAAGTTTATATGGTTATGAAAACATGGATGTTTAACTTAGTTGAGATTGTTTGAAATAACATGTGTGTATGTATGAATATAAGAATGTATGTACTTGTTATGTTAATTTTGTGTTAATATGTGGTTCTTGTTTGGAATTATGTTAATTTTGTGTTAATATGGACCACGACATGCAAACTCTTACACCGCTTGTATAGTTAACGGTGTGAGATTTGTAGTTCATAGCCGAGACTTACGTCGTACAACTCAAACAGCGGCATCTCAACAGCTGGGCAAGACGGAACAAAGTATTACGGTTTGTTGGAAGAGATTCTGGAGCTAGGCTATCTAGATCGTTGCAAGGTTGTGTTGTTTCGATATAAATGGTTTAAAACTAATAATAACAAACTTTGTGTCACTAAGAATAACATAACCAGTATTTCTACTCAAACTGAATGGTTTACAAATGACCAATACATTTTTGCAACACAAGCAGAGCAAGTCTTTTATCTTGAAGAACAGTCTAAAGCCGGTCAAATAGCTCAATCAAACAGTCATTGGAAGGTCGTCCAAGAGGTGAATCATCAGAAGATTTAGGACCGAGATATTATCATGGAAAACAATGAAGCAGATTTAATTCATGGCAGCACTTCATCTGATCTTTTGTTGTCTGCTGACTTGGATAATTTGACTTATGATGGTTTGAGTAGAGATGAAGCAACAAAAGTCGATGTTTCCTTTGAGCATGTTAATGTAGAGGACGAGACATATGTAGATACGAATGAGGGTAAAGACAACGATGCAGACAACGCTATTGACGTTTCTGATAATTTAGATGATGATTTAGACGAACTTAATAATGATTGTGGAGAAGATTCTTATCACACCGATGAATCCGATTGATTTTAATTTTTAATTTTAATCGAATCGTTTATTATGTTTGAATTATTACGTTTATTGAATTGTTTTTTCAATTGTGTGTGTTAGCTAATGATCCAAAATATTATAAGTATAATGTTATTTGTGGTATATTTGTATACTTGTATAATCTTTTTTTACAGATGGCAGACGTGGCACGAGGTCACGGTGGGGATACCTATTATAATACCCATAAAAATAGTAAAAATAATAATAATAATAATAATCATAATAAGAGTTCAGGGGGTAATTGTGCTATTTTGGAAACCTAAATGAGTAAGATTGTGCTTAAAATAAAAAGAGATTAAACCACAGGGACTAAAGGTGAAAATGTTTTAAAAACTTTCTGTTTCTCTCTCCCCGTCGGCCGACTCCATTCCGGCCACCGCCGGTCGGCTCCGGCGACCCCAAACGACCACGTTTGAATCGGTTTAACTCAATCAATTGTTCCCGACAACATCATGTGAAAGTTTCGAGCAATACCCCACTAGAACTTTATCCGATTGAGTGCGATTTAAAGGAATTTCTTTTCCTTCTTTTTCGGCCGACCACCCACTCCGAATCGCACTATAAACATTAATAATGGACAAAGTAATGGCACACTAACAATCATTTAATCGTTTACAACTTTCTTATGAGTTCAATTTCATAAAAAATAATCGAAAACAACACCATTCGATCTCCCTCTCGACCGCGACCTGCAACTTGATTGTGAACCCATCTCCGATCGATTTTAACTAAAACTGATAAAGAGCTTTTAATCTAGATCGACATACGAAGCTTCCTATCGATTTAATTTGATTTTCATCAAGGTTTGAAGCATCAATCGATCACCACTTGACCGCGACTTGTTCTTCGGGTGTTCACCTTCAATTCGAAACGAAATCAGGTAATTGAACATACATACATGCTCGATTTTAGTCTAGGAATGAAAGCCCCAACATTGATTTGGCTATTAACAACGATTTGATGTTCAATTGAATCAAAATTGTTTCTAGGGTTCATACGGTTTGAAATTAGGGATTTTGGATTCGGGATTGATTAACAAGTAATTGAACACACCTATTAGCTCGATTTTGATTGATGAACAAAAGCCCTAAGCTTAATACAGTTAACATAATCGAATTCACTGTCAATTTGGTTGGATTAGGGTTAGGGTTCTTGTAATTTGGGGGTTTCTCTTTAAGGTGTGTTTAAAAGTAAAGGAACCCAGCTTAAACCAAGGCTGCGGCCCTGGTTCACTGGTTCACGCATCACTTTGCTTAACATGAGGTCCCGGGTTCGAACCCGGGTGTCCACAACCATTTTTTTAAGCCTTTTTGGGCTTTAAAAAATTAAATAAAATTTATAAAAATTATAAAAAATCAGTTTTATAAGCCTTGTTATTTTAAAAGTTATTTAATCATTTTCTGTAAATTTATTTATTTAAACACCTTAACAATTCGTATATATAAATATTAATAAATATTATAATTAGTTATTTTTATAAAAATAAACTTTAAATAGTGGGAATCATTAAGATGTTATTAGCCATTATGTTATCCTTGAATCTTAGATATCCTAATAAGTATTCTAGTTCATTGCCCTTGATCATAGGATGCCCGTTTGCATAAGTACTCGCTTAATTCGGTTTATGTTTTAAACATATTTTCCTTGCTTAACTTAGTAAACTTGATATGAACCTATTTTGATATTGTTTTAGCTACAGGAAATATAAGTATTTTGATCAAATTAAGATTTAGACCTTAACCGAGCATTTTAAATAAGTCACACGTTTAACTAGTTTTATGAGTATTTTGGGATGTGATTTTATAAATGACAAACGGATTTATAATATTATTAGCCAAATTTTTCAGAAGTCAATCATGATTTATACTTATTTATAAAAATATTTCCAGACCTGTAACGGACGTATTTTAACTAGAAATAATTTACGGTTTACCAAAATACCCTTGACTTAGGCCCTTATTTTACAGCCAACTTACAGAGGCCATAACTTCTTCATAACAGATTCAAATCAGTTAAAACTTATGTCCATAACGAAGTTCGTCAAAAAACGAATCTGTTGATATATAAAACATAGAAAAACTCATTTGTTTAGACCTTCAAACGATCGTTTTCGTAACAGCTAACAGTTCTGCGCAGCTGTAAAGATCCACGTTTTTCTCATATTTCGGTAATCCAAATCAGAAACTTTTCTAAATGAAAGTTGTTTAGAAATCACTAATCTAGTAAACTAAAGATTTTCAGAATTTCTAAACGTCGTTTAGTATTATTAACGAGTGTGAAAAGACAAGGGCAGAACTGGAATTTTTCCAATTTAAAATAGGAAAATCCAAACTATAATTTGCGTTACGTTATCGTAGGTTCTCGCGGTGTTAACCGAGCCTAGACTTTGTTTCTGATTATTGTCATTCGTGTATAAGGTACGGATTCTGTTTCCTTGTTATCATAAGTATTTACTTTTGGTTCCGTTACTTTACAGTACAGATTCCTGATTTCTGTCTCGTATTTGATTTCCGTTCATTTCTAGTTTGATTCTTGTCATACATAGATAATTTGCTTTTGATTCTGTTATAAGTAGCTTGACTACTATATATTTCTGAATTTGTTACCCGAGCTCTCCCTATCTTGGGGGTGACCAAGACGTGTTATTGCGGCATCGATAACGTGGCACCAACCGTGGCGGTGAGCTGAGATCACGGCGTCTCTAAAGAGGACTCTGAAATTATGACTTGTTATATTATTATTCCTCAGAGGCGTATGGATCGATCCTAGGCTAGTTCTGTTATTTCCTGATGGATGGTTACACACCATTCCATTCAGGACTCTGGTGAATGGTTTGTATGTCTGCCCATACTCCATTTCACATTGGTTCACAGGCTCGCTACCTGTGTTCCCCCTGTTCAGTTATTATATGATATGATTATTAGCTCGGGGTATGTTCTATCCGATATATGTCTTATGACGTACGTTCTATTTGATATATATGTTTTATGATCTTTGATTCTCCGTTATTACCATGTCTGTTTATTTTTGATATCTGCCAATTCTTTGATTATCATCAAGTCTGTTATTTTTGATATCTGCCAATTCTTTAATTATCGTCATGTCTGTTTATTTTTGTTATCCGCTATTCCGTTCACTGAGCGTTATGCTCAGGCGTGCTTTTGTTTTCATGCACGTCAGGTCAGCATGGTAATCCGGGAAACCAGTGAAGAGTGAATTGAAGACCAAGATTATCTGTTATTTTAATTGATGTATTGTACATCTTAATTAGGTTCTTTCGGATTATTTAGTGTATTTGAAGTTATTTCGTCTAACCGTTTCTGTAATATCATGGATTGGTTCTTGATTTCATATCCGTATTAGTGACACGTCAGCCTTGTCGGGCTGGGGGGGTTACACCTATGGTCGTGGTCCACCTGGTGGTGGTCCTCCCGATGAAGATCGATCGTGGCAGCCGCCACGACAGTGCGAGGTCAGTGATGACTCCGGCAGCGGTAGCGGAAGAGGTATGATGAATTTTTATACTATTATATTTTAAAATTAATATATATAATTAACATAGAATTTTTATACTATTATCAATTTACAGGACAAGGCAAGCGTGGGAAAACCACACTTCAGGGTATGCGCAAGAGAAATCCTCAAGGGAATTTGCTGGCAATTGAATTTGAGCAAGGTACGCATGACACCTACAAACCTGTAGGTGTCAATCAGGCGACCTTCGCTTCACTGATTGGCACACTCGTTGACAAATTTCCTCAAAACTATAAAAGCTGGAGAAAGATACCTGCAGAGTTGGAGGCGACTATCTAGCCTGACTTACAGGTTAAGTTTTTGATAATTAAATTCAGTGATTAAATATATATACACTAAGCTATTTGTTTTCATAATATGCAGATGTATTTTGATATGACTCCCCACGAAGGATTAAGGGCAGGCATTGAGAAATATGCTGCAAACCGGTATAAAGATCACAAATAGCGGTTCAAGCAAAACATTTTAGCAAAATAGGAGGGGAAGACAGAGTTAATATTTCTGATGTTGTGCCACTTGATATGCAAGAATCTAAATGGAAAGGCTATGTGGATTACTACACTTCTCCTGAAGTCAAGGTTCGGTCTGCAACTAACAAGTCAAACAAAGGGAAGCAGACGATCAAAGTACATGGCGGTCGGACATCTCTAGCCCAGTGTCGTTATATGTTTGTAAGTTGTTTTAATCGAATTGTTTTATAATTTGTTTTATGTGTTTGTAAGTTAATTTTATATGATTATATAACTATTTAATGTGTTTACAGCGTGAAGAGGGTTCTGATGAACATGGGAGTGCCATATTAGCATACCGTCGGTTCTATACCGATTCAAGCGGTAATTTCTATCAACCTGAACCCGCTGCATGCTATGTAAGTAATGTACACATCTTAAAATTTTATAAAAATAAAGTAATATATAACATCCCCATATATATAACATTGTTTATTGTTTTTTGTACATTATACATGAGCAAATGGTCGCGCTTCAACAACAACACCCTGAAATGTCAGAGAAGCAGATCATGCGGCAGGTCTTGAGGGAGCGGCCCGGGTGGGAACGTGGCATCCGTCCAATACCGAGCATGCCTTCACAACCCCACCTCCACCTCATAGAACAGATCAGCGGATGTTATCACAATCTGAGGTTGAGGAGATGATAGCAGCGAGACTGGCAAGTGAGCAAGAACAATGGCAGTCACAGATGATGGCTAATATGATGGCACAAATGCAAAGTCAAATCCAAAGCCAAGTCCAGAGCGCGTTGAAGAGAAGTGGTCATTCTCAACAAAATGATGAAGATGAAGAAGATGATGAAGGTTCAAAACCATAAAATCAGCAAATTACACAAAGTAAAACTCACCAAAACATCAAATCCATAACACATCAGAACATGCAGAACTCAAAACTAAATCAAAGCCCAACATCACACACAAAATAGATGAACATCAAAGTCGCAAGAATGCGACACAGTACAAAATAAAAAAAACCGATGAAAATATCTAGACACCAAAAACCCACAAAAAAAACCCCCCCCCAAACCTCAAACCCACACCCAAAACAAACCTATAAAAACATATACAAACAAAAAAAATAGCACCGGCCAAAAGGGATTAGTAGGAATGGATAATTTTACGTAAATTTTTTTTTGTAAACCTTCGCAAATTGAATAAAATATTTTTTAAATTAACAGGATTGGATACCGGTTTGAAACCAACCCGGTTTGGACTCTATCCAACCCGGTTCTTAACTCTCGTTGACTAAACCGGACCGGTGACCAAAACGTGTTTCAAAAAGAAAACTGGTTTGTTCACCTCTAGCACAACCTAGTCCAACTTCGACCCAATGGACAATATAGCCTAACAGGTATTTAAATGTATCAGCCATCGGCCCATTTCAACCCGTTGAATAATGACTCTTGACCCACAAAACCCAAACACTTGCAAATTGCAACAAGCACCACGCCACCACATACCTTATCGGCTTATCGTGTTATAAAGTGTCTATCTATTTCGTATGTATATCATAAATTGTGTCATTGGCTTTTGAATTTTCGACGTGAATACTAAAACTTCAATGGTTGAACCTTAGATAAAAGAAAGTTGTACCATATGGTTGTGGATGGATTTATGCCGAAAGTAGAGTCACATGACAGTGATGTAATTTGTTTTTATGTGTTATACTTGTATCTGGCATTCGATCGACATCATATAATTTAATATCATTACATATTAAGCTCGTAGATCTGTTGGGATTTTGGAAGTGTTTTAGATTATTTATGAGTCGAAAAAATTCACACGCAAGACGTTGATAAAAAATATGTAATAGAAAAAAATACTATAAAAACTAATCCACAAACCAGAAAAAATAGAGAATACATATATAGTAACTTTATTAAAATTAATTAACTGTATTATTAGAAGAAATGCAAGAAATTTACTAAAGGTTAGAAAATTAAATGTAAATTTGATACAATTTAAATGTTTAAGTGTAAAATTTATTTAAAAAAAAAGAGAATATGAGTACGTAGCCAATTTGAAAAATTGAAAAAGTGATGTGGTTAATTTAAAAAATCCACAGGGGTTTAAGTGTAAAATTATTTTTAAAAAGAAAAAGTAAGTTCTTTTATAACTTTGAAGAAAATAAAATTATTATGGTAACACTAAAACACTTACAACATCATTAATCAATGTCTTTTCTATTTTCTTTTTCTATTTGTTGTATAAGTGGGGTGGCCGGTGATGCGACGGGTGTTATCGCTGTTCTTTTACGACATCCCTTAAATATTAATATGTATTTGGCTATTATTATCATTAAAAATATGTAAATATTAGTGATTAAATGCTTAAGTATTTTAACTATGTTAATACCTAATTTAAATAGTATTTACTTATTAAAATATAATTAAAAATGTATATTTAAATATTAATTTAAAGTATTATATATATATGATATACTTAATATAGTAGATTAAATAATCTCATGTGTATTAATTTATGTATTAATTATAAGAAGTTTATTAAATATAGGCAAATTAGAAACTATTGTATATGCATGTTTTAAAAGTTGTGTTAAATGTCTTAAACTTTAAACAAAATTACAACTGTGTGTCCTATTAAATGATTTATCTTTACTCCTTTATAATATATGAAGCAAGGGCACAAAAGTAAATTCCCTGTCCTCGTAAGACGCGCCCGTTCAGTCTCTTCTTCGCCTTCTTCCGCCTTCTTCCGCCGTGCGTTACCCCCTTCGCCATGGATGTCGCCACCACCCGTCGGGCGTTACATGCATTAAATTTGGTCTTCGCTACAGCTACCCACCTGTATTTATACGCCGGGGACTTCTCCCGTCGGATGACGATCAGTCGGCCGCGAATCCTCTGCCTTCGTTTCCAGGTGATCTTTTTATTCCGTTGTACACATGTTCAATGATTAGTGTTTGCCATTTCTTTGAGTTCTCTGATCATTTCAGTTGTGTCTCCCCGTCGGATGAGGAACAGGGACAACCCATCGGCTGCCAATTCTCCACATTCATTTGCAGGTGATGTTTTTATTTCCTTGTACACATGTTTAATTCGAAGTTAACAATTAGGGTTTCGTTTTTGTTTCAGTTGTCTGTTCATTCCAATTGTGTTGCTGTTTCAGTTGTCTGTTCATTCCAATTGTGTTGCATTTATACTCAATTTCTTCATTCCAATTGTTTCTATTTCCTTGTAGAAATGTTAAATTTTAAGTTCGGTAATTATGGGTTGCTGTTTCTTTGAATTGTCTGATCACTTGAATTGTGTAGCATGTCAATTATTGTTTGCTGTTTGTTTCGATTGTGTGCTTATTTGATTTTGGTGGGATTGTTACTGAATTTGTTGGTTTCCTTTCATTCCCTTAATGTACCATCATACAAAACCACTCTTAAAGGGGTACCCACTCCAGATGCATAACTGATCTACAGCTCAGTTTCAACATCATTATGGTTCAATTCCAACACACTTATTACACATCATACTGGTTATAGCATTAAGGTCAGCAAAAGCAAAATAGAAACCGAATAGTATACGGATATGGGTATATTCTTTGTTATAGAATCCATATCCTCAATTTCAATAGGTATTCTGACCTTAACTTTCAGGGCATGCCAGGTAACTATGAATCACTGTTGTAATCAACTATTTGTGACCTTCTGAGGTCAACTTCTGTGACGGTTCTTAGGGCTAACTGAGTAAAAAATGTAGGGACTACGTAACTAATTGGTAAGTGTATGCAAATGAATTTTGAGCCAATTAATAAATTGATGGATTTGAATTTTTAGTTGGATTAAATTGGTAGAGGTTGTTTTGAATCCTTCAATTTATCCTTTGAAATTACTTAGAAGGTACATACTTGTTAATTGTAAATAGTTGTATATAAGTGTAAATCAGTGAAATACAAGTTACAAGTCAAACTGGTTTGCCTGCTTCATTCTGATGCATGTGTTTTGTTTGGGAATCCTATCGGCAAATGAATTTCTTATTCATTTGTTTCTGACATCATACTCGTAACATAGATAACTATAACCAACAAAGGATTGTTTTTCTTATTTTTTAGGAACCTTTCTACATAGTTAGAAGTTAGAACTTGCATGTAATATCTTAAATTCCACTTATAAGAGTTCGATTCGTAAATGTTTTTATTTCACTGATTTATAAACCTATTTATGTTTCCTCATTAGTGAATCTAGATATCTGCAAGCTTTTGTTTTATTTTATAGGGGAGCTTGACTAAATAAGTCAAACATGTTTAGCATAGTTGTCAACTTCAAGTCTATTGTGGGACAATGGTAGGTATGGGGCCATTTATATATTACATCTGATGATGCTAATAAGTTATGGTAAATTTAAATTTACATTACACTTTAAACTATTTGATAGTGATCACCTAAACTCAACTTCATCTCCTTTGATATAGATACATAGTTGCTGTTGCTTATGCCAAACAGGATAGACTTTTAAATAGAAGAAATATTTACAAAATCAGTGGTTAGTGAAATAGTTGTTTGCCTGACAAAAGTTGTGGTTTATGGACTGTCCAACAGCATGTCATGGAGACTATGTTAGTGTTGTTTGATGTTTTTGTAATAAAAAATGTCTTTTTTACTTGTTTTTACTTGCTATTCTTATGTTTTATTTTCCATGTTCATCCATTCTGCTTTTATTTATTTACTTAAAGGTAATATTTTACTACAACAGAAAAGATAAAAATTGCCTCGTGCGGTTTAAATTCTTTGTTTAACCGAGTTCTGCCGTGTGATTGTAAGGTAGCTTTATTATGGGTCAAATCGTGTGATCATATGGGCTGCTTTAGTATGGGTCAAAACAGGTCAGACCGACTCAACCTACGTTTTACGATTTTTTTTTTGGTTATCTGTGTTACAGTTTCCTTTGCTATGAAGACATACATAGACAACAAAGCATAAGCATAAGCATAAGGGTAGATGAAAGCAGGAGTGCTTTTTTTCAAACTACAACACTTTTAATTTTTAATTACTTCTTGACATTGAAAATTATTGTGATGGTATTGATCTTACGATCTGTTATGGTCCAATTCTTTTTTTAATTGTACGCACCTTGCTCTGACGAAACGTGCCTCCAGACACGCGTCTATTGTGCAATGCATGCGGGTCGCGCCGGAGAACCAAAGGATATATGAATGTGGTTTGATTGACACTGAAGTTGTTCATAGGACAGTGGAAAATGCTACTTATGTTTTGCTGTTTCTTTTGATTGTCTGCTCATTTGACTGTTGTCGGATAGACAATGTATCTGTTTATAAAAGCCTGGACACTTTATATTAAGGTTTCATTACTCCAGAACAGTGAATCATATTCAACTCTTTCACTGCGGTTGCGTAAACAGTCCAAACAGCAGCAAGTAGGCGTATGTAAAGTCACTAAATTTGTTTCTCTTTTTGATGTACGTAGTATTCATAGGTCAATGATTATTGGTTTATGCTGAAGCTGGAAAAAGACAACTGACTACACGGACTGCGATAAGTGCACTACGTTAGGGATATTAAAAGTGAAAGTCCTCCCACCGTCCTCGTTTCTCTCCATCGCATCTAAATCACTCCCAGGTATTGGTTGCATGCAGTTTACTTTATCCTTCCGTATCTACTTATTTATTCCTGAGTTTGAAATTGCATTTCTTCATACATGATTTCAGCTCATCAGTTCCCAATGTAGTAGTAAATTTGTTCTTGCCCTTCTATTTCTTAGAATTTAAACTGAGCACCTACGTACATATAAATGGTTACTCAATTCTAATTTTTACCCCTTTTCTTAGAGTTGTGCCCAAAAACCGTTCAACAAAATCCATCATGAATTCCTTGCCCACTGACACAATCATATTCGGAATACTTGCCAGGGCGACGGTGGAAACCGTTGGAAGGTGCAAGTGTGTTTGCAAAGAGTGGTACGCTTCACTATCAACACATAGTTTGAGATGGTGCATGTGTCTCGTCCAGTACTCCCAAGTGAACAAAGAATCCTCATGATTGACCACTTCCGTGGTGCTGTACATGCAGCGAACTTTGAGAACGGCGAACATGGTGCAGCTGCAGCTATTGCATGCCTAGTCACTCCTAATATTACGAACATCTCTGTTCTGTCACATTTGGATGGGCTACTGTGTGTTTGGGTTCACGACACTCACGCATTGTACTTATGGAACCCTACTACTACTCGGTACAAGAACCTAGCATCCCCGGATAAGATGGGAATGTACCTCGACTCTAATGACACAATTGGCTTCTACAAGCACTTGATGCATGAGTATAGGGTCATGCACATCAGCCGCACTTCGCATACATTTGACACAAACATATACTCAAGGGAAACATCATGTTGGAGAAACATACATTTCAAGCCAAACATTGACTACGCTCAACTTACTTACTTTTGGTCCCCCGGAACAAGTATGGTGAAACTGTTTACTTCTCAGTTTATAATTCTTGCGATGTCCAGCAGAAAACAATTGTTACCTTTGACATCCACACAGAAGAGGTTGTAGAGACACACTTCCCACCCGTTGCCTCTACAGGTGTGTTCGTAGCCAACCTTATCACAATCCATGGTAAGTTGCATATGTTTGTCACAACGGGCGTACATGAAATGCTTCTTCAAGTGTGGGTCCTCAAAGGAGAACGATGGATAAACGCCTTCTCAAACTGTAATACCACTAGTATCCCAGTAACCATTTGGTTCGGCTGCACACACTACATGTCGAACGGGCTCTGCTTCCTCATGAGTTACTCCACGAAGGTTTTAGAAGCCGGGTCCCACAATGACCCCGTTAATTGCTTCCACTGCGTGGCCTCCACGCTTGATAATGTTGCAACCTTGTTCCTACAAAGTCTCGTGTCACCAACTCTGTAAAGATGCCTACGAAAGTGGGCGTACTGAAATTCCTACTATCAATTGTTTTGGGATACGTTGTTCTACTTCAAAATAAACGTGCAATTGTTATGATTTCTTGCGATCCCGCGCTCATTTTAGTTAAAAGCACATGAACTTTGTAAAGCAAAAGTTTCTGAAGTAGTAACATTGTTTACAATGTTTGGCATGAACCGTATATATTCATACCCATGACATATATCCTCCACAAACCCCTCCTTTCACACGTTATTGTACGACAACTTCTACACAGCTCCACAACATCACATTATGGTTGTATTTAATCCCATTTATAATTAAAAAACACATTAAACGATGGTTGTAACTAAACAAATACTTGTAAGATCATGCCATACTAAAATTACACAAAACGTCCACCATTTTAAGATGGAGTAAATAAAAAAACAGGCTCTTCTTGGTACGTGCACACCTTTGACATAGTACTACACGACACATTGTCGACAACTACACAACATGACATTACAGCTCCCTTTACTTCTCATAAAAAGATGCAGGTAACAGGATGCTTCTCAATAAAAAATACTTACAACTTCACTTCATATTAAAATAAAAGAGGGAAAAGCTTTTGCCATACACGTACTTATTCTCATGCACACATTAACATAAACCATTCAATATTTCCCAGCGTGAACACAAAAGTGGAGATCTCACAAAACCATGGACATTCATTCTATGGTTGACTCTTTCTCGTCACTCACAAACTATAAAAGTTGGTACACCATTCCCTTTGTTTGGGTGGAATTCATATCAAATGTTGCCGTTCCGAACAAGGTGTTCCTCATATTTCTAGATCAACACGTAAGGCATTTTCCCATCTTGTTCTTTTTACAATATAAAATTACTAATCGTATTGTAGACTATGACTGTTTTTTTTCCTAGCGACAAAAAATAGCTGCGTTTGCCCCAAACCATTTAACAAGGTATTATAATAATAAGGATTTGGTGGCGAAGGTATACGTATTGAGCCGGTTTCAAATTGAGCATTTCAAATATGAAGAGTATCCAACACATGAAAACTACATCCTCCTATGTGGGGAGATCAAGATTGTCATAAGCGAAAACACTCAACTTATTCCGTTTGAAGGTGGAGTCCCACTGAATTTTTGCATCTACCCCTTACTTCCTTCTATTGAAATTCTTATGCATGACAGAAGGCAGCAAAAGTTAATAACCGGTATGTGCAACCCTCCCCGTGTTTCAACTTTTGTCACACTATAATGTACCCACCTGAATTTTTCTCACTAACAACACTTATGATCATCGTAGATATTGTTGGGCGGATTGTCAAGGGCACACGTAAAATTGGACGATGCCATTTTGTTTTAGTTCTTCAAGATGCCACGTAAGTCCATGCTTTAGTGATATGTATAAAACTTACTTACCCCCGTCATCCCTATAAACCATAACATACTCCTTTGTGTTTCTAACTTAATAACATGTCTCAGCGGTCATACAATACGGTTAACATAACTCCCACACACATACCCCAACCAAACCACTGCCCTTCGGGTTGCCTCCGGCAAACCGCCGCCCTCCCCACCCCATTCAATGCCGCTCGCCGTTACGTTGGCATTTTACCCAAACGTTCGGCCATCGGTTACAAGAAATGGAATGCAATATGCTCCGGCATTCAATGGTTGGACATTACTACTCCGCGATTCAACTCCCCTGCCCTTCGTCTTATGCTTCAAAAATTCATCTCACCCACCTGCAATTCCAAAATCGACATCACCGCAGAAGCAAAGGTACGACTTCTCCCCCAAATTCCGATTACCCCCACCCAATTTTGCCCCTTTCCGACCCATTGAAGGGGCTTAGGATGCGTACGTTATCCAGCCACTGTTCTTATATGTATCCTATTTTCCTGCGCAGGGAAGCCGAAGAAGATTCAATCAAACACCGATCCTGTCATTACAGGTATGACGTAACTGCTTCTTCTGTTTCGTCATTACTGAATCCATACATCTGCAAAATATTGCAAACGGTGGAAATAATATTTAGTAGTTTACGTGAAGCGTTTGTTATGCAACTTGATGATATGATATTCATGCTTCTTAGGAACTCAATCATCGTGTTTATATAAATAACTACGAAATGTAAAAAGACTTGGTCGTATTTATTTTTTATTCCAATTTCAATTAATGAAATTTGATTTACTATTTCTCCTCAATCGTCTAAGAATTTTTTTAACCGACACACATTAAAACCAACAATTATATGCTTACTGTTGCAAGAAGAAGCTGTTTGGGAAGGAACATTCTGACACACTAGGCTTATAAATTGGTTCTCAATTGCTTGGATTTTGATTCATTTTGTTGGACATTATGTGTATTTAGGATGATTGTGGCCCTGACTTTGCTTTCTTGTTAGACATTTTCACGTACGTGTCTACAACCAACTACGAACTCAACCTGTTGCAAGATAACATACACATTTTTAAACCTATCTCTGTTTCGTCATTACTGAATCCATACATCTGCAAAATATTGCAAGCTGTGGAAATAATATTTAGTAGTTTACGTGAAGCGTTTGTTATGCAACTTGATGATATGATATTCATGCTTCTTAGGAACTCTGTCATCGTGTTATATAAATAACTACGAAATGTAAAAAGACTTGGTTGTATATATTTTTTATTCCAATTTCAATTAATGAAATTTGATATACTATTTCTCCTCAATCGTCTAAGAATTTTTTTAACCGACAAACAACGCTAATAATACCACCCTTATGCCTCTAACACAAATTAACCAACAACTCCAAACCACGTTCCCCAGGATTTTTAAATTTAGTGACATGTTACCCGCTCTAATCGACATCATCCTCTACATTGTGGCCCCTTGAAGTACAAACTAAGAGAGTAACTCATTCTTTCCATTTTGCATGTTATTCTTGCCCCCCCAAGCATGACAAACCTACCTGTTGAAGTTGTGGTCTTTGACATACTAACAAGGGTGTCTGCAAAGGATGCTGCCAGATCCAAAGTTGTATGCAAACAGTGGTATGTGTTGTTGTCCACCTGAGATTTTGAAAGGGCACATTGTTCCCGAGCATCGGAAACAGGTTGCCAAAAGACAATTTTTGTTCGCGACCTCCACTGTATTATCCATCCAATTGACCTTCAAACCAAAGAATATGGACCTGCAACCATCACTCGGCTCCCGTTCGAACCCAACAATAACAATGTCATGGTACTGGCACACTTGGATGGGTTGCTTTGTGGTTGCTTCCACCATACTAATGAGCTCGTCCTATGGAATCCAACAACTACTTTGTACAAGCGCTTGGACACCGACGAAGGGCACGGCATGTATGAAGATTTTTATGACACTGTCGGACTATATAACACCACTTGCAATGACTATCGTGTACTACACATGACGCGACGGTCAAACGTTTTACAAGCCCTTCTTTACTCCCGGAACCTGGGAACATGGAGGAGCATACCCTTCAAAACAAACCCATCATACACAACCCGCCATTTCTACTGGTCACCAGGCACCCTTTGTGGCGACACACTATACTTCACCGTTTGCGAGTGCTGGGTTGTAGGAACGAATGCGGTGATTGGGTTCAACACTACAACTGAGCAACTAACAAAGATACATTTCCCCAATGTCCCATCAGCAGGCATTTTCCAAGGCATTTTAGTGGATGTGCAAAACACACTGCACATGGTTTTAACTACTGGATTCCAAGATATGTCCCTAGACATATGGGTGTTGCAAGACAAACAATGGATTAGCCTCTTCCCAACACCTCCAATCCCACCAATTCCGTTGTCATCATGGCTAACATTACACACTACATGACAATGGGAATTGGTTAGTCATGACTAAATCCCAGTGGACAAGAACCAGGTACAACGTTTCTACCCCGTGAGTTTTTCAAGGACATGAAGGAGCGGTTTTCACAGAAACCCTTGTCGCACCAACAATTTAATTTTATTCCCATGTTACAACTACTATATTTTGCTATGAAAAATAGTCATGGGTTACTGTGTGGGCTAATGGCATACAACAAGTGAACTGTTTATGAGTTTCGTTACACGGTTTGACACATTCGGTTGTTACTATCATACGTTGTTAGACATTTACTATGTCGGTTGTTTTAAATTGGTTGTCCCTATTCATGTTATTCTTACTAATATACCTTACTTGATTATGCATTTACCAAATACGCTATTCAAACGTATGATGTTGTTGTTAGTTATATACATTTGCTCGTCTTTAGGTAGTCATGGTTTTTTGGATGGAAAACCACATTGTAAAAGGTGCTTGTAACACTTACATGCATTCGGTTACACAATATTAGAAAGTAAATCAACGTCATGTACAGTCGTGCACACCTATAGGACGCAATCCCCAAATGCCAAATCAACATACCAAACACCTTTCACAACCAATCAACTCACGCGAACTGCGTAGGCAACGTAACAAACGATACCATGAATCACGCAAGGCCGCAACAGCACCGCGAAAGACTACTAGAACCAGTGAAGGCCATGGTCAGGCATCGTCATCTGCACAACATATACCTCCGACAGAAAACACACAGCCATGTTCATACTCACATACCAATAACAAAAACCCATTACTCAAAGTGTTTCCTTATCCAAACAATAACCGCTACAACTCCTTATGTAGGTACTCAGATCGACAAATCTACTGCCACATCTAAGCAGTCAAATGTTGTTGCTTCTGAAGCAAATGTAGTGACAACGACAACACACGATCTAGGTAACACCGCGTATGAAGACCTTCCCGCAACCCATCGTATCCTGCAAGAACGTACCCCCTGCTGTTATTGTGACGCCCAACGTTTCCCCTTTGAATTCCCAACCTTTTGTTGTATGAAGGGGAAAACAGTAATAGCACCAAATGACATCCCCCCAGAGCTGAAATACCTTTTCACAACCCAAGATGACATTGGTCGCATCTTTCGGGAAAACATACGCGCGTACAACACAAACTTCTCTTTCACGTCTATGGGTGTGCCACTAGACGAGACGGTCAGCAACATGAGAAGCGGTGTGTACACATTTCAGGCACACAAAGGCATATACCACAGAATTGACCAATTAGTACCCCGGGACGGGACACCAAGGTACCTGCAACTCTACTTTTATGACCCTGATAACGAGCTAGACCACCGCTTACAATGGCCAAACTTGGATCGGACAATTACTGAAATGGTGACACGCGCATTATCTGCAAACCCATACGTATTGACATTTAGACAGCTGGCGGATTTAGGCCCCCTAGACAACTACAGAGTGAGCCTAAACGCATCTGTTGACCTTGACCAGCGGGTCTACAACCACCCAACCACATCGGAGGTGGTAGGTATTTGGGTGGAGGGCAATGACAACATCACGTCATACAAACGAAGCATCATTGTCCATGGTAAGACAGCTCATCAACAAAGTATACAACCCTACTATGGTTGTTACGACCCCTTGGCTTATCCCTTGTTCTTCCCCAACGGTGAGTCCGGGTGGCATCCGAGTATACCACGGCATGGAACGGACCCTGTTGCATGCCAGGAGGAGCCGGAAACAATTTATGACGACATGGAAGGTGCGCACAAAACCTAAAACCCTCACAGCTATATCTATTGTTACCAAAATACTCCCCATATTTAACCTTTACCATTTGTGCAGAACATACAAATCGAAGAGGTAGAACCACAGTATCGATGCGCGAATACTACTGCTACAAATTTCAAAACCGCCCAGCAGATAATCTTCTTCTACTTGGAGGCAGATTGCTCCAACAATTTTCTGTGGATGTGTACATAAAACTAGAGACCTCTCGGCTACAGTTTTGTGAGAAAAACCAACCCAAAATACGGGTGGAACTATACCAGGGAATTGTGGACTGCGTCAACGCTGGAGACGCACATGCTAGCAGAATTGGGAAGCGAATTGTACTACCCGCATCTTTCATCGGTGGCCCTCGTGACATGCGTCGTCGTTTCCTAGATGCAATGGCATTAGTACAAGATGATGGAAAACCAGATTTCTTCCTAACAATTACATGCAACCCACAATGGCCCGAGATATGCGACAACTTAAGAGAAGGACAAAGTGCACAAGACCGCCCAGGTCTCGTTTCAAGGGTGTTCCGTGCGAAGTTGGAGGACCTTAAAGAACATCTCTTCAAAAAACACGTCCTGGGTGAGGTGAAATCATATGTTTATGTGATAGAGTTCCAAAAACGTGGCCTCCCCCATGCGCATTTCCTACTAATAATGTACCCTGAGCAAAGAATCAATAACCCAGACGAATACGATAACTTTGTCTCGGCCGAAATCCCCTCTCCCGAAACCCACCCTGTGTTGCACACAGTGGTTGTGAAACACATGATCCACGGCCCTTGTGGACATTTGAGAATCAGCAGCCCATGCATGCAAGGTGAACCTAAACTCTGTCGCTTTCGTTACCCAAGACAATTTCACAACCACACCACACAAGGAGAAGATGCGTACCCGCTTTATCGAAGGCGCAACAACGGCATAACTGCCCATGTCAGAGGAAAAACACTTGACAATAGATGGGTCGTTCCGTATAACCCTAAACTCCTTATGCTGTTTAACTGCCACATCAATGTGGAGATTTGCTCAAGCATAAAATCAGTGAAATACTTGTTCAAATATATTTACAAAGGACACGACAAACAGGTTATCAGCATAAATCAAGATACAGAGGAGGTCCTGGTCATCAACGAAATAAAAAGATTCCAGGATGCAAGATACATCTCACCACCTGAGGCAATGTGGCGTATCTTCTCATTCCCTCTTTCTCATATCCACCCAGCCATTTTACCATTGCAACTGCACCTACCTGACCACCACATGGTGACATTCACAGAGCAAACAATCCTTTCTACACTTGTAGATAGGGAGCGGAATAAACAAACAATGCTAACCGCTTTCTTCAGGAAAAACAGCTCAGATCCAACAGCCAAACAATATTTGTACAAGGATTTCCCCACCCACTTCACATGGAATGCCAGCTCACGTTGTTGGAATCGTCGGTCAAAGCACCCCCAAAAAGGACGTATCGTTTCGGCAAATCCATCTGAAGGGGAACGCTACTACCTTCGGCTACTACTAACAAACGTAAGGGGTCCTACTTCGTTCAAACATCTACGTACAGTTGAAGGTGTTGAACACCAGACTTTTCGCACAATTGCTCTCCAACTGGGATTGATTGAAAATGACAACAGCCTGTCACAATGCATTGATGAGGCTACTGTTTTCCAGTTTCCACCTGCCCTCCGACGGTTATTTGCAACCATACTGGTGTTTTGCGAACCTGCTAACGTACGCCAACTATGGAATGATCATTACAAATTCTTGGCTGAAGACCACAAACGTGCTTCTCAAAATACAGCGCACATCCAAAATATGGTCCTCTCAGAAATAAAGACACACCTTGAGTCAATGGGTAAGGCACTGCAAGATTTTGACCTCCCAACGATATCCAATGAACAAACCATCACCCAGGCGCAACATCAGGAGGTACTGGATGAGTGGAATATAGTTGTTGACCCCGCACACTTACAGGCCAAAGAGTCCCTCAATGCAGACCAAAAAAGGGTGTTTGATGACATTATGCACCACATCTCAAATGACCAACCAGGAGTGTTCTTCATAGACGGCCCCGGAGGAACAGGCAATACATTCTTGTACAACGTGTTACTCGCTGAGGTCCGTTCACGGGGCTTAATTGCACTTGCAACAGTGTCATCAGGCGTTGCGGCAAACAACATGCCAGGAGGGCGAACAGCACATTCCAGATTCAAAATCCCAATCAACGTTGACAAAACTCCATGTGCAACATCAAAAAACAAGTGACCTTGCTCAACTGATCAACATGGCAAAAATAATCATCTGGGACGAGGCATCAATGTCCAAGCGCCAGTCAATAGAGGCAGTGGACCGGACCTTCCAAGACATCACCGACAAAAATATGCCGTTCGGTGGGAAAATAATGGTAATGGGGGGAGACTTCAGGCAGGTACTACCGGTTATTAGACGCGGAACACGAGCACAAATAGTAGATGCCAGCCTCCGCATGTCACCAATATGGACGGTAACTACAAAAATGAGACTGTCAATTAACATGAGAGCTATCACAGATCCTTGTTTCTCGGAATTCCTGTTACGAGTAGGGGACGGAACGGAACCAACCATAGACGAGACATTCATTTGTATCCCAGATGACATGACCATTCCGTTCACCTCCAAAGACACCTCCTTGGCACAACTAATTGATGTCATCTTCCCGTCCATCCAAAGTAACAGCCACTCCTCAGAATATGTAACCTCAAGGGCAATCTTGACCACCAAAAATGAAAACGTGGACGAGATTAACAACCGCATGATAAACATCTTCGAAGGTGTCGAGCAAGTTTACTACAGCTTCGACACAGCTGACGATGACCACCAAAACCTATATCCATCAGAGTTCTTGAACTCCATCAACGTTAGCGGCTTGCCCCCACATATATTGCGTTTAAAAACAGGTTGCCCTATCATGCTTCTCAGAAACATAGACCCATCAAATGGGCTTTGCAATGGCACACGCCTTATTTGTAAAGCGTTTCAAAACAACGTTATCGATGCCGAAATATCCACAGGGGACCATAAGGGAAAAAGAGTGTTCCTACCAAGAGTTGCATTGTGCGTATCTGAGGATGACATGTTTCCCTTTAAATTGAAAAGAAAACAGTTCCCAATCCGACTCAGCTTCGCCATGACAATAAACAAATCACAAGGGCAAACAATACCATACGTAGGTGTTTACTTACCACAATCAGTTTTCTCACATGGGCAACTGTATGTGGCATTGTCAAGAGGCACATCACGAGAGCACACAAAGGTCCTCGTCATGGGCACACAACCCAATAACGAACCAGGAGTTTACACTTGTAATGTCGTCTACCGGGAAGTACTACAGTAATAATAAAACACCTCAACACAGACACAGGTACAATAGTACAAACCGCACAACACAACACAATGCATAACCATTGAAAAAAAATCAACCACAAACCGTTACTTCCAAATAATATCATCAACTGCCAGCACACACACACCCACTCGTACACAACAACCATCCGCTACACATTACTTACATTCCCACCTTTATTGAACAGATTCCAAAAAAGAACATGGATGGTACAGTGAACATGAAGACCAAAACAAACGGTACACAATCCATTTAAGTCTCCAAACTACCTTGCAGCATTCATCATATATTTACTTAAAAAAATTACACGTCCACTCGCAGGCAAGCAGGACACAAAAAGGGCCCGTCCAAACTCCCCTCCGAAACATTTAAAGGATGACAACCCAATGATGACTGAGAACAAAAAATACCACCCAACAACACCAATTGGTACGCACAAATACTATTACCCTCCACTATAACAAATACACAAACATGTATGCATTTTTACAATTTCATGCACATATATATATCTAACCCAATGTTATGTCCTTACAGCAACAAGTCCAACGAAAATAACGACACCAATAAAGGAGGAGAAGAAACAACAGCGCCTCCCCACATCCAACACAATACCAGATGCTGACCAGAAGGAGGGTACTACACCAGATTGGGACGACGAATGGTGGACGACCCATATGGAGGAGATAATCGAGATGTGCAAGGCATACGACAAACCATGAACACAAAAACACAACAAAACTTCCTCTCTATCGTATTACTATATCATGTTTGAAGATACTTTTTATGTCAATGCATAAGTAAAACATTTCACTTTATTCCAAATAAAAAGAATTAACGATAAACTACAACTACAATAAACAACATAACCTTTTCCCTTTTTAAAGAATATTCAAAACAATTTTAACAGGACGTTTGCTTTGGCCTCCTCTAATGAATGTATACAAACACCTTCGCTAAATTAACATGACACATGCGCCGCAACGCGCGCGGGTCTATACTAGTATAATAATATAGATGATGAAACACTAACTTATGGTTAATTCTTATAATTAATATCTTAACTTCAATCTTACTGCTTACATACTCTTAATATATAGGCATAAAAATCTCAATTAATGTGTGACAGAATAAAATATGCAACATATTTAATTGGTATTGACAACCTAGTTAACTTTCAAATATGGTTAGCTTGAGCTTTGTGTCTTAAAATGCGGGCGAAAGAAAACTTTATATAGCATTTTGTCTTGTCAGGTAATTCTCATTAAGCAGTTGTATGTGCATAATATTTGTCAGGTTATTTTTTTTTTACCAACAATATTTCATTTTTGAGGCCACCTAAACTACTATTAAGCAAGTCTGAACCCGTGTTTGTCTTTAACGAGTTTTAGATCTTTACACCTAAATGGCAACAAAAAATATCATATATAATTTTGTTCATAAATTAATAAAGTTTTTAAACAATTATGATTTTGATTATCTTTATCAAAACATAGATAATATCACATTTACTCAAAAATTAGATATACTTAATTTCATTAATAGTCTATAGCATATAACAAAATAAACTTTAATAGGACACTTGGCAACTTTTTAACACATCCAAAATTTGTTTTTCCGCCTATCTCTTATATTAATTAGAGAAAAATCATAAAAACAAATAGAGTTAGTTTTAATTTTGTTTATTAAGGTTTAACAAAAGTAACTATTTTCCTTCAATATATTAAAAATATCAATTTACCTTCAAAAGTTTTATAAATTGTTTAAATTTCAATTTAAAATTTTCATTATTTTGAATTCAAGTTGAAACAACAAATTAAACTCTGAACTGAAATTGAAACAACTTATAAAACTTTAGAAGATAAATTGATATTTTTAATCTTTTATAAGAAAATAATCATTTTTGTTAAATCTTTGGAAGCAAAATTGAACTTAACTCAATAATTAATTTGACTTTTCTTTTTTACAAAAATATTCTAAATTCAAACTTATTTATATATGTAATTTTTGTTTGGTTTTAAATATTCATTTTTTTAGTTTTCTTATGATTGAGTAATTTTACATTCTGTTTTAAAATGATTTAAAAAAAAACATTTAGTGTTTAAATATTATCAAAATAGTATAGTTACCACTATTTTAATGTAAATAATGTTAAAAAAGACTATTTGTGTCTTTTAACAGTTAATTTATTTATATTTTTAATAAAAGAGTAACGGTTGGGTTGACCCGTTCAATATGCACAATCTTTTACTAAGGTCTAAAATAGAAGTAACTAAATAAACTTTTTATACGACTGTAAGTAATAGCTCAAATATACGCATAATTCTCATGTAACAACGCTTGGATACACATCCTTAATTAATATAAAAAAATTGATAAGTGGTTCTTTACGAGTTAATAAACTTAATAACTCAAACTACACATATACCCTCATTAGTCAATATTTATATTATATATTTCTTATAAAACATTTATAATTATATATAGTTTTTGTTCTCCAACTAAAATTATATTTTTGTTTGCACTAATAAAGATATAACATTTTAAATATTTTTAACTACTTGTATACCTGTATTAGTTATTTTTCATAATATAAACTAAAATCTATTATTTTTTCGCACTATAAACTGAAATAATTTTGTTAAAGAAGACACAAAACCACATGGCATGTTTTAAACACTTGACGGATGTTACCTTCTTCCATTAATACATATATCTCCCTATCCACTTTTGAAATTACATATTTCCTCAAAATACAAGTTTTTAATGTTTAGATACAATGCTTTTTAAGCATGATTTAAATATATATATAATTTTACAAGTTTAGAGAGGAATATATGCCATTGTCCTCTTTTTTTTTAGGATTTTATTTATGTAATGTGGATTTTTCTATTTTGAGAAATCATTTAACCGATCAACTACAAAGCATATGACTAAATGAGAAGGCCGGTCGACACAACTTAAAAAATTTTAAGAAATGTAATTTAATTAAATTTTCTGATCCAACTTTCGTGATTTCATTTTTACTGAAAGCTTGTTATAAACAACTTAAAAAACTAAAAGTATAAAAATATAAATAAGAATATTAAAAAGTCAAAGAAAGAATGAAAAATTATGATATCCATACTCTTAAAATAACAATTTTTGTTTTGAGGCTTTGAGCATATGATAGAGTCTTAAATAAAATAAAAGGGGTGGCTAAAAAAGACACGAAAGTATCTACATCGCAAGCCATGGCCCTTATTACCTATACTTTAAAAAGCATACAGCAAAGCTGTTAAGCTTTACGTACAAGTACTTACCGCAGGGATACAAACGTAATACCTAAAACTTTAAGGTTATTTATTCTCTACCTTTAGTCCTTCACCGCCTTCTTTCTCATCGGAGTTTTTTGTAAAACCTCTGAAAACTCCCAAAGAACAGTAACACACGATCTCAATCTTGTGAACGCGGAATATAAACAAGATTGGAGTAGAAGAAGATTGAATTGAATCACAAAAGAAGATATTCGATTGATAAACAGAAACCTATAAAAGGTCTTGTGCGATTTCGCACAGATACAATGATAATGAATGAAAAGCTTAATTACAAGACGAAAACTAGCTATTTATACTAAACATAGAGTTCTCGCGCGAGATCCCTTTCGCGTGGATCAAGCTTTCGCGCGGCAGCTGTCTATCGCGTAGTCTGCGACTCGCATGGATCTGGACTTTCGCATTGTAGGCTTCTCGTGTGACTTCTTGTTGTCGCGTGGATCTGGTTATCGCACAGTATGTTTTGCCGAGCCTTGATTTATCTTCTACAATCTCCCCCTAGGCTCGGTGAAACATAATCAATCAAAGTCAATGTTCGCCTTCTTGTAAGATCCAGCATAAGCATACCATTTATTCCTCAGGATCCGGTCAATCATCCATACGTACTGGCAAGATAGAAAGTAAACAGACTCATCAGCTGAGATAGGGCAGTGTAACAGCTTGGATAAGTCGTCTTTGCCAAACTTCATTAAGTCTGCTGGATCAATGATTCGATAAGACTTGTCAATACATTTGATCACAGCGTGACCGGAATCCTTTTCACATCTCCAGGATAGAAGTTGCTTCAAAGAGTTTGGAGGAACTGGAGCATGCACAGGACTTTTCTGATAAATTTAGGATGTTGATAGACTCGAATTTTCATTGGAGCTTTAGTATTTTCATCAATTCGTGTTGAGTCATCTATCAACTTTGATTTTGCAGTCTTAAAGTCTTTGAAGTTTGTGCGCATCTCCCTTCTAATCATGGATCTCATGAGCTCAGCTTCACTGTGATTACTCTCATTGAAGAATGGAGCTTTGCCCATAGAGTATAATCAGCAGCACGTAAAGTATGAAAGTCTTGTGTGCTTTTCAAATAATCAATCTCTCCATTTCGTCTCTTTATAACATACATTCTTTTCTCACCATCATAAGCCCAGCTGATAACGTGAGACATTTCACCATACTTTTGTTTTGGCTTAGATATAAACAGAAAGTGAGCTTCAGTAGGTGGTGGTGGTGCTTTGAACTGTAAACCTCCTCTAGTGTATAGAGCAATCTGACCAGTATTATCTGTCTTTGTAGTATCAGTAGGAGTTTCACCACTCACAGTCTCTGTAGGAATTTCTCCTTCTTCAAGATTAATGTCCTTGAATAATTCTTGAAGATTGTTGCCAAAATATCTGTGTATTCAGTCTGTTCCTCCAGATCTTCAAAAATATCAAGTTCTTCTTCAACAGTTTTAGATGAAGTTTGTTGAAAGGAATATAATTCCTTTTCATACACATTTTCTGTGGCAGGGTCTATTGGATCATATCCTTCTGGATTACTAACACTTGGTCTATCGACATTGTCAGTGTTAGTCTCTCCAGTAGGACTTGAAGAAGAACCAGTAACATTTCCACCATCTCCACCATCATCTCCACCATCATTTCCATCATCATCTCCATCATCATTATCATCACCATTATCATCTTCATCGTCATTCTCATCATCTTCATCCTCATCATCATCAGAATCAGCATAATCAACTAACTCTTCATCCTCCTGTTCATGAATAATAGGCAGAGTAACCATGTGTTCTGGCTCAACAAAAGCAGTAGAAGTGTAAGCCTCGGTGATAGGTACTTCAGATGAAACTAGAACATCTTCAGTAGTGCTACCACTTTGCTGTACAGTAGATGTTTGGGCTTCGTTGACCGTTTCCTTTTCAGGAACTATCTCTGTGGGAGGTGGGCTTGGAGATCGTCTGCTAGATTCACCAACCACAGTAGTAGATCTTATGTTCTGTGGTTGATGAAAGTAGGTCTGAGAGATAAATTCTCTAAGCTCGTTTAGTTGTCTCCCAACCCAGATGAGTAGTCAAATATGTTTTTCATTTGTTGCTCAAGAGATGCTAATCTGGTATCTTTGATAGCTGAGTCAAGATGAATCATGGTTATCTGATTAGACTTTTCTTCATTACTTTTCTTCAACTCAGCAATCAATTTCATATTTTCAAAATTTTCCTTCTCCAGGTTCTTTATTCGTTCTTCTAAAGTAATAGCACCTGGAGTACTTGTTGATTCCTCTCTTCTTTGAAACTCAGGAGGAGTATTCAACAGAGTATCTACATCAAACTCCAAATTCTCCTGATGAGGAGGTGTAGAGAAACCAGAAATAGGAACATTAGATGCTCCAGAAATAGGAACTGTTTCTGTTTCAGGACTAACAGTAGTCGTATCAACATGAGATTCTTCCCTCGTGATCACATTTGCAGGTGATCTCTGAACTTCAGAAGAAGTGGTCTGATCAGCCTCTGTAATAACCACTTGTGTTCGTGGTTTCCTGGGAATAATACCACCACGACCTCTCTTTCTCGATGGGAAGTCTTTTCTTTTGCCATTCGTTTGCGTCTCGATGATGTACTTGGAGACTCTTCTGGGACATAATCAGTGTCCCTGTCTTCCTCTCTTGGTCTAGATGATGTTGGAGTAGAAGGGGTTGGATCAGTCTGAATCACATAAGGAACATTCCCTATCTGATCACTAACAGTATCGGAACTAGAAGCAGAATGAACAACTTCTTCCATTCCTCCTTCATGTGTAGGTTCATCTTCAAAAAGCTTTTCAATCTCTTCCTCAATATTTTCTCTAGTAGATGAAGTAGATGCACCAGTCTGTGCATCATCAGCATGAGCACCATCTTCACCAAGCTCATCTACATTTTCTTCAATCTCAGAAAATCTTACAATCTTGGCAAAACTTTCACCAGAGCATTTGTTGCCTCTGGCTCCAGTTAGATGTGAGAAAATCTCCTTCTTCACAGTCTGTACAACATACTTAGGAGATCTCTGAGTAGCAAGCTCAGGATAAGCATCATTTATCACCAACTGGATAAATCTCGGGTACATAATGAACTTCTTTCCAGGATTTGCTGTAGCATTCTTTACCATCTCCTGAAATATAACTCCAGATATGCTAAAGGGAATGTCATCAACCAATGAAACTAGTAGAGATCCAAACACAGCACTCAGGCTATCCATTCCGGCCTTCAAATTACTCAAACAGTGAATTACCACATGAAATAAATATTTCCAGTATGGTGGTAACCACTTCTTCTCCAAACTTGGATATCTATACTCATAACCCATCCGAGATAGACAATCCATGACAGTATCATCATCTAATCTTGTTGGTGCTCCCTCTTGGTCATTAAACAGAAGAACTCTGTTTAGTATGGCTTGAGAAACTATCACCCTTTTATCCTTCACAGTTGCTGTAATAATCTGGTTTCCAGTTTCGTCTTTTTCTAGAGCAGCAGTGCTCCAGAAAGAGTCTATCAGTTCGGCATAGATGGCTGGATCAGCAGAAATAGAATAAACAATCCTCGAGTTCTTCAGCCCCTCAATCATAGATGAAATAATTCTTTTCCTTCCGGTACTTCATCCAAATAAGCAACACAATTATGATTCTTGTTAAAGATCATTTGTGCCATCTGCATTGTTACAAAATAAAATCAAATTAGAACACCTTTTGAATATAATTTAACTATGACAAAATAGTTTCTTCACTTAGAACATGTGAACCACAATTCTTTTTACTTAGAAAATTTCATTACTTGAAAACAATTAATCATTTCAAAATTTTATTACATTTAAGGTTTATCATCAAAAGTTATTGTGTACAGGTACAATTGAGACACAAATGGTTCAACACTTGGAAACTTTTACAACAATTAGCTGTCATGCGAAACGTGATTCAAGCGAGAACTCAATATGTGCGAAATGTGCAAAATGTGCGAATGTGTTCACGCGACATATGTTCACGCGAGAACTTAATTCATGCGAGAACTCAATAATTCATAATTCATGCGAAATTGACAAGTTTGCGAAAAATGTTTTCATGCGAAAATCTTTATCCGCGAAACTTGTTTTCACGCGATAAACCTTTTCACGCGAAATCTCAGTTCATGCAAAAGGACTTTGTGAAAACTTAGTTCAAGCGAAAACACGTATGTTCTCATGCGAAAACAAGACTTATGCGAGAACCCAATTCACGCGAGAAATCGTTTTCGCGACTGTTCAGCTTCTCTTGCGATTCGCACAACCCCAACTTCAAATTAACCTTTCAAAAATCGATTTTAATCCATGAAATGCATATCATTGCTGTCGCCTAGATCTATTAGGTTAATTTCATTCATCAATTTCATCATTTAAGTCCATTTATTTAGATTTTAAGTTCAAGTTGTTAAGTTCCCCTTAACATTGTTCTTCTACAGTAACCAAATCGAACATTTATACCTTGAAAATCACACTAAACACGTACTGAGTATGATGTGAATCAAAATAACAGAAGATGAGTGAGATAATGTAATGTTTGGAGTATGCAAGAGGAGATTTCGGGTATGTGAGCGAAAAGGTTTTCGGGTAGGTTTTGAGCGAAAAGTAAAATGACTTGAACAGTGTGCCTTTATACCAAATCTAGTCACGCGAAAACACATTTTCGCGAAACATCCCTTTTAGCGTGAGTTTCCCAGTCGCGTGATTCAGTTAGTTTTCAAAATTTTTCAAAATTTTTCAAACTTTTCAATCCTTTTATTTTTAATGAATTTTGTCCACATAAAATGTTATTTACCAAGTGACCAATTATTTTAATGAATCTTCAATTTTCAAAAATTTTCTTGTTATTTATTTGTTTTAAAAATAAAACACTATAAAAATGAAATAAAAACAAACACTTACAAACAAAATAACGAAGAAATACAAACAATTAAAAAATCAAGATCGGATTTGCTTGTTTTGTATAAATTTTCATAATGAGATCATATAGTTCTTTTGTCAAGTTAAGACTCTGTCCGGCTTTATTTAAAATAACTGGTTAAGTTGATTGTCAATATCTGTTGTCCGCTTTAAACTTATACTTCATGTTTTACTCAGATACATAATGAGTGATATTTATCATGTTTTGTGTTAATTTGATATAAGTCAGTGGATCCCACAATCAGAACGTCTGTAGAATTATTATTATCCTTCAAGACACTATTGAGATTTTTCAAGTCACCCCAATTTGATTTAAACCATGCATTGATGATCAGTGATACCATTTATTGTAATCCTAAATATAACTATTTGAGCATAACTAGCCTGAGAAATAATTCTTAACCCGGAATATTAACAAGTTTAAGGACTTATTGACAGCCATCCGGACTTATGTCTGCCCTCTCAAGATGTTTAGGACTTACAAGCCATTCGGACTTACATGCCCCATCTTTCGATTTTGCCTTCCAAAGTTAAAAACTATTCTCAAAATCAGAAAATATATACCATATAGTATGTATGTCATATAGACATATCTTTTGAATTATTGTGCTTCTTGGCATCTTTTATCCTATATGGCCTTTTCCTTTTGGCATCTTTTTGCTCAATTATTTTCTTTTTGTATTTTTCTCTTTTTGTTTCTTTTTGTATTTTTATCTTTTATATATATATAGAGTTATGATAATCACTGAATCAATCATATACAGGCTTGAGTATGACAAGATTATATCTCTCAGTCTGTGTTAGAACATTTTTGGCATAGAATCCTGATATGTTCCCCACTAATTCATATTTCTTTAATTCAAGTGTAATCACTCAATTATGATCTTTTCATTTCTGAAAGCAAAGCCTATCAACATATCAAACATAATCCAAGTGTATTCGTATTTAAGCCTTTGAAAGTACTTATACTCGTTTTGAACTTTGTAATATCATTTCTCATTTAAACATGAAAATTTCTTCCTTTTGATTTTGGCAATCCTTTGATCTTAACTCCCCCTAAGACCAAAAATATTTTTCAGGACTTGCTTTCTCTCTCCCCCTAAAATTGTGATTGTCCTTTTAAGAAAAAGAAACAATTGCAATTTTATTCATTATTAAAAACTGAAAAATCTTTTTGTGAAGATTCATTAAACCAATTTATCCAAAGTTAATCATTCCCAATGATTGCACTAGGAAATCAAATCGAGAATGATCAAACGCCTTGGTAAATAAATCAGCGATATTTTCAGTTGACGGCACTTGTTTTAGGTGAATAAGTTTACGATCAAAACAATCGCGGATAAAATGTATGCGGATGTCTATGTGTTTAGTTTTTGAGTGTTGGATGGGATTTTTCACGATGTTTAAAACTGCCGTATTATCACACCAAATTGGTGTGTCATAAATGTTAAGGTCATAATCGAGAAGTTGTTGCTGAATCCAGACAAGCTGGGAACACAACTCGAAGCAGCCACATATTCAGCTTCGGCAGTGGATGTGGATACAGTGTTCTGCTTTTTACACTGCCAAGAAATTAGTCGGTTGCCCAAGAATTGACATCCTCCTGTGTTGATTTCCTGTCTAAATTACAACCACCATAATCACTGTCAGTATAAGCAAATAAATTGAAATCGGAATTTCGAGGATACCAAAGACCAAGTTTGGGTTGACCCTTGAGATACTTGAAAATCCTCTTGACAGCTTTCATGTGTGATTCCTTTGGATCACTTTGATAGCGGGCACACTGACAAACAGGGAACATAACATCCGGCCTGCTTGCAGTGAGATACATGAGGGAACCAATCATTGATCTGTAAAGATGCTGATCAACTGATTCTCCTAATGGATCTGGAGTAAGAGTAGGACGAGAAGCCATTGGAGTTGGAGCTACTTTGGAGTCTTGAAACTTGTATTTCTCAAGAATTGTCTGAACATACTTTTCTTGATGAATGAGAATACCAGTCTCAGATTGAGTAACCTGAATACCCAAGAAAAATGAAATTTCTCCAAGTGAACTCATCTCAAACTTCTTCTTCATCACTTCTTCGAACTCCGTGCACATACTATCATTTGTGGAACCAAAAATAATATCATCGACGTAGATTTGAACCAAAATGATATCATCGCCTGATTTTCGATGAATAAGGTTTGATCAATTGCACCTCTTGAATAACCATTTGCAAGCAAATGTTCAGTCAGAGTTGCATACCAAGCACGAGGTGCTTGATGTAAACCATATAAAGCCTTATCCAACTTGTAAACATAATCAGGATGATCTGGGTCTTCAAAACCAGGAGGCTGACAAACATAAGTTTCCTCCTTCATTTCTCCGTATAAAAACGCAGTCTTAACATCCATCTGGTACACCTTGATGTTCATGAATGAGGCAAAGCTAAGAAAATGCGTATTGCTTCTAGTCTTGCAACTGGAGCATACACTTCTTCATAATCTAAGCCTTCAACTTGATAAAATCCCTGCACCACAAGGCGTGCTTTATTTCTAACTATAACACCCTTTTCATCCGTTTTATTCCTAAAAATCCACTTTGTTCCAATTGGAAGCTTATCTTTTGGTAGTTCAACAAGATGCCAAACATTGAGCTTCTTGAATTGCATCAACTCATCCTGCATTGCTTCTATCCAGCTGTTTTCTTTAAGTGCCATTTCCACATTCTTGGGCACTATTTGTGATAGAAAGCAAGCATACAGACATGTGTTGATTGCTCCTGATCGACTTCTGGTAACTACACCTTCGTGCAACGGGCCAATGATTGCTTCAGTTGGATGAGTTTTATGTATTCTCAATTGAGGAATCTCATCTGCAACCATTCCATCTTCCAAATTTGTAATATGTTCAACATTATCAAGAACTTCTTCAGTATGTTGAGATAGAGGCACATAAGTTTCATCAATTGTGTCATCTGAAATAGGAGTTTCAGAAGCAGTTGACACATTTGGAGACTCATCAAATGGGACCTGAATTATCTCTATCGGTGTGTGTATAGTGTCTGAAGAAGATGAAGATAACGGAGAACTCAACGATTCTTCCAGCTCCTGAGTAGGAATTTGTTCTGAAGAAATATCTAAAGACTCAGAACAGGCAGATACTGGTACTGAAGCTATCGGAATATCTTTGGATGATGAAGCAGTAGCAGAATCATCAGATATCAAAGAAGGAAGTTCCTCAATTATTTGGTTATCCAAGGTGATTGATTGAGAATTAGAATCTGCAGATGAAGATTTAGAAATATTAAATTTATGAACAAGGATTCATAATCATAAACCCATGAAGGAGCTGAACCTGCATCAGTTATGTTAAGTTCGTGCCAATCAATGTTAAATGACTCGATTATTTGTCTAGTTCTTTTATTATAAACACGATATGCAACCTTATTGGCAGCATATCCCACAAAGTAACATTCATCAGCCTTTTCAGAAAATTTTGAAGATGATTCGGTTGTATGTAACAAAGTGCAACAACAACCAAAGGCTTTAAAATATTTAACTTTGGGTTTGTGATTATAAAAGATTTCATAAGGAGTCTTATTTAATCTTTTGTTGATTAACACACGATTCTGAACATAACATGCAGTATTTACTGCTTCTGCCCAAAAGAATAAAGGTAATTTGGCGGCAGAGATCATTGTTCTAGCAGCTTCAATTAATGTCCTATTTCTTCTTTCTGCAACCCCATTCTGTTGTGGAGTGCCAGCAGCACTGAATTGTCTGGCAATTCCCTTGGATTCACAAAACTCATTCAGAGTTTGATTGCAAAACTCTGTCCCATTGTCACTTCTGATGTATTTTACCTTTTTCTCTGTCTGATTCTCCACCAAAGTAATGAATTTGATCAATAGATGTGGAGTCTCATCCTTAGATGCTAAGAAAAACACCCAAGTAAATCTTGAAAAGTCATCAGTAACAACCAAGCAATAAGATCTTCGACCCAAACTTAGAACACTTACTGGACCAAAAAGATCCATGTGTAAGAGTTGTAAGATTGATTCGACTGAGTTGTGTGCAACTGGTTTGTGAGGAAGTTTATGTTGTTTACCTTTTGAACATGACAAACAATGTTCAGTTAAATGATATTCCTTTTCAGGTAAACCAATTACATGATTTCCACGTACAAGTTTATTCATGTTTTTAAGATTGACATGTCCTAATCGACGATGCCATAACATGGAATCATTCTCCGAGGCTTTGGATAATAAGCAAGAGGCTGTTACCAAAGAATTAGAACAATGCATATCGAGAAGATATGTGTCATTGTCTCTCGGAGTCCTCATCAAAACCCATTCTTCTGGAACAACAAAACCTGGTTTTAATATTAAGCATTCGTTATTAGTAAAGTGTGTTGAATATTATTTGTCACAGATTTGAGACACACTTAGCAGGTTATGTTTTAATTCCTCAACAAAATTAACATTCTCAAAACTTAGGACACCATTTGTAACTGTACCCCGTTTTGTAATTCGTCCTCCTCTATCTCCTGCAAATATCACTCTTCCTCCGTTGTATGATTGCACATCTTGTAGTAATGATAAGTTACCAGTCATATGTCTTGAACAACCGCTATCAACATGCCATAGACTTTCAGTAGCCTTTTGCGGTTGTCCCTGCATTAGTAACAAATTACTTAGATTTTGGTACCCAAGTCAAACATGACTTGAGCACATTCTGAGTTGCAGTAAGACAAAATGATTTGAGATTATTATATTTTGTTTGCACATCAATCTTTTCATTTATGCTTTTAGGCTTTACATTTTCTTTTATATCATTGGTCAAATTCTTATCCCGTTTGACATTAAACTCATTAGCAACCTTTGATTTCATATTATTTGATAATTTTCCACGAGTGAAAAATAATTTTCTATTATGAGAAATAGAATTATGAAATCTTTGTTTACTTAATGATTTTTGTCTAAAAGGACAATTATTTGCCAAGTGATTTGTGTTTCCACACTGAAAGCATCTCTTCAGTTGTGTGTGGAAAACAAACTGTGGATGACAATTATGAAAATTGTCATAAAAACCAAAGTCAGATTGACTATGTTTAACTTTCTCCACAGTCTCTCGAATCTTTGTCTCGTTTGACAATTGCAAATTCATTCTTTTGCAGATTCGAGGAAATTGAAGTATTATGACCACTTTGATTCGGAGATTTGGCAATTTTGACTTGTGAAATTGTTGGTGTTGGAATATGAACAGTCTTTGTCTTTGCTGGAGTAGGACCAGACTTTGAATGTGCTGGAGAAGGACCAGGCTTAGATATACGGATTGGTGCTGGAGAAGGACCAGGCTTTTGAATTGTGATATTGCATGCAGAAGAATTATTCACTTGCAAATCTGGGCTACAAACATCTTGATTCACAAGGTTAGCATTATAATGAAGTTTATTTTTAAAGAATCGAGAATTCGTTTCTTTAAAAATATGTTCTTCATTTTCAATTACACCCTTAGAAATGAATCGATTCTTAAAATCCTTTTCAATTCTTTCCTTTTGATTAGCCCTTTGATTTGCATTCAAATGATTTTTACTATTAGATTGCAACTCATTCAAATCAACCTTCTTTTCATTTCCAGACAAATTTTGAGTACATGCAGATTGTGAAACTTTTACATTCTTATTATTTAAACATTCATTCTCATTCTCATCCTCACTCTCACTTTCCCAATCTTCAACCAACCCATCCACCTTCATTTTATCTGCAAAAAGATTTTCAGGTGATTGTTTAGTTTTGGGTGCTATGATAGGATCAACTGATAAGTTTATTTTAACAGAAGGTTTTATGTTTTGAGATGGAGAAAATCCAATCCCATATACCATATCAGAATCACAAATATTCTCAGAGGAAGGTAAACATGAATAATCATGATTAATTGGAGGAGCAATGTTAGAAAATCCAACACCACATTTTCCTCCTTTGATTTTCTGAGTCATTTGTGACCTGATTATGCCTTCAACCATCGTTGATGAAAGTTCAAATTTCTCAATAGTCAATTTAACCGTGGCTAATTCACTGTTGAGTCTGTTAATTTCTAGAGCGAGTTCATTATTTCTATTTGTCAAGTCGTTATTAGTACATTCTTTATCATGAATATTTAATTTCAAATTATAAATTGTTTTGTTTAAACCTTCAAGTTTTTCTTTAAAAATCCTTTCATTTGACTTGTGTTTACTAGCTTGATACTGAAGTTTTTCAACTTCCATTATCAGGCTTTCATTGTGAACTCTGTATCTTTGAACTTTCTCAACACATGCATTTTGACATAAGTCATCATATACCTTGGGTTCTGAAGTTTCCCCTTCAGTTTCCTCTGTCTTCTTAACCATGAATGCTTTCATGTTATCAGTTGGTTCTTCCACTGGAGCACTAACAACAGTCTTTTGATCAATACATGTGCTTTTGACTGTGAGCTCAACAGTGTCATCTTCAAACACAATCTTTTCTTCATCAACCTTCTCAACCTGTTCTTTCTTCTCAGATTTCTCTTTCTCCTCTTCAACTTTCTCAATCTTTGATCAACTTTCACTTTCTCCACTTCAATTCTCTCCTTCTCTTCTTCTTCTGTAGCAAACAAGCCCTCCAACAAATCATCCGACACGAATTCAGCAAACAAGTTTTCTTCCTCTTCTGGTTCTGGCACAATCTTTGCAATGAGTGCATGAGACAAAGTCAGATCAAGGGCCTCCATTTGATCAGACCAATCGTATTCAGCATTTGTTTAAGAAACTAATGCTTTATTGCCACCTGAAGTACTAGCTTTGTCTTTCTTCTGTTCTATCTCCACAGTCACCATCTTCTTTGGGGCTTCATTTTGAGCTGTTTTTGGTTCAGTACACTCTCTGGCGAAATGACCTGGTTTATTACAGTTGTAACACCTCAGGTTGGATTTGTCGAAACCAATTTTGCTAGAATTATTCACACCAAACATTTTCCTCCCAGTTCTTCTAGCAAAATTCTTCGCCCTGTAGACAACCATGGCCATCTGATATTTGATGTCGTTCTCTTCAACATCATCCGGATTAACTTGTTGAAGATCATCAACAAGAATATTTGGAGCAGAAAGTCTTCCGGCCATAAAAGCTTCATAACTTGTCATGAAAGTAGTGAAAAGAGCAAGATGCTCCTCAGCGATTTGGACAGTCTGTTTGGATGGATTAGTGGTAGCAATATAAGCATGTTGACCACTATGAGAATCTTGAGGTTGAGAGACTTGTTGGTGGATGATGGGGGAATAATGTTGAGCTGCTGGAACATGAACTTGATGAGTTACTGCTGGTTGCATATATGAAGATGCTGCACTTCCCGATTGTTGTTGCTGACACATTTGTGTATAGCTGACATAGTAATTTGGATTACTAGCCATTTTTGCGTAGAGAGCAGTTCCTTCAGCACCTAGAGAACTGAGATGATTAGCAGCTCGCTGCTTATCATCCATAGCATAAGACTTGATAGTTGAGATGAGATCGGTCAACTGAAGAGTATACAAGTCTTTGGTTCTCTTTATCAAAGTACAGTTGTTATTCCAACTGTAAGGAAGTGAGTTGAGTAACTTCTTATTCACAGTAATGGGTTCCATAGTAATACCAGCACTCTTCATTTTTGTGACCAGTCTAACAAACCTGGCCATTTGAGCTTCCAATTCCTCACCAACAATGTGATTGAACATGTTGAATTCTTGATTCAACATATCCTTCTTGCTCTCTCTCATGTCTTTGTTGCCCATTATCTGAGATTCCAGAGCATCCCATAGCACTTTAGCACCCCTGAACTCCTGAAACTTTTGTGAGATCTCAGTAGTAAGAGCCATAGTAATTGCAGCATACGCCTTATCATCCAGTTCCAATCTCTTAATGTCGTCTTCATCCCACAAATGTTCAGGTTTCTGAACCATTTCTCCTTTGTCATTTTTGTACAACGGAATGTAAGGACCATATTGTATAGACCTCCACATTTTAGGTTCCGTGTAAATGACATATCTTTCAAATCGAAACGCCCAATCGGTATAATCATCTTCACATAGAAGCCTCGGTGGCTTGTTACCAGTTCCAATCTCAGTGTCTAGATGAAGTGATGCAGTAAGATGCTTCAAATTCGGTGTTGTTGAAGCCATGATGAGCAGAATGTTTAAATCAGAATTCTCGTGCGAAATACAATCTTGTGCGAAATCAGGTTTCGCGTGGAAAGAGTTTTCGCGCGAAGTAGCGCTTCGTGCGAAATTCCAAAGATACCCTTTTATGCGAATCGCACAAAAAGGTGAAATAACTGTCTTTGCGAAAACAACACCTTTTCGCGTGCGAGAACTTGCAGATCAAGCGAAAACGTCGATTTTGTGCTGAAACAGATTACCAACTGTTTGTTCTTGCGAATTTCACCTCCAATTCACTGATTAAGTTTGATTGAACCCATTTTAATCCAATTTTAATGAATTTTAAGTCAATTTTAATCAAGATTAAGCTTAAAGTCCACTAATTCAGTTCAATTCGGTTCTAATCAGTCCAAATCCTCCACAATCGAGCAGCATAACTTTGCCATTTCAGAATCTAAGTTAATCAATGATTAATTCTTCAAAATCAGGTAGAACTCAATCCAATTCTTCTCCAAATCGTGGTTCAAGAGCCTAATGCTCTGATACCAATTGTAAAACCTCTGAAAACTCCCAAAGAACAGTAACACACGATCTCAATCTTGTGAACGCGGAATATAAACAAGATTGGAGTAGAAGAAGATTGAATTGAATCACAAAAGAAGATATTCGATTGATAAACAGAAACCTATAAAAGGTCTTGTGCGATTTCGCACAGATACAATGATAATGAATGAAAAGCTTAATTACAAGACGAAAACTAGCTATTTATACTAAACATAGAGTTCTCGCGCGAGATCCCTTTCGCGTGGATCAAGCTTTCGCGCGGCAGCTGTCTATCGCGTAGTCTGCGACTCGCATGGATCTGGACTTTCGCATTGTAGGCTTCTCGCGTGACTTCTTGTTGTCGCGTGGATCTGGTTATCGCACAGTATGTTTTGCCGAGCCTTGATTTATCTTCTACATTTTTGTATGAAGTTGTAGACTTGCAGTGGTTTCACATGTGATGGAAATAATTTTTCTAAATTACATTTAAACCCTTCATGTATTATACCTTTACCCCTTAATGTTTTAACTATATCTTCAATTTACACTCCTATTTATTTTTTTGATACACTTAAAAATTTATAATTTATGTTTCTTTTCTTAAAAATTTAAAATACATTTTTTATAATTTCCAAATATGTCCTGCAAAATACTTATCTATAACTATGTTTTGTTGTAAATTCACTCAACACTTATAAATTTTACATCATATTTCATAGTGTAAAAATTCATCTATACACAAATATATAATATGCCAAAGTTAGTTTGGGTTATCGGTTTTTTTTCTTTTGACCCTCCAACTTTAGAACCGCTTTTTATAAAATCTTAATTTGTATTTTTATTTTTATCAACGTTAATAATTTTAGCTGTTTTTTTTGTTTTCTTTTTGCACCGTTTCAATTTTTATCAACGTTTGACGTGAATCTTTTTCTATTAGTTTTGTGTTTTATAGAAAGTTCTAAATGTTATCAATGGTCTCACCAATACACAGTTTTGTGATTGTTTCGTTTTATAGATAAGTTTCGTTTTTCTAAATGACTTTAAGGTTTTGTTTTTTCTTACATTCGATAAGAGGGCTTGCCCACAACGTTTTAGAATTAGTACGTTTTTTACGGTTTTACACCCCACCGCAGCGCGGTGATTTTAAATCTAGTTAATTTATAAAAATCAAAACTCAATGTGTACTTTTTGAACCTTTATTGTCACACGCAACATACAAAAAAATCTTTAATTCATTCTAGAAAAGGTAATAAACAATAATAAACAGACAACTAGAATATATGTAAAATCGTTTATCCTTTATACGTGATAAATAAGTAAATTATTTATGTCATATATTATCATTATGTGAGTTAATTTAAATGATCAACATGAATACTTTTAAATCTTTATCTTTATACTCTAATAAAAAGGTAAATGAGTGTGTCACGTGTCACCATCACATTCACTCTCATCAAACTTTCCACGCTTATCTTTCCTATCAAATAATCACATTAATTACTAATAATATTATCTATTTGTTTTTACATTAGTATTAGTTTTTAATAGATTAATAAAGAGAATTTTTTATTAATGTTATTTCTATAGAGATAGTTTTTTATAAAAAACATTTTTTCTAAAAATAAAACTATTTTTATGTAATATTTTAAAATTGGTTTATAAGTAATTTTTTATAAAACAAAAATAATTAAAATAAGGAGTTATAGTAAGGAAATTTTTAAAAAGTGAAAACTTTTTAAAACGTTATTTTAAAATAAAATATTTAATTTATCTTTGAAAAAACAAAAAATAAAAATTTCATATTATTATTTTGTTACTTATATTCATTACTCGTACATAATTTCAATCATATCATGTCTTAGTCTATCGTTTCATAATTAATAATTTTTATTCTATTTAATATTTTATCTATTTAACCGTTTAATACACGGGTTTACTAAAGCTATTTATCTATACTTTATTATAAAAAAGTAACTAGGATACCACATGGCACTCTTATGTTACTCCTCAAAAAAAAAATTCCCATCTAAACTAATATATTATTTTAGTCAAGTTTTTTTATTTTAAGAAATTCAATTAATAGTAATAATTTATTTTCTTTTAAATTTAATTTTTTATATTATCAACTTAATTGTGTAATAATATTGTTTTGAACTATAGACTTTTTTATAGCTAAATAAGATTCAACTTAAAAAAACTAAAAAGAAAAAAAATATTTATTTATATATTTATATATTTTAGGTTAGCTTGATTTTAAGATAACTGGTTTGTATTTTACATGGATCAATTATATATTATATTATTCAAAAAGTATTTGAATATTTAATTTATAAATGTAACTTCTAATTTTCATTGTTATAGTAATACGTAACTTAATTGTACGAAATATTTATACATTTATGAATTATGTTGTTTTCATATTTTCAACCCGTGTATTACACGGGTTTGCTAAAACTAGCATTTTAATAAAATGGTAAATAAGAGTGTCACATTCAGCACCACATTAATTCTTATTAAATTTTTCTCGTTTCTCTCTCCAATTAAATAACTACATTAATTACTAATAATATTAGTTATTTATTTTTATATTATAATTAGTTTTTTAATAAATTAAAAAAGAGATCTTTTTATTAATATTATTTCTATAGAAATAGTATTTTTATAAAAAGATTTTCTTCTAAAATCAAACTATTTTTACGTAATATTTTACAGATAGTTTTTTGAAGTAATTTTTTATAAGAAATAATTAAAATATGATGTTATAGTAATGAAATTTTAGAAAAATGATTTTTTTTAAAAAAATATTTTAAAACAAAAAATTTGCTTAATCTTTGTAAAAGCAAATAAAGTTAAAAGTTCATATTCTTGTTTTATTACTTATAGTTATTACTCGTGTAATGTTTTATAATTAATGATTTTTATTCTGATTAATCTTTGTAAAAGCAAATAAAGTTAAAAAAATACATAATTTCAATTATATCATGTCTTAGTATATTGTTTTATAATTAATGATTTTTATTCTGATTAATATTTTGTTCATTCAACCCGTGTAATGCGCGGGTTTACTAAAGCTAGTGGTTTTAAATAAACAAGTTATATTGTTTTAATTGAATTTTAATATTATTCGAATAAATAAATTTAATCTGAAGAATTTTTAACTTCCCAAGTTCACTTTCTTTTTAGTCAAATTTTTTAATCTTTCAAGAAATATTTTAATATTATGATGAACAAACAATAGAATTCCGGCATGAATAGTCAGAAGCCAAATATTCCGGCTCACATCTTCCTAGATTGACCAAAATTTTCATCACAAATCTCCCAGAGAAGTGCAACAGCAAAGATCTTTCAGAATTCATCAGGGATTATGGGGATATTTACGATTTGTATATTGCTCGGAAAAGAGACAAGATGGGTAATAGGTTTGGTTTTGTTTCTTTCATTGATGTAAAAGATCGCACGGAATTAATTAAGAACATTGGAAACACGAGAATCGGTGAGTATCGGTTAAAGGCTAACGTGGCTAGGTTCACGTTCGAAGAAGGAGAAATACGACCGGATCAAGGAACATTCCAGAATAATAAGCAGCAGAAGACGGATAAACCAGCCCCTCCTCCTGCGGTATCCTATTATAATGGGACGTGTTCTTATGCAGATAGGCTTACAGGCAGACGTGATAGCAAGACGGTGATTATTAATGACTCGGTGAACGCTTTTGTCAATCTGCATGGTAAGGCGGTTGTGGCCCGTATGATAGATTTGGAAGCACTAAAAAGTATTTATGTGATCGTTGAAGGGATATGTCCAGGTATGTTCAACGTACAATATATTGGAGGATTAACGGTTCTAGTGTCCTTTGAAACTGAGGAATAAGTTTCACAATTTCTCGCCGCGGCGAGAGAGGTTGTTGGAAGGTTTTCTAAGTTGGACGTGTGGGAGGGTCAATCATTCGGTTTCGAACGGTTGGCTTGGTTGAAACTAGTTGGCATCCCGTTACAGTTGTTCACATCGGAGGTTATTGAGTCGGTCGGAAAGCTATTCGGTAAGATTATTCATATACCTCCCAGGTCTGATGCGGATAGCACTCTCTCGTATGATTGTGTAGGAGTTCTTGTCGGCGATGGTAAGAAGATTAACGATGAAGTCAAACTGATTTGGCGAGAAAAAAGTTTTCGGTTTTGGTGACGGAGGATGCTGAAGAATGAGTACCGGGGTATTATAAAGTGCAATCTTCGCCAACTAGATCGGATGAGGAAAATGACAATCTTGATAACATGGAATTTCATGTTACGACACCGGAAGAAGAGCCGGAGGCGGAAGAGAATATTCCGGTGGAAGAGCCGGTTTTGGTAACTCCAATCACAATTAACGCAGTCATTAATGAGAATAATAATAGCCCCAATTTTATGGAAGAATTTCCGGAATTATTGGAAGAGAATGACACATTTTTTCCTGGTGGGAGATTTAATTTTGACAAGGAATTTGAAAATACAAATGTTGAGAATTTTAGGAATGGGAATGTGGTCCATAAACGTAAGAAAAAATCTCTAATGGGCTCTCTTAACAGGCCCAACCCTGCCTACTCAAGCAGCCTAGAAAAAACTAAAGTGGGTAAAAAGCCTAGAGGGGAGGGAGAGATGGTGGATCACAGTAATGAGTCCGGAGATGACTTTGGGCCGACCCACCAACCTTATGAAGTTCACAAAGCAGAAGAAATTGTTGGTAGAATTTTGGATCTTAATTCAAACCCGGGTGAATGTCACAATTAGGCAGAGGAGGTTGTTTCGACGATCATTATGGGGGAACAACTTGGAGCTGAGTTGGGTAACGCCACGGATTTAATTGTTCATTCGTTGTTTTGTGAAGGAGTACAAGAAGGCTACAAATGAATTGCCTCTCTATTAACATCCGAGGGGTTGGGGTTGGAGGTAAATCGAGATGGATTAAGAAATTAAAAAAAGAGAATGGTATTGGCTTTATTGGTATGCAGGAAACAATAACGGGTAACATTTAATCGAATACAGTGGTGAATTTTTGGGGAGGTACGGGGTATGAGTTTGATTATGTGAATTCTATTGGTAATTCGGGGGGTTTGATTAGCATTTGGGATCCAAAAATATTCGTGAAAGAAACGGTAAATAAGGATAATAATTTTTTGCATGTCGTGGGGAGGGTATTGGCAGGATCTGTAAAACTAAACATTGTTAATGTTTATGCACCGCAATCGAATGTGGAAAAGAGAAATCTTTGGATAAAACTTTATAATCTAATGCAATCGTTTGATGGGTGGTGGATCATGTTTGGTGATTTTAATGTTGTTTGGGACCGGGATGAGAGAAAGAATTCCAAGTTTGATGCGGCTAGTACAAAAGACTTTAACGAGTTCATTGAAGAAGCGGGATTGCGAGAGTATTATTTAAAAGGGTTGAAATATACTTTTATGTCCTATAAAAAAGGATCATGTACTTGGAGCAGAATCGATAGAGTTTTGGTGTGTAACAATTTTTTAACCGGTGGTCGAATGGTTGTGTTCGAGCACTAAAAAGAGAGTTTTCAGATCACTCTCCGATGATTTTTTCGGTCATTGACACTAACTTCGGGCCTAAACCATTTCGGATGTTTGATTTATGGTTAGACCGACCTGGGTGTACGGATATTATTAATACGGTTTGGACGACATTGTGTGACAACGGTAGTTCAGAAATTAATTTGTTGTCCAAACTCGAGGCTCTTCGCTCGGCCCTTAAAGACTGGTTTCGTAGATATAGTGCGGATGAACAAGCAGATGAGGCTCGGATGAGGAAAGAAAAAAAGGTCTCGAGATCAAAATGGAAAGTAAGGAGCTTGATGAAGCTGACCTTTGGGTCCGGACCGAGTGCAAACTGGCTTTAGACGAGATCGAGCATCACAAGACACGTGACCTTAGACAAAAATCTCGTGTTCAGTGGGCTACGATGGGTGACGAAAACTCGGGATTCTTTCATAATGTGGTTAATGGGAGGAGAGCGAGTAACTTCATTCCGGGTTTAGTGATAAATGGCGAGTGGGTCACAAAACCGTCTTTGGTGAAAAGAGAGGTGTTAAAGCACTTTCGTGATCATTTTAAAGAATCTATTCCTGATCGCCCTTCTTTGACGTGTACGGGTATGAACAAAATCACGACTCAAGATAGTTTGGAGTTGATATATATGTTCTCTAGAGAAGAAATTAAAAAAGCGGTATTCGAATGCGGTTCTAATAAGGCGCCGGGTCCAGACGGGTTCAATTTTCGCTTTGTTAAGCGGTTCTGGAACCTCTTTGAAGAGGATTTTTCCAAAATATTGGCTGAATTTCACGCGACGGGTACAATCTCTCCGGGTTGCGGCTCTTCTTTCATTACATTGATCCCGAAAGTCAAGTCTCCTATGGGTTTACGTGATTACAGGCCTATTACTCTAGTTGGGATGGTGAGTAAGGTTATTTCTAAAGTCCTTGCTAACCGGATCAAAAGAGTGTTAGGCCAAGTCATTTCATAGAACCAATAAGCTTTTTTGGCTAATAGATTCATTCTTGACTGTCCGCTTATGGTTAATGAGGTGTTAGGGTGTTTGAATAAAAGACGGGAAAAAGCTTTCCTTCTCAAATTGGATTTCGAAAAGGCGTATGATAATGTGAATTGGAATTTCTTGGTATCCATTTTATCTCAATGGGATTTAGGTCGGAGTGGTGTAAATGGATCAAGGGTATATGTTCATCTGCGAGAGCCACCGTTCTAGTAAATGGGTCCCCCACATTTGACTTTAAATGTGAAAAAGGTCTTCGTCAAGGAGACCCGTTATCCCCCTTTTTATTTCTAGTGGTGATGGAAGCTTTATCATGGATGCTTAACAAGGCACAAGAAATCGGCATTTTCAAAGGGATCCGGGTAGCCGACGGTGAAGGGGAACTAACTCACCTCTTTTATGCGGATGACGCCCTCATTTTGGGGGAATGGTCTAGTAATAATATACGAAATATAGCTAGAGTGCTTCGGATTTTTTATATATGCTCGGGCCTTCGTATAAATATTCATAAATCCAATATTTATGGGGTTGGGGTGGAGGATTGTGAGGTGGATAATATGATCGAGTTATTGGGTTGCAAAAGAGGTGTTATTCTATTTAAATATCTCGGCATTCATGTGGGAGCAAAAATGAATCGCATATGTAATTGGGAGCCGGTGGTGGAAGTTGTTCGAAATCGTCTCTCGTCATGGAAGGCGAAAACGCTATCTATTGGTGGGCGCTTAATCCTCATACGATCGGTGTTACAAAGTTTACCGATTTATTATCTCTCTTTATACAAAGCTCCCTTGGCGGTCATTGAGTCTGTTGAGGCCATCATGAGAAAATTCCTTTGGTCGGGCACAAGCGTCGAGAAGAAAATCCATTGGGTTGCATGGGATATTGTCACTAAACCGAAAAAAGGGGGTTTTGGGGTGTTTAGATTACAAGACGTCAATGACGCCTTACTTCTTAAGTGGACTTGGCGATTTAAGCAAGAAGAGGCGTCTTTGTGGAAAACAATAATTAAAGGATGCCACGGGTCCGGGAGACCCTGGACGATGCTACCTTGCAACTCTTCTCTAAACGGGTGTTGGAAAAGGATTGTTAAAATTGGAGATAAGAGAGATCCTAATGGGGTGCCGCTTAACTCTTTTTTTGTAGGTGAATTCGGTGACGGCAAATCAATTCATTTCTGGAATGACCCATGGCTTGCAAATGTTCCTCTGCGTCTGCTATATCCTAGCTTGTTCAGATTAGAAAAGAATAAGTGGGCGATGGTAGCTCAATGCATCTTATGGAACAATGGCGTTAAGTACATGCAGTGGGATTGGAGGACGAACCCAGCGTCTGAGGTTGAAGTTATTGAGTTATTCAGCCTTCTCAACGATGTTCATGATCTCAGTTGGAAAGGAGGAAGGGATTCATGGAAATGGAAAGCTGAAAAGGATGGTCTCTTTACTGTGGCTTCGGCAAGACGAGTTTTGTCTAATACTCAAGGTGGTCAAGAAGCCTCTTCGGTTAATTGGAAGAGTTGGGTTCCTCTCAAATGTAAAATCATGATGTGGAGACTTTTTAGAGATCGCCTTCCTATAGTGGCGGAGCTTATGAAAAGAGGAGTCTCAATACATCAATCGAATTGCAGCCTTTGTCACTAGTCCATGGAAACAACGATACATTTGTTCACGCCTTGTCCCTTTACTCAAGAGGTATGGTTTCGCATCGAATCGTGGTGCCGTATGCCGCATGGGTATTTTCTAGAGATCGAAGACATAGTGAAAGCGGTGAAGATTCATTCAAGTCGCAAAGACAAGAGATTCATCCTTCTCGGTATAGTTTACACGACGATGTGGACGCTATGGAACGAAAGAAACAATTGGATTTTCAACAACAAATCTCGGAGGCCTATCGAAATTGTGGAAGTGATTAAAGCTAAGTCGTTTTTTTGGTTGCGTCATAGGTCTAGAATTAAAAATGTCGAATGGAAGACTTGGTGTATTTATCCCTCGGATTGATGTAATCGGTTTGCGTTTGTTCGCTCGTAGGTCCTCGCTTTGAGGACTCTTCGAGTGTGTGTTTAATAAAGTTCTTTTTTCAAAAAAAAATTATCATGATGATGATCCTCCTTTGTTATTACGGTTTTGAAAATTTGGGTCTTAGAACACCACCCTTCTTTAATACTAATTATTTAAATTAATTGATATTTTTATTATTCAGTTTGTGTGTAATACATGAATTTAAAGCCTATTACATATAACAAAAACTAACAAAAAAATAAACTGAAATATAGCAGATATCATAAAATAGATGTAGAATGAAACTTTCTAATATCTAGAATCACATGAGTTTTTATAAGATTCGTTGAGGCATGTGTTAAATTTAAAATAATGAATACATGAAAAAAAAGAAGTTAAATTTTGTAAAGGTTCAATAATTTAAAATAATAGGTAACTAATATGAAAGACTAAAAAAAGCCTTCAAATCAGATGGGCCGAACTTTCCGAAAATAATGAATACATGAAAAAAAGAAGTTAAATTTTATAAATCATTGATAAATCGCTAACTTGAAGTGGATCACCATTCAAGAAAATTAAAAATGTTAGGTGAATCACAGTTGCTACAAATTGGAATGAAATTTGTAATTTTGAATAACAAATAAAAATAATATATATATGCATGTATGTATGTATATATATATATATGTATGTATGTATACATATATGTATATATATATATATATGTATGTATATATATATCTACCTATTATAATAAAAGAGTAACTTGGTATGACATGTGTCATCACCACAATTCTTCTCATTAAAATTTTTCCGTCTCTCTCTCCTATTAAATTATTACCTTAATTACTAATAATATTATTTAATATTTTTTTAGATTAAAACAATTATGTATAAATTAAGAAAAAGATTTTTATTAATGTTATTTCTAAATAAATAAATGTTTATAAATAATATTTTTTTCTAAAATATCAAACTTTTTGAAAATATGATACATTATAAAATTAGTGTTTTTAAAAAGTAAATTATTTAAAAACCAAAAATAATTTAGTTTAGGAGTTATGATAATGAAATATTTTAAAAAATAATATATTTATACAGTTTGTTTTAAAATAAAATGTTATTTTTTTTAAAAAAGTTAAAAACAAAATTTAAAAAGGTTGATATCACTGTTTTATTACTTATAGTACTTACTCATATGCAAATCAGCCATACCATATCTTGGAATATGATTTTATTTTCCATAAATTTTATTATATTAATATTTTATTTATTCAACCCGTGTACTACACGGGTTTCTAGAGCTAGTATATATATGTATGTATGTATAGGGTTAGGTTCTTTACAGGATTCACTTATAAATGAGAACTAACAGAACTTATATTAACCAATGATCTATTGGCCTAGTGGTTAAGAGGGATGTGGAAGCTTTGTCTCTCTTGGAGGTCCAAGGTTCAATCCTTGGCATGGCGAATATTACTAACTTGATGATACTAACAACTAACAACTAACCAGCCGTTCAAAAAAAAACAGAACTTATATTGACCATTGATTCTTTTAACCAATGGTTATGATTAAACATGTTAAAAAAAGAATTATTTAATGACATTTAATGCATTTAATTAGACAAAATGATATAATAGTAAAATAACTTTATCCCCTTTTAATCAGTTACCTATATTGAATGAGAAATTTAGATATTCACTATTAAACCTTCCTAAAATCATTCAGTTGAGATTTAAATACTAAATTAGATAATCAAAGTGCAAATAAAAAAATATCACGTGAAGAAAAGACTATTTCTGATATAAATATTGATTTAAGGGAAGGCAACAAAGAAACCAACGAGTAATCAATTTTTTTATCCTTTGACATATTAACAAAGAAACCAACGAGTATTTATTTTTTTTATCCTTTGACATATTAGAAAGTTATGTGTTAGTTTGTAATGCTAATTTCAAAGCAATCAATAAAATCCGAGCTGATTGCATTTTTTTATGTTTTTAAGTATTCTTTGTTGTAAATTTGACTTTTATAGAGTTAACAATGCAAATATATATATTTATTTTTTCAATTGTTATGTTCTCTTTGTAGCTCCACCATGTGTATTTATTTTATTAACACCTACTAAATCTGGATGTTAATTATTAGGAACATGAAAAATAAATTAGATAAAAAAATTTATCTATAAACTATTTGAATCGAGTCTTTCTTTTAATCTTCTTTTTCATTCTTATTATATTTTATAGATTCTATGCATAATCATGTAAAAATTCATGACCATCACTAGATAAACTTAGTTACTTGTTAATAAAGTAGTAATTTGGGTATAGTTTCATCACTTAAAGGTTAAATGGATAAATTCAAAAGAAAACAAGTCAGGCTAAACTGATTAATTCTTTTTATTATAAATAACTAAAAAACATGTATGTGTATATAAACATATCTACATCTGGGTCGAATTACTGTATATTTAAAGAACCAAACACGTGATATTTATATATGTAATCATGAAATTTACATACGTGTCAAATTGCTAGCAGATCATTTACACCTGGTCAAATTGTCATATATGAAGGCAACTCATATAAATATATGTAAACAAGTCATTTACATATAGGTCTAATTGTCATACATGTAAACATATACGTGTATGCATATATGTAATTTACACATGGGTCAAATTGTCATATATGTAAACAAGTTATTTAAACATATGTAAACATGTAGTTTATATATGGGTTTAATTGTCATATATGTAAACATGTACGTGTATGTGAACATATCATTTACATATGGGTTATGTTGCTATATATGTAAATAAGTCATTACATATGTGTTACTTTGTCGAATATTAGAACATGTATGTTAAAAATGAGTCGTTCTAGTATATTTTAATTACTTAAAAATTAAATAAATAAAACTAAAAGAAAAAAAGATTTAAATCCTAACTTTATCCTAAACATATTTGATCATCCCAAAATCCCAATATTCTAAACTAAACTAAAGTATCGCTAAAATTTTCAGGTGACTTCACTAAAAAAGCAAACTTAATATAAAACCATTAATGTTAACTATATGATTGTATGAATTAGACATTATTTCACGTTAACAGCCTAGAATCACGATCCTTTTGATTATATATAATTTTAAAAACTGTAACATTGATTAAAAAAGTAATTTGATAATCAAAACCATCCAACATGAAAATAATATCTTGTAAATTGAATATAGTTTTGTGAAAAAAATATATCAAAATCAAAACATTATATTTAAAATTGTTGATTGATTAAACATTATGAAATACAAGAAACATGAAATATTGAGAATGTTCAAACCAGATTAAATTTTGTTCAATATTTAAAAGCATGTAACTACCATAAGATCTTCATGTCTAGTCTCGATCTCCCACGACCAAGGGAAAATGCTCCTTCAATTTTACCATAAACCACTGGTTATGCATGATCTTTGCTAGCCATGATTATGTACTTCCAAACTCAAACAAGAACATATGTATATAACTTGGGTGATCGTATTAAAAATGGCGCACTTAAACATTCTTTGTGTCACTGTGTCAACACACCAAACTATCACCTTCCACTGTTCTTCACAATTGCGCAAATGGAGAACCAAACTAGCATCAAGAGTGTTATCGCGGTTAGAAGTGAAATAACTTCTGCAGATATAATATGGTGACAGATGTGTCGAAGATGTCGCAGATTTTCATCCAATGGACATGAGTGTTTCCTTTGCGTGCTTCATATGCTATTGCCCCTGCAGCTCCTGTTGCTGATGCTCCGATCGATAAAATCAACTGCACATGCAATACCAACTAGTTAGTTAAATCCGTTGCATCTGTGTAAAACATTTCTAGGGCACAAAATGCAAACTGCAATGTATCACTACTAAAAAATTAGGTCTTTTTTCCAATAACAAATTCATGGGAAATGCAGTTACATATAGGTTTTTCGTCATAAATGGGAATTTCCTACGCTTTTTTCCCTAGGGATTTTGGTAGGAAATTTTCCCCATTTCTAAAAGTGCTTCAAACACGAGGACCCATCTTTCACCCAGAGTTCAAGGTCTTATAGAATCAAGTAGCACGAAGTGCAACTGTTGGTTTATTGAGCTTCGTTCTTTCTTCTTCACTGCTGAATATGATGAGTACCAGGTGATTAAGCTATACAGCCAAATAACCGAGGATGTTGCTATGAAATACCTACATCGTCCAATACATAATTATTGGTTTAGATATATAACAAGCGTCAAAAACCAAATGAACAAAAGTAATGTTAGTAAACATATCATATTTTGTTCATTACAATATCATCAAATATCAAAAATAATAAAGATAATCACTAGGGTTATGATTGATGATAAGATAATCACTAGGGTTATGATTGATGATCGATGGCTAAAGTATAATCGACATATGTATACTTTGAATATATTGTAACCAAAATGTTATCATCTATCACTTACTTGTATGAACAGACACACTTAGTAGTTTTGATATGGATGTGATGTATTGAGTATGGGTTTTGGTTATATGACAGTACTTACGTGAAAGCTGGCATGTGAGTGAACTTTGCATCCGCGCTTATTGTCATGACTGGTGACACACGGATCGATGCGGTTTGTTTAGAAGTAGCCACAACAATGATCGCGATGAAAGAAAATATGAACAGGAAGACCCTTAAGGTTACATCAACCTTCCCATGGTTCTTGACAGCAAGCACACCAAAGATGCTTGTCGTTAGCTTTGATGACCACATCATCTGTGTGTCTGTGGTGGCTTGTGCCGGAGTTCCGTTTGGTGTCATGACTATTGAGAAGGATAGAGCAGCAAATTGAAACTGAAGTGGTTTGTGAGAAGTGTGGTGGTGATATTGGCATGGCATTTAGATATATAAACCATGTTTATTTGTTTGTTTGCTAAAATTTCTTTTAAGGGTTGCCTTTCTTATCTCGTATAGATAGGTAGTTGAATTTGAATCTTAACTAACGACATAACTTAAGTATACATATATGTTTTAGCTAATAACCTAGCCTCCCATTAATATTTTTTCTGTCACTTCTCTTGTCTAATTTTATATTTTATTTATGTTTCTTTTCGGTACTATACAAATGACTGAATGAGTGTCATACGTTGAAAGTCATGGACGACGTCACATCCGACGCGAAGTTACCGACCGAAGACATCAAACAGGAAGCTAGGTATTGATGGCACATGATTCGTCTATATATAATTACCGACTGAACTCCAACACTACAAGAAAAACGACTTTTGGCGACTACATTTTTTGCGGCGATAAAGGTTTCGTCGCAAAAAGTTTCGTCGCAAAAAATATCCAGCTGGATTTATCTTTTTTAAAATGCAGTGGACCCCACATAAATTTTTGTCGCAAATTTCGTCGCAAAAAGGTTTTTGCGACCACTTTTTTACGGCGAACTGTTAGCGACGAACATTTCGTAGCAAAAATTTTATTGCGACGAATAATAGTGCTTTTTGCGACGAACTAAATCGCCGCAAAAAACTGTATTTCTTGTAGTGCAATGGAAAGCGGTAAAAGGTTTAAATAAGTTCCTATGGTAAAGATTTCATCTCTTTTTTGTTGGGAACTCATAGTCGATATCATGTTATTCATCTGTAAAATGAGATTGACGCTTCTCATAATATCCCCCTCCCCCCACCAGGCTTTTTCAATGGGTTGTTAGCTAGTGTGACAAATTTGCAACGGACAAACCATCACATATAGTAAGAACCAAGCCCTCATGTGAGGAGCAAAAACCCAAATTCTATCTACTCATTTATTCAATTAATTGTTGAGATTTAGAAAGGTAATAATATTAAATAACTAGCTAGGTCACTATATATATACACACTAATAAAAAAAAGATTTTGAAGGACACATGACACAATTTTAGACCTTTAAATTTTATTTTCCCGCTTATCTCTCTAGCTTAATCACATTAACTATTAATGATATTATTTAATTTTTTTTAGATTAAAAATATTTTTTTCATTAAATTAAGAGATATATCTTTCTATAAAAGCAATTTCTAAAAAAATGATTGTAAGGCCCTCCTTTCCAGGGGGACCTCACAGTTGGTCATTCACAGCGAAACATCGATTTAAAGCAATCATTTACTCATATATGTATAAATAACTATCGCAGCGGAAAATACGGTAAATTCAATTCATTACAATGTAGATAAGTTAAAATATAAACATTGTTTTCAAACATCAAAACTATTCAAAAGTCCTCTTAATTAAGTTCTTCTTTATCAGGGATGCCAGTCTTTAGGTGCCAAGAAGCTTTAATTTTCATGCTCCCATCCCGTAGGCTCTAACTTTCACCTGTCAACTGATATGCATACAAAAGTCAGCTTCGCTGAGTGAATTCTAGGTTTACTTTGTTAAACAACTTTTGTAAAAGATACTAGCTTTATCAGTTGAAAATAATCATTGTCTATCAAACATCTATACACACGGGCTATTTCTTTATCGATACTTTATCATTTCTTGTTATTTATTACTCTTCTTTATCCGTCAATTCTCTGTCACAATCGGTGCCTAGGCTCGCCTAGGACTTTACCGACACGCCAATTAAGGACTTACTGTCGTACCCGATCAGACTATTATTGTCGTGCCAATTCAGGACTTACTGACCTGCCTGTTCGAGCATACTTTATCACTTTATCACTGGTGAGGGCACAAAGAATGCAACCCTCCTTTATCAATTTGCTTGCAAGGCTTTACTTTATCACTGGTACACGTTATGGGCCCAATAACAATTATTTAAGTTTCACTTATATCTTTAGTTTTCACATACACTTTACACATAATAAGAAGCAAACTCTTAGTCTAAGCATTCATATTTCATCAATCATGAGAGATAAACTAGATAACTGACCCTTCGCGGGACAGCGGGGGTTCGGGGGCGGCAGCCCCTGATAGCGGGGTTCTAGGGGCGGCAGCCCCTAGTGGGGTCCAAGGGGCAATGCCCCTGGCTGGGGCCGGGCGCCCGAAAATTATTTGAACTATTTTAAACGGCACATTTTACTTTATAAAATTTTATTTTCTTGATAAAAGGTCATAAAACCGTTCTCATAAAAGTATGTATTTTAGTATGCAGATCACCCAAAACATTGAAAACGGGTAAAGGAGGGGTCTAGAACTCACCTGAACTTGTCCAATAGCTTAAATTCTAAGCCACTTAAGCTATAGCCTGAATACTCTAGCTGCACGAGAGTTAATATGCAAAAACGTCATTTTCTTCATAGTTTCGCCTACAGTTTCGCTGGTAGTTTCGCTGGTAGTTTCGCTACCAGTTTCGTTGGCAGTTTCGCTACCAGTTTCGCTGGGCAGCACTTCTGCTATTTTCGCTAGACAGATTCGCTGCCTTGAGCGCCCAACTTTCGTTGGAATTTCCTAGTTTCGCAATGTCTATAGGTCAGCCTAGTACTTAGCGAACTTATCAGCGAGACTGTAGTTTTGCTGTAGCGAAACTGTAGTTTCGCTGAATAAATGCACAGTTTCGCTGGATGAATACTTAAATTCGCTGGATCGGGGCCCAGTTTCGCTGGATGAATAAAAACTAAGAACCAGCCCGTTTTTAACCCAAAATCTTAACTTTTTACGTCCAAATCCTTGTTTACCTTCCATGAAACCAAATCTAAGCTTTCTACACGTTTTCATACGTAAAATTTGACCTTTATGTGTTTCTTTGAATTTTTCAAAACCCCAAAACCCTAGAATCCGGGTTCGATCTACAGAAGGTCTTAGAGGTCGATTCTTACCTTGTTTTGTTGCTATTTCCTTAGTTTTTGATGCTCCAAACACCCAGCTCTTCAATCCTTCAATCTTCCAAGCTCAAATCTTGAGTTCTTCCCACTTTCTCTCTCTACTTTCTCTCTCTACAAAATTGGTGGCTAGGGTTTGAAATGGTGGAATGGATCTGATCATGCATAGTTTAAGGGCTGATTAGGGCCCTTAAACCCACCAAGCCTAGCCCATTAAGGCTAATTTTACCCATAGCCCACTAATTTACCATTTATTTCTTAAATTAACCCTTAAAAGCCCATTATTATTAAATAGCCCGTTTCGGGAAATTCGGGGCGTTACAATGATTTTATTATAAAATAAGAAATTTATTCAAAAATATCAGACTTTTTTAAAAAATATAAATAATTTAAAACCTGTGTTTTTTTAAAAAAATCTTATGAAACAAAACTATTTAAAATTTTAAAGTTATAATTAGGATATTTTTAAAAATGACTTGTTTCGAAACAAAATGTTTTTAAAACAAACTTTGAAAAAAACAAATATAAATCAAAAAAAAGTCTAAAAAATAATATCGTCATTTTATATCTTCAGTTAATTAATATAACTAATTATTTATCTTTCATATTTTCTCTCTTATCTCTCTAAACTTGACAGCCTATTTTTTTTCAAAATACTTAATAATCAAATTTATTAGTTATCACCATTTTACATATATTTATTGTTTTACATATATGTAATATATATGTTATTTACATATATGTAAATTTTGAAACTATTATTCCTTTCAATTAATCGTCTATTCACAATTTGTAAACATTCAAATAACTACAACTGTCTCGATCTTTCTTTTCCTTTGATTTTCTTTCTAATTCCAACGTAGTAGGAACGTCTCATCTAGATTACAACTCTGAGATGACAATCGGAAAAACTATCATTATCAGATAAATAAACACTAAGTGATAAACAACATAATCAAAAGGCAAAGACTGATTAATTAGACTCGCTTTAACATAAAATGTGTATCGGGTTTGTTAAATAACAAATTAAATAAAAAAATTAACAGTAATTCTAATATAACTAAGCTAAAAAATCTTAAAATTCCACTTGTACATGGAATATTATTTTAAGTTAAATATTTATATATATGTAAATTAATATCAGAATCTAAGACGGTGCTTAACGAGAGATTAGAACAGTGGAGAGCAGCACTAGAACGCAGGGGCTTGAGGATAAGTCGCTCTAAGACATAATACATGCATTGTAACTTTAGTGGTGAGGCCGAGGAGGACACCCAATCAGTATCCAGGGAATGGCGGTCCCCCGGACCGCTAGTTCAAATACCTTGGCTCGTACGTACAGGAAGATGGAGAGATACACAGCGATGTAGCACACCGTGTACAATCGGGATGGTGTAAGTGGAGAGCAGCATCAGGGATTTTGTGTGATAAGAGGTTCCCAGCCAAACTAAAGGGAAAACTATACAGAGTGGCAGTACGTCCAGCTATTTATACGGCACAGACTGTTGGGCCATAAAGAAATCGCACGAGAGACAAATAGAGGTCGCAGAAATGCGAATGCTGAGGTGGATGTGTGGACATACAATATTGGATCGGATAAGAAACGACGTCTTTCGCCAGAGGCTAGAGGTGGCTTCTATCACAGAAAAATAAGAGAGGGAAGATTAAGATGGTTTGGGCACGTGAAGAGGAGAACGATGGCAGCACCTGTCCGAGCAGTAGAGAACATCAGTTTAGAGGGTAGGAGGAGTAGAGGTAGACCTAGGTTGACTTGGGACGAGGTTATTAGGAAGGATATGATAGACTTGCATCTTTCTGAGAACATGATCGAGGATAGAAGTGAGTGGAGGCGTAGAATTAAAATTAAGGACTTTTAGTGGGTTTTGTGGGTGGGAAGGTTATACGGTGACATATGGCCGGACCACACTCGCTAGGTGTAGTCTTCCTCATCTACCCTCTTTGGGTATTACATGCCGTTTTTTTTCTTTTTTTATGAGCGCATTATCTAATTCTTTATGTGATGTATATCTTTGTGTTGTATGCTTTGTATTATGATTGTTATTGTTTTTGACTTTGTTAACGAGTCAGGGGTCTCTTCGGAAGCGGTCTCTCTATCTTTCTAGATAGAGGAAAGACATGCCACCATATACCCCTTCCAGACCCTGCTCTCCAGCGGGATACACTGGGTATGTTTGTTTGTTTGTTTGTTTGTTTGTTTGTTTTGTAAATTAATAATTTATATATACATAATTGAATATAATGTTTGCAATTGCTTTATATATATATATGTCATACATGTTACATGTATGTAAATGCACTATTTAGTTAAACATCTAAATGAAAATTCATATATACATTACAAACTGTGGAAGAATGTCAAATAAAAAACTAGTACCTCTTAAACTATATTAACCAAGTATATCACAGAAAATTACATACCGTTTCCATCTTTCTTCAATAATTTGATTGATTACAACATGAAAATCTACGCACATACACATTGCGCATATCCTTCGGGAAAAAAACAGTGAAGTTAGTGCCCTTTATATCAAACCTACTATTTTTTTTCTTTAAAAATTGAAGGCGACATAAGGATAAATGTCTGCACTTCTTAATATTTTATCATAAATATTCTTTTCATAAGTAGTAATTTGGGCTTTTATTTCACATATAAACTTGAATATAATATGAATAAAATATCCAATATTCAAAAACTTCAAAAGTAGAATTATTTTTTATGAAATCATAGACCAATATTTTTGTGATATAGAACTTTTGTTGAACGTCAAATATTATGGATATGTGGTGGTATGATACCTAATCTTTGTCCGTTATTGTTTTATACCATTAACAAAATGTTGTAAGGGTTAAAACGAGTTCTTGAAATTCTCGTAGTATTTAAAAGTACTGAAAAGATCAAACAAACAAACAAACAAACATACCCAGTAAGTCCCACTCAAGAGCAGGGTCTGGGAGGGTAGGTGGTGGCAAGTCTTTCCTCTATCTTGGGAGATAGAGAGACTGCTTCCGGAGAGACCCCCGACACATTAACGAAAGCAAATAACAATCGCAAACGTACTATAGGACAGACAACACACATGAATAAATCACCCAAATACCTAGAAAGTGCTTACATCAAACAAGCGGGAAGAATCGTGTATAAGGGCAGTATTAGGAAAACAGGGGCCCGCAACAAGATCACTTCAACCCTTCCCATCATCGGTCCCACTAAAAGTCCTTAATTTTAATTCTACGCCTCCACTCAGTCCTATCCTCGATCATGTGCTCAGAGATGTGCATGTCTATCATATCTCGTTTAATTATCTCGTTCCAAGTCACCTAGGTCTACCTCTACTCCTCTTACCCTCTACGTTGATGTTCTCTACTGCTCTAACGTGCTACCATCGGCCTTCGCTTTACGTGCCCAAACCATCTTAATCTTCCCTCTCGTATTTTATCTGTGATACAAGCCACCTGTAGCCTCGGTCGAAACATGTCTTTCTTATTCGATCCAATCTTGTGTGTCCACATCCACCTCAGCATTCTCATTTCCACGACTTCTATTTGTCTCTGATGCGATTTCTTTATGGCCCAACAGTCTGTTCCGTATAACATAGCTGGACGTACTGCCACTCTGTATATTTTTCCTTTTAGTTTGTTGGGAACCTCTTATCACACAGGATCCCGATGCTGCTCTCCATTTGCACCATCCTGATTGCACCCGATGGGCTACATCGCTGTGTATCTCTCCGTCATCTTGAACGTACGAGCCCAGGTATTTGAACCTAGACGTCTGTGGTACCGTCATACCCTGGATACTGTTTGGGTGTTTAGAAGACTAATCAAGGCTTGGCAAAACAACTTGTGCGAAAACCTGATCCACGCGAGACAGCTGTCACGCGAGACACAGACCCACGCGACAGTCATGACCCGCGCGAAAGGAAGCTGTGCGAAAAGCCAGTCGCGCGAGAACTGATGTTTTAGTATAAATAGTTTAGTTTTCGTTTTGTAATAAAGCTTTTGTTCATTTATCATATCTGTGCTGTGCGAAATCGCACAAGACCTGTTCTAGGTTGTGTTATCATTTTGTGATCAATTCAATCTTCTTTCACTCCAATCTTGTTTACATTCCGCATTCACAAGATTGAGATCGTGTGTTTATTGTTCTTTCTGGGAAATTTCAAGGTTTTACAATTGGTATCAGAGCATTAGGCTCTAGAACCATGATTTGGAGAAGATTTGAATTGTTTTCTACTCATTTTTGAAGACATTCATCATTGATCACTTGAAATTCAGATATGGTGATGTTATGCTGCTCGAATTTGTGAGAATTTGGACTGATTTGGACTGAATTAGTGGACTTTAGTTGAATTTTAATCATAATAAGCTTAAAATTAAACTAAATTCATTCAAATTGGATTAAAATGAGTATAATCAGATATATTCAGTGATTTGGAGGTAATTTTCGCTTGAACAAACTGTTGGAGATTTGATTCTGCACGAAATTGGAAGAATTTCGCTTGAACTGTGAGTATTCGCGTGCGAAAGAGTGTGTTTTCGCTCAGACAGTTATTTCACCTTTTTATGCGATTTCGCGTGAAAAGGTAAATAGGAAATTTCGCACGAATTAATTTCTCGCGCGAAAAGGTTGGTCGCGCGAAAACAGGTTTCGCACAATTGTTTCTGTCGCACGAAAACTCTGATTCTGACTTTCTGATCAACATGGCTTCAACAACTCCAAGTTTAAAGCATCTTACTGCTTCACTTCATCTAGACACGGAAATTGGTACTGGTAACAAGCCACCGAGACTTCTCTGTGAAGACGATTATGCTGATTGGGCTTTCCGATTTGAGAGACATGTTCTCTACACGGAACCTAAGATGTGGAGGTCTATTCAGTATGGTCCTTACATTCCGTTGTACAAAAATGATAAAGGAGAAATGGTACAGAAACCTGAACACTTGTGGGATGAAGATGACGTTAAGAGGTTGGAACTGGATGATAAAGCTTATGCCGCCATCACTATGGCATTGACTACTGAGATTTCATAAAAGTTTTAAGAGTTCAGAGGTGCAAAGGTGTTATGGGATGCTCTTGAAACTCAGATCATGGGCAACAAAGATATGAGGGAAAGCAAAAAGGATATGTTGAATCAAGAATTCAACATGTTCAATCATATAGTTGGTGAAGAGTTGGAAGCTCAGATTGCCAGGTTTGTTAGACTGGTAACGAAAATGAAGAGTGCGGGTATTACTCTGGAACACATCACTGTGAACAAGAAGCTGCTAAATTCACTTCCATACAGTTGGAATAATAACTGTACATTGATCAAGAAAACCAAAGACTTGTATACTCTTCAGTTGACTGATCTCATTTCAACTATCAAGTCTTATGCAATGGACGATAAGCAGCGAGCTGCTAATCATCTCAGTTCTCTGGGTGCTGAAGGAACTGCTCTCTATGCAAATATGGCTAGTAATCCGAATTACTATGTCAGTTATACACAAATGTGTCAGCAACAACAATCTGGAGGTGCAGCATCTTCTTATATGCAACCAATAGTAAACCATCAAGTTCATGTTCCAGCTGCTCAACCCTATTCCCCCATTATCCATCAACAAGTCCCTCAATCTCAAGATTCTCATAGTGGTCAACATGCTTATGTTGCTACCACTAATCCATCAAAGCAGACTGTCCAGATTGCTGAGGAGCATCTTGCCTTTTCACTACTTTCATGTCGAGTTATGAAGTTTTTATGGCTGGAAGACTCACTGCTCCTAATGTCTTGGTTGATGATCTTCAACAAGTCAATCCTGATGATGTTGAAGAAAATGACATCAAGTATCAAATGGCCATGGTAGTTTACAGGGCGAAGAATTTTGCTAGACGAACTGGGAGAAAAATGTTTGGTGTTAACAACTCTAGCAAAATCGGTTTCGACAAGTCTAACCTGAGGTGTTACAACTGTGACAAACCAGGTCATTTCGCTAGAGAATGTACCGAACCAAAGACTGGTCAAACTGAAGGCCCTAAGAAGATGGTGACTGTGGAGATTGAGCCAAAGAAAGACAAAGCTAGCACTTCAGGTGGTTCTAAAGCATTGGTTTCTCAAACTAATGCTGAATATGATTGGTCAGATCAAATGGAAGCCCTTGATCTAACATTGTCTACTGCATTCATTGCAAAGATTGTTCATGAACCAAAAGAAAAAGAAAATCTGTTTGCTGAGTTTGTTCTGATGATTTGTTGGAAGGTTTGTTTGCTGAAGTTAAAGAAGTAAAGGAGAAAGTTGAAGTAGAGAAAGTGAAAGTTGAACAAGAGAATGAGAAAGTTGAAGAATTAAAGGAGAAGATTGAAGAAGAAAAAGAGACAGTTGTGAAGAAAGATCAGGCTGAGAAGGTTACTGAGAAAAGGATTGTGATAGAAGAGTACACTGTCGAGCCTCCAGTCAAAAGCCAATGTAATAATCCAAAGACTGTTGACGTTGCTCCAGTGGAAGAACAAGCTGTTGAAATGAAAGCATTCATGGTTAAGAAGGTTGAGGAAGCAGAAGGGGAAACTTCTGAACCCAAGGTATATGATGGTTTGTGCAAAAATTCATGTGTTGAGAAAGTTCAAAGATATAGAGTTCACAATGAGAGCCTGATAATGGAAGTTGAAAAACTTCAGTATCAAGCTCGAAAACACAAGTCAAATGAAAAGATTTTTAAAGAAAAACTTGAAGGTTTAAATAAAACAATATATAATTTACAACTAAATCTTCATGATAAAAATGTACAAATAATGATTTGACAAATAGAAACAATGAACTCGCTTTAGAAATTAATAGACTCAACAGTGAACTAGCCACGGCTAAATTGACTGTTGAGAAATTTGAACTTTCATCAACAATGGTTGAAGGAATAATCAAGTCACAAATGACACAGAAAATTAAAGGAGGAAAATGCGGTGTTGGATTTTCAAACATTGCTCCTCCAATTAATCATGACTATTCATGTTTACCTTCATCTGATGTCATTTCTGATACTGATATGGTCTATGGGATTGGTTTCTCTCCATCTCAAGACTTAAAACCTTCAGTCAAAGTAAATCTATCTGTTGATCCTATTATAATAACCAAACCTAAACAATCAACTGAAAATTTTTGTGCAGATAAATTGAAGGTGGATGGGTTGGTTGAAGAATGGGAGAGTGATAGTGAGGGAGAAAATGAGAGTGACAATTTGAAAAATAAGAATGTAAATGATTTACGATCTGCTTGTAAACAAACTTTGTCTGGAAATGAAAAGGTGGTTGATTTGAATGATATTAAATCAAATAGTAAATGTAATTTTAATGCAATCAAAGGGCAAATCAGAAAGAAAAATTGAAAAAGATTTTAAAAGTAAATTTGTTTCTAAAGTTTAATTGAAAATGAAGAGCATATTTTTAAAGAAACGAATTCTCGATTCTTTAAAAATAAACTTCATTATAATGCTAACCTTGTGAATCAAGATATTTGTAGCCCAGATTTGCAAGTGAATGATTCTTCTGCATTCAATCTGAAAATTCAAAAGCCTGGTCCTTCTCCAGCACCAATCAGAATATCCAAGCCTAGTCCTTCACCAGCACCATTCGTATATCTAAGCCTGGTCCACCTCCAGCAAATTCAAAGTCTGGTTCTACTCCAGTAGACTAAGACTGGTCCTATTCCAGCACCACCAATTCCAAAAGTCACAACTGCCAAATCTCAATCAAAAGTGGTCATAATTCATCTATTTCCTCGAATCTGCAAAAGATGAACTTGCAATTATCAAATGAGGCAAAGATTCGAGAGACTGTGAAGAACTTTAAACCAAAGAGTCAATCTGACTTTGGTTTTTATGACAATTTTCATAATTGTCATCCACAGTTTGTTTTCCACACACAACAAAAGAGATGTTATCAGTGTGGAAACACAAATCATTTGGCAAACAATTGTCCTTTTCGACAAAAATCATTAAGTAAAACCGATTTCATAATTCTATTGCTCATAATAGAAAATTGTTTTTCACTCGTGGAAAATTTTCAAATAATATGAAATCAAAGGTTGTTAATGAGTTTAATGTCAAACGGGATAAGAATTTGACTAATGATGTAAAAGAAAACAACAAGTTGAAAAGAGTAAATGAAAAGACTGATATGCAAACCAAATACAATAATATCAAATCATTTTGTCTTGCTGTAACTCATAATGTGCTCAAGTCATGTTTGACTTGGGTACCAAAAGCTAAGTAATTTTGTTACTTATGCAGGACAACCGCAAAAGACTATTGAAAGTCTAGGCATGTAGATAGCGGTTGCTCAAGACATATGACTGGGAATTTATCATTACTACAAGATGTTCAGTCATATAACGGAGGAAGAGTGATTTTCGCGGGAGACAAAGGAGGACGTATAACCAAGCATGGTACAGTTACAAATGGTGTCCTTAGCTTTGAAAATGTTAATTTTGTTGAGGAATTAAAACATAACCTGTTGAGTGTGTCTCAAATCTATGACAAACAATATTCTACACACTTTACTAACAAAGAATGCTTAATCTTAAAACCGGGTTTTGTTGTTCCAGATGAATGGATTTTGATGAGGACTCCGAGAGACAATGACACATATCTTCTTGATATGCATTGTTCTAATTCTTTGGTAACAGCTTCATGCTTATTATCCAAAACCTCGGAGAATGATTCCATGTTATGGCATCGTCGATTAGGACATGTCAATCTTAAAAACATGAATAAACTTGTACGTGGAAATCATGTTATTGGTTTACCTAAAAAAGAATTTCAATTAAATGAACATTGTTTGTCATGTTCAAAAGGTAAACAACATAAACTTCCTCACAAACCAATTGCACACAACTCATCGAATCAATCTTACAACTCTTACACATGGATCTTTTTGGTCCAGTAAGTATTTTAAGTTTGGGTCGAAGATCTTACTATCTGGTTGTTACTGATGACTTTTCTAGATTTACTTGGGTGTTTTTCTTAGCATCTAAGGATAAAACTCCACAACTTTTGATCAAGTTCATTACTTTGGTGGAGAATCAGACTGAGAAAAAGGTAAAATGCATCCGAAGTGACAATGGAACAGAGTTTTGCAATCAAACTCTGAATGAGTTTTGTGAATCAAAGGGAATTGCTAGATATTTAGTGCTGCTGGCACACCACAACAGAATGGGGTTGCAGAAAGAAGGAATAGAACATTGATTGAAGCTGCTAGAACAATGATATCTGCTGCCAAATTACATTTGTTCTTTTGGGCTGAAGTAGTAAATACTGCATGTTATGTTCAGAATCGTGTATTAATCAATAAAAGATTAAAAAGACTCCATATGAAATATTTTATAAACACAAACCTAAAGTTAAATATTTTAAAGCCTTTGGTTGTGGTTGCACTTTTTGCATACAACTGAATCAAGTTCAAAATTTTCTGAAAAGGCTGATGAATGTTACTTTGTGGGATATGCTGCCAATAAGGTTGCATATCGAGTTTATAATAAAAGAACTAGACAAATAATTGAGTCATTTAACATTGACTGGCACGAGCTTAACATAACTGATGCAGGTTCAGCTCCTTCATGGGTTTATGATTATGAATCTTTATTCATAAATTTTAAAATTTCTAAACCTTCATCTGCAGATTCTAATTCTCAAGCAATCTCCTTGGAAAACAAAATCATTGAGGAACTTCCATCTTTGATATCTGATGATTCTGCTACTGCTTCATCATCCAAAGATATCCCTACAGCTTCTGTACAAGTATCTGAATATTCTGAGTCCTTAGATGTTCCTTCAGAACAAATTTCTACCCAGGAGCTGGAAGAATCATTAGTTCACCTCTATCTGCATCTTCTTCAGAAACTATGGATACACCGATCGAAGTCATTCAAGTTCCATTTGAAGACTCTCCAAATGTGTCTACTGCTTCTGAAAATCCTGTTTCAGATGACACACTTGAAGAAAATATTGTGTATCAATCTCGACAATCTGAAGAAGTTCTTGATAATGTTGAACACATTACTAATTTGGAAGATGGGATAGTTGCAGATGATATTCCTCAATTAAGAATACATAAAACTCATCCAACTGATGCAATCATTGGTCCATTACATGAGGGTGTAATTACCCGAAGTCGATCAGGGGCAATCAACACATGTCTTTATGCTTGCTTTCTATCACAAATAGTGCCCAAGAATGTGGAAATGGCACTCAAAGAAACAGCTGGATAGAAGTAATGCAAGATGAGTTGATGCAGTTCAAGAAGCTCAATGTTTGGCATCTTGTTGAACTTCCAAAGGATAAGCTTCCGATTGGAACAAAGTGGATATTTCGAAACAAGACGGATGAAAAGGGTGTTATAGTTCGAAATAAAGCACGTCTTGTTGTGCAGGGATTCTATCAAGTTGAAGGATTGGATTATGAAGAAGTGTATGCTCCAGTTGCAAGACTAGAAGCAATACGCATATTCTTAGCCTTTGTTTCATACATGAACATCAAGGTGTATCAGATGGATGTTAAAACTGCATTTTTATACGAGAAATGAAGGAAGAAACCTATGTTTGTCAGCCTCCAGGATTTGAAGATCCCGATCATCCTGATTATGTTTACAAGTTGGATAAGGCATTATATGGTTACATCAAGCACCTCGTGCTTGGTATGCAACTCTGACTGAACATTTGCTTGCAAATGGTTATTCACGAGGCGCAATTGATCAAACCTTATTCATACGAAAATCAAGCGATGATATCATTTTGGTTCAAATCTATGTCGATGATATCATTTTTGGCTCTACAAATGATAGTATGTGCACGGAGTTCGAAGAGGTGATGAAGAAGAAATTTGAGATGAGTTCCCTTGGAGAAATTTCCTTTTTCTTGGGTATTTAGGTTACTCAATCTGAGACTGGTATTCTCATTCATCAAGAAAAGTATGTTCAGACTATTCTTGAGAAATACAAGTTTCAAGATTCCAAAGTAGCTCCAACTCCAATGGCTTCTCGTCCTACTCTTACTCCAGATCCATTGGGAGAATCAGTTGATCAACATCTTTACAGATCAATGATTGGTTCCCTCATGTATCTCACTGCAAGCAGGCCGGATGTTATGTTCCCTGTTTGTCAGTGTGCCCGCTATCAAAGTGATCCAAAGGACTCACACATGAAAGCTGTCAAGAGGATTTTCAAGTATCTAAAGGGTCAACCCAAACTTGGTCTTTGGTATCCTCGAAATTCCGATTTCAATTTATTTGCTTATACTGACAGTGATTATGGTGGTTGTAATTTAGACAGGAAATCGACCACAGGAGGATGTCAATTCTTAGGCAACCGACTCATTTCTTGGCAGTGTAAAAAGCAGAACACTGTATCCACATCCACTGCCGAAGCTGAATATGTGGCTGCATCGAGCTGTTGTTCCCAGCTTGTCTGGATTCAACAACAACTTCTCGATTATGGCCTCAACATCTATGACACACCCATTTGGTGTGACAATACGGCAGTTCTGAACATCGTGAAAAATCCCATTCAACATTTCAAAACTAAACACATTGACATCCGCATCCATTTTATTCGCGACTATTTTGATCGAAAACTTATTCATTTAAAACAAGTGCCGTCAACTGAAAATATTGCTGATTTATTTACCAAGGCATTTGATCATTCTCGATTTGATTCCTTGTGTAATCATTGGGAATGATTAACTTTGGATAATTGGTTTAATGAATCTTCACAAAAAGATTTTTCATTTTTAATAAAGGATAAAATTGCAATTGTTTCCTTTTCTTAAAAGGATAATCACAATTTTAGGGGGAGAAAATTAGAAAACAATTTTGAAAAATATTTTTGGTCTTAGGGGGAGTCAAGATCAAAGGATTAAAAAACACAAGAGAAGAAGAAATTTTCATACTGAAATGAGAAATGATATTACAAAGTTCTAACATGAGTCTAAGTACTTTCAAAGGCTTAAATACGAATAGACTTGGATTATGTTTGATGTGTCGATAGGCTTTGCTTTCAGAAATGAAAAGATCATAATTGAGTGATTACACTTGAATTAAAGAAATATGAATTAGTGGGGAACATATCAGGATTCTGTGCCAAAAATGTTCTAACACAGACTGAGAGATATAATCTTGTCATACTCAAGCCTGTATATGATTGATTCAGTGATTATCATAACTATAATATATATAAAAGATAAAAATACAAAAAGAAACAAAAAGGAGAAAAACACAAAAAGAAAATAATTGAGCAAAAAGATGCAAAAAAAAGGCCATATAGGATATAAGATGCCAAGAAGCACAACAAATCAAAGATATGTCTAAAAGACATACATACTATGGTATATATTTTCTATTTTGAGAATATTTTTTAACCTTGGAAGGCAAAATCGAAAGATGGGGCATGTAAGTCCGGATGGCTTGTAAGTCCTAAACATCTTGAGAGGGCAGACGTAAGTCCGGATGGCTGTCATAAGTCCTTAAACTTGTTAATATTCCGGGTTAAGAAATATTTCTCAGGCTAGTTATGCTCAAATAGTTATATTTAGGATTACAATAAATGATATCACTGATCAACAATGCATGGTTTAAGTCAAATTGGGGTGACTTGAAATCTCGATAGTGTCTTGAAGGATAATAATTACTTTACAGAAGTTCTGATTGTGGGATCCACTGACTTATATTAAATAACACAAAACATGATATATATCACTCATTATGTTTCTGAGTAAAACCTGAAGTATAAGTTTAAAAGGACAAAATATATTGACAATCAACTTAACCAGTTATTTTAAATAAAGCCGGACAGAGTCTTAACTTGATAAAGAACTATATGATCTCATTATGAAAATTTTACAAAACAAACAAATCCGATCTTGATTCTTTAATTGTTTTCATTATTTTGTTATTTTGTGTGTAAGTGTTTTCAATTTACTTTTGTGTTGTATAATTTTTAAGACAAATATACAAAGATAAATTTTGAAAATTGAAGATTCATTAAATTAATTGGTCACTTGGTAAATAAATTTTATGTTGACATAATTAATTGAGAATAAAACGGATTGAATTTTTGTAAAATAAGAAAGAAGTTTAAAAGTTGAAAAATTTGAAAACTCATCACTCGCGCGAAAGGAAAATCACGCGAAAGATTCCGTCTTGCGAAAAGGCTTGTCGCGTGAATGTCTGGGTATAATATCACAGTGTCCCAGACAACATACTTTTCGCTCAAACCACCCGAAAACCTCTCGCGCTTCGCATCCGAAAACCCTTGTCGCTTCCTACTGAAAATCAAAACTGAGTTCTTTTCTTGTTAAGTTTGGTCTCTGAAACATCACCTGCTCACATTACTTTCATACTGCGATTGAAGGTATAAGATGGTTGTTAAGGTTACTGTAGCGATGCAATACTAAGGGGAACTTAACATCTTGAACTAAAATCTTACAAAATGGACTTTAATGTCAAAATTGAAAGATGAAATCTACAAATAGACTTAGGCGACAGTGATGGACTGATTTCATGGATTAAAATCGATTTTTGAACTGTTAATTTGAACTTTGGGTTGTGCGAATCGCACAAGAACTGAACAGACGCGAAATAGAGTTTTCGCGTGAAAACAATTATCGCTTGAGCTTGATTTCGCTTAAAAATATGTTTCGCATGAAACTCATTTTCGCACGAGACTAGTTTGTCGCATGAAGTTCATTTTCAATAATTTGGAATTTTTCGCATGACAGAAAGTTTTGAAATTTTTCTAAGTGTTGATGTTGTTGTTTCACAATGATATTATCACAAAAACTTGGTCTTGTGTTTGATAAATCTCCTAACGGCTAATTTTTAACAATTGTCCTAATGCTATTTAGTACAAATGACGCTAAATTTTTGTGTATAATTAAGTTATATTAAAAGTGTTCTAATCCTGATTTTTGTGACAATGCAGATGGCACAAATGATTTTCAATAAAAATCATAATTGTGTTGCTTACTTAGATGAGGTTCCAGAAGGGAAGGAACTGTTTTCATCTATGATTGAAGGACTGAAGAATTCCCGTATTGTGTATGCTATATCTGCTGATCCTGCCATTTATTCTGAGTTATAGATTCTTTCTGGAGCACTGCTGCTCTGGAAAGGACCAAGCGGGAAACCAGATTATCACTGCTACTGTCAAGGACAAACGAGTGACAGTTTCTCAGTCCATACTGAACCGAGTTCTTTGTTTGATGATCAAGAGGTGCACCAACTCGACTTGATGATGATACAGTGTTGATTGTCTGCTCGTAGGGATACGAGTATATATAGTACAGATAGAGTGAGAGAAATGTTACCACCGTACGGAAGTACTTATTTCATGTGGTGATTCATTGTCTGAGCAACCTCAAAGCTGGATGGATAGCTTGAGTGCAGTTTTTGGCTCCTTATTGGTTTCTTTGGTTGATGATATTCCTTTCAGTATATCTGGAGTTATCTTCCAGAAATGGTAAAGAACGCCACAGCCAATCCTGGAAGAAGTTCATCATGTACCCAAGATTTATCCAGCTGGTGATAAATGATGCTTATCCTGAGCTTGCTACTCAGAGATCTCCTAAGTATGTTGTTCAAACTGTAAAGAAGGAGATTTTCACACATCTCACTGGAGCCAGAGAAACAAATGCTCTGGTGAAAGTTTTGCTAAGATTGGAAAATTTTCTGAGATTGAAGAAGGTGTTGATGAGTTTGGAGAAGGTGATCATACTAATGAAGCAGAGAGGCACTTCTACTTCTGGTGCTAGAGATAACTTAGATGAGGAGATTGAAAAGTTATTTGAAGATGAGCCTGTGATGAAGAAAGAACGGAAGGAATTGTTCATTCAGCTTCCAGTTCAGAGACGGCTAGTGATCAAATAGGGAATGTTCCTATGTAATCCAAACTGATCAACACCATCTACTCCAACATCTTCAAGACCTAATGATGAAGACAGGGATACTGATTATGTTCCGGGAGTCTCCTAGTACTTCATCAAGGAGAAAACGTATGGCAATAAGAGAGATTTTCCAGCAAGAAAAAGAGGTCGAGGTATTGTTCCCAGGAGACCACGAACACATGTGGTTATCACTGAGACTGAGCAAGATCAGACTGCTAATGTGACTTCTTCTGCTACTGAGACAAAACAGTTCCTGTTTCTGAAGCAGCTAATATTTCTGAGTCTGGTTTTTCTACACCCCCAAGGCAAGAAAACTTAGAGTTTGATGTTGATTCGTTCTTAATACCCCTCCAGATTTTCAAGGGAGAGAGGAATCAACAAGCACTCCTCGTTCTATCACATTAGAAGAAAGAATAAAGAACTTGGAGAAAGAAAGTTTTGAGAATATGAAGTTGATTGCTGAACTAAAGAAAGGTAATGAAGAAAAGACAAATCTGATCAACATGATTCATCTCGATTCAGCCAATAAAGATACAAGGAGTTTTCTCTTGAACAACAGATGAAGCATGTTTGATTATACTTCTGGGTTGGAGAGACAACTGAATGAGCTCAGAGAATTTATATCTCAGACCTATTTTCATCAGCCACCAGTCATAAGGTCTACTACTGTGATTGGTGAATCTAGTAGACGCTCTCCTAGCCCACCTCCCACTGAAATTGTTCCAGAAAAGGAAGTGGTCAACGAAGCTCAAACTTCTACTGAACAGCCAAGTGTTAGCACTACTGAGGATGTTCCAATTTCATCTGAAGTACCTATCACCGAAGCTTTCACATCTACAGCTTTCGTTGAGCCTGAGCATATGATTACTTTGCCTATTGTTAATGAAGAGGAGGATGAAGAATTGATTGATTATGCTGATTCAGATGATGAGGATGATGATGATGAGATGATGATGGCAATGATGATGATGATGGTGGAGACAATGGTGGAAATGATGATGGTAATGATGATGGAGGCAATGATGATGATGGAGGTGATGTTACTACTGGATTATCATCGAGTCCAACTGGTGAAACTACCACTGATAATGTCATCGACCAAGTGGTAGTGATCCGGAAGGATATGATCCTATTGACACTGATACTGAGAGTTTGTATGAAAAGAATTGTATTCTTTTCAACAATCTTCATCTGGTGCTGTCGAAGAAGAATTTGATATGTTTGATGATTTGGAGGAACAGAATGAATATACTGACATATTTGGGAACAATCTTCAAGAGTTATTTAAAGACATTAATCTTGAAGAAGGAGAAATCCTTACTGAGACTGTAAGTGGTGAAACTCCTGCTGTTTCTACAAAGAAAGATTCTACTGGTCAGATTGCTTTATTCACTAGAGGAGGATTAATGTTCAAAGCACCACCACCACCTACTGAAGCTCATTTTCTATTCATTTCTAAGCCTAAGCAGAAGTACGGTGAAATGTCTCATGTGATCAGTTGGGGATATGATGGAGAGAAAAGATTATATGTGATAAAAGAAGGAATGGAGAAATAGATTATTTGAAGAGCACACAAGATTTTCATACTTTACGTGCTGCAGATCTTTACACTATGGGAAAAGCTCCGTTTTTCAACGAAAGTAATCATAGTGAAGCTGAATTGATAAGATCTATGATAAGAAGGGAGATGCGCACAAACTTCAAGGATTTTAAGACTGCCAAATCTAAGGTGATTGATGACTCAACAAGAATAGATGAAAAGACTAAAGCTCCAATGAAAATACGAGTCTATCAACATCCTAATTTATCAGGAAAGTCCCCGTGCATGCTCCAGTTCCTCCCAACACTTTAAAGCAATTACTCTCATGGAGATGTGAGAAGGATTCCGGTCACGCTGTGATCAGATGTACTGACAGGTCATTTTGAATCATTGATCCAGCAGACTTGATAAGTTTGGCAAAGACGACTTACTCAAGCTTTTACACTGTCCCATTTCAGCTGATGAGTCCGTTTATTTTCTCTCTTGCCAGTATGTGTGGATGATTGACCGGATCCTTAGGAATAAATGGTATGCATATGCAGGCTCGTACAAGAAGGCAAATGTTGATTTTGATTGATGATGTTTCACCGAGCCTAGGGGGAGATTGTAGAAGACTAATCAAGGCTCGGCAAAACAACTTGTGCGAAAACCTGATCCGCGAGATGCAGCTGTCACGCGAGAAGCAGACCACGCGACAGAGGACTCCACGCGACAGTCATGACCCGCGCGAAAGGAAGCTGTGCGAAAAGCCAGTCGCGCGAGAACTGATGTTTTAGTATAAATAGTTTAGTTTTTCGTTTTGTAATAAAGCTTTTGTTCATTTATCATATCAGTGCTGTGCGAAATCGCACAAGACCTGTTCTAGGTTGTGTTATCATTTTGTGATCAATTCAATCTTCTTTCACTCCAATCTTGTTTACATTCCGCATTCACAGATTGAGATCGTGTGTTTATTGTTCTTTCTGGGAAATTTCAAGGTTTTACAGGTGTCTTCTTCAGCCTCACCACTAAGTTACAATGCATGTATTCGGTCTTAGAGCGACTTATCGTTAAGCCTCTGCTCTCTAGTGCTGCTCTTCACTGTTCTAGCCTCTCGTTAAGCACTGTTTTTAGATTCTGATATTAAGACAATATCATCTGCAAACAGCATGCACCACGGGACTGGCTCTTGTATGTATGTCATCTCATCCAGTACTTTGTGAAGAGAAATGGGCTCAAATGCCGATCCTTGGTGTAGTTCCACTTCCCACCGGGAAAAGTCTGTGTCTCCCTGGTGCTTGCACACACGTTTTTGCCCTTCATACATATCCATTATTATTTGATGTACTTCTCGGTACTCTTCTGAGTCGTAGACTTTCCCAAATGAGCTGACGCGGCACACTGTCATATGCTTTTCTAAGTCAATAAATACCATACGCTTTTCTAAGTCCCACTGAAAAGATCATAAGGGTTAAAATGAATTCTTGAAGTTCTAGTAGTATTTAAAGTACTTAAAAAATCATGACCCTTATTTATATATCCATACACATCATATACATATAGGGGGCGGATTCTTTGTTAATCTTCTATTATTACGATAACTTGTGTTAACCCGTCAATATCAATTAAAATCATTATATTTTTGCTTAAATAACATAATACACATACACAGCATTATATTTTTTTATGTATATGTGTAAATTAACGAGTATAATAAAGTTAAAAATGTGTAACTAAACTTAATTTATAGATTTATGTAGGTGTAAGTGTACTCTTAACTTCTTACACTTGCACATCTACATATATCTGTAAAAGAACATAATGTTCTATATGTATAATAATATTATTCAAAGATAAAAGTAATTTATTTTGATTAATCTTGATAAGTTAAGATAAGTTATCGAAATAACAACGGGTTAACATAATCTGAATCCTACATATAAGGCAAAGTTAGGATGTAAAATTATTACGCAAGAAGTAAAATTATAAAACAAGTGGTCGGTAGAATTAATTACACAGAATTTGAATTTTCACTCCAAGAGCATGGTAAATATTTTTGCGTAATATTTTTATTGGAACGTGATCATTCATGCAAGAAATTATATATAGAGGATTTGTCTTTTTAATGAAATTGTGTTATGATAATCAAAGTAAGAGAACAATAACAATAATATATAAAATAATCATTTCATATATATTTCAACAAATATGTATATTTAAACAAATAGAGATTTAGACACTTATTCTCATATTAATTCAAGTAGATTGAATAGTAATAATAATAATTGTTTAATTCAAGTAGAATTGATTAGTAATAATAATAATTGCTTATTGAATTATTAATTGTTTTAGAATTATATAATAATAATAATACATTATTATTATTATTATTATTATTATTATTATTATTATTATTATTATTATTATTATTATTATATATTATTATTATTATTATTAATTCAATAATATAATGTTTGTTTATTGAATTATATATGTTTATTAAATTCAAATCTGACCGGTCAATTATGATACTCCTTCGATCCCCTTAGTTCTTAAAGTTCTGGATTTATGCCAGTACAATTTTTACTTAAAAAACTAATTTCTTACATTTTTATATTTAGGTACGTAACAGTACGAATCAGATAAAATATAACGTTTCTGTGTAATTTGTTTATACGCTATGAGATTATCTACATTTTGGCGTTCGCCTACGTTATGACATCAAATATGAAAACGACTTCATACGACGATATAAATCCAGGTGATTTGTGCAATGAATAGAATTTTGTAAGTATTTCACACACAATTGAATTTTAATTTAAGAAACAGCTATCAGTTTTAAACCACTACATAGACAATAGGCAAGTGTACATATTACATAATAGTATAGTTTTAAGTAAGAATCAGTTATTGATCCGTAAACATAATGGCTCCCATACAAAAATATCATCACTATTTAAATCGATTAATTAAGTTTGAATTTATTAAAATTGAAATTAATTAAAAACGATAGCAAGTTAAACTAACAAAGCGGGGAAATAAAGACGAAGATACACAATCAATTAATGATACCAATTGGACTTCGACTCCATTTAGCATCGCAGTAACAACTAACAAAAGTTTGTGGTGAGATCATTTTTACGCATGATACATGGAAGTACTCTAAATCCCCGTCAAGGATATTTGGACATATAACACTTCGGAAAGCTAAAACGATAAACACACAATAGCCACTTAAGCTTATGCCATGAGAACCGAATAGTATAATTATGTGAATATAAAAGATAAACTAAACTTCCATTAGGTTATCTAGTTCCACAAATCTTTAGAAAGTTAACACAATAAACACATGAAACTACCTCAACTTGCATAATATAAATGAAGTACAATTACCCTTCATTCATGAATATCATACCACAATTACAAAATTAATTCAAAATCAATAACGAGAGATTCATGAAATTCACCATCATATCTCTCTCAGACATAAGCATAAGCATGCATATTATTCCAATTTTAATAAACATTCAACATCATTTACCATCTTAGTCAAAAGTCTCAAATTACACACAAAACATGTAATTGTATCATAAGTGTTAAATATAAATTTTTTAACATAACATGATTACAACACCTACAAGGTTAACCATTTCATAAACTAGAACAACACAAACATAATTATTAAAGGATAATCAAGTTTTTATCATGAATCAAGATAAACAACACCAAAGTCTATGTACAAGTAGTTAAAACATGTTAAGTTCCATCTAATCCAAGTGATAATAGGAGTATTGCCCATGAGGCTTACAAAAACATGCTATAATTCACTCAAGAGCATGGAATAACTCATGATATGATCAATTGACCTTTAGAAATAAGTTAATTGAAGTTTAGCAGCTGATATGTGCATATTACTACTGGATATGGTCATATCATCAACATTTTCTCCTTAATTTATTCAAATCTTGAGTTTCTTCACAAAAATCATCGAGTATCCACCGAAAACTACAAAATTCAAATAAAACTCAAATAAGTGTTTAAAAATGATTTTTTGTAATAATTTTTTTTGCAATGCAGTAGTGGAGGCAGGAATCAAAGTAGAGTTCTCAGAGAAAGAAAGAGCTGTTGCAGGCCCCACGCCTTATTTAAGACTACTAAGGTAGGCGGCGGACTCTTTTATTAGGAAAGGGAAGAAGGGGTCTATAAGCACAACCACTTCAGCACCATGTGATCTTTTCAACGATCATTACGAGTGTTGGACCAAAGAACCAATGAGCCAAGATCAGGAAAACCTCTAAGTCCCACATGACATCACAACAACTGCTGAAGGCTTCATCAGAAGTTTGACAAAGACTGAAGACTCAACAGCTGAAGATCAAGATCTAAAGAAAAACAGCTGAAGATCCTAAGTACTGAAGATAAGTACTGAAGTCTGAAGTACTGATGAATACAAGTACTGAGGACTTCAAGTACTGAAGACATGTGCTGAAGATCAACAACTGCAGAACTGAAGAGCTGGTCAACAACTGATGCACAAAGTCTGAAGACAATGACTGAAGACATCAGCTGATGACAACTACTAAAGTCATCAGCTGATGAATCATCTGAAGACCAAAGTCGTGAAGACCAAGTGCTGAAGCTTCAGAGTTTGTCACAACAGCTGAAGAAGTCTTCTTCAGTTGTTGTGATGGTTTACTTTTTCAGTTGTTTTATGTTTTCCTTTTCAGTAGTTTGTACAACAGCTGAAGAGTTTGTTCTTAAGCTGTTATAGTTCAGTAGTTGTAACGACTGAAGAGTTTGTTCTTCAGTCGTTGTAGCTTTTCAGTAGTTTCCTTTCAGTACTTGTACTAGGAAGAACACTTGTTTATTTTGTAAGAAGATGTCAGCTGTTATGACATCTTCAGTAGTTTAGTTAGTTATCAGTAGTTTGTTAATAACCGTTTGATGTCACTATCAAGTGACATCAGCATACGTCATTTGCCTATAAAAGGTAGATGACCTATTGTATTCCTTGCCGAAACGTGTGAGCAAATAGATATTACCTTTTTGGCAGAATTGTTCTCTCTCTATATATTACTGTTACATGCAAAATCCTTTATGTTCTTGCTGTAATTGCTAATTCTCGTGCTAAATCCGCTACGAAACACAACCTAATTGATCAAACTAGAGGCTGAGATCCTGTCAAATAGTATCAGAGCGGGTTAATCATGATCGATTCATCATTGATCATTGAAACTGCTCTTTTGATCTCTACGTTTTGATCGAATTAGCAATTTGCAAGAATTAGCATAGAGATTGAGATTCTGCTGTTCGGGCCGTTAAACTTGAGTTCTCTGTGGTTTTGAGCTACATTTGTTTGTTTAACTTGATTTTGACTGAAATCTGAGATGACAACACCATCGTACGATCCTCACAATACTGATTCCTCTACCAAGCCTCCGATGATTGTGAGGAACAAGTATAACATATGGCAGCGTCGTATGCTTCATCACTTGTCTGTCAATAGTTTCTGGTTGTTGGAAGTCAGTGGTGCATGGACCGCACATGCCTATGGTGAGCGTCCCTGAATCAAATGAGAAGGTTCCGAAGAAACCTGAACAATATTCGGACGAAGATCTAAGCTGTTCGAGATTGATGCTAAAGCCCATGGAATTTTGGCCATGGCTATTCCAAAGAGATCTACTCAGGGCTTTTGCATCATGAAATGCTCATGATCTCTGGTTGCTCTGAAGGAACAATACGGAGGATGAGGTCTTAGTAAACACCAGGGAAATCCTCGCCCAACAATATGAGACATTCTGTCATAGGAAGGGCGAGACTCTGACTCAACAGTATGAGCGGTTCTCTTGTTTGATCTCTGAGTTGAAGATGGTCAAACAAAGGGTACTCTAATAGTCAGATGAACAACAGATTCTTCAGATCACTGCCTTAGAGATGGGACACTTATACCATTGTCCTACGCTCCAGTGCAAAGGGATACTCTATCTCTCACCCAACTTCATGGGAAACTGCTCACATTTGAGAGAGATAGAGCAAAAGAGGAAGTTGTCAACTCTGGCAAGCTCACTGATGACTTTGTCACTGGCAATGCTGCCTTGATAGGTTAGGAGTCGGAATATACTGCATCAGAGGGTTCTTATGATGAGCATATTGATTTCTCTACAACTCTGAACATGCTTTTGTTGGTGTTGATAGTGGTCAGGGGGTAGCAGTGATACCTGTGTTTCCTGATGGAGGACTTGAAGGGTATTCCAGATGATGATCTGGAAGAGATGGATATTTTGAGTCAGGATGGTTATGATAAATATTCGATCTCAAAAGTTCTACAAGAGAACTGGTAGGAAATTTTCTGGTCTCTCTGGCAAAACCAAAGTTGGTTTTGACAAGAGCAAGTTGAGGTGTCACAAGTGCCATAGGCTTGGACACTTTGCTAGAGAGTGTAGATCATCTGGATCTAACTCCTCTGCACCCTTTGTGACCTTTCCAAGCAATAGCTCACAGCACAGAGGGCAACATTCCACCGTTCCAGTCATCCATCACCAGCACAGGCATCCCTGCTATTTTGTGCCTTAGGGTCATATGCAATACCATACCCGTGCTACTATGTGCCTCAGCCCAGTCAAGCTCAAGGACTTTCTACTCAGCCACCACATGCTCTCCCTGAGCCTCAACCTTCCCAATCTCATCATCAACCCCAACCTCACCAACACAGCTTCTTCACCCAGGAGTTGTTGACTGGAGTAGTCTGCCAGATGATTTATCTGGTCAGGAACAATATTCCAAGGTGCTGGTCAACATGGTGTGATCATCCATTTGGAATCTTGCTAATGGCCTTTGAGTCTGCTGATGGGTCATCATCAATGCTTCATCACGTATCTTCTGAGGCTAAAGCCAAACTTTGTTCTGATTCATGCATAGCAGCATTGCTTCTATTAGAGAGGCAAATGTGGCTTTAATTGATAAAACTTTGAGCTAGAGCAAACCATTTCCAAAAGAAAGCTGAATTTGAGGCTGTGCTTACTGATAAAAATGATGAGATTTACAAGCTTAATGCAAATCAAAGAGGATAAGGCTAGGGAAGAGGTACTTCTAGAGAAGTACAGAGACCTCAAAAAAACTCTTGCAACCACCCAGGTAGAGTGTGATCGATGGGTGCAATCATGCAAGGGTTTTGAAATGCTTCTTAGTAAGCAATCTGTTCAATGTGAAGTTTGGCATTGGTTATAATCACACTGCCCCTCCCACAGATTACTCCAAGAGCAGAAGTGGAATCTGATGGAGAGAGTAATAACCAATCCTTCTCATCATGTGACCTCCTATCTTCTGATTCAGCATCCTCAGAGATAGAAGTCAGCATTATTCCTGCCAAAACCAATCAGCTGATGCTAAAAACAGCTGATGGTTCAAATGCTGACTGTCACATGATCAAAAAGTTGATCAACTCAGGTGTTGTCTCTAGAAGTACTGAAAGTACTGGAGAGCAAGTGATAACACCTGAAGTTCAAACCTCAACTACTGCCAGCACTGAAGAAAAGAAAACTGACAGTAAAAAGGTTTGAAGACAACTAAAGAAGAGGTCAGGAAGAGCGGTACTACAAGGAAGAAAACTGCTAGTACTGATAACAAACAGCTGAAGAACAAGTCTTTAGCAGTTTCATCTTCTTTAGTTGATGATCAACATAAGATGAAGAAGAAGCCATGTGAAGTATGTGGCTTGTCAATCATCTTACTGATGATTGTTGGTACAAAAGGGGATCCAAACTCAAACAAAAGAGAAAGTTAAAGAGCAAATGAATAAAATAAAAAATGAGTTTGAAACCAAGTTTGTACTAGCAGCATCAAAGCCTGAAACCCTAAGCCAAAAGCAAATCCAAAAAGAAGGTAGGGTTACTCAGGCAACAGCTGAGGTTGCTCAAAAGAAGATGGTGCAACATGGAAACCATCATCTGCAAACCTAATATGTCTGAAGAGCTGAAGCTTTATCACAAAGTCAGACACAACTGGTAATGATGGTTCAGCATCTAATGGGAAGAGTAAACCAATTAGATGCTCCTGTGTTGAACCACAGAAAAGGAAATCCAAGCCAAAGGGTTCCTCTTACACCATCTTCTCACCTCAGGCTGTCACACATAACATACCTGTTAGTTGCACCTGTTGTTGAGAACAGACCCAAACCAAAAAGGTGTGGGTCCTCTAAAACTAACGAAACTGGTTGTTATGTTTGCAGGGTTCTTCAACATGCCAAAGAAGCATCTGGTATGTAGACAGTGGAGGATCTGCACATGACAGGAAGCAGATCCCTTCTTAATGACTACTCTCAAGGAAAGAAGGGATTTGTCTCCTTGGCAATGATGCAAAGGGTACATCATCGAAAGGCTTTGTTTCCAATGGGGAAATAAGGTTTGATGATGTAACCATGTGGAGAATCTCAAGTACAATCTCTTGAGTGTCAGTCAAATGTGTGTAAAGGCCATGTTGCCCTTTTCACCAGCCAGAACTCTCGGATTCTGTCATCCAAAGTTCTGAGTTTGATTGACAAGGTGTGGATGAATATACTCTCCTGAAGGCCAACAGGACAGGAAGAGTATATGCCTTAGATCTTTCTAAGAAAATTGATCTAAAAGGCCATCTTGCCTATTCTCCAAGGCATCTCCTCAAGAGTCTACTCTATGGCATAGAAGGCTAGGGCATGTTATTTCAAGAACATGAATCAGTTGATAAGCCATGGTTTAGTAAGAGGATGCCTTTGAAGGAGTTCAAGTGTGAAGACAACTGCACTGCTTGCTTAAAGGGAAAACAACACAAAGTTTCATTCCCTCCAATAGAGAACCAAAGTCCACTGCCTGCTTGCAACTCCTACACATGGATCTCTTTGGTCCTGTCAGGGTGATGAGCATGGCAAAGAAGAATACTGCCTGGTAATTGTGGATGATTACTCCAGGTTTGTATGGACTTTCTTCTTGCACTCCAAAGATGAAGCTGCCAAGGCTATTCTGAACTTTGTGCTATTTGTGGAGAAGCAGTATTCCCTGCAGGTCAAGTGTGTGAGGAGTGACAATGAACAGAGTTAGAAACCCACACTTGATGACTTCTACCTGTCCAGGGAATAAATGGCAGTTCAGTATTCCAGAATCCTGAACAGAATGGAGTGGTTGAGAGAAAGAATAGGACTCTCATTGAAGCTGCAAAGTCAATGCTGGCTGACTCAGGATGCCACTGACCTTTAGGTGAAGCTGTCAACACAGTTGCTATGTGCAGAATAGAGCATTAGTGAATAAGAGGTTGATGAAGACTCCTTATGAAGTCCTTCATCATTTGGCCCCTCTGATTTCTTTCTTTAGAGCCTTTGGGTGTCCTTGTTTCATTCTCAACACTAGCAATCCACTCCAGAAGTTTGCTAGTAAGGTGGATGCAGGGTATTTTGTTGGTTATTCATCAACTTGCAAGGCATACAGAGTTTTCAACTGTAGGACAAAATGGTTGAAGAAACTCTGCATGTCAAGTTCAATGAATCTCCAAAGGACAAGATTCCACAAAACCCTGTGGAGTTGTTGATCTGGACATACTGCAATATGTTCCTTATCAACCTCCAGCTGTTGAGCCTGTCAACAGTTCTCCACCTGGTGGTACTGATGATGATGTAACCAGTACTCACCTTTTCAGGTTTAGTGACAACCTGCCTGAGTCCACTAAACCTGATGCTCCTGTAGCTTCAGCAGCCCCATCCACAACAAATGCTGATGAGATTTCTGCATGCTCTACTTCATTTGAGCTGCCATCTCCTACATGGTTTCAAGAATCTTCATCACCATCTGTTGCTGCTGAAAGTCCTACAAACACTTGCACTGATATTATAGTCTATAAGAACTGAAGAATCACCCCACATCTCAAATCATTGGTGATATCAATGCTGGAGTTTCAACCAGGAGTCAATTGTCCCAATTTCTGCTTCTATGCTCTCTTCATCAGTCAGCAAGAGCCAAAGAACTACATTTGCACTCAGAGACAATGGAGTGGGTTGAAGCAATGCAGCTTGAGCTCTTCAGTTCAGAAACAGCAAGTGTGGGAGCTTGTTCCTTTACCCCAAGGGAAGTGTGCAATAGGCACTAAATGGGTATTCAGGAACAAAACAGATGAAAAGGGGGCCAAATAGTTAAGAACAAGGCCAGGCTGGTTGTCCAGGGGTTTGCACAAGAGGGAGGCATCGATTATGATGACCTTTGCCCCTGTAGCCAGACTGGAGGCAATAAGATTGTTCTTAGCTTATGCTGCCTTTCACAGTCTTAAGGTTTATCAAATGGATGTCAAAAGTGCCTTCTTATATGGTAAAATAAAAGAGGAAGTTTATGTGTGTCAACCACCAGGCTTTGAGACAATAAACATCCTGATTGGGTGTACAAGCTTGATAAGGCTCTTTATGGGTGAAACAAGCTCCTAGAGCCTGGTATGAACACTATCTAACTTTTCTTCTCCAAATAAGTTCACTAGAGGCACCATTGATAAAACCTTGTTCATTAAGACTGTGGGACAGCATAAGCTCCTTGTTCAAATTCTATGTAGATGACATCATTTTGCATCCTCTGATCAAAGTTGTGTGATGAATTTACAATGCTCATGAAGCAAAAGTTTGAAATGAGTGCTATGGGCGAATTACAGTTCTTTCTAGGTTTGCAAATCAAACAAAGGGATGATGGAATCTTTTCATCCACACCAAAGAGTTGTTGAATAAGTTTGATTTACAAACCTGTAAGCCTGTTATACTCCCATGAGCAGCATCACACAACTGGATGTAGATCAAAGGTTAAAGCGGTTGATGAAACCCTTTACAGATGTATGATTGGGTCCTTGATGTACCTTACAGCTTCTAGACCAGACATCATGTTTGCAACATGTGCCTGTGCTAGATTTCAGGCTGCACCTAAAGAATCCCATTGATTCAGTCAAAAGGATCTTTAGATATCTGACAAGGTACCCAATCACTAGTCTTTGGTATTCAACTGGGCATTCTTGCAAATTAGTTGCTTTCTCTGATAGTGACTATGCAGGATGCAAAGTCACCAGAAAATCCACTTCTGAGTGGTTGCCAATTCCTAGGCAATTGTTTAGTTTCTTGGCAGAGTAAGAACAAACATCAATTGCTACATCCACTGCTGAAGCTGAGTACATTGCTGCTGCAAGTGTACATCTCAGGTACTTTGGCTTCAGAACCAACTTTTGGATTATGGCTTACAGAGACTAAGACTCCATTGTTAATGGATAGTGCTTCAGCTCTTTGCATTGTTAAAAATCCAGTCCAGCACTCTAGGACCAAACATATAGAGATCAGACATCATTTTATTAGGGATTGCTATGAAAAGGTCTGATTGATCCAAAGTTTGTGCCTAGTGCTGATGAGCTTGCAGATATATTTACTAAGCCTTTAGATAGTGCCACATTTCAAAACTTGGTACTAAGGCTTGGTATGCTCAGCTAGAAAATTTGACCAATACTGATGCTCTCAGTTCACAAGTACTGATGAGCATTAGTATGCAAAGGTCAAATATAAGTACTGATGAGTAATTGAGTCTTAGTATTTTCACAACTACTGAAGACCAAAATGCTTCAAAGTACTGATGTACATTATTTGTTGAAAACAACTGATGTAGTGAGGTGGATTACAACTACTGATGTACAATTTTCAAACAAATAAGTACTTGAAGAACAAATTTTGTTCACAACTACTGATGTGTAATCTTACACAAGTACTGAAAGACAAAATTTGTTCACCCGCTCTGAAGAATTTATCAGCACTTGTGAAATCTGATCACAAGAGCTGAGGAATAAAATATTCACAAGAGCTGAAGGGCCAATGAAACATCTGAAAGTCAGCCAAAGAGCTGATGAGTAAATGTGGAGGTCAGAATGAAACAACTGAAATGATGAAAACAGCTGATGAGTAACTTTACTCTTCAGCTGATACCTACATCTGCTGTTTCATACCCAAACAACTGAAGGACAAAACCATGTCTTCAGTAGTTTCACAACTACTGATGATTAACGCCAAGTCCTCGGTTGTTTACAACAACTGAAGCAATACCATGTTTCAGTAGTTCATAACTACTGATGTCAGTAGTTTACAATACTGAAGACTAACACCAAGTCTTCAGTTGTACAACGTCTGAAGATGAAAACCATGTCTTCAGTAGTTTATAACTACTGATGACTAACAACAAGTCTTCAGCCGTTTACAACATCTGAAGGACAAAACCAAGGTTTCAGTAGTTTCAACTACTGACGAACAACACCAAGTCCTCAGATGTTATAACCACTGAAGGTTCAAACCACGTCATCAGTCATTTCAACAACTAATGATTAATAACCAAAACCTTCAGTCGTTTTCTTTCAGCCTTTGCCATACCCTATAAATACCCAACCTTCAGAGCTTTTCATTCTCACTTGACCTAACTTCAAAAACCTCTGAAACTTCCCATACACCATTAATGGCGGCCATGCAAATCAAACCTCGACACAACTGTGTCGCACATCTCACTAAATCGCCATTCTGGTCCAAATTCCACAATGCCGTCGATTGATGAACGAATCACCATACCAAACGGCCCTTCTTACTCAACCCCACCATATACACCGACTCCTTATCATTCTGGACGAACATTACCATTCAAACCGGAGAGAACGATGGCGAGGTCTCTCTCGGTCGTCCGTGAACAACCATCCGGTGGTTATCACTCCAGCTACTATTTGACAAACCCTAAAGCTGGAGGATGCCACCTTCCCTACCAACTACCCAAAGGCGCCCTTGATCTCTGTTTCACTGCCAATGACTATCAGGGTGACCTCTGCCTCAACCTGTTGAAGAAACATTTTGTCCAGATCCCCAACGACTCATCTTTCCTATGGTGAATGTGTGTCTGGCCCCAAAACATCCTCATGGGACCAGATGTCGACAAGGTGGCAACAGGTATTGTATTCCATCCTTGAAAAACAACCTTTGAACTTCACTGAAATAATATTTTTGGAAATCAAGGATATGGCCAAAAACCTATTCTAACCGTTGGATCTTGTATCCTCGGTTCATTATGGCCATCATCGAGAACCAGCTTAATGCTGAGGGACTTGTTGGCACTGGGGTCCCTGCCATGGCTGTTTTAGCTGAGGTATACTCCAGGCACAACACCGACCAAACCCTAAAAGGCTGCCAAGCTGCGAAAACCCACGCAGCTAGAACCCACAGCCTCCTCCTCACAATCCAAAGTCCCCACCAAACCCAAACCCAAAAGAAAACCAAAAAGGCTACTCAGGGAGATGAGTCCCCTGAGGATGCCCCTGCAACACAAATGCAGGAAGTGACTGCTGGTCAGATTCTCCCAGCAGTCACCACGACTCCACCTACCAAAACACACAGTTTCCTCTCAACAGGAGCCTGATGCAACCACTTCAGGGGCTGCCACACATCTGGAGTCTTTCTCACTTGAGGAGACTGCCATTAAAATGCACACTCCTCCCCATGTGCACACTGCTTCAAGCCCATCTCCCACTAAAACCGCCACAAAGCCCTACCATATAATCGCCAAAGTGTTGACCCATCTAACACCTCCACCCTCCTCAGAAACCAATCATAACTGGGGTATCTCCAACCGAAGAGAGGTGGAACCAAGTGTTGATGGGAGCCCACAACACAGAGAATCACATGTTATATCTCCAAGTGTGGCATGGAGATAAGGCAATCTGGTGAGGCTGCCACTTCCCCTGCATCAACATATGAGCAGGAAGAAGCTGGTACCAGCAATAAGACCTCACCAGAGGCAACTGCCGATGATAGATACAATCCGGAGGCTGGAAGTCCCCAGAACCAAGAAAAAGGGGCACATGCAACTATGAGCCACACTCAGTGCATGTACATCCTGACACTGTCAGGAGGTCAGGTGATTCAGTGCAAACTGATGATGACCTGAGCTTCTTCTACGATGTAGTTGCTCAAAACACTATCCTAGAGGATGAGGTAAGCAGACTCAAAGAGCTGCTGCCAAAATGTCTCAGGATAGAAGTCCATCTGCCACCATAGACCCACAGATGGCACCTTCACCTGAAGGTCTCACAGACACTCAGCCACTCTCACAAACTCAGCCACCTGCCTCTGCTTCTGGCACTAGTTCTCAGGAACGGAACCCTCCTGAGTAACTAGTTGCTATCTTCCAACAATCCCTGCCTCTCATCACACCAATAATCACAGACATTGTGATGAAAACCATTATGAGAGGCTTCCCTCACAAATACAACCCATGGTGGAGGTTGCTGTTGCTAAGGCGCTTGCTGATAGTCAAAACCCCAACCAATGCACCAAAAAGGGGGAGACATCAGGGCAAGCTAAGAGGAAGAGGGTAGGGGAGGAGAAAGAAGTGAGGAAAGAGGGGAAAATGAGAGGGTGTTGGCTGAGAGGAGACTGAGAGGGTGAAGGAGAAGGAGAAGGTGAGGGAGGAGAGAGCTGAAAACGATTACAGTGGCTGAAATCCAAAAGGATTTTCATGTCACTACATAAAGAAGAGAGGAGAAAAGGAGGGAGAGAAGGTAGAGAAGGTAGAGGTGGATACTGATCTAGCAGCCCTTGTCAAGGAGGCTGATGAGCATAGCCGATCAATGGACTCTGTCATTGATCAGCTGTTCAGGCAAGGCTTTGACAAGGACACTGCCATGCTAGATCAGGAGATTAGGAATATGGAGAGAAAAGAGAGTGAATATCGATGGACCACTTATAGCCAAGAGGAAAGAAAGAGACTTGAGGCTATGAGTAGGTTCATTTCGAAGTATCTGGGGAGGACCAGTCCTTGATGTGAAGGCTTGGACCAGGGACAGAATCTTGGCTATAGCCACCAAGATCTGTTCAGCTGGTGATTTTACCAAGGGGCTGGTCGCTGAAGCCTTTCTGAAGCCGGTGCTGGGAACAGGACTTTGCTAGTCAAACAGACTAAACCTGCACTTATCTCTAGGTTGCTAGCAAAGCCTGCCCACATTCCCACACCAACAACCCAAACACAACCCACAAAACCAACCCCTTCACCATCAAAACTACAGCCGATGATCCACCCTTGCAGAAGAAGAGAAGGGTGTTGAGGCTGCAAGAGTAAGAAGAAGAGGAGGATGAGGAGGATAGACTGCCTCTTTCTGCAGTCATTCCTCTACCAAAGCCAAACCTAAAACCATCACTCCCACCTCACAGATGGATACTGTGAGGGTTAAGATAGAAGAAGAGGAGAGTAGCAGAGATTACATGATGAAGAGATGCTGAAAAAGCATTGACAAAGCTTATACTGCTACTTCTCTATACTTAACATGAAGAAGGAAGCTCTGAGACTCTTCACTCTCAAACAAACCTTCCAATATGATAAAGAGAGAGTGAAGACTTGGCCTGATCCTAGGGTGGCTCACAGGATCATAAGAAAGACATTCCTGTGAGATACAAGAGCCAGATGAAGAGGATCGTAGATGAAGTGATCACAGTGGCTCTTGTAATAACACCCTGGGAGATTGTAGATGAGTTCGAGAAAGCCTATAAGACTAAGCAATCACCTGAAACGATGTTGGAGAATAGGGGTGGTCAGGAAAGGCTTAGTCTATAAGAGGCTTGAGAACTTCAGAAAGGATGAGCTCAACTGCTACTAGAAGGCAGACATCCAGATGAATTCGCCTATAGACAGATCACAACTGTTGAGCTCAAAAATGGCAAACAAGCCAAGTTTGTCTCAGAGCTGTACGGCCTGAAGGATTATTCGAAGCTGCGGCTGAGGACCTATCCAAAGAAGAACAAATCACATTCCTTAGAGCCTACACCAGAGGAATCCTACAGGCTCGTACGTGGGAGGTAAGTCTCATGGATGGGACAACAGCCCTGTGTCCAGTTCCCCAAGACAGGGCTCTCATCCATACTTAGCCAAACAAATATCAGAGACCTCTCCCAGGCCATTGCTTATCAGGGTCAACTTCTGATCTGATCCAGAAGGAAATAGACCAATATTTCTGCCAACAATAAGTGGGACAATAAATAACTTAGAGGTTTTGGCTACATTGGTTCAGGGGAGTTTGTTGGACCAAAAGAACCAATGAGCCAAGATCAGGAAAACCTCTAAGTCCCACATGACATCACAACAACTGCTGAAGGCTTCATCAGCAGTTTGACAAAGACTGAAGACTTAACAGCTGAAGATCAAGATCTAAAGAACAACAGCTGAAGATCCCAAGTACTGAAGATAAGTACTGAAGTCTGAAGAACTGATGAATACAAGTACTGAAGACTTCAAGTACTGAAGACAGGTGCTGAAGATCAACAACTGTAGAACTGAAGAGCTGGTCAACAACTGATGCACAAAGTCTGAAGACAATGACTGAAGACATCAGCTGATGACAACTACTGAAGTCATCAGCTGATGAATCATCTGAAGACCAAAGTACTGAAGCTTCAGAGTTTGTCACAACAGCTGAAGAAGTCTTCTTCAGTTGTTGTGATGGTTTTACTTTTCAGTTGTTTTATGTTTTTCCTTTTCAGTAGTTTGTACAACAGCTGAAGAGTTTGTTCATCAGCTGTTATAGTTCAGTAGTTGTAAACGACTAAAGAGTTTGTTCTTCAGTCGTTGTAGCATTTCAGTAGTTTCCTTTTCAGTACTTGTACTAGGAAGAACACTTGTTTATTTTGTAAGAAGATGTCAGCTGTTGTGACATCTTCAGTAGTTAGTTAGTTATCAGTAGTTTGTTAATAACCGTTTGATGTCACTATCAAGTGATATCAGCATACGTCATTTTGCCTATAAAAGGTAGATGACCTAATTGTATTCCTTGCCGAAACGTGTGAGCAAATAGAATATTACCTTTTTGGCAGAATTGTTCTCTCTCTATATATTTACTGTTACATGCAAAATCCTTTATGTTCTTGCTGTAATTGCTAATTCTCGTGCTAAATTCGCTGCGAATACAACCTAATTGATCAAACTAGAGGCTGAGATCCTGTCAACAAGCCCTCTCCTATCCTTTTGATTTCAAAAAAATTTCATGGTGGATCAAGACAAGAATGATCTGGTAATCCATGGCATACTCATCCTGGAGCTTATGCTCTCTTCTGAAGCATTAGGCTAAATTTAGAATTTTCAAAACAGAATTAAATCAAAGGATAGGTTGTCTCTTAGTCAATTTTAACTAGAAAAAGACCCGGACTCTTATTCACTTACTGTAGGCAGTGAAGCGTAGATTCATCTTACATTTTTATAAATGGAAAAAGAGGATTGAGAAGCCCGCGTCTATTCCCATGCACTAGAAACAGAGAAAGCATCCATCGGGATAAAATAGGCGTGGTGAGGGTTCCTATAGGGGTTTCCAGCTCTCCTGGTCTCCACCTACTTGGAAATATGTATTGCAAGCATATATGATTATTAACATATCACTGAATTACTCTAAATTTCAAAGTACATTTAGTTTGAAAACGAGTCAAGATGATTGTAATTTATGTGCAATTTTAATGTAAGCTTTAACTTAGTTTACATTTTGACATGAGTTTGTTTGGAAAAGAGACGGGTCAGTGTAATACATTTTATTCAACATTATACATGTGAGCTACTTACGGTTCGACGAGAATTTAGTATGTAGACAAGTCGGGTTGATTTTTGGTCTTTAATTATCACGTCACTTACGATGTCGACGCAGTACGCAGTCGGTAAAAAGCTAGTTAGGTTGACAAAAGACTAAACTTTAAATGGAAAAAGTTTTATATTTTTAAAATTAAAATCTTAAAACTTAGATGTATATATAAGAGCATAGGTTCAAATAAAAACCAAATTTTTGCTTAAATTTCCTATAAGTGATTTTAACCACCTCAAAACCAGATCAAATGAACTCCGATTAAACTCATTTCAATTATGTTTGAATTGGCTCGTTCTATAATTGAATCTATGTTGTCAATAAACAATCGCCGAACTAGAAAATCAGGTTTGAACGATGCTAATTTAAAATAAAATAAAAAACAAATAGTACAAATTTAAAAAAGATGGTACAAATAACAACAAGATTTTTAAAACCACACATTACAAAATTCAATCAACAAGAATTTGAAACAAACAATACAATTTCAAAAGAGACTGTACATTTTTATATACCTTCGTAGTCAAACATAGTTTGTAAGAAAGCATTTCCCTATAAATATATAATAGTAATTAGGGCATGTGTTCTTTAAACCATGATATTTTCTAAATAGAAATTATAGATTGACATAATTTTATTTTGTCCATATATTACTTTATCTCAAAATATAAGCTAGTCTAAAAAGAATTTATTTTATTATAAAGTGAAGATGGCATCTATTATAAAGATTTTAGTGAGGTTGCTTTGTTGACGGACACAATATGTGTATCTTTTCTTCTTCTTCTATTTGGACATGGTAATTATTTGTTAGAATAACCAATTGGATCAATCAAAAAATATATATCAACACATAGTTCGTAAGAAATTTGATCGCTTGATCTTTCTTTGTGCCAAATTGTTTAGTTCAAATTTGTGTCTATTGAAGGTAATTAGAAAGAAATTTGATCATGATATGTCATGAACTCACTTTGTCACACCCTCAATTTCCACAAACGGGGTATTACCGTTAGGCGTGTGACTTCTAGGATCTTAGCCACTAGTTACACCAAACGACACGTTAATTATAAAACAAAATTAATTTTAAGGATTGAAATTATCAAAGACTGAGTTATTAACGTAAACATAATAGAAGTTGCGGAAACATAACAAATCTTAAAACTTTAAACGGCGCAACACGCGCAAACCAAATAAACGAAATTTATTGAAAAGCTTTAAATAAATCACGTGTGATGTTGAATGCATGAATGATATGATCCTAAGCGTACTCATCTTGTGAACCTGAAACAAACATGCTAAAAGTGTCAACACAAGGTTGGTGAGTCCACAGGTTTTGATAAACAAAACAAGTAATAACCGATACAGTAAACAAAGTAATATCCGTAGGTAGCTAACCTACTTAACAAGTTACATAGTGTATGAAGTTCGCTACCGACGCTGACAATGAACACAGTGCCTCGGCTGTGGCTACCAAACCACAACAACAGAAAATTAGGTCAATTAAACACAGGCCACCGGTCGTGCTAGCGCGACTAGCCCGGGTGGGTTTGTCAAACCCAGTAGATCTACTCAGAATTACCCCCTGAATAACATATTAACGGTTCGAAACGTGAGGACTTAAATTGGCACAACACTAGTAAACATGTCATCATTACAGTTTTACTGAATCAAATAAAAATAAGTTTGAACACACATTTCTTTCACGCCAAGAAAATAAGTAAAAATGGGGCTGAGAACTTACATTGAATGCACAGCAATTGAGTAAAATAAGAACAAAAGATTGGATTTTTTATCAACCTGAATGTACATTTAGTAAGTAATTAACAATAAGTACTAAATATTAACACATTAATGGTACGGTTCCGCGTTCGCGTCTCGGTTACGTTGTCAATTATCGATGTTCAGTTTTGCACTCACAACAACAACGCATAACGAACCCATCAAGATCATACATATAATGTATTATACACACAAATATAATATATTATATTCATACATACTATATATATTACATACACCCGGAATGCTCACATGTATGCTATGTACATATATTATCATACCAATTATATATTTATATATTTATATTTATATAATATACTTGATACACACCCGTAGTACCACAAGCACTGACCTATAATAATTAATACATAGACAGATGGAAACATACAAATGTACGTGCATAACATCGTGAAGAAACACACACACGTTGAACACACACATCGCACCATTCATACTCACGGCCACATTCACATTCACACCTACAAAGTCTACTCATGTGTCCAAAAAAAAGAAAAAATAAATAATAAATAAATACACACATTATGATTCACATACATATGCAGTTTACACAAACATGATGAACAACACATACCACATACATTCCATAATACATGCATCACCATTCCTATTTGCTTCATACACTTTCATATATATTTTTGTCTTTCATACATGCAAAATAATAATAAGGGCACCCACTGCCTTATTTACGGCAGCTTGGGCACACCACAAGGGAGCACATATAACAATTCATAAACCCACTGTATACCTATACGAACACATACACAAGGAAAATCTATACGAACCTACACACATACACACTCATCCCTATGCACACACAGTGTATTCATGAAAATCACCCCAAACATACCACCCACACAACCTGCAACTATATATATATATATATATATATATAGGTAGAGGTTCTAATAAGAAATAATTTTTGCCTAAGTATGCTAAGAAGGTAAGAAGATGACATGTGGCACTCTTAAAATTAGGGTTAAAGGGCATTATGGTCCTAAAACACACTCATTAGTCCCGTTTGTATTTTATCAAAATGCAGCACAATCTGTAACCAACCACCATCTCCCCCAACCATCTCCCTCCATCACATCCGATCGATTGGGGCTTCAATCGAGCAGGTGGTTAAAGCACATCCGATCGATTAGGGCTTCAATTGAGCAGGTGGTTAAAGCTTCAATCGAGAAGGTGGTTAGGGCTTCAATCGAGCAGGTCTACCTTCAGCACATTGGCACAGGTGAATCCTCTCCTCTGCTTCGATCTTCTCTCCGATCTCATATCCTCCATTGATGAAGAGTCCAAGGTCTGTGTATCTAACTATCTATGACTTTGTACGGTTGATTGTGATTGTGTGATTTGTTTCGCTTCAATACTGATACGGTGATTTTGTTCGTTAACGGTTCTAAAAAGTCTTTGTATCTAACCGATCTCATATCCTCCATTGATGAAGAGCCCAAGGTCTGTGTATCTAACTATTTATGAAAGTTGTGCTGTTTTATGAAATATAGCACAGCTTTGTGCTGTTTTATAAAATACAGCACAGCTTTATGATATTTTATAAAATACAGCATAGTTTTGTGCTGTTTTATGAACACAGCACAGCCTTGTGCTGTTTTATGAAACACAGCACAGCCTTATGCTGTTTTATGAAACACAGCACAGACTTGTGCTGTTTTATGAAACACAGCACAGACTTGTGCTGTTTTATGAAACACAGCACAGCCTTGTGCTGTTTTATATAAGCGTTCAATTTTGACTTTTGTATCTTCTTTTGACTGACAAGGTTTCTATTAAAATTGATATGTGTGGATGTTACAGCACAGAAGATGAAATACAGCACTTTTCTGTATTGTGCTGTATTGTGCTGTATTCACTTCTTGTTTGTGCTGTATTGTGCTGTATTCATTTCGATTGGAATCACTTCTTGTTTTGTGTTGTATTGTGCTGTATTCAGTGATAAACAACTCTGGACTCTCACCTCACTTTCTGAGATGATTCGTGCGTTTTGTGCTGTTTTATGAAACACAGCGCAGCCCTGTGCTGTTTTATGAAACACAGCACAGCCCTGTGCTGTTTTATGAAACACAGCACAGCCCTGTGCTGTTTTATGAAACACAGCACAGCCCTGTGCTGTTTTATGAAACACAGCACAGCCCTGTGCTGTTTTATGAAACACAGCACAGCCCTGTGCTGTTTTATGAACACAGCACAGCCCTGTGCTGTTTTATGAAACACAGCACAGCCCTGTGCTGTTTTATGAAACAGAGCACAGCCCTGTGCTGTTTTATGAACAGAGCACAGCCCTGTGCTGTTTTATGAAACACAGCACAGCCCTGTGCTGTTTTATGAAACACAGCACAGCCCTGTGCTGTTTTATGAAACACAGCACAGCCCTGTGCTGTTTTATGAAACACAGCACAGCCCTGTGCTGTTTTATGAAACACAGCACAGCCCTGTGCTGTTTTATAAAATGCAGCACAGCCTTGTGCTGTTTTATAAATGCAGCACAGCCTTTTGCTGTTTTATGAAATACAGCACAGCCTTGTGCTGTTTTATGAAATGCAGCACAAAAACGTTAAAAATGTAGCACAACGTCACATAATTTGATTTTTTTTAAAAAACTATAGTAATACTATACTCAAATTAAAGAGAAAAAAATGCTTGATTTTATGGTGTAATTTATTTAAAAAAATAATGTCGTATGAAAAAGTTATTAGCATTTAAAAAAATAGGGGGGAAATTTTAAAAAGTCAACAATTGTGGGTAATATAATAAAATACCCAAATTACCCTTAATTACTTATTTTTTCTACACTTTGATCTTAGCCCTTAATTAGATAATTAGAAGGCTAAGATTACTTCTTAACATACTTAGGCAAAAATTAATTTGTAGGGGAACCTCCCTCTATATATATATATGGTGTAGTTCCTTTAAGAACTCATTGTATTTGCAAGAACTCATTAACTCAAATCCAATAGTTGATCCATTTTAGATTTAACGAGATCTTGACAAGTGTCAAGTATATTTTTTTTTAAAAAAGGGTAATTTTGTCATTACCCCAACTCACCAATATTCATGTTTAACAAGAAGGTGACACGTGTCACCTACATGTACCACCTTATTTCTCATCTTTCTTTAAAAACTTTTCACCCCTTTCATAAAAAAATATTTATAACTTTTTAATACTATTTTATTTTTTTAAAATAATTGCACCATTAAACTCGTCGCATTTTCTCTTTAATTCTATTATAGTCTCGAAAAAAAATTTCAAAGTTCAGTTCTTACACCACTGTAAGTAGTAGTTACTTTGTTGTTGTATGGCCTTACAGTGCTACAATCATCATGTTTACATCACTTTAATGCTTCTATTCTTGACCGTTATATTTTATCCAAGTTTCATTAGTGTAACCACGAATTACTCTGATGTAACATGGTGGTTACAGTAATGTAACAATATGGTTACACTAATGTAACAAAAGCTAGTGAATCAACGAATCAACATCAAACCTGGATAACATCACCATCAGCCCAAACCCACCTGCTTCCACATCAATAGTTGAACACCAACATTCAAGCCATCAAATAACCCATCCCTAATAGGTTATTATAGTCTTGTTTTCTCTTTAATTCCAATATAGTCTCGAAATTTTTTATAAAGATTTTAATAATTAGTTATTATATTACTGTAACTTGTATACAAAACATAAAACTAAACAAAACATATAAACGTACATCTATAAACATTAGAAAACATAAAAAGTTTGTTACAATAAAGTTCATGTAACAAAAACACTTAGTTACAATAAATTACATTATGTTCCTTTGGAAACAAATCCTAATATTTACAGTTAATTACATCATATTGTAATCACCTACAGTGAATTACACTGAAGAAACAAATATAAAAACCAATAAAATAAAACATGTACATAGTTACATCAAGTTTTAATGATATACTAATGCAATATTTAGCACTACCTAACTTTCTCTTTCCTCTCATATTTTTTTTCCTTTTTTTTTAAAATAACTTTACATTCAATTTTTTATACAATTATAATTTTTAATACTATATTATTTTTTATAAAAAATATATCATTAAACTCGTATAACTTTTCTCTTTAATTCCCACATAGTCTTATATTTTTTTATGATTTAATCATCATGTTTACATCACTTTAATGCTTCTATTCTTGACCGTTATATTTTATCCACGTTTCATTACTGTAACCACGAATTACTCTGATGTAACATGGTGGTTACAGTAATGTAACAATATGGTTACACTAATATAACAAAAGCTAGTGAATCAACGAATCAACATCAAACCTGGATAACATCATCATCAGCCCAACCCACCTGCTTCCACATCAATAGTTGAACACCAACATTCAAGCCATCAAATAACCCATCCCTAATAGGTTATTATAGTCTTGTTTTTCTCTTTAATTCCAATATAGTCTCAAAATAATCATCATGTTTACATCACTTTAATGCTTCTATTCTTGACCGTTATATTTTATCCAAGTTTCATTAGTGGTCCAACGTGATTTTAATAACATAACAACCAAATGATATTAAACCATGTAACTACACCTCCTAAACGAAATGCATACAATGAATTACATCATATTGTAACTCTTTATAATGTTTTACATCAAAAAAACATATATAAAAACCAACAAAAATATATAAAAAACAACAAATATCAACTTTAAACATTAATGTGCTACACCACAAAAATTAAAGAAATATAACATGTACTTAGACATATCAGGTTTTAATGTTATACTAATGCAACATTTAGCAAAGTTGTGATGAAACATCAAGTTACACTATTAAAAACCCAATATGAACCAATATTAACCAATATTACACCAATGTAAACCAATGTAAACTGATATAAACCAATATTAACCAATATAAATCAATCTATAAAACAAATGTAAACTGATGCAAACTTAGTGTTACATTAATATAAATAAGTGTAACAACACAGTAAGAAGGTATAACATAAATGTAAAAATTAAATGTACATGTAACGAAACACTTAGTTACAATAGTTACATCATGTTTATTTGAATGAAAATCATAATACTTACAGTAAATTACATTGTATTTTACTTACTTACAGTGAATTACAACGAATAAACACATATAAAAACCAACAAAAATAAACCTTATGCATCATCATGCTATGGTCTTCCTTTTGACAGCCTTCACTCTACAGTTATCTAAAAAATTAAAAACAATTTAAGTTGATTTAACAATCTGCAAAAATGGTTTTTTCACCTTTTATAAGAATGTGCACTCTAAAAGTTTATGTATTTTCTAACAAAAAGAAAGTAAGTTTTATTTCTCATAATTTGATATACAAGTTCCATCGTCAAATCATTTTATTTTTCAAATGTCAAAGTTAATCCATAATAGGCTATATATTTTTACCAAAATTAAAGATATTTTAGGAAAAAATGAAAATAGTGTAAATTTAAAGATATTTTTAACAAAATTAAAGATATTTATAAAAATGAAAGAGACGTACGGGTGGCGTCATGGATGGTGTACTCTGGTGTCGACGATGGTGGTCATGGAAGGGAGGTGCTAATGGCGATGATGGTGATGGGCTTGTGTTGTTGACGAAGGTGTGCTGGTGGAGATCGACTAGTGATGATAGTGTTGTGGAGGGCGACTGGTGGCGCTGAAAGGGAAGTGCTAGTCGTGGTGTTGGTGGTGTAGTGTCCTCATGGTGATCGGAAAAAAATTCAGACCTGATAGTCGAAGTGGTCCATTAACATCTTCAAAATGAAGCAACTTTCTTGGATATAAATCACATATAGCAATATGTTCATCATTGATCTTATTTTCTAGATGAGAATTGAAGGAGAGAATGAGAGTAATAAAAAATAATTATAAAAAAGATTATGTGTTTGTTGAAAGAATAAAGAAAGAAAGTATTTGATTGTGATATGATAAAATGTTCATTATTCCAATAAAGTAAGTCAGAGAACAAATGACTAAAATACCCCTGATATCATCCTAGCCATTCATGGAAGCAAGAATATTTAATATTAAATCAAGGGTTGTGGTGTGATTAAAGGGTTCTCATATTTGAAGAGGGTTAGCACATGATCTCTATCCTACATATATATATATATACACACACACAAACATCCACACACACATTGGCTACACATTCATACATACAAATATGATAGCAAACACACTCACGGTCGCAACCACATACACCACTATCGCGGTTCGTACCAATACTTACATACATGCGCGACATCAAGATATTCACAACGAATGCATCTACGATCACAACGCCGTGCATAATCATCACACATAGTAAACATTCAATCGGAACACACACAATCTCATCGACAAGTACAATTAATCGAAATGAATGCGTTATGTACCGCAATGAACCACGTAAAGAGATCATACCGTACGATTATGAGAAGGCGGCGAAACTTGTACGGAGGGGTGAGCTTGTGTATCGGTCGACCGGGAGTACACGGCTGCGGAATCACACGATTGCGTAGTCAATCGGGAGTAAGGGCTGCCGAGGTGTTTGCTTGCATATGAAGACAGAGGACACGGGGGTGTTTGCTTGAGTCGACAGTGACGGCAGAAGCCTTTCGCGATGTGAGTTTTAGGGTTTGCAATAGTAGATTGAGGGTGAACGAGGGGAGGGGTGATGGATTCGGTTATATTAGATCAGGTAGCAATTTGGCCAATTGCATTTATGTCCCTTAACTTTACATGATATTTAGTTTGTGTTTAAAAGGTTTAGTTAACTTTAGTTAGTTCTAGTATAGGTTACATATAAAAAAAAGAAAATAAAAAGAAAATAAACTAATTAATCATAATAGTAAGATTAATAATGGTAATAATAATAATAAGATTAATAATGGTAATAATAATAATTATAATAAATACCATTACATTCCTTACAACTGATTTAGTAGTATCAAGGAAACGACGTAAACCTGAAACTACGGGTGTTACACACTTGATTTAATAATATATAAGAAAGACAGAATAACACTCATGATATTAAAGCCAAAAAGAGTTCGTAAACACAAAGAAAAAACATGTAATATTGGTCTCATTTGCATATATGAGGTTAAGATCAATTAGATGCTTGTATTTTCATTGTGAGGCTGCCATTAGAATTATAAAAGGTTTTTAAACAAACAAACCAACAACATACCCAGTTTATCCCGCTGAAAGCAGGGTCTGGGAGGGGTAAGTGGCGGCAAGTCTTTCCTCTATCTTGGAAGATAGAGAGACCGCTTCCGAAGAGACCCCCGACTCGTTAACAAAGTCAATAGCAATAGTGATGATAATACATAGCATACAATAGCATAGCATAGCATAGCATAGCATACATACATAGATAGGTATCACAAGAAGAATTATCTAGCGCGCACCACATAAAAACCGGAAAGTAACACCCCAAAGGTAGGTAATACATGTCACCGAAAACCCTTCTCACCCACAAAACCACTAAAAGTCCTTAATTTTAATTCTACGCCTCCACTCACTCCTATCCTCGATCATGTGCTCAGAAAGATGCAGGTCTATCATATCTTGCCTAATAATCTCGTCCCAAGTCAACCTAGGTCTACCTCTACACCTCCTACCCTCTAAGCCGATGTTCTCTACTGCTTGAACAGGCGCTGCCCTCGTCCTCCTCTTCACGTGCCTAAACCATCTTAATCTTCCCTCTCTTATTTTATCTGTGATACAAGCCACCTCTAGCTTTTGGCGAAAGACGTCGTTTCTTATTCGATCCAATCTTGTGTGCCCACACATCCACCTCAGCATTCGCATTTCTGCGACCTCCATTTGTCTCTCGTGCGTTTCTTTATAGCCCAACAGTCTGTGCCGTATAACATCGCTGGTCGTACTGCCACTCTGTATAGTTTTCCCTTTAGTTTTGCTGGGAACCTCTTATCACACAGAATCCCTGATGCTGCTCTCCACTTGCACCATCCTGATTGCACACGGTGGGCTACATCGCTGTGTATCTCTCATCTTCCTGTACGTACGAGCCAAGGTATTTGAACCTAGCCGTCCGTGGGACCGCCATGCCCTGTAAACTGATTTGGGTGTCCTCTTCAGCCTCACCACTAAAGTTACAATGCTGTATTCTGTCTTAGAGCGACTTATCCTTAAGCCTCTGCGTTCTAATGCTGCTCTCCACTGTTCTAGTCTCTCGTCAAGCACCGTCTTAGATTCTGATATTAAGACAATATCATCCGCAAACAGCATACACCATGGGACTGGCTCTTGTATAGACTTGGTCATCTCATCCAACACTACTGTGAAGAGAAAAGGGCTCAGTGCCGATCCTTGATGGAGTCCCACTTCCACCGGAAGAAGTCTGTGTCTCCGACAGGTGCTCGTACACATGTTTTTGCCCCGTCATACATATCCTGTATTATTTTGATATACCTCTCTGGTACCCTTCTAAGTCGTAGGCTTTCCCAAATGCGTTGCCGCGGCACACTGTCATAGGTTTTTCTAGGTCAATGAATACCATATGTAGGTCTCTTTTCTTTTCTCTAAATTTCTCCATTATCCTCCTTATGACGTGTATAGCTTTCAATCATAAACGATTCTTCAATATTTGATCTTCACTTTGTTTCGCAAAGACATTCCCAATGTGTGTGCTTGGTTCAAAAAATTTTCACTGTATCCTACATCATTTCTATGTTGAGAAGAACTAATATGTTCAAGTGTGCATAGTTTTTCCACCATAACTTTTTTTCCAATTGTCAAATCCTTTAACTGTATATGCATCATAACCGTTGCATACATTTGGTTTGTCATTAAACAAATAACAAAGAAGACACTATGAAGCATTTGTTACTGGAGTGTACTCTAACCAATAAGGAAAAATCTTGAACCAAGAGTATTGAAGTCTATGATTCTTTTAATCTTTATGATAATCTTCAAGATGAATTTGGAAATGTCCCAAATTCAAATAAGCTCGTCTTACTTGTTCTCTCAAAGTAACTTGATAATTCCACAATTGTCTTCATTTATTTGGTCTCTTTTAAGATTATTAAAATAAACTTGGTTAGCATTTGATTCCTTTGATAAAGTAACTTCAGAAGCATGATGCTATTGTTGATTTCTAGACTCACTAGTTGAGTTTTTTTTATGTTTCTCATGATTTGCATCCTTAATTTTTCACCAACAACCTTTCTTTTGAAGAAAAGAATCAATAGCTTTCCCCTTTCCTATGATATATCAATCTAAATTCAACATTACATTAACAATTAGTCATTCATTCAATTATCTAAAACCCCTAAAATCAAATGTTAATCATTCATAAATCATAAAAACTATAACCATATAAAAAACTCTAGATTCCAAATTCCTAATTCAAAACCCTAGATGCTTACATTCAATCAAGTTATAAGTTATAATAAAACTCAAACAATTAAAACTTAAACAATTAAAAAAACTTAAACAATTAAAACTTACATTCAATCAATTTATGGTGTTGACTGAAACTACAGCAGCCAAAGCAGCCAAGCAGGCCGCAGGGGCAAGATGGCGACTAACAACAAGCAACAAGCAACAAGCAAGTAGTTGGCAGCGAAGGATGAACAGAGGCCGTGGGCAATGGCTGATGACGACCAGCACTCCAGCAGCAAGCGAATCAACACTCCAGTAGCAACAACGCTAACAAGAGAATTAGCAGACAGCAGCGACCAAGCGGGCGACCGAAAGTTTAAAATGATCCATTATAAAAGGTTTTTAGTTAAAAGGTTTTTAGTTAAGTCAAAAACAACAAGTACATTTTTAAGTTAAAGTGTAATGTGATAAAGAAAGTAAGAGTGTTATACCACTATAATCAATGTTCAAAACCAAGATATAGCATCTCATCAATCATGAACTGTGGAAATGTCCAACCATATATGTGTCGTGGCTCGGATCCAGGAATCCATGTGTTGACCATTAGACATGTATCTAAAAATCCTATAACATGTCAAAAATGTCACGAATAGTGCTACGACAAACATGAATAAAAGAAAGACAACCAAAAATCATATTGTTGGGCCTATGAATTACTAGACCCAAATAAATTAAATATTGTCAAAACTAAACATAAATACCGTATAAATCCGTTAGACTTGTTGGAACTAGACATAAATACCGTAGAAATCCGTTAGGCTTGTTGGACCGGTAGAGATGACATCAATTCTATATATATACATCGGTCAAATTGATGGTATTTCGACTTGAAGGCATGACCCACAAGGGTCTACGCATTCAACTATATCTGTGCCAAGTGGTGCGATTCGTAAAGACCTAAAACTGCCCCATCTAAACCTTTAGACTCAAATTTTCTTCCAAAGTTAGGATTTGAACCATATCAAGAATTGAATAGATGTGTCTCTTGAGACACTACGGTGAGTCGGCCATCACAACAAAGGTTGAACTTTAGACATAGGATAAGCTATGGATCTGGTATCATAAAAATAAACTAAAGAAATTGAAGAGACACCATGTATTGTGTATTAGATTTAAATGACACGTAACACATGTATATATAGAGTTCTGTTGTAAAAAAATTTATAGAATCCCGTCAATACTCTGTTAATCAATAATAAAGTGTAAAACACAAATTTGTACTAACAAGTTTCCTTGTAGGGGTGTAATCAAGGCATGACTTTTAAAAATGATCGGATTGAATTGATTGAATGCTATAATATACAGGGAACTAGGAATCCAGGAGAAGAGATATAATAAAACAAACAAATTACACACATACGATATGATATTCATCGCAACTTGAATCTTGAGTAGGGCTGTTCAAACTGCTCGACGTTTGTTTGACGTTCGTTCGAAATTTGCTCGAAAAATGCACGTTCGAATTTTTGTTTGGTTGTAAACGAGCAGATCGGCTCGGATCGGTTTGTAAACGAGCCAAGCACGAGCAAAGTTCCGCTCGGTTTGGTTCGGATCGAATTAATATATATATATATATATATATATATATATATATATATATATATATATATATATATATATATATATATATATATATATAGTTTATACGTAATGCTTTAGTAGATTTGACTCATTATAATATATAATTATATTTATGTATACTGATCAATCAACCTAATAAAGAATTCTACACTTAATATAAAAGTGAAATCCTAAGTTGTTAAAAGATATTTTTTCGACCATCTCCCGCTCTCACCTCACCGTTATCTGCAATATGCTCTCCGCATTATCGACTACAGACTTAGCTAGCTTCATCGTCAGCCACAACGTGTTGTCATCCATGAAAGTATTATGTAATGAAATGTGGCTGATTTTAAGTTATTAAACCACTCGTTTGCGCTCGCTCGACGTTCGCTCGAAAATTTAACGCTCGAAAAATGCTCGTTCGATTTTTCACTCGGTTGTAAATGAGCCGATCGGCTCGGTTCGGTTTGGAAACGAGCCAAGCACGAGCGAAGGTCCGCTCGGTTCGGCTCAGCTCGTGAACAGCCCTAATCTTGAGTCTAGATGTCACGACCGAGGAACTATGCAGCACCAGAACGGTATGGGTACGAGGAACAACAAATATAAAAAAATCAAGATACGGGTACGACAAAGGTACGACCAAAAAAATATATAAAAAATTAAAAACTTTCCAATAGACGTAGCCGGTGTTATGAATCAGTCTAAATTCAATTTTAAAGGGTTTAAACCCTAAACCTCTCCCGCGAAAGTCGATTGATGGTATTTCAAAAGGCGTTGGAATTTTAATGGGTTTAAACCCTAAATTTAATAGGAAACATCTTAGAAACGTCCCCGTATATATAGTACCCCGCGAAACCAAAGCGGCCTAGAAACGTTTCCTACGCGTTTTCGTTTCGAACAAGTACCCGAAACGGGTTTGGCATGCTTGGAGGTGCTTCCGTGCTTCAGAGCCAAGGAATTATGCTCGTTCTACTTTACCATAAACCACATGTTATCTATAAAATCTTACTACCCGTGAACTTTAGAAACTTAAACACGAACACATGGCACATCTATAAACTTTTAATTAAATCAATTGGATAATGTCATCAAGATGGTACATGAATTCAAATCGTTCTCTATATCAACCGAACTTATCACCTTCCATGTTCTTCACAATCGCGCAAACGGAAAACCAAACGAGCATCAAGAGTGTTATCGAGGTTAGAAGTGACAACGCTCCTGCAGATGCAAGATGGTGACAGAATGTGTCGAAGAATGGCAGATCTTCATCCAACGGATATGAGGGTTTCCTTTGAGTGCTTCATATGCTACTCCTCCTCCAGCTCCTGTTGCGGATGCTGATATAGTGATATCGATAAAATCAACTGCATACACGATACCAACTAATTATGTAAGAATTGAGGGTTTAATAACATACAGTGTAACATCCGTAAAATTTTAATATTCGTTTATTTGTTAAGATTGGTATTTAGTCGCATAACTCGCCTGCGAATGAACCTCGATCACACCCTTACGTGCGTATGAGACTCAATCGCACGAATCACAGGCGTATGGACTCTAGTCGCACAACCCTCGGTCACCTGGCCTTCATTCGCACCTACTCTAGTCGCATAGGGCGGTTAATAATAAAATATATATATGTGTAATATGTTGGTATATGTGTGCAGAAGAGATAAGAACACACACACATACCGAACACACACACATACCAAACACACACACATCTCGTACACCTTCGTGAACCCGAACGACATTCGAACCTTCAATTAATCGACGATTTCGGCTCCGTTTCGGTAAGTTTTGCTTGGCACGGATCGATCCTTGAATGCATTAAGCTGTGTATGTGGTTGAAATTGATCCAAAAACATGTTTAAATCTAAGTTTTGATTCAATCTTTCGTTAAGTCGAAAATCGGGAATTCGGATCTGAGTTTTTGTGAAGTTTTGATAAAATAATGATCCGAAGCTGTTGTAAACGATGTGTACATGTTCTGTTTTGAATATGGCATGATCTAAATGGTTAAAACTCGAGCTTTTGGATCTAAAACACCAAGAACACAGCTGCTGATCCGTTGCAGGCGAATGAGCCCAGTCGCATGGCTCAATCGTGCAACTGAAGCTCAATCGCATGAGCCGATCGCACGAATGAAGGTCATTCGCATGAACCCTTGTTAGAGCTCATTCGCACCTCTTTCGTATGGTTCATTCGTACGATTAAGCTCAGTCGCATGTTCAGTCGTACGAATGAGTCCATTCGTATAGCCTCAGTCGCATAAAGTGATCCATTAGGAATTGATTTGACTAAGTTAAGGTTATTGCTTTAGATTTGACCTGAAGAAAAGAGTTTTAACTGCCCTGGTATATTTGGATTAGTGGACATTTGCTGAAAGCATTAAGGTGAGTTCTAAATGCCCCTTTTTAATGTGTTAATGTTGTTTTGACAAAATCGGGCACTGGCATGCGTATAAATAAAAATGTGGGTAAGAGTCAAAATTGGTAATTTGTGATGGTTGGCGAGGTGGAGTTTTGACCCACCAATTATAGATGGAGTTTTGACCCATCAACACCAGGTGGAGTTTGACCCCCAATTATAGATGGAGTTTTGACCCATCAAGTCTAGGTAGAGTTTTGACCCATCAAGTCTAGGTGGAGTTTTGACCCACTAATTAATTTGATAAAAGTCCATAACTGTGATAATTGAGTTTTCAGGTCAACACCACTTTCATTAGATAACCCTTCTCGGTAATTTATAATTGATCCTTTTATTATTATTAAATGAAGATTATTACCATTAAAACTACTAGTGATAACTAACCCTAAACTAACTAAATTAAATTAACTCAATTAAGTTATTATTCTATTATCTAATTAAATTAAACTAACTAAATTAAATTAAATGAGATAACATATGTATAAATGTAAATAGTGTATATATATTAATGTTGAAACCAAAATCCACCTCCCAAACTTTCTCCTTGCAATCCGGCACCCCGTAACCGACATCCTTCTTCCCTATACATCAATCAACTCCACTAGGCACCAACACAACCAAAATTTCCAACCGTGAACCCTCCCCATCGATTCCATTGCTTCCGTCAACCCTCGAGCACCATCTTTCGCCAACCCCCTCTCGCCGCACTCTATTCCGGCCGTAAACACTTCCCCGGCAGTCCGGCGTTCAAGCGACAAATCCCCCCGGCAAGATCTCTCTCAACCGCTAGTTTCCAACGGGGGAGGAAAACATGCAAACACTATTTTATTTTACATTCTTTCCTTTTCGGGGGAGAAAACATGCAAACACTATTTTATTTGGTTGCCAGTATTATTGATATCGCCTGTTACGTTAGTGGAGACACATTTGAAAGTCCTTACAGTATCGAACCGTTAGTAATGGGATTAGCAAGGTAATTCTGAGTACTACTACTGGGTTTGACAAACCCCGCCCGGGCTAGTCGCGCTAGCTTGATTGGAGGTCAAACAGGTGCTAAATTGACCTAACGATTGCCATGGTCTGTGATAGACGTGGTGGAAAGGCACTAAACACACACAGTCAGCTTCGGTTTGAAACACTAAGTAACTTGTTTATAGGCTAGCTACCTATCGATATGCTTTATATACTAAACCATGTGAAATGCTTTCTGACACATTATTTGTTGATTAAACCTGTGGACTCACCAACTTTATGTTGACACACTTTAGCATGTTTTCTAAGGTCATGGGAACGCACAACGTTAAGAATACAACTAGGGATGCATTCATGGCATACATCATAACTCAATTGTTTTATTTTGTTAAACGTTACTGACTTTTATGGTTTAAACGCATGTTGATACAATTTACTTATGATTTCTTCTTTCGAAATGCTTCCGCAAGTTTGAAACACTTATGTTTGGTTTAAAAGTCGAATTACTTAGTGTGATATTTTGTAATTATCGTGTCTTGTGTAACTGGTGCTATCTAAGATCCTGGTGTGTCACACTCCTGACGGTAAAACCCCGTTAGCGGTTTCTGAGGGTGTGACAGATTGGTATCAGAGATCCAGTTATAGAGAACTAAAATGAGCATTCATATGCATTTCATTTTAGACTATAGCTAGATTGCATTAGTTACACACACGTAGACTATTAAGTTATGCTTGATTATTTCGCATGCTTGAGAACTGTCTGCTTTGGCGTATTCCTGTGAGTGTTCGATTACAAGGATGGTGTATTCATCTTCTTATGCTAAGTCTAAGGGAAAAGGCCAGATCGTCCTGTTTCCCCGTGTTTCCTTAACCGAATCCTTTGTACAACCTTAGTTAATTGGCCCTGGTTTAATAACTATATCTTTGATACCTCTATCATTGATAGCACTCGGTACTTGACAATGTATGTTATCTTGGATGGGAGGAACCAGGGGTGACCATGTAAAGCAAATTAGAATCACGGGCGCACACGTAATTGTAATTTGTCATGCATGAGAATTCTGGCTACTCTGTCGGGTGATAACAGTCATAATCAGTATAAATTTTCATTTCTATACTTGGAGACATGAGGTCTCAGTTCTCTAAACCTCACTATTGATATGGAAACAAATCCTTCATTCTTACTCGCATGAAAGTTCGCATCTACCTCGAGCCTTAATGAGATTCGTATTATGGCATTAGTCCTAGTCTCTATGAGACGCTACCCTTTCTATCTTTTTTCAGTAATCGTGCAAAACTATCCACCTACAATGTGACAGATCTTCAAAAGTTACAATAGAGTGGTGATACTCTCTACGCATGTAGTCTTTGTTCATGGATCTATATTAAGACTTGGAGTCTTGGTAATTTGAGCGTTCCAGCATTCATTTCATTTGATATCTATCATGTTTAAGCGTACGTTACATTTGTTTGTCTCCCTAGTGATGGGAATCCAATTGGATTTTTCTGGCTGGCTACGTTTGGCGTAGGACCAAATAGCAAGATATTATGACGACTACATTCATTACATCTCTGCCTTTCCATTATAAGTAACAAGTGCAACTATAATCTCCATGGGTCGTGCAAGAAGAACATTTGAGAGCGTTATGGGGAAATTTGACCATACCTTCAAGAACCGTCATGTGAACATCCGGACAAGTCTTCTCACCACAAGAAGCACATAAAGGATGTTATGAGTGCAGACAACCTGTGTATTTAAAGAGAAACTATCCAAGGCTCAAGAAGTTAGGAAACCGACAGAAGTAGTAGTTCTGCTTTAGCATTATCTCATTCAAGTGTCGATAAAAGTTTCATACCTAGTAACTTGAATGGGATGCTAGAGGAAGTTTTTACCATCTTAAGTTTCAGAATATACCATAGAAGTAACCGATGGTAGAACTATAACCGCCACCCATGTGCTTGGAAGTTGTAATCTAGGGTTGTCTAGACATTCGTTCGATATAAATCCGATTTCCTATTACTTATGGTATCATCGATGTTGTGGTTGAAATGGATTGGTTGTCCAAAAACCAAATAGAGATTATTTGTGGAAACAAACTGATTAAGTTACCTCTTCCTAGTGATGGGATCCTTACGGTAGAAGGTGACAAGGTGGTGTGGTGGTTGGCATCATCTCATACGTGAAGGCGCATAAATGTCTAAAAAAATATTTCGCACTACTAACACTAGTTATTGAGAAGAAGGCGGATAAGAAGCGTGTTGAAGACATTCTAGCTGTCAGAGACTTTTTGGAAGTATTTCTGAAGACTTACTTGGCCTCCTCTGAACAGGCAGGTAGAGTTCCAGATTGAGTTAGTACCTGGAGCAGCTCCGATCGCTCGGGCGCCGTACCATCTGGCACTGAACGAACTACAAGAGTTGTCTAAGCAATTGCAGGAATTGTTAGACAAGGGATTCATACATCCCAGCTCTTCACCCTGGGGAGCTCCAGTACTTTTCATGAAAAAGAAGGATGAAACTTTCAGAATATGTATTGACCATCGAGAACTAAACAAGATGATGATCAAGAACCGATATTCACTCCCGCGCATTGATGACCTGTTTGACCAGTTACGAGGATCAATCTACTATTATAAGATTGATTTGAGCTCAGGTTATCATCAGTTACGGGTTCGGGAGGAAGACATTTCAAAAACTACGTTCAGAACTAGATATGGCCACTATAAGTTTTTGGTTATGCCATTTGGGTTGACCAACGCGCAAGCGGTTTTCATGGACCTTATGAACTGAGTGTGCAAACCCTATTTGGACAAGTTCGTCATTGTCTTCATCGATAACATCCTTATTTATTCAAAGAATAAGGAAGAACACGAGGAACACCTTAGACTGATCTTGGAGCTGCTGAAGCGAGAACAATTGCATGCTAAGTTTTCAAAGTGTGACTTCTGGATACGAGAAGTCCAATTCTTGGGTCATGTGGTCAATGAGAATGGAATACATGTTAACCCGGTAAAAATAGGAGCCATCAAGAACTGGGCTACGCCTAAGAATTCGACTGAGGTACGACAGTTTCTTGGGTTGGCTGGCTATTATCGACGATTCATCGAAGGGTTTTCAAAGATTGCTCAACCTCTCACCGCATTAACTCATAAAGGCACTACGTACAATTGGGGGTAACAAACAAGAATCCGCATTTCAGGTTCTGAAGCAGAAACTCTGTACGACACCGATTCTATCACTGCCTAAGGGAACAAACGATTTTGTAGTTTATTGTGATGCTTTCATTCAAGGTCTCGGTGGTGTGCTAATGCAACGTGAGAAAGTGATCGCTTATGCTTCCCGCCAATTGAAAGTTCACAAGAAAAACTACACGACACACGACTTAGAGTTGGGAGCCGTTGTGTTTGCACTCAAGATATGGAGACATTACTTGTACGGTACAAGTGCACCATTTACACCGATCACAAGAGTCTCCAGCACATCTTTGAACAGAAGGAGATGAACATGAGACAACGTGTTGGGTCGAGTTGTTGAACGACTATGACTGCGCGATTAAGTATCATCCGGGTAAGGCTAATGTAGTAGCTAACGCCTTGAGTCGAAAGGAAACACCTAAGCCAAAACGAGTTTGAGCATTACAGATTACCACCCACACCGGGTTACCTGATCAGATCTGTAATGCTCAACTTGAGGCTTTGAAGGAAGGAAACTTGAAGGCAGAGTCCATTCGGGGTATGGAAAAGCAATTAGAGGTCAAACCTGATGGAATTCGTTACCTCATGGAACGAATATGGGTTCCTTTGTATGGAGAATTACAAGAGCTGGTAATGGAAGAAGCTCATAAGTCACGATATTCTATTCATCTGGGTTCGGATAAGATGTATCAGGATTTGAAGACCTTATACTGGTGACCAAACATGAAAGCTGATATTGCCACTTATGTAAGCAGATGATTAACCTGTTCTAAGGTTAAGGTGGAATATCAAAGGCCATCCAATTTGCTTCAAAAACTGGAAATTCTAGTATGGAAGTGGGAACAGATATCAATGGATTTCATCACAAAACTGCCTCAGACTCCCAGCGGATGCGCTTGACGAAATCTGCACATTTCCTAGCAATCCGGGAGACTGACCGAATGGAAAAGTTGACTCGTATCTACCTAAGGGAAATAGTCTCTCTGCACAGTATGCCAATTTCTATTATCTCTGATGGTGATGCTCGATTCACTTCACATTTCTGCAATCTTTACAACGACCATGGGAACAAGGTTAGATATGAGCACTGCATATCATCCTCAAACTGATGGTCAGAGTGAGCGTACGATCCAGACTCTGGAAGACATGTTGCGCGCCTGTGTGATCGATTTTGGCAGCAGTTGGGAAACTCACTTATCATTAGTTGAGTTTTCTTACAATAACATATATCACACCTTAATCAAAGCTACTCCGTTTAAGGCACTATATGGATGCAAGTGTCGATCACCTATTTGCTGGGCAGAAGTTGGAAAAAGCCAACTTACGGGTCCTGAACTTGTGCACTAGACGACTGAGAAGATCGTGCAAATCCGTAACCGTATGATAGCAGCACGTGATCGACAGAAGAGTTATGTTGATAAGCTTCGTAAACCGTTGGAATTCCAGATTGGTGATAAAGTGTTTCTAAAGGTCTCACCTTGGAAAGGTGTAATACGCTTTGGAAAACGTGGAAAACTAAACCCTAAGTACGTGGGACCATTTGAGATTGTCAAACGGGTTGGCCCAGTAGCTTATCAATTGAGCTTACCTGAGGAACTCAGTGGAATACACAACGTATTTCACGTGTCAAATCTGAAAAAATGCCTGGCTGATGAATCACTCATCGTTCCACTGGAGGAACTAGAAATCGATGAACAGCTTCGTTTCGTTGAAGAACCAGTGGAGATCATGGAGCGAGAAGTCAAAACCCTAAGGCGCAGCAAGATCCCCATTGTGCGCGTTAGATGGAACTCAAAGGTGGACCAGAATTCACCTGGGAACGCGAGGATCAAATGAAAAAGAAGTATCCACAACTGTTCAATGATCAGGCATCTACTTCTTAAGGTATCATGCTTTAGACATATTTTCTTTCAATTTCGAGACGAAATTCCCTTCAACAAGGGGATGATGTCACAACTCTCGCGAAACCCAAATAATTCTTCCTTATTGTTTTGTTCTAGATTCACAGAAACTATATTCAATATGCGTTACAGATCGCTGAGTCACGTGTTCTCTGTTGAACCTCGTAAACTAATGTTCTAATTTTCGGGACGAAAATTCCTCCAACGAGGAAATGATGTGATAACCGAGTTTTCAGGTCAATACCACTTTCATTAGATAACCCTTCTCGGCAATTTATAATTGATCCTTTTATTATTATTGAATGAAGATTATTACTATTAAAACTATTAGTGATAACTAACCCTAAACTAACTAAATTAAATTAACTCAATTAAGTTATTATTCCATTATCTAATTAAACTAAACTAACTATATTAAATTAAATGAGATAACATATGTATAAATGTAAATAGTGTATATATATATATTAATGTTGAAACCAAAATCCACCTCCCAAACTTTCTCCTTGCAATCCGGCACCCCGTAACCGACATCCTTCTTCCCCTATACATCAATCAACTCCACCTAGGCACCAATGATCGGGTGGTGAAAGTTCAACGTTTAATGGCTTTATTTCCGTGTTTTACGTATAAATGTATGAGAAATAGAGTTACTTTGGGATTATTTTGTATATGTATGTTAAACGTGAAGAATACGAAGAAATTAGAAGAAACGGGATGGTAATTGGAGATCGAGAAGTCAAGCTAGGATAAATCAAAGTTGTACGGCAATAGTATTTTAAAACGGGCATAACTTGAGCTAGGAAATGAGTTACGGGACCCATGACCTGTCCACGGAAAGGTCTTGGAAAGTTACACATGAAAATCAAGTTTGTGCAGGGGGTGGCGCCACCGACGCTATGACCACCGCCACCGACGCCATGACCACCGCCACCGACGTTGATACCGTCAGAAACACCGTCAGAGCCACCGTTGGTCAGTAACTTTCAGCCCAGATGGCGCTGGGGGCGCCACCGACGCCGATCGCCGCGTTTTGGTGGATTTTAACCTAATTTGAAGGGATTTAAAAGGGGAAAAACCCTATTACGAATGACAACTTTTCACACAGCAATCTTGGACGAAAATTGGCAATCTTGGATCATTCTCAAGCTCTTCCAACATCAAGAACATCAATTTCATCCGAATTACATGATCAAATACACTCGTGTTGAAGAATCGATGATGATGCAAGGCTAAATCCGTTGTGATTCACTTCGGGGGAAGGGTTTGTGCAAGTTCTTATTTTTCTTATCTTGTAACCTAGATTTGAGATTAAATCTTGAACCTTTTAAGTTCTTGTTGGATTTAATTTATGATTTGATTAGTTAAACGGTTTGATTATACGTTAACCTAATTTTGATCTTCTTTAACTTTGGTTGTTTATGATCATTACGTGATTGATTATTAGAATTAGGGTTTCATTATTCAAATTGGTAATTGTGTGAATAAGGTCCTTTAAACTTAATCCATAATTGTCACTTAAATCATATCATGTGTAAGTCACCACTAAAGACTTCTCACTAGGTTTCATTCAAGAAAAATTATGACTTTGCCAAACCTGGATCCTAAAGTGGGTTGCTTTTCTTCAAGATTGTTAAAAACTTAAACTTTATTTCGTTAAGTTAATTATTTCTCAATTCAATTAATCAAGCAATTTCCTTTTTCAATGTTTAATTCTTCTAGTTTAATCATTACTAGCACTTTTCTGTGATTCCCTGTAGATTCGACACCCTGCTTACCCTTTGCTATTAGGGGTGATTAGGTACTCTTTAATATATTTTTGACCGACCACACGACATGGCACCAACACAACCAAAATTTCCAACCGTGAACCCTCCCATCAATTCCATTGCTTCCGTCAACCCTCGAGCACCATCTTTCGCCAACCCCTCTCGCCCGCACTCTATTCCGGCCGTAAACACTTCCCCGGCAGTCCCGCGTTCAAGCGACAAATCCCCCAGCAAGATCTCTCTCAACCACTAGTTTCCAACGACACCCGTTGTTAGATCGCAGCCTTTCGTCTACCATACGGTATGTTCTCTTTGTTAAACATGAACGTTCGTTACGACTCGGTTTCGGTATTGACTAACGTGTGCGGTTCGGTTGAAGCCATGAGCGCGTATGTGCATTCTTCATGATCGAGGGCTGCATTAGGAAAGCTCTGTCTATTATGTTTGTGTTATGGAGCATGTGTTATGCGTGTGTGTGTGGTATGTGGTTATGTGCTCTCGGTTGTATGTATATATGTGCAAATGGTTGTGCCGTGAGTGTGTTTAATATGAATATATATATATATATATATATATAGATGCTGCGTGACTAGTATGTGCGTTTTGAGAAGTGATTCCTGTGGATATGGATGTATATATGGTGTATATATGTGGTTTCATATGTGGGTTTTGCAGAGTCTGTGTTGTGTTGGTGATGGCAATGTGTGTATTGGTGTGGGTGTTCTTTAATGTGCATGGTGTGCTTGTATGTATGTGGTAATATATATAAAAAATTTCTTGATGATTGGGTTCTGCATGTAAATAAATAATTGTGTATGTGCTGCAATAATGGGTGTGTGATCATATCTTGTTTAAATATATATATTTTATATATATGTATGGGTGTGATGTTTTATATGTAGATTAAATGTATGGTGTGTAATGCAAGTGTGTATGTAAATTGCAGAAAGTGGTGCATGATATATATATATATATATATGATATATATATATATTATATGTGTGCATTAGGGTTTATGATATATGGATATATATATATATACCATATGAGTGTGTCATATATACGTATATGATAAGTATATTGTGGGTACGTTGTATGTATTAAATAATGTGGGCTTTACAATATAAATTTATGCATTTAAAATGTATAAATAATACTTACATGTATTGCCGCAAATACATGAGAATAATTGAGTTTTATGCGTGCATGACGTTATGTTTGGTCGTGCTTGTTGGGGAATGCGGAATTTAATCGCTAGCCTGTATCGTAACCGAGTCGTGAAACGTGAATCCGTACAAACCATTATGCTTATAATTAATAATCAATATTAATTATATATTAACTGAAATTCAGGTTACTCGGAAACGTAACTTCCCGTTCTTTATGTTACATTGCTGCTGTGCATTCAATGTGAGTTTTCACAGCCCCATTTTACATTCTTTCCTTTTCGGGGGAGAAAACATGCAAACACTATTTTATTTTGGTTGTCAGTATTATTGATATCGCCTGTTACGTTAGTGGAGACACATTTGAAAGTCCTTACAGTATCGAACCGTTAGTAATGGGATTAGCGAGGTAATTCTGAGTACTACTACTGGGTTTGACAAACCCCGCCCGGGCTAGTCGCGCTAGCTTGATTGGAGGTCAAACGGGTGCTAAATTGACCTAACGATTGCCACGGTCTGTGATAGACGTGCTGGAAATGCACTAAACACACACAGTCAGCTTCGGTTTGAACCACTAAGTAACTTGTTTATAGGCTAGCTACTATCGATATGCTTTATATACTAAACCATGTGAAATGCTTTCTGACACATTATTTGTTGATTAAACCTGTGGACTCACCAACTTTATGTTGACACACTTTAGCTTGTTTTCTCAGGTCACGGGAACGCACAACGTTAAGAATACAGCTAGGGATGCATTCATGGCATACATCATAACTCAATTGTTTTATTTGTTAAACGTTACTGACTTTTATGGTTTAAACGCATGTTGATACAATTTACTTATGATTTCTGCTTTCGAAACGCTTTCGCAAGTTTAAAACACTTATGTTTGGTTTAAAAGTCGAATTACTTAATGTGATGTTTTGTAATTATCGTGTCTTGTGTAACTGGTGCTATCTGAGATCCTAGTATGTCACACTCCTGACGGTAAAACCCCGTTAGCGGTTTCTGAGGGTGTGACTATAACCACCTTGCGGGTGTTCGATATGCATATCGTATAGGTTTGTCCTTGGATTGAACACCAGGAGAAACAAATGGACCAACGGTATTTTATGAAATTATTGATTTGGAACAGTTGATAAATTTATTGTTGAAATGTGATATATGTTAGAACTCACCAGTTTATCTGACTTAGTGTTTCTTTGTATGTATGCCAGGTAATAATAGAGGTGTTCGTGGAAGTGTCCCACGGGATTAAAATCCGGTTCTGGTGTATGATACTGGCAATAGTGTTGGGTTTGGGAGTTATATGACGTTTTATAAAACTTTTAATATGTCGATTAATGTATTGTAATAAATCTGGTTGTATAAACGGTTTTAATACAAAATATGTATATATATATATAATTCCGCTGTATTTAGAATCTTTGAATTGTTATTAATAACCCAACTCGTATCACCCTCTTATTATATTATTTAGGGATTGGGGGTGTTACATACATAATCGAGTAGCATGAAATGTAACCTTTGGTTTATTGAGCTTTGTTCTTGTTTCTTTAGTAGTGAACTAGATTTTTTGCCCCGCGCGTTGCGCGGGATCTTTCGTCATGATCCTAAATATCAAAACGCAAATGTCAAACAAAATGTAACAGTTACCATTCCAATGTAAAATCCTAAAGCATGTAGAAAGGTAAAACAAGCCCGCCGCTACGACTCTCACTCCGTCGATAACCTTAACGGCTACTTCATCGTAATTCGTAAAAGTGATAAAATAATTTTATTGAACGTATAACAACTCAAAATGTACATCAAAATAAGCAAGTGCGGGAAAGAAGGTGATATGATAAAGCATAGATTACATTCGCTCTAATATATTTCATAGCAAAATTTACATCAAAACATAGAGTAACTTGAATTTATACCAACGAAATAAAATTATAATATTTGACTCAACTCGTTCAAAACAAATTTACACATTAAAAAAACACGTAATATTATATAATAAAGTTTTTTAAGATAGATATAATTGAACTACTACTATTATTATATGATAAACTAAAATAGTTGTCACGTCTATGCGAGTTTTAAGTAACCCGAAACCAAAATCAAAATGAATGTTCAAAACCAAAAAGTCAGCAAAATACACAAAGTAAAATACATCAAAACCTTAAATCCATAACACACCAGAACATACAGAACTAAAAACTAAATCAAAGCCCAACACCATACACAAAACAGACGAACATCAAAATCGCAAGAATACGCATAGTCCAAAACAGAAAACCGACAACAACCCGTCAAAAACCGCACCCCAAACCTCAAACCCACATCCAAAACAAACCTATAAAGTTGCGGCGGCGTTGTATATGATGCGATGTAGTATAAAATACAATCAATCCAAATCGTTTTTGTAATGTTTCTCTCTCTAACCCTCTCTCTCTACTGTAAATCAAATGAATAGATCATCCCCTTAAAAGAAAAGAAATGGTGGGTCTAAGTAAACACCCACAAACATTTGTGGCAGAAGTGGAAAGCGAAAAAAGTATACTGATCCCACCAACATCTTGTAACATAAAAAAAAGAGAAACAAAGAACTTATGGCGGCGCAGATGTCCGAAGACGACAGGCCAAGCGGCGTCCCGGAAACGGCAAGCCAAGCAACCATCGCCCTCCTCTGCCGGAAGCAGAACCGCAACCGGCCGAACTTGTGGCGGCGCAGATGTCCGAAGACGACAGGCCAAGAGGCGTTGCCGTAAACGGCAAGCCAAGCGGCCATCGCCCTCCGCCGAAAACAGAACCGCAACCGGCCAAACTTGTGGCGGCGCAGATGTCCGAAGACGACAGGCCATGCGGCGTCGCCGAATCAAATGAACAGATCATCCCCTTAAAAGAAAAGAAATGGTGGGCCTAAGTAAACACCCACAAACATTTGCGGCAGAAATGGAAAGCGAAAAAGTATACTGATCCCACTGGCATCTTGTAACACCAAAAAAAAAGAGAAACAAAGAACTTATGGCGGCGCATATGTCCGAAGACGACAGGCCAAGCGGCGTCGCCGGAAACGGCAAGCCAAGCAACCATCGCCCTCCTGCGCCGGAAGCAGAACCGCAACCGGCCGAACTTGTGTCGGCGCAGATGTCCGAAGACGACAGGCCAAGCGGCGTCGCCGTAAACGGCAAGCCAAGCGGCCATCGCCCTCCGCCGGAAACAGAACCGCCGACCAAAAAAAAAGAGAAACAAAGAACTTATGGCGGCGCAGATGTCCGAAGACGACAGGCCAAGCGGCGTCGCCGGAAACGGCAAGCCAAGCAACCATCGCCCTCCTGCGCCGGAAGCAGAACCGCAACCGGCCGAACTTGTGGCGGCGCAAATGTCCGAAGACGACAGGCCAAGCAGCGTCGCCGTAAACGGCAAGCCAAGCGGCCATCGCCCTCCGCCGGAAACAGAACCGCAACCGGCCAAACTTGTGGCGGCGCAGATGTCCGAAGACGACAAGTCATGCGACGTCGCCGGAAACGGCAAGCCAAGCGGTCATCGCCCTCCTCCGCCGGAAGCAGAACCGCAACCGACCGCAAAAAAAACCCTTATAAAAAGCTTTGAATAGAATAGTAAGAAAAAGAAAAAAACCAAAAAAAAAAAACCCACCGACATAAGTCTTTAATTATATATAATATGATGAGTACCCCGTGATTATGCTGTACATACCAATAACCGAGAACGTTGATACGAAGTACCTACATCGTCAAAAACATGATTACCGGTTTAGATACACCACAATAGTATCACCGACGATCAAATATGTAAAAATCCGTCAATAATGATATTATTGATGAAAATCCCTAAGTCATGCTCCGTTGGAAATATGGCCATGAATTACCGAAGGATTTTAGAATGATATGTCACTTAACCTATTGGAAAAAAATAAAAATAATAATTAATAAATAAATCTATTTAGATGGGTTAAAACTTAAATAAAAATATTCAAATACAAAGTGTATTTTTTCTATAAAGTGTGAGAAGAAGACACGACAAGTCAAAAAAATCATAAGAAAATTATATCTCACAATCTAAATCGAATTTCAAAAAAGTAACTCCGAGCTTTTGTTCCTCTAGCCGTCCTCACTAAGAAAAAAATAAACGAAAAATAAAAAATAAAAAAAATTATTTTATTGTGTTATTTATGAAAGACACAATAACATAATGTGTCATTATGAAAGACACAATGAAGTCGGCCGGACATCTTTAGCCCAATGTCGTTATATGTTTGTAAGTTGTTTTAATCTAATGTGTTTATAACTTGTTTTATGTGTTTGTAAGTTACTTTATATTATTATATAACTATATAATGTGTTTACAGTGGGAAGAAGGTTCTGATGAATCTGGGAGTGCCATATTAGCATATCGTCGCTTCTATACCGATTCAAGCGGTAATTTCTATCAACCTGAACCCGCTGCATACTATGTAAGTAATGTACATGTCTTACAATTTTATAAAAATAAAGTAATATATAACATCACCATATATATAACATTGTTTATTTTTTTTGTAAACTATAAAGGAGCAAATGATCGCGCTTCAACAACAACATCCAGAAATGTCAGAGAAACAGATCATGCGCCAGGTGTTGGGGGAGCGGCCCGGGTGGGAACGTGGTATCGGTCCAATACTGAGCATGCCTTCACAACCCCCACCTCCACCTCATAGAACAGATCAGCGGATGTTCTCACAATCTGAGGTTGAGGAGATGATAGCAGCGAGACTGGCCAGTGAGCAAGAACAATGGCAGTCCCAGATGATGGCTAATATGATGGCACAAATGCAAAGTCAAATCCAAAGCCAAGTCCAGAGCGCGTTGAAGAGAAATGGTCATTCTCAACAAAATAATGAAGATGAAGAAGATGATGATGGTGGGTCGTCATAGGATGTTCAGTTTGACGCTTGTTATGACTATTTTAAACATTTGTTTGTATGACTTTTAACTTATTAAATTTGGACAATTTTGGTTTATATGCTATGTTTTGCGATTGGTTTGATGATTTGACAGTGTGTACTGATTTGGAACAGCATGTTTGGTTTGATACCCAGAAAAATCTGGGTGGATTGCTGCAAATGCAGCAAAATTATAAAAAAAAAAGTTTCTTTTTTGCGGCGATATTTCGTCGCAAAAAAGAGTAAATAATATGGAAAAATTCGCCGCAAAAAAGATTTTGGTCAAAATATTTGCGGCGACATATCGCCGCAAAAAAGAATTTTTCGTCGCAAAAAACATCGTCGCAAAAGATTTCTCTCAGAATTTCACTTTTTAAAATAAGTGGAGCCCACAAAAAAAATCGTCGCAAATTTCGTCGCAAATAACATTTTGCGACCACTCTTTTACGGCGACTCTTTTACGACGACAATTTCGTCGCAAAAGATATATTGCGACGACAAAGGGGCTTTTTGCGACGATAATTATCGCCGCAAAAAAGCTTTTTCCTTGTAGTGGTCACCGTGTCATTATGAAAGACATAATGACGTCACTGTGTCATAAAAAGACACAATGAAATTTTTTTTATTTTTTTATTTTTTTCTGAAAGAGGACGACCAGAGGAACATAGACTCCGAAGTTTTTTTTGAAATTCGATTTAGATTGTGAGATATAATTTTTAATGGTTTTTTAATCTTATTGTGTTTTTCACATTTTGTAGCAAAAATACATTTTGTAAAATAACTTCACTCAACTTAAAACTCACTTGTCAAATTAAGATTGTGTACTAAGCAATAATGTAGACTCGTATTCTATTCATTACATTACAATACATTATAATTAAATATAAAAAGCATGAACGTAACATTTAGGAGTATAGTTAATTAAGGATGATTTGATGGTTAAAGTGCAAAAAAAAATTATAACCATGTGTAACTAGTTATTTTCCTGTGATTGATGATTGACTATATATTAAGGTAAAACCAATCAATTTACATACTTTGAATATATTGTAACCAACATATTTTTATATGTATATCCATTATCAAGTTATAAATTACTTACGTGAAGGATGCTGAGTGAGTGAATTTTGCATCCACGCCTATTGTCATATCCGGTGAAACACGGATCATCGCGGTTTGTTTAGAAGTGAACATAACAATGACAGCAATGAAAGAAAATATGAACAGGAAGAGCCTTAAGGTTACGTCTACCTTTTCATGGTTCTTGACAAAAACCGCACCTGTATCAGAGGCGTACCTCGTTAATTTTGATGACCGTTTCATCTGTGTCTCCGCGGTGGCTTGTGTTGGAGCTCTGTTCTCGATTGAAGCCATGGCTACTGTTGTTTGGATATTGCCATGGCTAGCATTGATCAGACATATAAACAATGTTTGTTTGTTTGTTATGTTAATAATTTTTTTAATGGTTTAATTAGTTTTCTATTAGGTACCTTTTTATGATATAGATCAAGGTTATACTAAGCCTGCAATAATATTTCCGAATTTTCACTTCCTTTATTTAGATTTGTTTCTAGTTTATGTTTCTTCTAAGCTTTTTAAGAAGGGATAAGTCGCACACGTGCTTTTAATTATACGTTTTGTTTGTTTCTTTCATCAACTTTTAATTTTGTTTGAATAATCTAAATAACTTTGAATTGTTGTACAAAATATAATTCTTTATTGTATATTTAATATTAGTCCTAACCTACAATCCTGCATTATATTGTTTGTTTTATTCAAAAATCTTAACATGGGTTCACAGTTTTATTAACATGTCACCTTGGTTTGGAGAGATTGCTCAAAAGATATACTTATCATTCTTATGTTCATGACAGGTGATATGATACGTTTAAGATGTTATATTTGTAATAAAGATTAAAAATTAAGTTAATGTAACATGTTGGTCTCATATGATTCAATTATGTTGTAGAAATCATATAAAGAATTTAGATGGTTATTGATTTTAACGGTTTTAACTTTCATGACTCATTGTTTAAGATCTTTAATTTTAAGATGAAATTCCAACAAATGAAATTATGCTTTAAAAATTAAATCTTACTATGGGTTTAAAAATTAATTAGGAAGAATATACAATTTTAGGTTTTAGGTTTAATTTTGATTAATATTAATATGTGTTTCGATAAATAAGTTTTGTTTTAATTTATTATGAAATGAACGCATGTGTTCTTTAGTGTTTGATTTGTTTAAATATTTTTCTAGATTAAAGACCTAATATGACTTTGTCCGGATATACTCGTTTGCCACTTTAAAAAATGTAATATACTCGAACATATATGTTAGTCTAAAAGGAATTTTATTTTATTATGAACGAAGACGACATCAATTGTAAAGACATTGGAATTATATAACACAAGGAATGTATTGACTATTAGATTCTAATTGCCCCACCCCTAAGTGGTGTGGTGGTAGTGGTTTCGGTTTTCAACAGGGAGGTCAGGGGTTTGAACCCCACTAATAACAACTAACTTGATATTGGTATGGAATGAAATTCATTTTTTAAAAAAAATTAGATTCTAATTACTTTTGAGTTGTTAATGCGTGAAAAGGCTGAAAGCAAAGTTGCTTTATCGCATCTCTTCTTCTTCTTTTATTTGGCCATGGCATATATTTGTTGTGATTTGACATGTTTCAACACATAAATCAGGTGGCCCTGAGTTATTCGTCCAGTGTCTGAAAATACCAGAGGCCTGAAATTTAAAAAAAATTATATATATATATATATATATATATATATATATATATAATATATATTTAAAAAAATTAACATTGGGCTTCTTAAAATTTATAATACTTGAGAATAATTCTTAGTTCAATACTAGCCCAATTGTAATTGAAAGTTTTTATAACAAAACTTTGGCCCAATATAAGTAGATGTGATTATAAACAAACAAATAAATAAACAAACCCAGTATATCGCACTCAGGGCAGAGTCTGGGGGGTAGGTGGTGGCAAGTCTTTCCTCTATCTGGGTAGGTAGAGAGACCGCTTCCAAAGAGACCCCCGACTCGATCAACAAAAGCAATAACGATAGCAGGGCAGCAAATAATATATCATACAGCACACAACATACACTTAAAATCACCAACAGATTAAGAAAAAGATATAGCAAACATCAGAGAAGCGGCGCGTTTCACCTATAGAGGGCAGTTGTGGACTGCGTACACCCTAAGCCCCGCATCAAGTCTACCTTACCCTTACTACCTACAGATCCTACTAAAAGTTCTTAATTTTAATTCTACGCCTCCACTCGCTCCTATCCTTGATCATGTGCTCAGAGAGGTGCAAATGTATCATATCTCGCCTAATTAACTCGTCCCAAGTCAACCTAAGTCTCCCTCTACACTATTACCCTCTAAGAAGATGTTCTCTACTGCTCTAACGGGTGTTGACATAGGTTTCCTCTTCACATGCCCACACCATCTTAATCTTCCCTCTCGTATTTTATCTGCGATACAAGCCACCTCTAACTTCTGTCGAAACACTTCGTTTCTTATCCGATCCAGTCTTGTGTGTCCACACATCCACCTCAGCATTCGCATTTCCGCTACCTCTATTTGTTTCTCGTGCGATTTCTTTATTGCCCAGCAGTCTGTTCCGTATAACATAGCTGGACGAACTGCCATTCTGTATAGTTTTCCCTTTAGTTTTGTTGGAAACCTTCTATCACATAGAATCCCTGATGCTGCTCTCCACTTGCACCATCCTGCTTGAACACGGTGAGCTACATCGCTGTGTATCTCTCCGTCGTCTTGTAGGTACGAGCCCAGGTATTTAAACCTAGTTGTTCTTGGGACCGCCATACCCTGGACACTGATTTGGGTGTCCTCTTCACCCTCACCACTAAAATTGCAATGCATGTAGTCCGTCTTAGAGCGACTTATCCTTAACCCTCTGCTCTCTAGTGATGTTCTCCACTGTTCTAACCTGTCGTTAAGCACCCTTTTAGATTTTGATTATAAAAATTAGTTTATATAATACAATTCGCTAGTATAAGAGGGCATTTTTTTTCCGACTCGCCCAGGGCCCCAAAATCCTTGAGGCCGGCCCTGACATAAATAATATTAATATATCAGTACTATACATAAAGAGAGCTTTATCGACGAACATATCTGTTGGAATTTCTTGTGGAATGTAGGAGCCACTTGTAAACTGCCCGAGAATTGAGCGTGGATAAAAGGCTTCATTGATGGGTCATCAAGGTCACTAAGCAATATCACCGATAGATCGCCAGGTTTACGGGTGGGGGGCAAGGTTTATGGATTCAATCCGGTTCCCGCGCATCTGGGGGTATGACTTACGACTGACGGTTAGGTCCAGGGTAACCAGTCCTGATAGATCGTCAGGTTCGGAGTCCTCTGTTGTTCAAAAAAAAAACTAAGCAATATCACCGAATAAAAGATCATTGACGCGTCAACGACAAATCCTTTACCATCTTATCATCGACGGTTTTATCCATGATTGTTTTTTAAAAGAATATAATGAAAGTAACACAATATAATCAAATGAAAAGTACTCTAATTTAAGAAATAGTTATTTCGATGAAACTTGGTAATATAAAAATATCCTTATAATCAACGATCTGCCTAGCAAATAGGAAAAGGAGGGTCCGAAGAGTATTTGCTAATATATAAAATATTCTGAGACTCTGAGTTAGTTTATAATACATCACTCACATTAAATGATACTAATCATTTATGTGTTTATGACATGTCCACTAATTCATATTTCATGACCTTTATCATTTGTTAATTAATATATTAACTATTCTATGTTACACTAGTCACATTAGATGATAAAAAGATATCAAGAAGTATTTTGTTTGAAAAATGATTTTTTTCCTCACATGTCATCTAACTTTTCATTTTTTACCATATCACATTTATGTGTGAAATTTCATTCTTGTACCATATCACATTATGTAATATATTGCGTTTTCTAGCTTTGTTTTACTTAGAAAATGTCAAAAAAAGGCTAGAAAATGTCAAAAAAAGGCTAGAAAGAAACTTATACCCATGGTATACACCATAAGTTTCCTAACTCGCACATTTTTTACCACATAAATAACAAATTATTTTGGGGCACTTATAAGTCAAAATATTCTGAGACCTTAGCATTAATCGATCAAATGTTCCTCAAGGTGCTAAATGACCATTTGCAAAGCCAGTCAATACACATGTACTTCTTTGGCTTTCATGTCACTTGGAGGCATTGCCATTCATAAAATCGCCAAAAAATGGCGATTATTGGAGGACTCGGATGTCATTATTGCATAAGATAGCTCCAAAATATGCATGCGTGAACCATAAATCACGATACGTCATCGTTTCAAGAATTAGCGGTTATTGCTTGTGATCACCCCTCATTTGTAGTCTTCATCATTCGATTGAACAATTCTTCCAATCCTACTACGTCTAATATATGCTCCCCAACATCCTTGGAAAAACATGTCGCTTCTCATGCGGCTTATAAAAAGTTAAATGTTATTGTAAGTCGGTATACGAATAAATTCTTTTGAGTACAAACAAATGACCCGTCACACAAGTATTGCAAGCTTTCATGTGACCTTCTCTAAGACATTTTTAGGTACTCATCAAGTGGGTTGGGAGCATTTACGTATGCTAGTTTCATATAGCTGACTTGTACTTCTGTAGTGATGAAAAACTTTAATACCTATTGCATTATAAGTCTCTTGTAAGTATTTAAAGTTATTTCCAAATCACCAACTTTTCGCACGATATAACTGTTTATCCATATTAAACCTTTTTCGAAACATAATAGGGGTGAATGCTGGATTGCTATCAGATAAATAGTATGTGAATAGTAGATTATGATATTCTTAACGGTCGTTTCTACGCACCAACATCCTTGACGATAAAGTGTGTCTTCAAGTTATTGTAACGATGGCGTAACCACCATAGTCAAAATTCAAGATTACACCTATTCGTTTCAATATTTAATTTCTTGAAGTTCTCGTGATGTGAACACCATAGTCAAAATTCAAAATTATGCCTATTCGTTTCAATATTTTTTAAGTTCTCGTAATGATGATGTGACCACCATAAACAATGATCTCGAAGGGATGCTATTCCTTATCGGAAAAAGTTTTACCTTATAACATTCTCTTCGATATGTGTAAGACATTTAGAAATTATATATTTTAGAGTAAATTACATAAAATGACCTTTATCTATAACTAATTTTATCTTTCTAACCTTTAGCTATACTAATTACATTGAACAACTTTTATGTATATAGTTTGTTTCATCTTTAGTTCTTTAGTCTAACTTTTGTTAGTTTGTGTCATTAAGTTAAGTTACATCGTTATCATATGAGGGTGGATGTGTAAAAAGACATACGGAGAACGAATCGATGTATTAAGCAAATATGATCAGCAAAACATTGAGACCGATAAGTAATATCTCAAACAAAAAATGACTGTACATGTGATTTATATGGTAATAATAAACTTAATCTGTCATTCAAAAAAATAATTATCTTCTAGATAAAAATATAATACAAACATCATTAAGTAATTTAGATAACTTTCACAATCATATGATCATAGAAATCATATGATACAATAAATTTTTTATAGAACCAACATTCTAATTTGAACTAAAATATCTAAATAATTTCATAGTCTTGCATTCTAATTTCTATATATTAAGTTGATTATTGATACTTAAATCATATGATACATTAAAATTTGATGTAACTAACTTTAAACAAAGTGATAGTAAAATTATATAAAATTTGTTTGAAATTTTACTCATCAATCTTAACGTTCTACTAATTGTATTCTCTTAAATAACTTCACATGACTTGAATTTTAATATCTATGTAGTAAGCTTATTATTGATATATAAATCATATATATAAGCAGTAAATCATTATATAACTAACTTTAAAAAAAGTGATGATAAAAACATATATTTGGTTGAGATTTTACTCGTTAGTCTCAACGTTTTACAAATCATATATTTTCTGAATAACTTCACGTGACTTGCATTCTAATTTCTATTTATTAAGTTTATTATAGATATTTAAATCATATGAACAGTAATTTTTTATGGAAACTAGCATTAAAAATGCGATGACAAACATATATAGAATTTGTTTGAGGTTTTACTTGTCGATCTTAATGTTTTACTAGTCACATTTCCCTAATACGTTGATTCATTTTTTAATTATGTCACACGGATGTCAGTTTAAGACACATACGCTCGTGTGATAATCATGTGACCTGACCTAACGATGCAAATTAATGAACGTTAGATTAAAAGACCAACGATGAAACAATCATACACATAATGGTTGTTAGTGTAATTAGTAAAATAAATATTAAAATATGAAATTAATTACAAAGATAAAGGTTCTTTTCTATAATTTACTCTATATATTACATCAAAAACACTTTTATGGTTATGATTTTTAACAACATTTTGTACCAAGGTATCACATACTCTTACAATTAAAAGTTTTGAACACAAACCTCTTTTGTGGGGGTCTTTAAAACAACACAAGTTGTTTGTGAAGAAATAGAAATATCTTTCGGTCAAGCAAGGCGTCAATCATCAACGTTACTAAATTACAAGACCATACGCATACACTAGCTACATACTAAGTCAAATGTACACGCGTTATCTTATAATTAACTATATGATATGTCAAGGATGTTTGGCATTACGTTTGCAGAACAAATTCTATGCTTGATAAACGATGTTTAACATTGGAAAGAAACACTTTTCTTTAAAGGAAACCATTTAAAACGTGTTGATAGAGATCTAGCCTTTCACATGTTTCAAATGGTGTTGCAACATGAGAGATTCATTAGAAGAGGTTTCGAGGATGTAATCTATGGAAGTATGCACATAAAGCGTGTGTAGAGAGAGAGAAGGAGAAGTTTTTAGGATATCACAGAGGAAAATTAAACTATAAAAAAGTTAATTAGAATGAAAATTAAGCTTCCTTATATTAAAATTATGTGAATCGGGCTAGCCCTAGTGGGCCCAACACATCCGAACCTGAGGGCCCTAAGCAAACTTACGACATGCGTCATAGAGATGAGAAAATTAAGTTTGTAAACCAAAACCAGTCCCAAACCCGATACTATAACCATTTTGGATGAAACGTGTCTGGTTTCAAACCAAGCTACCGGTCTAAGACCCGAGTGTAATAATGTACCCTTCATTTCAAATTAGATAAAACCTATTTTAAAACAAAACCAATCATATCCGCTTTAAAACCATTTGAACCGAAACCAGTTCAAACAATTATTGATTTAAACCGAACCAGTCAGAACCCGTTGTTAAGTTTCCTACAATCTTTTCCAAGAAAAGAGGGATAAAATTAATTTGCTACGTGGTTTGTTTAGCTTTACAAACCTCCACGCAATCGCATCAGAAAGCACATGAACATCACCGATTCTTCTTTCCATTATTATTTCTTCTGATTCTCCCCTCTTTCTCAACAAATCGAACATAAATCAACATGATCAATCTCCCCATACAACACAAGGTTCCCACCGATATTGCCTTCAAAATCGCCTCTTTGCTTCAGGTATGTCGATTTCTTTCCCTAATTCCCTTCGATTATTGTTATATTGTTTAAAGATGATAAATTTAAGAACTTTTTTCGATTCCTGTGATATTTATGACTTTAATTTGGGATCTGGTGAAGGAATTGGATTTGTGTGCGTTGGGTAGTTGCTCTCGATTTTGGCGGGAGCTTTGTGGGTCCGATCACATATGGTCGGGTCTATGCGTAGACCGATGGCCAGCCCTAGGTTTGGATAAAGATCAATTTTATGGTGTTCCTGAATTCAACCCTCATCACCTCCAGCAACAGCATTTGGACTCCAATTTGAAGGTCTTTTTATCTCTTTTTTCTAGGGTTGATTCTTGATGTCTGTTTGTTGTTCTTTAATCATGAATTGATTGAAGGAGGATATTGTTTTATCATTCTACTGTCTGTTGGTTTCATTAATTTTTTTTTAATAAGAAACCAGTTTTTATGTGTTTTCATTCACTTTAAGATGATATTATTTTTGGAATTGTGGAGGTGATCGTTTACCTTTGGTTTGGTCTCTTACATGTGACTGTAGGGATGGAGGGGGTTTTATGTCAATAAGCATCATGAGATGGCTAGTAAAGCAGATGCTGTAATTGCCTTTTTGGAACAATGCATATCCTCGGAATCGATTGAGGTTAATCATTATTTGGTTGCAATGCAAAACATGAATTCTATGCAGTTTGGGTTCAGAGATGTAGTGTTGTTCTTTTTTAAAGAGAATCTTCATGTGCTGCTTAATTTGGCTGGTATGCACTACTGTATAGCATGGCTTGGAGTGCCGGTAAGCATACATTAACCATCCGTTTAGCCCTTTGAGTTTCTATGTTGCGTATCTCGTGTTAACTTCGTGGTGATGATGTGATGTGCAATGATGATGTGATGTGCAACCAGTATTCGTGCCTCTCTTACAACTAATTAAATTGGAAAAGGTTTCTACATTCGTGTGTAATCTGGTTAAATCTTTCATATTTTAGGTTAGACACCAGATTAAATATGATACTTTTCCTCATTAATTTGTCTGTTAAGATTTATTATCTTTTCTAAGGAGCTGTTTTATTTATTAAACTTTTGTTTTTGTTTGGGCAAGCAATATGCTAATGTGCTGCAAGTTGCCGAATATTTTACGCCCGCGAATACATGTTTTATGTTTGGCTTTCTCTCTTCCTATACAAACACACACACACACCCCTACATACAAGCAACCTACTAAAATACAGAGAACACTGAATGGAAAGCATAACATGCTTAAAGAGGCATTATGTAGATTATTTTGTTGCACCATACGCAGATGGTGAAAAAGTTTAATATGGCTTGTTTGATTCAAACATGTGTATGTAGATTGTTAAGGAAAAATTAGTATTACGATTTTCGAGTGATTAGAAGTAGCATTTTGAAAGTCGAATGGGTATAAAGCTTAAGGATGTAACTATAAAGAAACCAATTGAACAGGTTGAAAGTCATATCAAATGCGTAAAACCTCCTAAATGTTTTATTAAGAAGTTAAGATTATTCCTTCACAATACAGTTATGTAATCATATTAGCAGTTAGTTCCTTAAAAACTTCAGAAAATGGATAAAAAAATGTGCTTAGACCCAAATCAATCTCCACTTAAAATATTACCCATTTTGGCCTGACACCCAATTCATCGTCTCATCCAATTTGCCACCTCTACTGGTTAGTACTAATAAAGTACTTATATGATCATAAATGACAATCAGCTAAGTGTATGTGATCTATATTATTTTTTCAAGATTTCTTTGGGCTTGTTTATTTTGATCGACCAATTAGCAACGATAGAAGAGTGCAGACAAGTTAATCACAGGTTGGAAACATAATATGACATTTATGATATTTTTGCAGGCTGACAGCGTGATGGAAGCCTTATATAGGAGCAAGATTTCTGATAGACAAGTATGTGTTCAGTGGTGGAAACTTGGGCGGTGGTCTTATGGATTTAGACTGCGTGATGAGTCAATTTCACGAAGGGCTTCCCTAAGAGATCTTGCATTGACCAAAGAGCAGGAAGTTCTTGATGTTCTTTATCGTGGCGCAGTCCATGAGGTTATACGCGTTCAGATTTCCTCTCCTAAGCCGCCTGTTAGTTCCATTGGTCATACCGAAGTCAGACTGCAGAAACGTCAGGTTAGAAAAGGTTTTTATCTATGATCAGTTGGTTATTTGTCTGTGTATCTATGTATATAATGCATTATGTGCATAATTGTTGGTATATAAGTTCAAAAATGGTATATGATGTAATATTTGTCAACAAAATAAGGCACCTGTGTGTATTGATTTGCCTGAATGGATGTCTATATATATTCAGGTTAATCATATGCATCATGGTTGCTTCAAAGTATGTATTTTAGAACATATAAGTAATTCATTGATATTAAATGAAACAAACTGTAATATTAATTACAAATGGTGATGATGGTATGTTTGTGTAATTTTGAAGAAAAATATAGACGATGATTTAATCGAATCAAAACATAGCTACCCTTCTTATTCCATACGAACGTTTAAGTACAACTAGGACTCACTGACTTAACTGCTTGACTGTTTAGTTGATTAAGTATTTACACAGCGGACCCTAACTCCTATCATCTGTCTATTAGCTACTAAACCGATTACTTACAAGCACGTTCTTGGTTACCACTAACACAGTTCCTACGGGCTAGTTATAAGTTCTAACCTTTTTTAAATAGCATGTAACATACTTTTCTCGTCAAGAGTTCTTGACCTCGAGAACTAAACTAGCGGAACCTGAATTGAACTCATTCTAATATTCCATGTTGAGACTCAAATGAAGAACGTGAATTGAAATCAAAGCATTAATTTTAATTAACTGCAGCCCTTGGTTTTGGTTCCTGTACTGTATTATCTTGATCCCAACACAGGATCTTCAGTATGGTCCTCTCTTATCTGCAACTTCCATTGCTAAACATCATCATGATGTATTGTGTTACATCATGATGTGTATTAATCTAAACTTTATTTTTTCAAATTGTTAGGTTATAGAATTTGTTTCGCGTTGGCGTAGGTTTGAAAAACAAATTTAAATCGAGTATAGATTTAATTTCGTTATGATCTTACCACAAAAAGGATATCAACAATCCTTTCAAATTATGAAAAATTAAATGGATTCTCTGACGATTCATCATTGTCACATTTGTCATCCCCTTGTTGTCCCATGCACCGCACCGCCCCGCCAAATTTCAATTCGGTTATGATTATTTTGTCATCCAAATGCGTAAAAAATTCTTTTAATCGGTTTTAATTCTTATAGGTTTTAATCATTTTGATAAGTTTAAATTCCAAATAAATTCCTTTGTCCAGTTTGTTTGGTGGATTTCAATTTCTTTTAAAAATTAACGTAAAGCAAACACCCTGAATGCATCTACAATTGCTGGAGATAGAAATGCTCAAGTGAGTGAAGTATGATAAGTGAGTGAAAAGTTGATACAAGAGTAGTGATTTTCGTACGAACTGATAGTTGATATGATAGAAACAAAGTTCAATACATGGGTAGAAGTGGATGCACGATTAGGTTCGTATATCCCATGATTCTGAAGATGGTGAATCCAGATTTTCAATTTGAAGGTGGTGGTCTGTGATAGTGTCGCGTCTTTGAACAACACAAAAGGGGATGCTTGTACAGTTGTTCAAGTAGTTCACGCCTCGTTCAAAGCTCATCTGAGAAAATAGGGGTTCAAACGAACCGAACCGCTGGCCAACTACTTGAGATCAGATCGATAAAAGCTCGAAACGAGCCGAGATTTATAGAGTCTGAGTCGGGCCTGAGTCGGAAAAAAAAGCTTATTTAATTATCGAGCTTAATTGAGTCGGCACTCGGCTCGCGAGCCTAAACGAGCTTTTTACTTATTAATTTATTATTTAATTTAGTAAATATATTATGTAAATAACTTTTATTATATATAAAGTTATGGTAAAAACAATTAAATAATATGTATAATGTATATATAAAATATAATTATCAATATATATCAAAATGAAATATAAATATATTACTAAAACATAATAATTAATTAAGAAACGAGCCAAGCCCGATCCGAGTTCAAGCTTGAAAAGTATTTGACGAGCCAAACGAGTCCGAGCTTTAAAAATAAAGCTCGAGCTCGAAACGAGCCAAGCTCGAGTATATACAAGTTCGGGCTCGGCTCCGTTCGTTTGCACCCCTAAAGAAAAACTTGCGGCTTATTATAAAACAAGTCGAGTTTGACTCAACTTGTAAACGGAGCTTAAGTCAAGATAGCTAGCTTGTTGACATGCTTGTTTGGATCATTTAAATTTAAACCTAGATATTAATTTATCTATAGGCCTAATATTCAAATAGACAATAGTCATATGACAGTGTTGATATTTTTAATAGAAAAATCAAATATAAAAAATATATAGGATTATAATAGTCTGTAAACTACATTTCTTAGTTGTAAAGTATATCAATTTAACCAGTTAAGATTAATAAAGTAATAAATATCAATTTGTGTAAAAATAAATATACAAGTTGGCTTGACAAACTGGCCGGCTCTTCTCGACTCGGTTTTTTATGAGCAATCAACTAATAAAATAAATAGACAAACTCAACTCTGCTCATTCATAAACGGGCCGAGCCTAATCCCAACCTAGCTCGGTTCAGCTCATTGACGACCTTAGTTTGCTGGTTTAACAACCCTAACAAAGGCTTGAGAAACGTTGGCTGGTGGATGGTCATGAATGGTGATTGCATGTGATTAGTTGGCGGTGGAAGTTGGTTGACAACGAAGTGGTCCACGAAGGGTTTCAGGAACATATTATATATATATTAAAAAGATAAACTCTTAGCTACAGTAACTACAGTAACTTGTCGGTGGCTACAACCTCACACCTCAAATAAAACCCTAATCCCCTTACCCAGTTTCTTCACACCCAATTTCTTCACACCCAATTTCTTCACACCGATTTCTTCTTCATTCTGCAACTCCACCTTCAAAGATGGAGCTATAGATGCAGCATCATCATCATCAGCAACATCTTCTTCATCTTCTTCATCTTCATCTTCTTCATTCTGCAACTCCACCTTTAAAGCACAGGTAACACGCCACCACTTTCTGGACTCCCACCCCTATCGCCGCCGTGAAGCTCGCCGCAGAGTCGCTCTTCCACGTCACCATCGACGTCTCAGATTCCCCGATCTGGCGTCGTCGTACACCGTCGCCGGACAATACGTCCGCCTCCGCATCCCCAACGTCGTGAAACCGTCGTGTTTAGCCATCGCCTCTCCTCCGTCAATGGCGGTTGCCGACGGTGTGTTTGAGTTTTTGGTAAAAAGTATCGCCGGATCTACGGCGGAGGTTTTGTGTGGTCTCCGAAAAGGAGATGTTGTAGAGTTGAGCTCAGCTATGGGGAAAGGATTTGATACAGATCAAATATCTCCACCGGAGGATTATCGATCTGTTTTCATCTTCGCAACTGGATCGGCAATTAGGTAAATTGTTGAATCATTTCATGTTTTAGATCATTCATATTAAATCTGATAAAGATCACATTTCATTATGTTCATGTTTTGCTTCTCAAGTTGCAGGTTAAACAATATATATGTTAGGTCGTATCACACATGATGTTATCAGTTATTGCCCTGTATCATATCATACATTCGTAGATGGATAGAACATAGAAAGAAATAGCATTGCTTCTTCAGCTCCATAGTTCATTTCATAATTAGATTTTGGCCTGAACTTAGGGATTTTGAGTTGATGATGATGTATAGTCTTTGCTACAGTGGCTTACCATTTGCAGCTGAGAAAGTATCTCATCTGATCAAAACTTGAAGTTAAATTAGGAGAAATGTTTATGGGAATGGTGAGATAATCTTATCTGCACATATAAAAAGTTTCTGGTTTGCCATACATAATCACAATACGCATCAACTCCATCAAGTTCAATACATTTAGATGTAGTTAACCCAAGTACATGACATAATAACCTTTAAATGGTTAGAGATGGGATCATGGGATGGTATTCTATATGTCCAGTGGTATATTTGTTGTCGAAAATAATATACTAGGCATTTTGATGTGTTGTACGAGCATCTGTCATGTAGCTGTAATATGTTGTATTATTGTCATTTTTGGGGTTGTTTTCTACTTATTCTACAATTAATTCATTTATGATAATGCATCGCATGCAGCCCCATTCGATCCTTAATCGAATCAGGCTTTGGTGCAGACAAGAGATCAGATGTAAGGTTATATTATGGTGCAAGAAACCTTCAAAGAATGGCTTATCAGGTTTCATTTTAAGCCTTAACTTCTTTTCTATTTCCTTTGTTATGGCTTTTGATACTATAGACCATCTATGATTAGCATCAAATCATCAAAACGGTGTGAAATTTGCTATAATTATTTCCAAGCGAAACCAGAATGGTGTAATTTTGGTATAATATTATTCACTCCACCATTTTACTCCAAAAATTCACAAGTCGTGTATTATAAAATATCTAACATAAAGTTAAAACTAATTATATTACGGAAACATTTTTTTTGAGATCCTTAAGATGAGTATGGTATCTAATATATTTAAGTAAGTTTTATAACAACATACTTATTAATGTTATCAATAAGGTAGTTATTTTTATTAAAATGATGTAGGTTGCCTGAAAAGTTTCCTGAAGGAACTCGAGTGTTTGTTGTAGATCCTATGCTAGCAACAGGTAAGTTTCTTTTTTGTTTGTTTCTGCTCATACGTTGAAGCCTGCCCTTTATGTTAATTTTATTTTCACCAATTATTTCATATTTTTCCGTATTTTAGTAATCTTTAGGTGGCACAATAGTTACAGCCATTGACATGATCAAGGAACGCGAAGTTGACAACCACCATATCAAAGTGGTAAGTAGAGTAGCCGTTCATATTCTGTTTTATGTAATCACAATATTTTCTTCGTTGAACTATTTATGTAATTACCTATTTGCCCCCACCCCTAAATCGTAATTAACAGTAGAGACCGGCATGTATTTAGTTATCTGCTGTAGCATGCCCTCCAGCACTCTCAAAACCGTTTAGTAGCAGAAAACGCAAACTTGCACGGCCGCAGCAATGCGCGGCATTTAAATCTAGTTAACCAAAAAAAATTTAAAACTATACCAACAGTAACTATAGTTACAATGGGTGACTAGTAGATCTAATGATTACGACGTACCTTGGAGTCAATGGACTACTTTTAATGTATTCGAGAGTTAGACTATGATGTACATGTTTTGCTAATAGCTTGCTAGTAGGTCAAAAACGTTAATGGAGTAGTTTTATGTAATCGAGAGTTAGACTATGATGTACTTTGTTTTGCTAGTAGAACGTGTTACATTAATAAATGTGATTTGCTATTAGAAAAAAGTTAGACTATGATGTACTTTGTTTTGCTAGTAGAACCGTGTTACATTAATAAAAGTGATTTTGCTATTAGAAAAAAGTATTATCATCATTGCCAACTAATAGTACATTGAAACCAAACTAGTAACTTTAATGTTCCCCTAACATCTAAGATTATCTTATTGGAAGGAAGAGAAAGGGAAAAAATTCACTTAATGAGAGAAAAAAAGGACAAGTGAAAGAAAATGAAAACTAAATCAATCATATAAACTCAATGAGAGAAAAAAGAACAAGAAAATAAAAACTAAAATCAATCATTTAAAATTGGAAGTAAGTAAGAGAAGAGAAGAGAAGAAAAAAGGAAAGTAGAGAAAAGAAATGGTTTACTTTCTCTTCGAGCTTTCATTAAGTAAACTCGGGAAAGCAACGTTAAATTAGTCTCCTGTAATGGAAATCAAAGCATATATAGTACGTTTTCATTTTACATCAAACACATCCAAATGATATTATAGAATAGAACAAACATATAAAAGCACAGTTTACTTACTATAGTAGTTTTACAAGGATATCTAGTAGTTTAGTAAGAGCTACTTCAATCCACACTAGTGGAGAAGAATTGGCTAGCTGAATGTTTCTGAGGCACTTCAAAACCATGTGTCTACAGCAAATATAGATGCTAATCCAATGTTCATAATATTTCATCACGTGTGTGACTAATATATAGATATAAGATATACGAATCAAACCCGGTTGAAGATGACCAGCATTTTGGTCATTCTTGAGGTAGAACAGGAGGAGCAATTGATCGCGTGTTATAAGATCTGCAGTGGCGGCATTTATGTCCTAATATGTGGAAGAATACTTCGGTAGTGTCATTGCAGTCGTTGCATAGTATCCAAATCTGCAAATTTAGCATTACCAAACCAGGAGTTAAAATTTCAACTTAATTACTCCTAAGTAATATTATATCTCTAATTGGTCAAACAGATAAAATCAAAATGTTTGTCTAAAAAATATAAAACACGAGATTCGTATTTACTGAATTGTGTATAAGAACTTCAAAAAAGTTTAAAAGATTTCGGTTTAACTTCAAAATATTTGAATAGATATTGTTTTTGAACAATTTCCCAATTAATCCGCATATTTGGCCTTTTTTATGATAAAAGATCAACTCTTGATAAGAAAGTTGACCCAAAGGTATCACTATAGAGGATGTTATGGTACCTTCTTTCGCCTGTATTCATCAGGCATCATAGTTGCTTCGATCTGCAAAACAAACATATGAATATCAAAGAGAATCAAAACAAATGAGCAGATTTTGGAGCATAGACTAAATTAAAAAAGTGAGAATTAATCGATCCCATTGACCCATGCCCACCTCTTCATCTATCATCTTCCATGCTATGGACATGTCCATTACTGATTTCGTACATATCGGACAGCAAAATCTGTTAAAAAACAAAAAAAAATTAACATAACATCTAACATTGCAAAAACAACATCGTTGTTTATAACAGTAGTCATAGGAATGCTTACTTGTCTCGTTTTATCATCTCATTGTAACATTCACGGTGCATCGTGTGCCCGCATTTCATGACAGCAGTGTCTTTCATCGAGTCGAATAGATACTGTAAACAGACCGGTAGCATTGAAGTTTCACAATTTTTTTAATATGGCATAGGAGAGAAAAGGAAAGAACAAACCTCGTAACAAATTGGACAATGATGACGCATAGAGTTTTCGACACACGAATGGTTATCCCGTAGACTGATAGATAGCAAGATCCTGCAAATAATCACCTAAAAATATAACTACACTTGATAATTTCGGACACATTTACTAATGAACTGGTCAAAATTTTGTTCACGTCAAATGTTTGATGTTGTAAAAACATAGTTTCAAATAACAAGTCAACCTAGATAAAAGTCAACCTGATACGTATACGGTATACCTTAGAATCATATTATCCAAAAGAATGGTTATTATTAAAATAATATAATCACTTGACCGAGACCTACCAAATTTACACGTTTTGACTCATTATGTGACCCCCTATCTGCCACCAATACAAGGGCGGGTTCAAATTTAAATTGGGAGTAACAATCTCACATGACATGCTAAAAAAAACTTTATATTTTATATCCGAAAGTTGAGGGGCATTATATAATTTCATACGATCCCGGGTCCATCGTATAATTCGCTAAGCCGAAAAGAACCAATAACGACATAGTATAATTTTAGACGATTCCAAATCCACCGTATGTTTCGGTAAGCCCAAAAGAAACAGAGGAGGTTTTTGAAATTGTTTTAGACTATCACCACAAGTGGAATCAGGACATTATATGCAAGATCACTTTTATGTGTATTTCTTGATCATAAAATTTACATTATTATTACTATTTTAGTCAAATTTGGTAATATGATGCTAGTTATTAAAATTGCTCCGACACCCTAAGACCAAAATAAATGTTTTTTCTAGATCCGTCATCACACTAATGCATAACAAATGTTGCGTACAAGGATAAGAGATATCGTGTACTATGCATACCGCATTTTTTGCAATGGAAGAAGTTCTCACGACCACCAACTCTGAACACAACAGAATATCGTGTAAATCAATCCAAACAACGCGATAAAAAAAATAAAAATTTCATGTATTCACTTCGCTAACCTGCAGATGCCACAATCGTGACAATGGAACAGACCCTTGTCAACCTGCAAGATGATGATCAAAATAAGTGAAACAAAAACATATTCTTAACACATACAATAGTACAGTACATGTTGTTTGATCTCATACATCATCATCATAGAATTTGCAGATTTCACAGAAGTATTCCCCCATATTGACACCACAATTCGTGCAGGTGCGAGAAACCTAAATCATCCAAAACAATTCAGAAACTTAAGCAATCAAATCGCTGTAGATCAAATCATTTATCAATGGAGCGTACCGGTTGCTCTGTGTCACAAACCGAACAAATCACCTGCAGCAAACACAAATCTCCGATCAATCGTATGAATCAACACCTTCAAATCACAAAAACGCTAAAAAACACAGGTTTCGATCATACTTGCTTCACATCAAATCGATTCAGCTCATGCCGATCGTACAGACGCTTCAACATACTCTGAACACATAAACAGAGAAGATCAGAGAACAAACAGCCACGACACTCAATCACTCAATCAAATCACAATTTCAAATCCCGATCCGTAACACACACCCACAAAACCCTAATTCAAAACCCTAACTGCAGATCTACGTAACAGAGACGATCAAACGATCAAAACATATGAAACAGAAGTTATATCGTGATTCGTACCGCAGCTTCGTTGTGACAGTGACGACAATCGTAAATCTCGTTACAGCAAGGAGCTCGAATCATACATCTTCGTCTATAGTGCTTACATCTACAACAAATCCAACAAATCCCAACAAAATCCATCACAAATCACCAAAACATACGAACAAATTAGTAGAAATATTCAAACAATAGATGAAGAGGTACCCGTAGCCCATCTTCCCGAAGTCCAAACGTTCATCAATGGTGGGATCCATGGAGGCTAAAGGGGAGATGGGGATGAAGCAACTATTATCCTGAATTAGAAGAATAGATTTTTGTTTGTTATATGATATCTGGACACAAAAACCTATGAGTTAAGAGTTATAATATGTATATGTATATATGGGGGTGCATGCATTGCCAACAATGGTGGCAAGATGTGTAATAATCATAATATTATTATTATTATAAAAATAATAATAATTATTATTTTTTTTTGAAAGGTGAATTATTATTATTATTATTTTTATTATTAAAGATGGTAGCATCGTTTATTGTGGATAAGGTCATTGTCGCCGAATGATGAACCAATGGGATGTTGTACACGCATCGACGGTTGAGTGGTTGTTTGCTTTATTGTGATTCCAAATATTAATTTATGGAAACCAACTGGGCTAGCTCAGTTGGCCACCCGATGAGGGATAGAGCGCTGGCCTCAAAGAGGTCATGGGTTCGATCCTGAGGGGGGAGGGTTTACCCACAAAATGTGGGGTTCCCGCCCGGGGTTGTAGGCGGGGTCGGTCCCGCTAGAGCGGCGAAACACAACCGCTGGGATTCGAACCGGGGTCTCCCATAGGGAACCCGAGGGATTTACCAGTCGATCTACACCTTTCAAAAAAAAAAATTTATGGAGCGTTTTTTTTTAGAATATGTGAGTATAGTGTTGCACGGGTATCGGGTTGACGGGTTGAATTTTTTAATATAAACATGACTCGTATATTTATTCATGTAATAAACAAACATGCACGAGTTTAAGATCATGTGACGAAACACGAAGGGTTGATAGGTGATAATCAAGTTTTAAGTGTGTTAATTAACTTGGTTAATTAAAAAAAGGGGTTAAACTGATTACTGGGCCGACCTATTTGTTAATAATGTTAGAGGGTCAACCAATTTAACTAAATGGGTTAAACCAGCCACCCGAACATGACTTGTTTAAACAAAACTAGTCAAACCGAAAACAACTGTTCTTAAAACAAGTTAGATATATCAAATTAAAATCTTTTTTTCGTGTCGGATTCATGACATATTTCAGGTCGTGTCATAACACCCATATAAATCTTAACAATCTTTTAAAAGTATAGATGTGAAGGAAAAAAACTATATACATGAAAAGAATGTGATTATAATTTTAAGATTCATAGGTTATATGTTATATCAACCTCACCCCTTAATAAAATTTATGGTTTTCTTTAGATTTTCTTGTGCTTTAAAATGTGAATGAAATTTAAGGATTCACTTCCCCTTTCATGTACTTGGACACTCACTAATGATCTCTTGTATTTTTTTGTAAACAATTGTAAATGAATAACTAAAGAAGAACAAAAATAATATTAAATTGAATAAAGTTTACATAACTTTGAAATTGAATATAAATGAGTTGATGGGTTAACAGGTAATAATCAAACTCTAAACGTGTTAACCGGCTTGGTTGATTTTTAAAAAATAGTTTAAATCGATTAGTAGGCCGACCTATTTCATTAAAAATGCTGGAGGGCGACTTGTTTAACTAAACGGGTTAAATCGTTCGCCTGAACATGACTTTTTTAACAAATTTAGTCAAACCAAAAACAACTCGTTCTTAAAACGTGTTATACATGTCAACCCAAGTCTTGATTATTATTATTTTTCATGTCAGATTCGTATTATATTTCAGGACGTGTCATAAACACCCTAAATCATATAGCGATCTTAATAATAGTAAACTACATATGTTAAAAGCACGCGAGTGCAATTTAAAGATTCATTGGCAATGTTGTTAGGACCGGATCGGACCGGCCGGTCCGACCGGTCGGACCGGGATTCGGAGGCCTGTCCGGTCCGGTCGATAGTGGTTCGTTTTTGGAGCGTTGAACCGGCCGGTTCGAACCGAGTCGGCGGTTGGACCGGCCAACCGGTTCGGGTCCGACCGGATTTTGAATTTTTTTTTTTTTTTTGATTTTAGTGGGTAAAAACGGGGTGTTAAACCATAAATTAGTACTTTGTATATACAAATATAGTTAAGTTTTATATATAACTATAAAATATATGTATAAATCATATATAAATTACTTATATTTAATTACATATATAAATATAATTAAAATATAGTTAAATCCGGTCCATCCGGTCCGACCGGTCCGACCGGTCCGACCCCCAAACCAGTAAGTCGTCCGGTTCGACGTCCGATTCGGTTCTGAGAACATTGTTCATTGGTTATATTTTATATCAACCTCACCCCTATAATTAAATAAATAAAATTTAAGGTTTTCATAAGTTTTCTTGCTCTAAAATTCTCGTTTCGTGTGCTTAGGGACAGACTAATCATCTCTTGTTTTTCGTAAATCATCGTAAATGGAAAAAGTGAAAAACTAAAGAAGCATAAAAATAATATAATAAAATTTAATAACTTTTAGATCGAGTGGGATAAAATGTATTAGGTTATTAAAAGATAAACAAAGTTTATAAAAAGATGCGATTTTGGGTTAAATAATTATATTAAGTTAGAGTAGGTTGTACAAAAAGTTCGTGGTTCGAAGCTCGCTCGAAGTTCGCTCGAAAAAAGCTCGAAAAAAGCTCGGCTCGAAAAAAGCTCGAAAAAAGCTCGGCTCGAAAAAAGCTCGTATCCAAACAAGCCGGTTCGGCTCGACTCGAATTCTAAATGAGCCGAACTTGAGCCAGGGTTAGCTCGGTTCGAGCTCGCCTCGTGGCTCGGTTCGTTGGCTCGGCTCGTGACTCGGTGCATAAAATAATGATTATTATTATATATATATATATATATTTATATGGTATAATAAAAAATATTATTATTACTACTACTATTATTATGATTATTATTTTTATATTAGGATTTTAGAAAGATTTTCTAAAAATAAAATGGATTCTTTTTAGAAACAATTAATATTTTATTTAAAAAATATATAACTTGATAGCAAATTATTTATATTCAAAATAATGACCTTTATTATATAAGTACGGAGTACCCAATAAAAGGTAAAGCTCCTAATATATTTTTTTATGTTTTCATATAAATTAATGTAAAAAAAAATTAAATCGAGCCGGCTCGAACGAGCCACGAGCTGGCTCGAGCTTTCACGAGCCGAACTCGAGCCAGTGTTTTGAGCTCGTTAAAATTTTCGAGCCGGCTCGACTCGGCTCGGCTCGATAAGGTTCGAGCTCGAGCTCGAACCCATCCTGGCTCGGCTCGGCTCGACTCGTTTACATCCCTATGTTAGAGAATATCACAAGGATATGTAGCTATGAATAATACTTTAAATTAGTTTCTCAATATGTGAACACAAGTCATAGAACTGTATAAAAAACACATAGTCATGCCCTCCTAATTCCCAACTTGAGATCTCATTTAAAAGCCACAACCACATAAAAAATCAAACATATCCATAAGCTTAAATGTTGCACCCGAATAACTTTTAGACTTCAAAAGTACATATACTCATGAATTATTTACATGAATATATTTATAAACTTTCAGTTGATGTTTTTAAATACGAGTTATTTTATTTTAATAATCTCAAGTTTCATTTATTGGTCAGGATTAATCACAGCTCAGGAAATATTTGCAGGCACTCTTAACTTTGAGCTTAATTTTCTCCAACGATCTCTTTTTAACTGAGAATTAACCCCCGTTAGTTTTTCTGATTAAACGGCGCCAACTTTGAACCATTTCTCAACTTTGAACCATTTCTCAACTTTGTCGCCACCCAGCATCCATCACGACCGTTTTTTGGTGTCTAGCATCGATCTTCACCTAAAATCTACCTCTAACGATTCAAGTGGTTCAGATCAGTAGGCGGAGATTGATGGGTTTTAGGGGTGCAGAATTTTCAGATTGACGGACAATATGGTTGATTTCAACTTCCTACTTAGTGTTTGACCATATAAACAATCAATGTCATCAAAAAACTAACAATGTTAACTCTCAGTTAGTAAATGATCATTGAAGGAAAATAAGTTTAAAGTTAGAAGTGTATGTAAAGTAAAAACATTTTTTGAGTTAGGACTAGTTCGGCCAATAAATAAAAGTCGAGATCATTAAAATCCAATAGTTTAAAAATTAATTTAGATTCTCATAACATCGGGATTCATGCTACTATACATAGCTTCTTATAGCATTCTTATTTTATTTTGTATTTTTAACCTCGTAAATTAGCTTAAAAGACACCGTGTGTCCATAGATTTTTTATCTTATTAGCACATCTCATACTTTGTATTTAACTCTAATAAATTAAAGGCAAGTTGGACTTCATAATTCAAACTATTACTCATTGACCGATAACAATCCATACCATTTATTTGCCCGACAACAATCCTAACTTTCATTGTTAGTATTCGATATTAGTTTTAATAATAGAAAGAAATGAGAAAGTTAGTATGATGAGTCTTACGATTATGTCATGTCTTATCTTATTTTCTTTATTATAGATAGATAGACAGACAGACAGATAGATAAATAGGCTAGAAACCATTTATTAAACGGGTTATAGATAGTAATAAACATAAAGTTTTACAGTACGATATTTTAATATAGGATATGAATTATATATACGTAACAATTCCAGAAAATAAAACAATTATATTTTTTTTTAACTCTCTTATCTAAATAATTTTATTTTTGACATTCGTTTTAAGATTTTTTATTAAAAAATATTCTTTATAAAAATCTTGTTTATCAAAAGCTCTGTTTTGTAATTATTCTGGTTGTTCCAATAAGAATGTTTATAGAAGAGTTCACTTGTTTATAATTTTTTAATAATGTCCGATTTAAAATATTTTTGAGGTTTTAGAAAATTTTATATTATATAAAAATTTTATATTATTAGTTCTATTTTAATAAAAGACGTGATTTTTGATTTTTTAAAATCTAATTTTAAAAAGATACATTGATTTTAAAAATTCTAGATGAGAGAGAGAAATATAACAATTAATAAAATTAATCTTTAATAAGAGAGATAAAATAGTTTTAGTGTTTAAATAACTATAATATCCTTTTGGAAAGAAAAATGATGAGAGGATATTTAAAATAATGACAAGTGATAAAAATGTGAGTCAAAAGAATGATAAATGGTAAAACAAAACTTATTTTAGTAGATATTGTAGATTAAAATTAAGATTAAGATAAGATGGGAATTGATTTAATTAGTGTGTTGTTTCTTCTCTCTTATAGGTTATATTCTTTTGGATTCTTTATATGTTTTTTAGATAATTAATAAATATTAAGTATGTTTCTAATATTATTTCATGAGTGATTTATGGTTTGTTGTCTTAGTACGAGGTTTTCCTTCGTATGAGGTTTTTTGTCTTTATGATCTGTCCAAATATCAGTTTTAGACTTTTAACTGTTTTTTTAGTCTTAGTATGAGGTTTTCCTTTTTGCTATTTCAGTCTTAACTACCAACTTCGTTACAATTTCTATTGAGTTTAAGAGTATTCATGTGATATTCTATTCTATTCTATAATATTAATAAAGGGATAGAATGAATAGTGGATTTTCATTTCTTTAAATTTAGCCATAAGGGTTTTGATGTTTGCATATTATCCCATTGCCCTCATTTTGTTTATAAAGGCCTGGAAATAGGGTTTGAGGGTTTAACCCTCCCATTTGATTCGAGCGAGAGAGAGAGGGCGACGGCTGTGGTTTCCGCCCACCGCCCACCGCCGACAGCCCACCGTCGACAGCCCACCGTCGACCTCCAAGTACGAGGGGTCTATGTCGTCGGTGGCGTCTGCGGTGGAGCCGTGTATCGCCGCTACTGTGGATGGCCGTTCGTATCTAAATCGGCCAAGATCTGCCGCCTTCGACGCCGCCGGTGGTCGGACGACCGCCTTTGGTGGCGTCAACACCTCCCTCAGGTCTCTTTTGGTGTTGAAGGCGTTGGTTCGACAACGGTTGTTGCCTTCTTCTCTCCTTGTCTCTCCAAAACCTGTTTAGGGTTTTCAGAACTCTGTTTTGTTGTTTTTGTTGTTTTTGTTGTTTGTTGTCGGTGTTGATGATTTGGTCTCCTTGCAGCGTGGAACCTCGGTCATCATCACCGGGAGCTGCTGAATCTGAAACTCTGGTATCGGCCGGTGTCACACCCCCGCTTATAGCGGAAACACGAGGATGTAACGGACGGGATCGTCATAACACATTGTTAAGTTAATAGAGATTGCATTAAATGATAAAGACCAACGTGTCATGACGTCACCGGACACAAATGGAGACTTGTGTCATGGTTAATCAGTTCCACGACAAACATAGTCATACAAAACAACCAAGTATAAGTCCCACAACCCGGGATAGAGTAATCAAATGTATAACACAGTCAAATGTCAATTGCAATAAAAGAAAACATCCAGCTCGAAAGATAAATCTTAAGGTCTTTACTAAGGCAGCATCCCTAGCAATCCTCAATGATTATTACCTAAAAAGATATGCTCAAAAGATCAACATAATGTTGGTGAGTTCGCAGGTTTAAATAATAACAAAAACTTGATGTTGTGTAATAGTGTAGTAGGACATGCGTGCATACAGTTATAAGCAAGTAATATCACATGAGCATCACAACTAAACCTATGACGTACACAAAGAATTTGTCGGAACATATTCATCCTAGACCCGTATCTGGCCATAGTTGGCCATAGTTGGTAATTAACTAGTATACCAACCCTATGATGGGGGTGTCAGCCCAATAGTACTATCAATACCTGTCCGTCGGCTCCAACGCCGGAGTTAAATAGTTGTGAAACAGAACCACAAAGACAACTCATGCATGTACCAGATAATTACTTACAAACATGTAAACACGACAGTCCCAAAATAATTGAATATGTTCACAGCATAAAAAGGGTGAGCATATTTTTCCCCCTAATTTGTAAATGTTTAATATGAAAACGGGGTCATGAAACTCACCTTGAGTGTGATGAAATAAATAGAACAAACACTTCAAAGTATGCGAGCAACGAACGTTCAAACACCTATAATAATTATGATTAGAACTTAAACACGTTCTATGAGAAAAGGAGTACGTTCGGTCGGTTTCGGGTCGGTTCGGGTTCGGGTTGGTTCGGTTTGACGCGCGACACACACACAAATAAATGTATATATATATAATACATACAAACACCACATTCATCCACATATATATATTTATTAATAGTGAAAATGGAAAAATACAAGTAATAATAATAATAATAATAATAATAATAATAATAATAATAATAATGATAATAATAATAATAATAGTATAATAATTATATATATATGTATATATATATATATATTATCGTTTATATAATGTTAACGAATTTTATATTATTAATAATATTAGGGTTAACACGAAAACAGACATATGAAGAGATGCGATTCGAAATAAATTAATTACACAAAATAATAATAATGCACGAGAAGAAAGAATTAACGGATTTTCGAGTCAATTGACGGACCTGATAAGACGGATGTCACAGCCGGTTTGTCCTTTATTTGGGTAAGTTAAGGTCGTTTGGTCGATGATTGTCACACCCGACCGACGGCGGAATCATCGGAGCGGACGAGGGAATGATTGATTGTTCATAACACATGATTGTTTAATAGTGGAAATAATATTAAAATCATATTACAAGATAGCATGAGTTTAACATAAGCAATTACAATAGTTGAAGTCACAAATAGTAATAGTCCTTTTATTTTGACTAAGCCCGGGTCTTAAATGAGCATGTAGAAGTCCACTAACTTGCTTAACCTGAAATCATGTGAGAAAATAAAGTGTCACACCCTCAAATTCCGGGTCTGGAATTTATCACGGAGGGATGAACAAACAGGATCGAACACAGTAGTCACACATGAGATGCAGTTATCTATATGATAAGTTTTAGATAAATATTTCATTAATAATCAGAGCAGCGGAAATGAAAGATAGATTATTTTCTTGACAACATTTCTTAATCATAATTCAAATAATAATCAATAGGTATCTTGAGCTCTTATATGATCCTACGTGCATGTCCATAAGCTCCTAGTAGATACCTGAGAATACATGTAAATCAAGTGTCAACACAGGGTTGGTGAGTTCATAGGTAAGTAAAACATAATGATAAATCATCAATTATCCTCAATTAGGATTTACTGTAAAAGTGTGAGTTTAATTTACTCACCGGTATATGAATAGCCTGTCGGAACCCTTTTTATTAAGGTGAACCCGCTATCCCACATACCCACTATGTACAAGCCCAACAAGTCCTTCACATAGGATTTGTCCATGTACCATAGTTTAATATCATTTTCATGTGTATATTATATTATCATAATAATTTCAAATCAGAGGGAGCAAATCCTCCTTTACATTTATCCTCATATGGGTTGTAAATGAAACTATAATGGCAAACTTAATATAGTGCACATCTGCCTTCTCACACCAGAACAAGTCATCCCGAATGACAATAAGATCTTTGTGCATCTTGGTAAGGACCACATGTCCAAACCTTTGTGGGGGTAAGTCACTCCCCGATAGTACTATCCAAAAGATCCCTGCTAGTTTATAGTCCAGTATACAGAGAAGGAATTTCATAGTAACCATATGTAATCATAAATGTGATCAAATTATTATTTAACATAATACACAAAAATAATTTGTAAATTTAATTACAACATGTATTCCAGCCCTAAAATATTTAAATGATTAAAAAGGGGAATAGTTATGAACTCACCTCAGTTCTTGTGTGGTGTTGACAAGCTAGTAAATTCCTGCTAAGGAATTATATTTCACGTAAGCAAACAGATACAAATCCAAAACCTAAATAAGTTAGATCTTGAACCTGGTATTCAGTTGATCTAAGGTTTGGTTTTCGGAGATTTGTTATAAACATATAATTAAATCAATTAATTATTTTTGTTAATAATTAATGATTTATATAACATTTAATTAGTTTAATAGTGATTTTAACATATTATTATATTCTGAATAAATTATAGACGTTGTTTAAACACGTAAATTTATATTTAATTTTGTAAGATTTTATAAATATTTAAATTTATAAAATCTAATTTGTATTTATATTATCAGGATAAATCCATAAATAATATAACATCCATAAATAATTTGATGATTTAATTATTATTAAAAATCCACTTTATAAGGATCATAATTTATAACATATGTAATATTTATTTAAATAAATAAATAAGGTTTTTAAAGAATTAAATTTCCACAATTATTATAATTTATCCATAATTAAAAATAATATGGCGTCCAATTAATGGATTAATACTTTAAATAATCATTTAAAGTCTATTTTTATAAAATTGTTATTTATAATATTTTAAATATTATTTTATAAATTTTATTTAAGGTGTTTTTAAATAAATAATTTACAGAAAATTATTTAAAGGCTTTTAAAATAAAAGAAGTTTTTAAAAGTTATTTTTATAATTTTTAGGAATTTTTATATGTTTTTAGAAAGTGTAAAAAGGCATAAAAAAAATAAAGGGAGGTGCCCGGGGTCGAACCCGGGACCTCCTGAATAGCATGGAAGCATGGAACCGGTGAACCAAGGATCTCAGCCGCGGTAGAACCCGGTTCCAATTTGTTTTAACCCTTTTCATCCGAACACCCCCAAATCGCATAAACCCTAGAACCCAATTCGATCAAATTGAAGATCAAAATGGTTATGATAATGCATGGATTCATGGGGCTTTTGTTCCCCATGATAAATCGAGCAAAATGGTGTATTCAATTTACCAGAAAGAAGTCCGATCGATGATGAACTCCTCGAAGACAAGTCGTGACCTATATGGAATCTGCTTGTTGCTCAATTGTTGTTTATAATCGAATTGGTTGCACAGAAAGCTTCTATGGGTGTTGGTGATCAAAAGCCCTCTATCAATTTCGTGTTTCGAAGCTGGATTAGGGGTGTTCTAATGAGTTGCAGGTCGCGGTATAGGAGGGAATCGAATTCAATGATTGTGAGTGTTCGAATGCAATTGAAAGTGCTATTAGTTTAGGAATCTTATAGACAATCGATTGAACAACTTTAATTGAATTATTGTGATGTTTTAGTGCGTGTACTTAGTGGTGTCGGCCGAAAGTAACTTGTGGACCATTAATCGCAATTTCGGGTAGCTTTTTCCTTAAATTAAGTTCACGTGAACGTTCCACTTTGTCCCGCGTTTGATTTGGTGCGTCGTGGGGTCAAAATCATGGCCTAAAATCTGACCTTTGGTCTCGCCGGAGGGCCGCCGGCGACCAGCCGGATCCGGCGCCGGAAAATCGCGATAGAGGAGAGAGAGAGCAGTTTAAGTTTTATATTTACACATTTGGCCCCTAAGGTTTTACAACTTATTATTTCATGGTTTAAAGTTTATAAAACAAGTTTCAAGAATTACAAATTACCCCCTGAACTTTATTAAATCAAGTTTAATAAATTTTTATAAATTAATAATAATAATAATAATAATAATATCATTATTATTATTATTATTATTATTATCATTATTAACATTATTATTATTAATAATATCATTATTATTATTATTATTGTTATCATTATTTTTATTATTATTAATATCATTATTAAATAATAATAAAAATATAAAAACTAATTTGTAAAATCACATAAATACTATGTTAATATATGAAATAAACCGGGAATTTTTCCGGATTGTCACATCATCCCCCTGTTACAGGAATTTTTGTCCCGAAAATTAAGAAGTACTGGCAACATTCTTGAACAGGTTAGGATACTTGCGCATCATTTCGTCCTCTCGTTCCCAAGTGAACTCAGGACCACGCCGGGAGTTCCATCGAACTCTGATAATCGGAATCTTGCTATGCTATAGTTGTTTCACCTCCTTATCCATGATTTCAACTGGTTCCTCGACAAACCTGAGTTTCTCATCTACTTGCAGTTCCTCTAAAGGCACAACAAGTGATTCATCAGATAAACACTTCCTTAGATTAGATACGTGAAACACATTATGCACACCACCAAGTTCAGCAGGTAGATTTAATTCATAGGCTACTGGGCCGATCCTTCTGACAATTTCAAAAGGTCCCACGTAGCGAGGGTTCAATTTCCCCTGTTTCCCAAAGCGTATAACTCCCTTCCAGGGAGATACCTTTAGCAAAACTTTATCTCCTTCCTGAAATTCCAGTGGCTTGCGGCGTTTATCAGCATAGCTTTTCTGGCGATCCCTGGCAGCAGCCATGCGTTCTCTTATCTGGATAATTTTCTCATGAGTTTCAAAGATCATCTCTGGACCAGTAAGTTGACTATCTCTAACTTCTACCCAGCAAAGCGGTGATCTACATTTACGTCCATATAAGGCCTCGAATGGTGCCGCCTTGATGCTCGCATGATAGCTATTGTTATACGAGAATTCCACCAAAGGTAAATGACCTTCCCAGTTCTTTCCAAAGTCAATAACACAAGCCCTAAGCATATCCTCAAGAGTCTGTATGGTTCTTTCACTTTGACCATCAGTTTGAGGGTGATAGGCTGTGCTCATATCTAGGCGAGTGCCTAGAGCTTTCTGAAGTTTTCCCCAGAAGATTGATGTAAACCGTGCATCACGATCAGAGATAATAGACACTGGCACTCCGTGTCTAGAGATAATTTCTTTGATGTACACCCTTGCAAGCTTCTCCATCTTGTCTTTCTCACGGATGGGTATGAAATGAGCGGATTTGGTGAGACGGTCAACGATAAACCAAATGGTGTCATTGCCCATTTGAGATTTGGGTAAACCAGTGACGAAATCCATGGTTATCATTTCCCACTTCTACACGGGAATTTCTGGTTGGGTCAACATTCCTGAAGGCTTTTGGTATTCGACCTTGACTTTAGAACAAGTCAAGCACTTTGAGACATAGGTTACAATATCTTCCTTCATTCTTGGCCACCAGTAAACAAGCTTCAAGTCGTAATACATCTTATCTGCACCTGGGTGGATAGAGTATCTAGACTTGTGGGCTTCATCCATGATCAAGCTTCTCAGATTCCCGTATAGGGGTACCCAAATCCTTCCTGCTATAACGCGTATCCCATCCGAATGAACTTCAAACTGTTGGTCTAGCCCTCGAAGGTTTTCATCTTTAATGTTCTCTTCTTTCAGGGCTTCAGTCTGAGCATTCAAGATTTGTGCCGGCAGGTTGCTTTGAATGGTAAGTTGTAGAGCTCGTACTCTACGAGGCTTCATATGTTCTTTCCTACTCAAAGCATCAGCCACAACATTTGCCTTATCGGGATGGTACTTGATGGCACAATCGTAATCATTTAGTAGTTCAAGCCATCTCCTCTGCCTCATGTTCAGCTCCTTTTGATTATACAGGTGTTGAAGACTCTTGTGGTCGGTATAAATAGTGCACTTAGTACCGTACAAGTAATGTCTCCATAATTTAAGAGCAAACACAACAGCTCCCAGTTCTAGGTCATGAGTTGCATAGTTCTTCTCATGAGCCTTTAACTGTCTTGAGGCATAGGCTATGACTTTGTCGCGTTGCATCAAAACACATCCCAGTCCCTGAACAGAAGCATCACAGTAGACTACAAAGTCTTCAATACCGTTGGGTAGGGACAATATAGGTGCACTGCATAACTTCTATTTCAATGTTTGAAAAGCAGCCTCTTGCTTGAACCCCCAATGATATGCTACCCCCTTTTGGGTAAGCATGGTCAATGGTTGAGCTATCTTGGAGAATCCCTCGATAAATCTCCTATAATAGCCGGCTAGTCCCAGAAATTGTCTAATTTCCGTTGGATTAGAAGGTGTAGGCCAACTTTTGATGGATTCAATTTTAGCTGGGTCTACATGAATTCCATTAGCATCAATCACATGACCAAGGAATTGAACTTCTTTAAGCCAGAAATCACATTTCGAGAACTTAGCATAGAGCTCCTCTCTCTTTAGTAGTTCAAGGACCAATCTCAGATGTTCTTCATGCTCATGCTCATTTTTGGAATAGATCAAGATGTCATCAATAAAGACAATGACAAACTTGTCTAGATAAGGCTTGCATACACGATTCATGAGATCCATGAATACGGCAGGTGCATTTGTTAGCCCAAACGGCATGACTGTGAATTCAAAGTGACCGTATCGCGTTCTGAAAGCCGTCTTCATAATATCTTCGTCTCTGACTCTCAGCTGATGATAACCGCTTCTAAGATCTATCTTGGAGTAAATGCTTGAACCTTGCAGTTGGTCAAATAAGTCGTCAATACGTGGCAAGGGATAACGGTTCTTGATCGTCACTTTGTTCAGTTCCCGATAGTCAATGCACATTCTGAAGGTTCCGTCTTTCTTCTTCACAAATAACACTGGTGCTCCCCATGGTGACGAGCTAGGTCAGATGAGTCCTTTATCAAGGAGTTCCCTAAGCTGGTCAGATAGTTCTTTTAATTCAGAAGGTGCGAGACGGTATGGTGCCCGAGCTATAGGTGTAGCTCCAGGTACTAACTCGATTGAAAACTCGACCTCTCTTTTAGGGGGCAACCCATGCAGTTCATCAGGAAACACTTCAGGAAATTCCCTGACGACGGGTACATCTTCAATCTTCCTTTCCTTCTTATCTTTGTTAGTGACTAAGGCTAGGATAGCAGTATGTCCTTTTCGAAGACACTTTTGAGCCTTCAAGTAAGAAATAACTCCCATCACGACACCAGTCTTATCTCCCTCCACACACAGGACTTCATCATTTGGTAGGGGGATGCGAATCATTTTGTCTTTATAGATAATTTCTGCAGAGTTTTTGGATAGCCAATCCATACCAACTACCACATCGAAGCTTCCCAAAGTAATGGGCATGAGGTCTATTGGTAGGATATGACCTGATAAGTCTAATGTACAATTTTTCAGGATTTGTGATACGATCAAGGATTTACCATTTGCTACTTCTACAACATATGGCTCATCTAAGGGTACAGGTTCTACATTCAAGTGCTTATAGAAAGTATTGGATACGAAGCTTTATCAGCTCCCGTGTCAAATAATACTATAGCATAAACATCATTCACCAAAAATTTTCCCATAATAACGTTAGGGTCTTTTAGAGCCTCACCTTTGCCAATCACGAAGGCTCTGCCCTTGGCTGTATCTTTCTTTTCCCCAGTGCAGTCTTTAGCAATATGGCCCTTTTCTCCACATCTGAAACAAATAACTTCCTTCTTTCCACCATTCTGCTGATTACCATCCCTTTTTCCTTGATCTTGAGTCTTGGTCCTACATTCAGGAGCAGTGTGCCCCCTCCTGTTGCATTTGTAGCAGATGATTGCAGTACACTTGCCATGGTGACGCTTTCCACACCTCTGACATCTAGGCGGAATGCCCTGATTGTCATGGTGCTTTTTCTGATCTGGCTTCTTGCTTGTACCTTGACTCTCACTTTCTTTAGCATCTTCAAACTTTCTCTTCCCTGAGCTTTCAGCAGCAATACCCTTACCCTTGTTTCTTGGTGGTAACTTCCCTTGAGCCACAGCCTTATTAGTCAGCTTGTGAGCTATCCTAATGGCCTGTTGGATTGAAGTTGGATTGGAGGAAGTGACCATAGATTGAATGACTGGAGACAGTCCACGGATATAGCCTTCAATTCTTCTGTGAGCAGGCTCCATCATATGAGGACACAAAGTTACGTACTCATGATTTTCAGTGGTATACTTTTCAATTTCAGATCCCACCATTTTGTGGTTCCAGCACTCCGTTTCAAACCTTTGTACTTCTTCCCTCGGACAGAATTCTTCCATCATCAGTTGTTTGAATTCCTCCCAAGCCATAGCATTGGCTAGGGAGAGAGTAAGCCTTGAAACTTCTGTCTTCCAGAACGAGAATGCAGCTCCACTCAAGGCTCCGGAGGCATACTTGGTCCTACTCTCATCGGGACATTCAGATATAGCGAAGATGGATTCACATTTCTCAAACCACCTTATGAGCCCAATGGCCCCTTCTGCCCCAGTGAAGATATCTGGTTTGCAGTCTAGGAACTTTTTATACGAATAGTGATGACCATTCTGAGCAGCCTGAGTGGCTAGGGCTGCAGTAACACCTTGATTGACCAAGGCTTGTATTTCTTCAGGAGTCATCCCTGTTGGGACAGTTCTTCTAGCACGTCCTCTACCTCTGCCCGCTGGTGCGTCCATCTATCATGAAATTGTTTGGTGAGAATTCACACTTTAATATATTCAATAGATGCATTTTATATCAAATATTCAAAGTATGGACAATTACTGTAGGACAATGGGAATTTAAGAAAACTGGGTTTTTCGATTAAATTCGGCAAGGCACGAGTACTAAGGAAACAAGTCTCGCTTTAGGTTAGGACAAACGTAGCTTAGATTGCCAAATGGAACATATCAAGGTAATTTGACCTATTTGCCTTAAAGACTTGTGTATGATCGCAGTAACTTCACGTGCTATAATAACAGCAATCTTACGGCCAGAGCTTCTAGACTGTGAACGGATTTGACAAGAAGCCATTCTGAAAGATCATTAAGGATTTTTCATGGAAATTGGGTAATATGAGCTATTCAACATGAAAACGACAGTCGAGAATTTGGCATAATAGCAATGAGATGTTCCAGGTGTAATCGTTTGATTCGTGAATCAAAGCGAGTATGTTGACTAATCAAAGTATTGGGTCAATCACAACTTTGTTGAAGACATGCGTACCTATAAGCAGATACTCATCCCAAGGGTTCCCAGGTAAGATAAACAGGTCCATCGGTTGATTTGGATTTATGCGAATACCTTGCTTAGACAGAACACCTCGAGATACAGGCATCACGCTCTTCCAGCATTACATGTTTCAAGTTGTAAGACACAGACTTTGACGAATTTAAAAAAAAATTTATTTAGGCACGATGATAAGTGTAGATCCCACATGTTGTTGAGAATAAGTTTAGGAATTATCGAAAAGAGTCAAAGAGTCAAGTTATGTTTAGGAAAACAACTATCTAAGTTTAAGCATATAACTTCTTAATCCTATTTGATCTCTAACTAAGGCAATTTACTTTGTGCAACTATTGTGTGTGGCTATAGGCTAGATTCAGTTCCTAACTCAGTATAACCAATGGCTCTGATACCAATCTGTAACAACCCAGGCAAATCGCAACGTGATATTGTCCGATTTGGCCGCAGCCTCACGGTTTTAAAACGCGTCACATTGGGGAAGGTATCCAGCCCCTTATAAAGAGACTTTAGTTCTCCTTCCCAACCGATGTGGGATGTTAAATGGGCATGTAGAAGTCCACTAACTTGCTTAACCTGAAATCATGTGAGAAAATAAAGTCAGCTAACGAGTTAGCTGGTGAGTAATCACAGTTTTGAATATACATATAGATTGATTGATTGATTGAGAATAATCCAATTCACAAGGTAATGATAAGACTTATAATGCAATAGTGGAGCATATAGATAAACCGACACAATATAAACCCCTTGACTTGACACTTGCATATAATAGACTTGCACACATACACCATAGATTGACTAATTGCCTCTGGTACAATCACCACTCGACTATTCATATGGGGTAGGTTATCCAAACCAGTAGATTTACTATTGATACCAGGATTGATTGATTGAATTAGGGTTTTACTGTCATCCAGTTTATCATAGTATGTTCACATAGTTGCAAGTAATAACATAACCTGTCTTGAATTGAATTTAGAATGAAATAACAATAGAATATCATGATTGAATATTGTATCACATGATTTCCGCCAAATAAGAAATGATATAAAAAGGGGATATGAATACTCACTTGATTGATGGGATTAGTATTTGGATGTGATTGATTAGACACCGACGATTTCCTTACGTATAATCTACGGAGCGGTGTCTCGAGTTAGAATAATAATAATATGAGAATTGGAATTAGATTAGGGTTTCTATTGGGTTTTGAATGGTAGTTTAAATAAGATAAATTATTTAGTTTGAATAAATAAAATGAATTTATTTAAAGTGAGTATGTTTGAAAATTAATAGAAATAAATCTATCAATATATTTGAAATAGATTATTATAATGTGAGAAGAACAAATAACTAGTTTTATTAATTAATTATATGCTAATTAATTAAAATATTTAGTTATTTAAGTGATCAAAAGAAATGGAGATTTCGGAAAGATTTAGGTTGTCTTTTGGTGATTTTATAGAATATCAACTTATAACGTTAAAGAATAATTAGTAAATAATTAATGGCCAAATGAATAATTAATTTGGAAAATTAATTTGTTAGTTTTTCTTAAAACGATTCATATTTGATAAAAATAATAGTATATAAATTGGAATAAGCTTTTATATATTTTTTAAAAAATCATCATTTATAATTATATGTAGATATTGTTAAACAAATATTTTAGTGATCTAAACCACCATTTAAAGTCTAGAAAATAAACTAAATATATTATTTATCTTAAACTATTTAATAAAATATTAAAATATTTTATTAAATAAATTTACAGAAAATAATATGGTGTCTAAAAATATTTAAAGTTTATAAAAACCATTTTTATATTTTTCTAAAATTTTTTGTAATTATTTTAAGGCTGAAAAAGCCTTTAAAAAATATATGGGGGGTGCCTGGGTTCGAACCCGGGACCTCAAGGTGAGTTCGTGAGCTTGTAACCAGTGAACCAAAGGCATACAACCACGATATGGATCCATTTCAAATTCTTTTAAACAGGTTCAAAGAAGTTTCCCTAAATTCATAAGAACCCTAGAACGAAATCGGTTCAATTGAAGCTGAATTCGATACTGTCGATCGAATTAACCATGGGGCTTTCATTCCCCATGTAGAACCGAGTGTGTGTGTGTGTCGAATTACCCGTAATGGTGTAGAGATGGATGGATTCGAGTTCGAGTAGTTCTCGGCTTGAATGAAATCTTGAATCGACGAGTGTGTGTGTGTTTGATCAAATTGGGGTTACAGAGAGTTTGTGTGTGTGGTTATGGAGGTTTGCCCTCTATTATATAGGGGAAATTTTATGTTAAATTATGCAAACGAGTTCAACCCATTTGTCGAATATTCGGATTGATTGTGTATGTGATTGAACAGATTTTAAGTTAAATTGATGTGTTGATTATGATTGGAATTGTGCTTTCACTTTACAGGTTGGTTGATTGAATCAATTAATCGAGTTTTCCCACTTAATTCGATTTGATTTTGAATGGGGTAACCGGGTTCGAGTGTAAGGCGCGTAAACGAAGCCAATTTTTGAATTGTGTAGGGTCATAGATTCGAATCATGGTCGCGAGATTGACGGGAGCATTCAATTTGGTTGAAACCGCGTAATTTTAAGTATCTGATATTGCCGAAGAATGGCCGGAGAGGTGGCCGGAGGGGGAGAAAGGGTCGACGGGGAAGGGGGTTTGGGTTTGTCATTTTTACAGAAATGGTCCCTATGGTTTTGAGTTTATTATTTCATGCTTGAAACTTTAAAATTAAGTTTCATAAATTACACAATTTCCCCTGGACTTATAAATTCAATTTTTATACATATTTTTTTAAGTTATTATTATTATTATTATTATTATTGTAATTATTAGAATTAGCAATCATTGTATTAAACAAAATTAATTTTTGTTTAACGCAAATACGCGATGTTACAGTGATGACGAGGGGTCCCTCATCTGAGACTTGCTATTCTTTGGTTGGTGAAAAGTCGATGATGATGCCGGTTTTCGTATCTGAGACTTCGTTGGTTTTCATGCGGTTGGGCTGGTTTTTTGAAAGATTCATGTCGATGACGATGACCTGGCTCGTCTGAGACCGAGCTTGAGCTCTTGTCACTTGATAGTCTGTTCTAAGTTTGTATTTGATTAATGGTTTTACTGGCCAGTGGAACATACATACGTCGATGATTGTGATATCTCTTATGAAACTGACTATGAGTTTGGTTGTTGTTGGAAAATACGCATGTCGATCTCATCTGAAACTGAGCTTGAGCTCATTTCAGTCGATGGTTTGTTCTGACAGCCAGCTTTTATTACAATGACGATGACATTTTGGTCTTCTGGGGTAGGGCATGTGTTCATATGAGATGATGATTCTGTTGGGTGTATTGTTTGGCGCATCATGTGTTCTTTGACATGTTGATATGCTTATTTGAATGACCTATATACCGAAACAAACTGCACAAAAAAAACTTGGTCTGCAGTTTGTTTTCTTCGGTTTGTTATTTGACTACAAAGGTTTTGATGTGCACATATTACCCCACCCTCATTCTTTCTATAATATTAATAAAGGAATAGAATTTGACTGCAAGTGTTTTGATGTTTGCAGTAGAAAAAGAGAGTGACTTGTTTCCCCTTTAATCAGTTACAATTTTTTATGACGGTTTAAAGGCGATGATGATAAATAAGTAGGCGTGACTTCGTTGTTCTGGCGCGGCAAATGACAATTTGCAGCCACAACGAGCCGCACATTCAGAGCCTTATGATCACCACTGTGTGGTAAGAGGCGCAACGCCCCGTTGGTTATATACCTAGTTTACTTTATGTACGTATTAATATGTAGTTGTTAATGCAAGCTTAAAAAAAAAGAAAAAAAAGAAAGAGTGTTGCTGCATATACCCCGTTTACATGATTTTTACTTGCTATACTCTCCTTTCCTCACAAGTTAATTTTTAGATAAATACAAATTAAGCCTTTTATTAATTTTTTTTTGTTTTTATTGTCTTTTGTTATGATAATAATAATATTTTTTCAATTAATGTTGATTTGTTATTTCTAAAAAAATCAAATTTAGTTAAATTATATATTTTTGATCAAGTGTCATGCATAGACGCATAGTTAAAAGTTATAATTCATATGAGTCCAGATAAATAATGAACCGGAATCGGATATTACACATAGATAAAAGATGAAAAGATTGAATTGGATATAACAAGAAAAACTAAAAATTCTAAAATTTGGGTGAATAATCGTTTGCGGCTAAATTAATTGTTCAAATGCTTTTAAATCTAATTATTCAAATAACAAATTGATACTTTGAAATTGTTGAAAACAGACTTTTTGGATTTATGAAAATAAGATTTGGAATTATGGAAAACTGAGTTCTGGAATTTTTGGAAAATGAGGGTTTAAAATTTGTGAAAAATCAATTATGTAAATAACAAACCTATCGTTAGAGGTGTGACACAATTGAAATATATTAAATTCACATGCAAGTAATAAATGTTTTTGGATAAAAGCCTTTTCTTTTAATGTCTTATAAGAATCATTTTTTTAGAATCCATAAAAAATAGAATGACTTTTTATTTTATAATTAAATAATTGTACATATTTTATTTAGTTTTTAAATAATGTTATTGTCAGGAGGGAAATATGGCAAATTTCAATATGATTTTTTCAAAGAGGAATGACAAATAAAGAAGATGTAAAACTAACTCATAAAAAAGATTAGAACCACAAGTACAAACGCAAGAATTAGTAGATGGAGAAAAGTTTACACTAGGGTAAAGTTATGATATTCAGAAACAAGGTCCAAGTATGAGGAAGGGGTAGAACTACTGAATGAATTCGAGTTGTGACTATACCCCAAACATGAAAAGCGTTTAGAATTTACATATATACATAAAAAATATATGTTTAAATTGTATAATGATGTTATTACAACAACAAATAAAATCGTGATTAATCTTAAGAGTTAACACGGTTAGTCGCAGTGATAGATGATTAACATTTGAACATTACCATATACACACACATGAGAAAAAAATGACCGTTATTAGGTTATACCCTTTAACTTTAAAAGCATAATGTAGTCGAGCTAGTATAAATGATTGAAATGACAAAAAAAAATTACAATTTTTGGAAATAATAAAATGAAAGTTACGACAAAACAAGAATTAAATGAAAAGTTGCGACATACAGCACAAACAAGAATGACAATTTACTTTTGCTTTATAAAAGTTCAGATTATTGTTTTAAACAAATGGCTTAAACTGTTAAAATCAAACTATCAAACCACTAGAACATGCCCGTATAAGTTCTTACAGACCCAACCAACCTCGACATATTTACTTGTTGATTTATAAAACCTCGATTAGTGGTTCACTCTAGAATTATCATCAAAACTAGTTGAACCAGATCACGAACACCCCAAGATAAAATGTGAAAGGTGTACATGTAAGAGAACTGAAACAAGATTAACGACAATCATACTCAATATACGAACAAAAGATTTGAAGCTGTTTATTAAACGAAAACTTTAACTCAATCTTGCTTATAACTTCATCTCAAACTAACTTGAACTCGACTCGACTCAACTCAATCTTTTATTTCACCAAGCTCGACTCGTTTACACAGCCCACAACTCCACAAGTACACATTAAAAAAACTTATTATGTTAGTTAGGCTGCTTGATCACTTGATCCAACGTTCAAGATGTGTTCTCAACTAACCCCTCTCCTTCATACGATGCTACACCAGCAGCAACTTTTCTACCAAAACAGCTTTCATCAAATCTCCACCAACCCCCACCCCCCCCCACCCCCACCCCCACCCCACCCCCAACTACGACTCCTACAAATCAAACTTCCATCCATTATCTCTCCTCCACCTACCTTCATCACCACACCAACAATGGAGCTCGTAAGTCCCCTCTATCTCCTCCTTATGCATGTGTAATTTCACCATCTGCATCTTCTATGCTAAATGAGCGTTTCAGTTGAATGATTTTTGTGAAATTTGAGAGTGAATACTGCATTTTCGTGTGCGTTTTTGTTGGTTGAGTTTGGGGATATATGTTTGATGGAATTTGATGGTTAGGTGACGCCTGATGTGGAGAAGATGGGGGGAAGTGAGGGGATTAGGAGGAATTCAACGCTGATTTGTGCGCCGATAATGGCGGATACGGTGGATCAGATGCTGGTGCAAATGAATTCGGCGAAATCTAGTGGTGCCGACCTTGTTGAAATCCGATTGGATAGCTTGAAAGGGTTTAGCGCTCGTGAGGATGTTCAAACCCTAATTAAACTTAGTCCTCTTCCAACGATTTTCACCTACAGGTGCTGTTTTGATATATGAAACTCTTGTAATTTGAATGCATCGGTTTTTAGTGTTGGAATGTTATGGATTGTTATGCAATCGAAATATTGAAAATTTGGTAACTGCTTCAGTGATTTGACAACTTTTGGAGTTATTTTGTGTTTTGAATTATAAACTCTGCGTTGCTAGTGCTTTTGTGTGGCTTTAAATTAATCATAATGATCATCTTGTACTGTAGAGCTATTGGTTTCTTGATTAATTATTTAAAGATTATGTTTTAAACATTTTATTAGCCCTGAAAAGGTTCTGGTTCTGTGTTGTTTTGTAGGCCGGCGTGGGAAGGTGGTCAGTATAATGGGGATGAACAGAGTCGTTTGGCAGCTCTTCGATTGGCAATGGAGTTAGGAGCAGATCATATTGATGTTGAGCTTCAGGTTCCATTCTTCTTGATAAAAATTGGGTTTTTTAAAGCAGAGAAAGTCATCTGAAATGAAAAATATCTGCATTTTATGTTGTTTCATACATGGTCTTGTAGTATATTCTTTTTATTCCTTGATATCTGCATTTTAATTAGAATTCTCATATCACTTACATGCAGGCTGTTGATGATTTCAACAACTTAATCCGTGGAGATAACCCTACAAAATGCAAACTCATAGTTTCTTCCCACAATTATCAAAATACTCCATCAGTAGAAGACCTCGGGAACCTTGTGGCAAGAATACAATCAACAGGGGCTGACATTGTGAAGTTTGCAACAACGGCTGTGGATATAACCGATGTAGCACGAGTTTTTCAAATAACTGCTCATTCTCAAGTAAGCGGCATAAGTCGTACAGCATAGGTTAGAGAAATATATTTAGTTTCTTGGGTTCTTTATACTTCTATTACGGTGACATTGTTAAGTAGCTAAATCAAGATAAAACAAATCAATATAGTTGAAGAGATATATGAACCCAGACTATGAGAGAAATGTGGGTAGTAGACTTTCTTGTTGAATTGTCCCGTAACAAAACCTCCGAATGTTTCCCTGTTTTATTCACGTAAAATGATTAATCTTCCAGGTTCCAATAATAGCAATGGTGATGGGTGAGAAGGGTTTGATGTCTCGAGTACTATGCCCTAAGTTTGGTGGATATCTGACATTTGGTACCCTTGAAAATGGAAAGGTATCTGCACCTGGGCAACCTACAATTAGGGATCTTTTGGATTTGTTCAATTTCAGACAATTAGGGCCAGACACAAAAGTATTTGGTATTATTGGGAATCCAGTTGGGCATAGCAAATCACCTTTGTTATACAATAAAGCTTTCAGATCAGTTGGTTTTAATGGAGTTTATGTACATATGTTGGTGGATAACGTAAAGAATTTTCTTGATACTTACTCGTCTACAGATTTTGCTGGGTTCAGGTTGAGTTTTGATCTATTTCACTTCAGTTTGTTCATTTGATCATTCTAGAATCTTTCTGGTAGTCAGAATTAATAAAATCTAAATGTATTTACAAATGTAAATGATCATTATTGGATGCAGTTGTACCATTCCTCACAAAGAAAATATACTTCAATGTTGTGATGAGGTGGATCCAATTGCAAAGGTAATTGTTTTTGTAAATAACATAGAAAGCTTGAAGCTGATGCAGATAATGGTTATTGGTTGATAATAAAAGTAAGGTTTTTTTAATGTGATCTGTTATTGGTTGTATCTTACAGTCAATAGGAGCAGTCAATTGCGTTATCAGAAGACAAAAAGATGGGAAGTTATATGGTTGTAATACAGACTATGTAGGAGCTATTTCAGCTATTGAGGACCGTCTGCAAGGTTTCCTTCTTTATTTCCTATTAGAGGTGGCATTGTGGGCCGGTAGATCAAAGTGGGTTCGGGTGGGGTAGACCCACAAAAGTAATATTGTTATGATAGTTATTTCATTAATATGCTTACATAAATAATTTTTTTACAATAATGATCAATTTTTGTATGGATTAATGCATTAAGACTGGACTTCAGGCGACTTTAAACCCGTTCAACCCAACTGACCTTTTACCTTTTAGCTGATTTTATGTTTGACTTGTTTTAGATAAAATATAACCATATTGGCCCATTGAAATCCCCACCTATACTGTTTACAGGTTCTGGTGTTCAAAATGGTGCGAGCGGGTCACCCTTGGCTGGTAGACTATTTGTGGTCATTGGTGCTGGTGGTGCTGGAAAAGCACTTGCTTATGGAGCAAAAGAGAAGGGTGCAAGGATTGTGATTGCCAACCGAACTTATGGTTAGATTTTTATACTAGACTTAATTGCAAATATAATATCGTGCTAATTTTAATAATGTTATTTGTCAATTTTGTGGCTCATCATTTTTAGGTGGTGTTTATATGTGAATTTTGGAAGCCCTTATGTGATATTGAATAATGAAAATCTACTAGTGTTTGGATATGCTCGCTTATTTGAGTTGTAATAATCAGCTAATTAGATGTTAGTGTTTTGTAACTTCTTAGATAAAGTGACAAATAACAACATTTCTTGTTTAAAAAAGAGACCTTTATGTGAAATCTAGTAAAGGACATTTCCCACAAGTAATTTTAGCTTTACTGTTGCACAATCTGTTTTGGTATAGCCAGTATGAAATCGATTATTGCGAGTTTTGGTGTAGCTAGTATGAAGCCGATTATTGCAAGTTTTGGTATAGCTAGTATGAAGCCAATTATTGCGACTCTTAGTCATAGTAACCAGATAATCAGTTTCACAAAACAAATCCTAACACCCCCTTAAATGCATACTTTACACACCAACTGCTCTATTTTTAATTTTTAATTTTTAAATTTTAATTCTCTATAGATCGTGCTAGAGAACTTGCTGAGATAGTTGGTGGAGAGGCTCTTTCTCTTGCTGACTTGAACACTTACAAACCAGAAAATGATATGATACTTGCAAACACTACTTCAATTGGTATGCAGCCAAATATCAATGACACTCCTATTGTTAAGGTTTGATTATATACCATTTTCTGATCTTATGCTATGCATTGTGCATGAGTTGATTTTACTTTTTCTTCTTTTTTTAGCAGGAAGCTTTGAAGTCATATGCACTGGTATTTGATGCTGTTTACACACCAAAAATTACCAGATTACTTCGAGAAGCAGGAGAATGTGGAGCCTTAATTGTAACAGGGGTGGAAATGTTTATAGGGCAGGCATATGAACAATATGAGAGATTTACAGGATTACCTGGTAAGGTTTAAATTGCAAAATGATGATGTACAATCTCACTGTATCCCTTTTCTAATATGTTTGATTATACTTTTCAATCTACAGCACCTAAGGAGTTATTTAGGGAGATAATGGCAAATTATTGACTGTCACGGTTATTCACCTAGGTATGTACCTCTCTATATCCCATATTTTATCCTGAATTTTCCACATTATTACAGTGGAACAAAAAGAACAAAAGCTTTTGCGGTCAGATACCCATATTCCTATAATTATCTATGCTCATCAATTTGCCTAACATAATTCACTAATAATATTTGACATAATTAGTATACTTGTTGTCAAGTTCTTCATGTATCCTCTTGTCTCAATTTGAGAATTTATGTTAAAATTTAAGAAAAATAATGCAGTCGATAAGATCTTGAGAGTACAAATATGAATGGATAAATCTTGCTGTCAAGTATATAATTGAAGAAAGGTCTTAAAAGTGCAGGGGCATTTTGATCTATTTTGGGAAAAAAAGACAAATGGACAAAACCTCACTTCATGAGTTCACCTAGTGATGGCAAGATGTGTGGGTCATGGGGGTTGTATAATCGGTCATAGTGTGTACCTAGGTGACTTTGGACCCAAGTTTCTTTTAACTTTGACTGTTTAACCTGTTGGGACCGAATTTAACTAGAACTAGAATTCACCCATTTTTAGGTACATGTGTCAACACGGCCCGCTGTACTTTTCACAAATTGAGTTAGAATGAAATGGTTTGTTGTCTTATGCTGGAGTTTTGACTACTTGTATACAGAAACTGGAGGTTTATATCGAAATGTACACACAGGAAGCAGGGTGATGATGCTTCCAATTCTTGTTTCTGCATCATTTGTTATTGCATCAATATTTTTTTCCTACAAAAACAAAGAAATTTTATTTGACAAACCATTGTATCCTCAATTTTCTGTTCCTAATTTTGACTTTGTTTTTGTTAAATAGCTTATGTATCAACTATCAAGTAACTCATAAATCTTCAAAGACCATTGGTCCCCATAAGTGTGTGGATAAACTGGGCTTTAGCCTTGGGCCCTAGTGGTCCATTTCTTGACTTCATAGTTTTATTGATTGATGGTGGTTTGTTGGTGAGTAGTAGTAGATTATCAGTCATCAAAACATGATTCAAAAGACAACACAAACAATACCAAGTTAATTACAATTTGTTTCTAACTTCAATGACAACTTGGTATCCAAGGCAAATCCTTCACTTTTGATCTTGATAGTCTTTCTACTCCATCTAATATACATGTTACATACATGTCAGTACATAATGTTATATCGCGGAAACAATTAAATAAATGATGAATGAGAATTCTTTATAAACACTTGGTAAAGTAAACTCCAGGAGCATTGTTGCCGGTGATGTAGTAGGACCCAAGAGAACCTACACAACCAACGTTGACGATTAATAGTATATGTCACTACTAATCATCATTTTAACTTAGGCTTATCAACTGTTACACATTTATTTAAGCTTCAACCTAGGCTTATCAATCGTTAGATATTCATTTTCTTAAAAAATGGACGATGTGTTTAATTCTAGGAAGAAAGAAAAACCTCTCGTAAAACAAAATTTAACCGGTTAAGTTTTTTTATATGTTTTCATAGACATTGTTTGCTAAACTTTTATCATGGTCACACTTATTTAAGTTTGATTATATGATGGCTTATAAAGTAAAATTGACGGTGGAATAGTCTCCAAGGGTAACTCATCCTCGTTTGAAAGAAGAAAGAAAAAAAAGCGAGGGTCTTGTGAAGTTATTCTTTGAATGATAAGTTAACGTATGGCCTTAATCGTCAGTGTTCGGTTTGAAGGCATGTACACGTGTGACGTGTGATGAAGACTCAAAACATGAAAGAATGCAGTTTTTATGCATTACTACATGTACATTTAACATCAAATGTTGTTCTAAGCAATCACAGGTGAATACCTGTAGTAACCAACCAGTGACTATTACACTACAAATAATAAAGAAAGAAGAGTTGTATTTAATTGAAAAAGCAACATCCCCTAAAACATCACAATACAAACGAGTGTTGTAATGTAATGTTTATACCTTTTCAAATGCGAGGGAAGAATCGAGCTCAATTATGGCTTCTAAACTAAACCCCAACTCAATGGCAACGTTTCTTTCATCAACGACCCACAAATTCTTGATACCCACGAAGAAAACATGCATACATCTACTAAAACACTGCAAATCGATGACACAATTGAAGCAAATCCAGACCCAAATCTTCGTTCTTGGTCTCACACAAAATGTGGATGTTATAAAAAAGATCATGGCTTTTTCAGCAGACCCATCAATCGGAAACTTACGTTACGCTCAAAGAATCTTTGACAGAATCGAAACCCCTTCTCTGTTCGCGTACAATGTGATGATTAAAGCGTATACAAAGAGTGATGGGTTCAGAAAAGCTCTGTGCTTGTTTGATCAGATGAGGGTCGATGGCTTGTGGCTTGATAATTATACATACCCTTTTGTGTTCAAATCGGTTGGGTGTTTAAGAGAAGCTTTAATCGGTGAAAAGATTCATGGGTATGTTATGAAATGTGGGGATGCGTTTGATTGTTATGTGTGTAATTCGATGATGGATATGTATGGTGAGTTGGGACGTATTGAGGATGCACAGAAGGTGTTTGATGAAATGCCTGAACGAGATATCGTCTCGTGGAATGTGTTGATTTCGGGGTATGTTAGGTGTAAGAAGTTTGAGGATGCTGTTGGTGTTTATTTGCAAATGAGATACGATAAAAGGGTGAAGCCCGATGAGGCCACAGTTGTGAGCACTCTTTCGGCGTGTATAGCTTTAAAGAATTTAGAACTTGGTAGGGAGATACACCATTACATTGATCATGAGATTGGGTTTACTACTATAATTGGTAATGCATTGCTAGACATGTATTGTAAATGTGGGTGTTTAGATGCTGCACGCGAGATCTTCGATGTGTTACCAACGAAAAATGTAATCTGTTGGACTAGTATGGTGTCTGGTTATATAAACTGTGGGCAGTTAGATGATGCTAGACTGTTGTTTGATAAAAGTCCTGTTAAAGATATTGTCCTCTGGACGGCTATGATAAACGGATACGTGCAGTTTAATCAAGTGGATGATGCGATGGCGTTATTTCAGCAAATGCAAATGTATAATATCAAGCCTGATAAATTCACAGTGGTTGCTTTATTAACAGGCTGTGCACAAGTTGGGGCTTTAGAACAAGGAAAATGGATTCATGAATATATGAATGAACATAAGATAACTATTGATGCTGTATGTGGTACTGCTCTTATTGATATGTATGCAAAGTGTGGGTGCATAGAGAAGTCTTTGGATGTGTTCTACAGATTGAATGAAAAAGATACAGCCTCATGGACATCAATCATATGTGCGCTTTCTTTGAATGGAAAGCCCGGTAAAGCACTCGAATTGTTCTATCAGATGAAAGAATCTGGGTTCAGACCTGATGATATTACTTTCATTGGTGTCTTAAATGCGTGTAGTCACGGGGGTTTAGTGGAAGAAGGTTGGATGCATTTTGAGTCGATGAAATCATTGTATCAAATTGAACCGAAAATAGAACATTACGGGTGTTTAATTGATCTCTTAGGACGTGCTGGGCTATTGAAAGAAGCAGAGAAAGTTATTAATAAAATCCCAAAAGAAAAAGATGATATTTTAGTTCCAGTCTATGGTGCTTTACTCAGTGCTTGTAGATTATATGGTGATGTTGATATGGGTGAGCATTTAGCTGATCGGTTAAGTGAAATTGAAAAAGGCGATTCTAGTATTCATACACTTTTGGCTAATATTACGCTTCTGTTGGGAGATGGGAAGATGTGAAGAAAGTAAGAAGTAAAATGAGAACTATTGGAATTAGAAAGGAGCCTGGGTGCAGTTCTATCGAGGTTGATGGAAATATTCATGAGTTTTTAGTTGGAGATGCTTCTCATCCTGAAATGAAAGACGTTTATTTTAGTTTGAACACACTGGCAAAAGTGTCGTGTGCACATGAAATATATGATGTGGACCTAGATTATATGGTTGCACTAGATGTTGAAAGATAATGTATGTATATATGGCTATATGCATGCGTATACACAATTCTTTGCTGACAGCAAGTAATACTGAACTCCCATTATGGCCAGAAGATAGAAGGATTCAAGATTAAGCATTTGATTGAGGTACTTTTGTGTAAACTTGAATATTTAATATCATCACATGTGCATTATGGTAAGAATATGGGGCATTAGGGTATGCTCTTATGTAATCTATTTCAGTTGACACTCAACCATATTCCAGTTAGTTTCTTTTTTGAATATGTGGATGATCATTCTCTGAACACGACCAAAAGCCAGTTTATTAAACATATACAAGTGTTTTTAACAGATGAAGTTCTATTCAGTCTAACATGTATTTTGCGTGTTGCTTCTTCGTTTTTCTGGAAGTTGTATCAGGGTTATTTCAGTATCAGAATCCTGGAGTGAGACAGAGATATGTCAACTTGACATGCTTCTGACTTATGCATATGCTACCTTTCTAATTAATAATTTAGTAGAAGACTTTCTTGAATCATTGTATATTGGTGTCGTTTGATGTTACTGCAGATCATATTCAATTGTAATCTTAAGTAGGTAATAGGTTTCTGGATATCTTTGGATTTTAACACAAGCAAAGCTTTAAACTTAGAAGTTAGAACCTCATTTCTTGATGTTTGACTATTTTCACTTTTTTGCATCAGCCTGAATTCATGCTCATACACTCAAAATTTTCTGATTCATATTGGCCGTTAACCTGTGTTGCAGTCTTGATGGGTAAATTCTTGTCTTTGTGGGAAGTAACGGCGCCCTGATACAGTTCGGGACCTCTCGTCATCATCAACATTTAAAGCTTCTTACTCAGAGGAAATGTCGGAAATGATCCATAACTACTTCTATGACAAACTGTTGACTGGGCCAATGTAGATGATGATGAGCATGCAAATGAGATGGTGATGTGTATTTTTAGTGCTCCATCTGATCAATTTGGAAACTAATGGAGATTAAGATTAGCATTCGAGAGTTTTACGCGCTTGCTAAGGTTACTATAATATTTTTACTAATGTTGATTCATTTGTGCCTAAAATTATGGCATTTCGACTTTCGAGTTGGTCTCATGCTCACCAATGGCTTTGGTAGACATTTCACCATGTTTGTTTAGGACAGGCTTAGGCTTCATCTATGTATAGCCCTGGTTAACAAGCCTACGCTCAAGCCATGGTTCGTTTATGCAGATGGTCTAACGGTGACATATAATGCCATTATATAATCGCATAAAATTAGTTACGTTTTTCATGTTTATCTACTTAAAGTTAGTTATCAGTTACGTATTCAACGTGTCTGATTGTAATATATTTACACATTTCAAGTTGTTGCAAATGTGAACATTATTTTTCCTTTAGCAACTTCTAAATCATCCGATGGTATTTAACATTGCAGACAATATATATAATATAATTTTTGGTATTATCTTTGAAGTGTGGTATAGTAATATACTTTAAAGTATAAGCCTTGTAATTAAAAGGTTTTAACATAACATAAATAATTTTATATTATATAACTATTAAAAGTTATGATATTTCAATTGCATATCAAACATATATGATATATCAATTAAAATAATTTTCATGTCGTCATTTATTTCTATTGGTAATCGTAGTATGGTTGTGTTAAACGTATTCCGTTTATTAATGGGGGCCCCTAAAAAGTGGAATTTTTAAAGGGGTTTAAATAGTGGGACGTATTTAAACGTAAGTTGAAACAACAATTCACTGAGCAAGGAATTTAAACGGTCCTTAAAGAGTATTTAAAGGCCAATACTTTTTGTTACAAGGGTTTAAGCATTAAGTAAATTAGACATCAATGTCAATGCTTTAAGTGGTGGAGTGGTTAAAGGGTTGGCATAGTGTAGTAAGTGATCCAGGTTCAAATCTCACCCTCCCCATTTAACTTCTGCGGCATTCAGGTGAAGGTTTGGCTCGGGATTTCATCCCGGGTTCGATCCTGATGGGAGGTGAGGGTTTACGGATTCAATCCGGTTCCCGCACATCTGGAGGGTATGACTTGCGACTGGCGGCTAGGTCCAGGATAACCAATCCCGATAGATCGTCAGATTCGAAGTATTCTGCTATTAAAAAAATAGATATCAATCAAATAAATAAGGGATGCATTTAGAAAGAGGGGATCACCCGCATATTATTATCCAAAAAATGTTTCCTGCTATTGATAACGACAAATAGTTTGTTTAGGAGTACTCTTACAAACCATTTAAATCAATCGTTTAAATCGACTAACTCTTACAAACCATTTAAATCAATCGTTTAAACCGACATAAGCTGGTCGGCCTGATTGGTTTAAAATACATGTGTAGGTTCATAGTTTTATATGGACAGTTTACATCATGAAAAAACGATTTTTCATATCATTTTGAAAACCAATACAAAATTAGCCCTATGAGAAAAGAAAATTAGTTCAAACCGCTAACCATAACAATCAAACCATCAAAATCAACTGGTTCTGACCTATCCAATCCAACTAGTTTGATATGTCATTCTACGAAATCACTATTAGCAGTTTAACCCAATAAATTCATCAAAGTCAATTGAACCGGACAATATTCACCTTCCAAATTAACAAGATACTCTATTAACAAGTGTACAATTTCTTAAAGATACAATATTTTCTGTATTCCAAATAAAGGCCCTGTTTGGGATTGCTTTTTTATTTCTCCTTTTGACTTTTGGAGGGGTGAAAAGACCAAAATGCCCCTCCAAAAGTCACTAGAAGTTAAAAATTTTAACTTCTAGTGACTTTTGGAGGACATTTTGGTCTTTTCACCCCTCAAAAAGTCAAAAGAAGAAATAAAAAAGCAATCCCAAACAGGCCCAAAAACGATGTATTTATCAAGATCCTTTTTAACGGCGCACAGTGGAAACAGTATTCTCAAGATGTACAGTATGAATGAATGAGTTGAAATTTAGGGCTACGTTTTCCCTCTAAAACTTTCATTTGATTATCGTCAATTTCACCACTTTCCCCCAAATTTTCCCTCCATTTTTCCATCAGTGAAAAGAAAAAAACCCTAACCCTGATCCCATACCAATACCACACTTCATCTCTTTCGCTACACACTTCTGATTATCTGAACACCCGTTTCAGTGTTTTGACTGTTTTCTGTAATGTTTCTGACTTTTTTTAATCTCTGTTTTTGTGATTGAATTGTGAAGTTAACATTATCTTTGTAATCTTGAGTACAGGTGAAGTAATATGGGTGATTACGGTGACGGTAATGATAACGATAAATCGGTTGAATCGGATAGCGGTACTTGGGATTTCGTCGGTGATGAGACTCAAATCTTTGATAGTCAGTTTTGCGATTCTCCAGCTTCATTGTTCGGTAAGAAGATGGGTTTTCAAGAATCTGTTTTAGTTTAATTGAAACCTTAGTACAGGTGTTAATTTCTTTTTCGTATGTGTGGATTAATAGATTATCATTCGTCATAGAATATAATAAACTCGGGGTTTCTTGACATGCAGAAGATTTGATGAATTCGAGGTGAAATTGGGTTATTGTAACATTTGTTTGACTAGTAAATTATACCTTTTTGTGTGAAATTACTTTCTTTGTGCATCTTTGATGTGGTATATGGTAGATTTAAATGTCTTTTTGAGTTTTTGGTGTAAATCAATGTGTTTGTTTACATTGTAAAAGTTAGGATTATTGTAAATCAATGTCTTTTTGCGGTGAAATGGCATCATAAAATGACTTCCAAAAAATCTGACCAAAACTTGGAAAATCTGGCAAAAACTTGGAAATTCTGGCCAAATATGTGTACTTATATATAAAAATAAACTTTTTTTATTAAAATTACATATTAAAATGTGTGTATTTATATATAAAACTAAAAATTATACATGAAAATTCCAATCCGATTAATCCCGATTAATCCCTAGTCTCTACCTCGCCGCCCAACGCCCAACTAGCGTCTAGCGCCTAGCGATTTTTACAACTTTGTGAGTTTTAGATTCTCAAACATTCATCTAGTTTAGGTGTCACAGGAATTATGAGCAATCATAGGAGAAGTATAAATCAAGCATTTCAGTTTCTTGTTATATGTCATCTGTGCTGACATAATCATAGGAGATGAATGCTACATAAAGTCATTTTATGAGCTTTCAGCCCAAACAATTCTTGATTTTTTTTCTTTCTCTTGATAGGTAATAAGTGTGATAGAGATACTGACCAGTTACATGCTCTACAAAGTACTATTCCTTTCGATGACACTGTCATGTGTGAATATGAGTTAGCAACCCAAGTGATGGATCCTGATGGTGTAACTCAAGTGGTTAACCTTGATGATGAAACCCAAGTGGTTAACCATGACGATGAGACTCAAGTGGTGAACCTTAATACTGAATTTGTAGAGATGGATATTCTTGATGAGACTCAGTTAGTTGATGATTATGATACTGAAGAATTCATAGTTAATGATCATGAAGGAAGTGAACAGACTGAAATAGTGGATGATTCTGATGGGTTTTCTGATGAAGATTCTTGTAGGAGAGAGCGCACACATAATATACTTCAGCGTAAGGCTGACATAAAGGAGCACAAGACAAAAACAGATTGTGGAAGGAGTGAACAGCAAACTTCAGGTAGTTGGTGAAATTTACAAGGTTGGTGGGTCAGGTTGTAAAGGGTCATTTTTATTTATTAGGATGGACTCACTTTAAACACTACTTGCTCAAAGTTTGTAAACTTTTTATCAACTAGTGTGTCAAAACTCAAATTTGATTACATAAAGCATGTTGTATAATAATTATGTACATCTTTATGGAAATGACAAAGGAGGTTTAATAGACCAAAATACAATTTGGGTTTTTTTTGCAACCTGTTTGACCTTTTTACTACTTAATTTTATTTTAGTTGCTTGAATCACTAAAGATAAAACATGACCTTGTTTAACCTGTTCAAATTAAACAGTTCGAAACATCCATTCTAGTGAATATATAGGTATTTTATCAACACCAGGGACCTTCATGTTAAGGTTTTGTTTACATGACAGGAGTTGGCTTCAAGAAATTTACCTCAATCCGTGCAGCATCTTTGAGGGCTGCTGGCCTGGCAGCACTCAACAAGGCTTCTAAATTAAGTACGAGTCCGTCATGTCCCAGTTTAAATTCAGAACCCGACGTAGAACATAGAAGAATATTATTTGGGAAAAGTAATTCTTGTGACATGGAGAAAGTCAACACATCAACTGATGGTCTAGAAACTGGAAATAAGTGTCTATTTGGCAGGTCAGCTGCTAGGAAACTTTTTGCTGAGGATCCATTTGCTGAAACTACAGATGCGAATGACAATTTTGACCACAGTGGAGCAGCTAACTCGCCTATCCTGGAGGCTGATTTGGTAGGGTTAAGCTACATTGATTCTCAAGAACCTGGAGAAGCATCACAAGCAAATGCACTTGATTTTGTGGATAACTTTCTGAAAGTTAACATCGAGTGTGATGATGATCGTGACATTAGAAAATCAACTGGAGGTAAGTCAAAGCCGGTTTTAAGTGCTAAAGGGACTCAAAGTTTTGCTAAAAGTGCTGATCTTATTAATGGAGTTGATAAAAGACGAATTTTTGATTGGGATGATAATCTTGAAGATGAAGGAGGGGGTGAGTTTTTTAGGAAAAAGAAGGAACTATTCTTTGCTAGCGGCGGCAGACGACCAAAACCATTCATTTCTTCTAAAAGTGGCAGGAAACTGGGACTGTCCGACTCCAAATTGGTGTTGGGTAAAAATAAAGAAAATAAAGTGAAGAAAAGCTCAGAAACCATCATAAAGGATCCGACTCTTCAGAAAAATCTTATCAAGGATTGGATAAGCAGGCAAATTATATGCCAGGTGGCAAGGATATTCAAGAAACAACCGAGGCTCGGTTTGACACCCAAATGGCTGCTGAAGCAATGGAAGAGTTAGTTCTTGGGTTGCAAAAAACTGGTCATGATTCTACTAAAATCAATGCAGGTTGCAACCGTGTACAAAAACGTAAACTGAAAAGTCAACTCCCACCCTTGTCTGATATTGGAGTCAGGACAACAAGGTCACAGTCAAAGACGAGTGGTGATCAATCCAAGGAGGTGATGCGGTCCAAGTCAGCTGCTAAAAAGAGTGAGAAATCTGATAACATGGCATCTAATGTAGGGGAAAGAACCAGAAAAATGTCACTGAAAAGAAGAGAAGTTGACACAGTAGAGGTTTTAGTTTCACCTGTTGACCAGATTTCAGCCAAGAAACAGTGCATTCAACATGTTACACCTGTAGTTCAGCGAACTAGGCAGTCTATGAGATATAATGAGTCAGACAAACACAAAAGTGCTCCTACAAGATCTTATCCAAAAGAAAAAAAAGATGCCAAAAGTTGTCATCTAGAGAAAAAGAAGTTGGAACACAATCTATCCCTAGATTAACAAGGTCAAAAGCTGCTACATTGACAAAACAAGAAAAGGGATTTACAAGGGAAAGAAATGAAAAAAATCTTTCAGCTTGTACTACTCCTGTAAGCCGTCGAACACCTGCAAAAGAACCATCTCCGATTTGCATGGGAGATGAATATTTAAAGCAGTCATGCAGGAGATCATCCTTAATCCAAGAAGTTTGTAGCTTGTTTCCAACAGGATCTCTAGTTCAATCTCCAAACAGAGATACAAGGCATAGGAAAGATGTTACTTTGATCCGTGTTGTCTTTAGTCGCCACTTAAACGGAGATATAATCAAGCATCAAAGAAAGGTTTTTTCCTCTTTTTCTTGCGGAGTACTAATTTTTCCAGTTTTTTTATTTTTGCTTCAATTTACGCCGTGCCTTGTGTCTTAACAGGCCAAAATTATAATTTTTTAAAAAGTAAACAGGTTAATCTCTAAAGGCTCCAAAAGTGTTTTTTTCAATGCATTAAACTTCTTAAAATATTGAAGTAAAATAATCTTTTCTGGCAATATATTACACATGAATTATACATGAAAACTATTTTTTTGAATGAGTGTTCTGGGCCTACCAACTTGACCCTGATCATGTTAACTCATACAAAAGTGACTACTTTTGACCCAACTCATGATGTAAATGTTGATTATGTGTTAAAATGACCCATTCGACGGATTTACTTATGACAGGTCATGCCTTATCTTTGGTTAAAAATTAAAATTAGCTAATAGTGAAACATGTTGAACAGCGTAAGAAGTCTTCTGCTTTCTTAAAATTTTTTTGCTAAGCATTGTCGTTATAACCATCACAGATTTTATCTCGATTGGGGGCTTCAGAATTATCTTCAATGTCGGATGCAACACATTTCATAGCAGATGAATTTGTTCGTACAAGGAATATGCTGGAAGCAATTGCGCTCGGGAAACCAGTAGTTACACATCACTGGCTTGAAAGCTGTGGTCAAGCTTGCTGTCACATTGATGAAAAGAACTTTATATTGAGAGATGCTAAGAAAGAGAAAGAATTCGGTTTTAGTCTTCCAGCTTCATTGGTCCAAGCCCGCCAAATTCCACTTTTAAAAGTAACAAAACTAGTTTTTTTCTCTTTCAAACAATGTTACTATGTTAATATGCTTTTTTTTGTTAATAAATTGAACTTTTTATTCAGGGACACAGAGTCTTGATTACACCAAATACAAAACCTGGTAAAGAGATACTATCAAGCTTGGTCAACGCAGTTCATGGCGTGGTGTGTTATTTTCACTTATTTAATTATTGTTTTTTTAGTTTAGGGTGGTGGGTGTATAGTATCTTTTTCTTCGCACTTAATGCTGATACAAGTCTGGTGTGAATTTAATTTCAGGCTGTTGAGCGAACGGGTAGAATTCTGTGGAACACTGATGAAGTTCCGGAGGGTTTATTGATTCTATCATGTGAAGAAGATTATGCCGTCTGTTTGCCTTTTCTTGAAAAAGGTTTGTATTACTATTATAAAATACTCTCTTTGGGTAAATAAGTTATAGGGATATTAAACACTAGTCAATTTTCATGTCCCATTTTGATGCAGGAGCTGCAGTTTATAGTTCAGAGCTTCTGCTCAATGGAATTGTTACCCAGAGACTGGAATATGAAAGGTTTGGCCCTCTTGTATTGCCCAAAGTGTATTTATAATTCATGAAACCTATCAAATCATTTTATTAAAAAAATTACATAATCATATATCACACTAATTATTTACATTTCTATATGACAGGCATCGCCTCTTTCTAGATCACGTGAAGAGAACGCGATCAACAATTTGGGTGAAGAAAGATGACAAGTATAAGGCTGTTGGTAAAGTGATATAAATGTCCATCCGGCTAATATTTCATTGACGATGCCTTTGCACATATGGTCACTAGGTGTCTCATCTTTTCAACTGTTTCTAGTTTTAGCATGTAAATGAAGTGTAATAGTTTATTTATTTCCTTTGGATTTGCTGATGTTATGTTAGCTGAAGTTTTAGGCTTCATACATCTTAATCCTCTTTTCCAGTTACAAGAACCATCTAGAAAAATTTAGGTTGTTTAGACGTGGGCACAGTTTATGTAGTTTCAAAATATTAGTTTGTGGGTTGAGTTTTTCTACAGACATTAGGTTTGAGTTTATGTTATTTGTACCAAAATATTACAAATAATGAGAAGTTAATTGGATAAGTCTAATGAGTTATTTTTTTAATTATTTATATTATATACATGTATAATTATTTTATATATAAATTTATAACTAAAATTTTGTGTAAATAATGACTGTTTAGCCTTGTATACTTGGTGAAGCTTGTATATGAAACTCATGGTCAATTTGACCCTGTATAGAGCCTAACTTGAGTCGTTTACGAGCTGTAAATCATACAATTCACCAAGTCAGCTTGGTTTGAAAAAGAGAAACGCATCAAGACGCATCAAGACGATGTGGTCTAAAATATTGTTGAAGTTAAATATGGTTATTAGATTTTGAAACTTCTAACAAAACTTTGGGTAATCTAGAGACATGAAAGACATTGATCAATCACATCAGTTTACCTCTGATCATCTTCATAATAAACTTCGTTACAAAATTCTTTGTAAAATCCTTCATGTTCATGAAATTCAAGCAAAATTGATGATAAGAAGCATAGAAATGGTTGAATCTTTTGCGTAAGAAAAGTTTTACAAGCTGATCAAGTGAAAAAGAAGAGAAGTTTTTCCTAAATGCTTCAATGGTTCAAATATGGCTTTATTCAAATATGGATACGGATGCCATATAAATATATGAACACGGGTACACCGGAAGATCTTGTCATCGAACCATCAAGTTGCTGAACAAGAATTTGGGTCAAAGGGGCTCACATTTTCACAACAAAAAAACACAAAGTGTTAGGCCTTTTTTTTAGCTCAGTTTTCACCATGAGTGGTGACGCTACTACTGCTACCAGTTGATTGAGACATCTGCATACTCTTTGAGAGATTTGATCCAGTGGAACCACTTTGCAGCATGGTGGTCGAGTGGTGGTCGGTGGTGGAAGTGAGCTCTGGCCTGAGTTCTGAAGAAGATGATGATGGTGCTAAAGTGCCAATGTAAGAACCGACAGGGTAGGGTGCAACTGGCATATCCGCGAGTGAAGATGCAGATGGGCTATAACTTAATGTTCCCATGGGATGATTAAATTTGCATGATGGCCCAAATTTACAAACCCCATTTTGAGCATAATGTGAACAAAGTGGTGCACCCTGAAACATGAGGAACAGGATTAAAACACTAACAAGGTTTCATTATTAAAAAACTGCAAATACATATGACATGGGTATACCAAAATAACATCGGTCTAAACCATAACAATCTTTTCACCTTTGTAAGAATTACAGGTAGCAGACAAGTTCATTACTTTGATCTTTTCAGGTTTAAAAACATAATAATCTATAATCAGTAACCAAAAATAAAATGATCATTCTTAGTTTCTCCACTTTAAATGGGTCAAATACAAAAGGGTCGGTTGGGGTCAAGTTTTATCTCAAATGGGTCAAATATAAAAATTTGCTAAAAGTGAAGCATGTCGAATGGTCAAAAGATAAAGGTTTAGTCACCCAAAGTATATATACATTGTTGTATTAACAAAATCAATTATTATTGTAATACATATTTTGTAACCATAATTAACACATCAATTGCTATAACAAATTTGAAAGTATAAACAAAAATATTTTCAGGACAACCCTACAGGATCTGGACGCTTTCACCCAAACCAAAAAACAACCTGTTTCAGCATTTAAGCCCGTTACCCAGCTTCTTCAATCCCCTCATCTTATCACATCTACTTTACATAGTAATTCAAAAACCTCATTGGCTCAAACAAGAAATCAAATATTAAGATTGGTTCCAACTATGAAAATAATCAATGCCTTTTGTGTTATCAAATAATAGACATCTTTGACCAGAACAACAATAATTAAGTGATAGACCTTACAATAAAGCCTTAAAGATTAAAGGGTACTTACTGGACGGAGAGGAAGGCCCATTGGGCTAAGGCCAAAGTTTGTGTTTGGTACAGTCCATTCTAGTGGATGATGGTATCTACATGATGAACCAAATTTACAATCCCCCGTCTTCATGTAAAACTGGCATTCAGGTTCACCAGGTCGTTGTGGAAATGCATGCTCGTTTTGACTTTTGGTCAAAGGGTAGGAATGGGCTGAAGGCGATAATTGAGTCATTGTGTATGCAGGTCCCCCTCTAAAAATAGGCTGTGTGGTAGGAGAGGCCGCTGGATGTACAGGTGTCTGCACAAGATGTTGATTTTGTAAATGATGCTATCTATTTAGGACTAATAATCAGATCATTAGTAGTAAAATCTATTCATCCAAACTCAAAGGAGATGATGTTTGGATGTGAATTTGCCGTTAAAAACATGCCAATCAGCTTAATATTTAGCGAATCCAGAACTAACAGATAAAAAGACCAAAACGGAATATTTTTCATGCTAATCAGCTTAATATTTGGCGAATTCAAATTTAACACAGGACGGTTTATTTTTCATCACATAAACTATATTTTGTAACAGTATTTTTCACAATGGATGTGGGTGACAAATGGAGGTGTAAAAAGGTGATATTGAACATTTTTTTAAAAACGAGTATTGTTGCATCATGTATGAAACTGATTATACAACTCCAAACACTCAAAAATTATTCACACAGATTCAACCACAATATGAGGCGATAAGTTTTAAAAATGTGCATCCAAATATCCCTAAAAAATTAACAAGTCATAGTAATCAGTTTCAAAACACAAATCCAAAAAATAAATAGGGGATAAAATACCTGGTAAGGATTCCAACCTGGAATTGGAACCATTCCAGGTGGGGTCAGCATTGGACTATAGGTCCCAGGGAGATATGGGCCAGAAACAAAAGGAGCTCTAGCAACGGGCCAGTTGCCGGCTAATACACCATATGGTTGAGAAGAAACAACAGATTGAGATTGCGCATTTGGGTACATAGTAGAAGGCATGACAGGCAACGGTCCACCCGAGAGTGGCTGTGGTGGTGGTGATTGTGATGGTATCATGCCAGCTGGCTGCGGATGGTGAAATTTACATGTGACGCCAAACTTACATTGCCCTGTTTTCACATAGTATGAACACTCTTTTCCACCCTGCGTCAAAAAAAGAATTCTTGAGGTTAATAGAGTTAATATGGGGATTGAATAAATGAATGCATGATAAGTTGAAGATTGAAGAACTGACCAGACGAAGTGGATATCCAGATACATTTAATGCTATAGTTATTGATGACCCGATTCCCTGTCTAGGATGATGATATTTGCAAGATGCTCCATATTTGCATGTTCCGGTTCGCATATAGTACTGGATATATCATGTATGTCACATAAGTTAACATGTATAACGTGAATTTGGAGTTCATATTATCCATAGAACATAAGCTACAATTATATAGAAAGACAAAATGGGTAGGTTGGTCTGGTTTAGTAACTAGCCAAACTGGGTAATGGTTATATCAGTTAGTTTTATCCTGATTTTAGCCTTTTAAAAACAAATCAATTTTAGTTTTTTTGAAATGTACAGTGAATGCAGTTTTATTATGAATATAATTGTGGGGTAGAATTCACTTATTTTGGAAGTAGGCAATTATTTTGGGACAAACTAAAACACAGAAATGGACAATAACTTTGGGTCTAATGGAGTGATAACAATAATCTTTTTTAACAAAGCGATTTAGGAAGTTTATGCATTATAATTCACTTTGAATGACTTTTGACCACTTTGCTCTTTAGTTAAATCTTTTACGTACATCATTTGACCCATTAGAGAAAACACAATCAGGACAACACATTTATTTGTAAATAAGTCCAAATTGCAACCCTAGTGCCCAAAGGTTGTTTTGTGAGAACTAAGAATAGAGAGAACACACAAAGTTGGATGTTAAATTTCAGTAAAACAAAAGTTGAGCAAAACTAAATTCATGAGCTCACCAGGTAATAACTTAAGGTGTGGAAACAATTAAATGGAACTAAAAAGGAAAATTCAACTTAAACAAAATTAGTATGCATATACTTGAAATCTAAAATAACCAAGTTCAGAAGTAGTTTACGCATAGCTTTAAAATCATATCTACACCATTCATGTCAACTTCCAAACTTACATATACTTGGAAGTAAATCTGAAGTAAAAATCATGAACAAAACGTTATGATTTTTCTGCTTGGGTAACAATAAATTATAATGTAAGTAGTTAAGATGATCTTAAACGTTATATGCTATGCATGTTAATTGAGAAAACTAGCTGTTTTCCCAATAGATGAACATGCAAATAGAGTAAAATTTCCAACTTGGAAATAAAGAAAAAGATGAACTTCAAAAGGATAAGATATAGAAGAACTAGCATAACTTATCAGACTAACATTCTTTTCACTCCAACCTTGGAATAAAGAATCTATCTTTAACAAGAACAAGAATCAAACAACTTCACGTTGGAAAGCATTGAAAAGACGATCTTTTGAGCAGCATAGCTAAAATCATGATTCACATTCTTTTTAGCACATAAAGCAAGAATAACAAACAAACGTGCCCAGTAAAATCACACTCAAAGCAAGCTATTGGTACGCTCTAGGAGGGTAACATGAGGTAAACCTTTCCTCTATTCCAGAAGACAGAACACTGGACATTAAACAAGAATCATTACATCAAAATGTAAGAGAGAATTTTAAACAAAGTACCTGACACACAGGCTGACCAATTCGCTCAGGATACCCCTCTTCACCGCCCCTTTGAGCTCCATCAACCTGCAAGTGATCATCAATTGATCAAAATGCTCCAATCGCGTACAGATCTCCCCAAACTTAAACCATTAATTAACTCATAATCAACCTCACCAAACACCCAAATCACTAAATTCAAACACGCCCACATAAGATCACATTACAACACAATAGAAACCAACAAAATGCACGTGTGTAAGTAAAACACACCATCACCACAAAGATCTCAAAGAACTCACCGAGCCACGGTCACGAGGATGGTTAAACCGACACCGGGAACCATACCCACAAGACCCCGTCCTCAAATAATAGATGCAGTCAGCCTCATCAGGCCGCTCAGGATACGAATCAGACTCATCTCCTAACCCTAATCGCCACATGGGCTCTGCACATTCAATCAAATCAAACAACACCCAAATTCCCAAATCACATTACAACCCACAAATCCCAATTACAATCTCCAAATGTAAACTACACTCATTACTCACCTTCGAGCCCTATTTGATCACCAGATGAACTCCATTCCGCAAACCGATCGGACTGCTGCATCTCCATTGTCGACACAAATACAATAAACGCAAAATAACTTTACAAATACGTATGTATACAATCAATCTATCAACAATATACACACAGATTCAACGAGTGTACAAAAGGGTCAAATCTTATCAATTTGGGTTCAAAGATCGGGGTTTACAGAGAGAAAAAGATGAGATTTTTTGAGGGTTTTCGTTTCTCCCCAATTTCTAACACTGCAATCGATCTTTATATATCGTTATTGCACACACTGTGGTTCTTGTTATGGTTTCTCTCTCTACTTTCTCTCTCTGCTTGTTATTCTTTTTTTTTTCGATGGGATTACGAGTTTTGTTTCGTCTGTTAGTTCATATACGCGCGAAATACAAGAGAGTGGGGTTGTTGAACATATAATTTTCAAGAAAATGTGACAACGGTGCCCTTTGGATTTGCTACACGTGCAAGAAGAGCCTTTGGGTGTGGATCTTTTCAATCTTTTTGTGGAGAATTCTCAAGTCAAAGTAGATTGGTGAAGAACAACATCTTGATGTCATGGTTGGCGACTTGGTGTCCATTGGTGTCTTGCTTTATGCTTTAGATCAACCATCGATTGTGGTCGCAATAGTTAAAAATTATTATGTGTAGAAAGATAATGTTTTTATAAGAAAGTGGTTTTAAGAAGGGAACACTAAAATCGTATAAATGCTCGTGTTTGGTGTTTTAAGTTTTAACTACGATGCAAGAGATGGTTGTGTGACTATGTAGTCATTCCACTCACGCTCTCTCTTGCTGCATATATCATGTAATACGCATGACTGATTTACGTGTGTTAATGGAGGTTATGTTATGGTTATTATTATATTATTTGACCAAGCTATAACCACATATATTATATGGTTTGAATAAAAACATTATTAAATATATTAATAAAGGGTTAGGATATGTGATAAAACTTCAAATATTTTATATGATTAAAATTAAGTATGAGTAAGTACTTTAATTAGCTGATAAAATACTTTTACTATTTTTAAAACTTTTGTAAAAATTATTGCTTTGAAAATTTTTTATTTTTTTATCAATATCTCGTTGTTTAAAAACTCCGGTTTGTTTTGTAAAACATGTTTTAATATAAAACTTTTATTTTTTAAAAGATTAGTTTTAAAATATTTCATAATTCAAAAATGTTTCGTTGTTTTATAAAAAAATATAGTTTTAGACAATTTTGATTTTGAAAAAATGTATTTTTTTAAATTAGATACTCGGTTTTATTTAATGAGAATGTCTTTTAAAAACTATTGATTTAGAAAGGACTTGGATTTATAATAAAGACAGAGAAAGAGAGAATTTTAGAAATTAATCATTTTTAGAAATTTGGATTTATAATAAAGACAGAGAAAGAGAGAAATTTAGAAATTAATCATTTGAATTTTTAGAATGGAATAAATAGTTTAGGCGGAAAAATAAATAGGAGAGTGATTGTGAGAATGTCATGTGTCAAAAAATGTAAAGAATAAGATAGATTCGTTGTTTAATAAAGTTATGGGTATTCTCTCAATTTCAATAGTTGGTTGATTTTATTATTATTCTTATCAGTATGATCTTTCTATATAAAGAGAGTTGGTTTTTAATTATTTAACAGATTAAAACTATAACACCCAGTATTATGAGAACTAGAATTGCAACCGTATGTAGCTGTGATCTTCTTATAGGATTATTTTTTTTATAAAATTATGATCCACACGTTGTTGTGCGTTGTTAAAAGAGTTGTTGTCGCCTTTAAAATAATAACCATCGAATATGACCAAAAATGCATTTAAACATCAATAAATAAAAATTAACACAAATGAAACTATTGAAATGAGCAAAAAGTTCCTAGAAAAGCAAAGAATTATTATTTTAAAATAAAAAGAAAAGTTAAGAAAAATGATGAAAATCAGAAAAAGAGAGGAGCGATGATAGAATCTGGGTGGATTCTATAACTCAAACAAGACCTTCATTATGACTTTCAACAAATTCGTATAAAATAAAATTTGAAGAGTCAATTTGATATGTTCTCTACATTCTAATACTTTTAATGTGCGATGAGAATGAGAAATTGACCTACTATCCATGGAGTCAAAATTTTGATGCTTTAGGTGTTGTTTGTTTCTGAAGAGGTAAAACGTCTGCAGTCTGCAGACCACATCTGCAGACATCTGTAGGAGAAGATGTGGACCAAACCTCTGCAACCTGTATTAAGAAGACTGTTTGTTTTGTAACGTCTGCAGACTGCTAAAATAAACTGAAATTGTAAATCACATAATACTTAAAGGACCTTAGATGCCAACCCCTCATTATTATCATAGTATCTCCCACCATAAGAAGATAAGATCGAGATGCAAGACACACATACACCTCTGTAAACTCCTTGTCTGTATACATATACAGATGATATTATAACCAAATTCAAGCAAGTAGATACGTAATACCCACACCAAATCACCCCCAGTCATCTTCAAGATCGAAATCATCCCTCAATTGCTCAAAAAAATCCCAATTCACAGACCTACAAACTGAAAATTACACTTTACAATCAACGAATCAACGAATCAGCGAAAGGGGTTGGCGACGGGGGAGTAGCGACGGGGGAGTGGCGAAAGGGGTTGGCGAAAGGGGAGTGGCGACGGTGGCGAAAGGGGGAGTGGCGACGGGGGAGTGGCGACGGTCGCGAAAGGGGGAGGTCGCGAGGAGCAGAGGTCGCGAGGAGCAGAGGTTTTGTTGTGGGAGGTTGTTGTGGGGAGGGTGGGTATTGTAACACCGCGTATTTCAGTATATATATATATATATACATATACATATATATATATATATACATATATATATTAATTTTATTTAGAAGGTGATAATTACAACAATTATAATAATAATAATAATAATAATAATAATAATAATCATATTACTAATAATTATAATAATAATAATAATAAAATAATAATAATAATAATAATAATAACAATAAACTTCAGGGGCTAATTAGCAAATTTTAAAACTTAAAAACTAAGTTTTAAGCCAAAACCATCAAAACAGAAACCACAGGGACCATTTTGTAATTTTTTAAATCCCAAACCATTCCCCCCCCCGTCGAACACCTTCGCCGCCGGCCAAACTCCGGCCAACTCTCCGGCGAAGTTCAAACACCCAAATCACGTGGTTTTGACCCAAATTAAAGGTCCCGACACTCTCACAACCAAGATTCGAACCCTATGCACGTTTAATCATTGAAAAATACGGATCCAAAGCTCGTTACCTCGAATCCACTTTATTCCCGACCGTTCAACGGTCGGTTTAACCCACTCAACAACAATAATCAACAAATTAAAGCTACCAACTCGATCATTTCTTCATTCCTAATCGAACTCAACTCTCAAATTTATCTAAAACACACACACACATCGAGTTCGATCACCCTCTAAACCGTCGACCTGCAACCTACTCAAAACCTCACTTCCGATCGATTATAAGCAAAATTACCAAAGGGCTTTTCATCTTGATCACCATTCGAAGCTCCCCACAAGTTTAATTTGATTACAAGCATCGTATGAGCCTCATTCGATTGACACAAGGTCGCGGACCTATTTCTTCATTGGGTAATCTTCAAATCAACATCATATATGAAATTATACACACACACATACTCGATTCATCATGGGGAACAAAAGCCCCATGATTCCAGTCGTTATCAAAAGCCAATTCAAGTTCAATTTGACCCAGATTGGATCTAGGGTTCATCTCGAATTAAGGGATGCGGTTAAACATGCTTATATTCAATTGGAACCAGGATTACCCGCGGTTAAGGCCAGTGGTCCACTGGTTCCTGCGCTCTATCACAAACAGGAGGTCCCGGGTTCGACCCCGGGCAGCCTCACTGTTTTTTTTATGCCATTTTTAAAGCTCTAAAAATTCTAAAAAAAATTCATAAAAATCATAAAAATATTTTTAAGACATTAAAAATATTTAAACAACTAAATTATTTTTCTGGAATTTATTTCAATATTTTATCTATTTTTAATAAATGTTTTAAATAAATAAAGTTATAAATAATACAAATTATTTAAATAAAAATAAACTCCTAATAATAATTTAATTTATTGAATTATTATTTGACACAATATTATTTGTAATAATTTCACACAATATTTATTATTTTTTAAATAATGATTAAATATATAAATTATTATATTTAAATCATTTTAAATAACAATTTCATTTCTTTTAATAAATTAAATAATTAAACATATTAGTTGATTATCACATAATTAATTAATAAGATTAATTATTTATTTTTTTTTCCACATTTTCACAATAAATCAAACAAATACGTAAACTAATACGTTTATTTCTAAAATCTAAACATAATCATTTTCAATAAATCTATTTGTTTCAAGATATACAAATTAGATAGAATATTTAAACCACCATTCAAAATCAAAATGGAAACCTTAAAACATTCCCAAACTTTCAAATCATTATTATTCTAACACGAGACACCGTTCCTTAGGTTAACCGTAAGGAAATCACAGGTGTCTAACCTATCACGTTCAAAATCCAATCTCATCAATCAAGTGAGTATTCATATCCCCTTTTTATATCATTTCCTATTTGGGGGAAATCATGTGATACAATATATTCAAACATGATATTCTATTGTTGTTTCATTCTAAATTCAATTCAAGACAGGTTATGTTATTACTTGCAATTATGTGAACATACTGTGATAAACTGGACGACAGTAAAACCCTAATTCAATCAATCAATCAATCCTGACAACAATGTAGATCTACTGGTTTGGATAACCCACCCCATATGAATAGTCGAGTGGTGATTGTGCCAGAGGCAGGAGTCAATCTATGGTTTATGTGTGGAGTCTATTATATGCAAGTGTCAAGTCAAGGGGTTGTTATTGTGTCGGTTTATCTATATGCTTTACTATTGCAATATAAGTCTTAACGTTACCTTGTGAATTGAATTATTCTCAATCAATCAATCAATCTATATGTATACTCAAAACTATGATTACTCACCAGCTAATTCGTTAGCTGACTTTATTTTCTCACATGATTTCAGGTTAAGCAAGCTAGTGGACTTCTACTTGATCATATAAGACCTGGACTTAGTCAAAACAAAAGACAATTATTATTTGTGACTTTAACTGTTGTATTTGTATCCGTTAAATTCATGTTATCCTGTAATCTGATTTTAATATTATTTACACAATTAGACAATCATGAGTTATGAACAATCAATCATTCCCTCGTCCGCTCCGATGATTCCGCCGTCGGTCGGGGTGTGACAGATTGGTATCAGAGCCATGGTTATAGGAATTAGGTTATTAGAAATGAAATGACCTAGACTATAACTAAGTACCTTTACACATGAGTCCTCTCATGTATTTTACATGCTTAGATAGGATTTTATGTGCCTTACATGTTTATACTTGATTATGTGATTATATGCCTTATGTGATTCTCCTTACACTTTGAATCTATCAATATACACACGAATCTTAACTCATATTCTAAGGCATTGTGTGCCTAATTCAAGTGATTTCAAACTCCAAAACTCGATTGTTATTCATGGTTTTCAAATCTCGTCAAAGTCCGTGTCACACGACCGAGAACATGCAATGCTGGAAGAGTGGGATACCTGTATCTTAAGGTGTTCTGTCTAGGCGAGGTATTCATACAACTTGATTACCTTACCTGGGAACCCTCGGGATGAGTATCTGCTTATAGGTACGCATGTCTTCAATAAGGTTGTGTTGGACATAACACTTTGATTAGTCAACGTACTCGCTTTGATTTACGAATCAAACGATTACACTCGGAACATATCATCGTTATTATGCCAAATTCTCGATTCTCGTTTTCATGTTGTATAGCTCATATTACCCAATTCTCATAAACTATCTCAATGATATTTCAGAATGTCATCTCGTCGAATCCGTTCACGATCTAGAAACTCTGACCGTAAGATTTCTGCTATTGTAGCACGTGAAGTTACTGCGGTCATCCCAACTCTACTTACCCATTTGAACCAAGGCAACAATACTGTCCAAAACCCAACTGCATCAAACCCTCCCAAAACTTGTAATTACAAGCATTTCAATTCTTGCAATCCCACTAAGTTCAGTGGAACTGAAGGAGCTACTGGATTACTACAGTGGTTCGAAAGCATCGAGAACACTTTCCTAAACAGCGAATGCCCTGAAAATCTAAAAGTCCGGTATGCCACAAGTGTTCTCCAGAAACGCGCACTTACTTGGTGGAACGGAGAGAAACGAACCCGTGGAACTGAAACTGCTCTAGCCTTAACATGGACTGAAGTTAAGGAGCTCATGACTAAAGAGTTCTGCCCAAGAAACGAAGTCCGAAAACTGGAAGCTGAATTCTGGGAGTTAACCCAAGACAGTGGCGAGAACCTCGCATACACTAACCGATTCCACGAACTGAGCCTTTTGGTACCGCATCTTGCTACCCCTACCTCCCGAGCCATCGAGAATACATTGGTGGTCTACCCTTGCAGATTCAGGATACGGTGCTAGGAAGGAATCCTTCAACACTAGAAGATGCTATCAGGCTGGCTGCACAGTTAACCGATAATCATGTGAAAGCTGGTTCCTTAACCCGGAAAGGATCGAAGAAGAATACCGATAACTTTCTAACGAGACCGTCAAAACCGACCAACCCGAGCCTTCCAGGAACAAGAAGAGGAAGGCTCAATCTCAAAATTTTGCTGTGATTACCCCTGCTGTGCCAATTAATCAAGTCCCTCCAACTCGTCAACCAGCAGTAAACAACCAATCGTTGATGAGAAAGCCATACGCTGGACCCCATCCACTGTGTAACATCTGCAATTACCATCACCCCGCTAACACTCATGTCGTCAATGCACAAATTGTGGTCGTTTGGGTCATACATTCAACGTGTGCAGGAGTGCTGCTAAAGCTCCGACTAATGCACCAGTTCACCAACATCCTCTTGCAATTACCCAGGGTCGTGCATGCTATCAATGTGGTGATCCGAACCATTTTCGCAATCGATGCCCTCAACTTGTCATCCCAGTTCCTACGGCTCAAGGACGTGCTTTCAACATTAATGCTCAACAAGCTCAAGCCACCAATGATGTGGTGTTGAATAATTCTTGTCCTTGATTTCGTCTTCATGATGTAATTCAAGATTTGTAATCGTGATTTTTCCTTTTGTTACATTGATGTAATTTGAAAATTTCTAAATTTCTAATTGAGATATTTTTCCTTTCGTTGTTAAGTCTAACTTTGAACCGTTTGCACCGTGGGAGATGAAAGAGTTTATAAGTCAACCTATGACTAAGGACACTCGAATCTCCTAAATGATTCTAACTCATCAAAACAGGGGTGATTCCCTTACTTTGGTGATGATTCTTTATTCGTTTCAATAAATGGTTTCCAAAGATGTGTTATATGAAATTTTATCCTCTGGACTAGGGTGATTTCCTTATCTCGAGGACTGACTTCAATTATTTACTTTGGAACTTGCATTTCACAAATGACATGATATCACTAAAATAGGATTGAAACCCGTGCTTTGGTGACAAACGTCAATCTTCATTTGTTTTCTTGTTATTATGAAATTCAATCATCGAGATAGACGTAAAATTCATACCTTGATGATAATTTCATTTTTATGGATTGTATTTTCTCCAATAAAACGACCTCGTCAAAGTAGGAGTGAATTCTGGATTTTGACGAGTAAGTCTATCTTATTATATATTGTTTTTGTAAAAAAAATTCATCGTTAAGATAGGAGTGATTTCCCTTACCTTAATGGTGAGTTATCTCATCTTATTTCTGTAGATTCTCAGATCGAACGTTTGATTGGTAAGTCAGTGGTCATACCTTGAGAATACACCATCAAGTTAGGGGTGAAAACCATACCTTGATGACTATTCTCATTCCTTGATCATCAACTTACCATGGTTGTAATCAAGTGACGAGACGCATGTAGTAACTTGAAGGGTGAAATAATGTTAGTGTTTCGACCTATCAAGCCAAAGCATGATCTCTGAACTTGAAAAGAGACCCGATCGTTTTAGGTTAATTTTGATTCTAAGCTTGGAACATTTAAATTCTTAAATCGATTTCTTTTATTCTCATGTTTGACTCGATCTAGCTACATCAAACCATTTATTCTTTATCTATCGACTTTCATTGTGAGATATCATCAACACCTGATTACGTGATGGTAGTCTTCTTAAACAATCTTTTGTCAAGTAAAGATATTATCTCTAATCACGATGGTCGCTTCATCTCTCATTTCTGGAAAAGTCTCCGATCATCTCTCGAAACTCAACCGAATCTTAACACAGCTTATCACCCACAAACCGACGGTCAGACTGAAAGAACGATACCAACCCTCGAGTATATACTCCGGGCTTGTGTCATTGATTTCAGTGGATCGTGGGATTCTCATCTACTGTTGATCGAATACTCTTACAATAACAGTTACCAGACCAACAGATGGCACAATTTGAGGCCTTATATGGTCTGAAGTTGGTGAATCACAAATTACTGGTCCAGAATTGATACAAGAAACAACCGACAAAATTCATAAGATCCGTGATAACTTGGTCGCTGCTAGAAATCGTCAAAAGCTTAATGCTGATAAAAGACGTAAACCCATGGAATACAATGTCGGTGATCTCGTACTTCTTAAGGTATCACCTTGGAAGGGAGTGATTCGCTTTGGAAAGAAAGGGAAGCTAGCACCTCGTTACGTGGCTCCATTCAAAGTACACGAGCGAATTGGGGAAGTGGCCTACAAGCTTGAACTACCCCGAGAACTTAGCAAATTACATTCAACGTTTCATGTTTCAAATCTCAAGAAGTGTCATGCCGACGAAAATCTCCACATTCCACTCAACGAAGTACAGATTGACGAATCTATGCACTTTATTGAGAAACCTGTGGAAATTATGGATCGAGAAGTCAAACACTCAAGCATAGTCGGATACCTATTATCAAAGCCCGCTGGGAATCTAAACGTGGCCCAGAATTCATCTGGGAACGTGAGGATCAGATGAAAACCCAGTATCCTCATCTTTCCGTTTCAGCCTCCTCGTGAACAAATTTCGGGACGAAATTTCCTAAAGCAGGGGAGACTGTAACACCGCGTATTTCAGTAATATATATATATACATATACATATATATATATATATACATATATATATTAATTTTATTTAGAAGGTGATAATTACAACAATTATAATAATAATAATAATAATAATAATAATAATAATCATATTACTAATAATTATAATAATAATAATAATAAAAATAAAAATATAATAATAATAATAATAACAATAAACTTCAGGGGCTAATTAGCAAATTTTAAAACTTAAAAACTAAGTTTAAGCCAAAACCATCAAAACAGAAACCACAGGGACCATTTTGTAATTTTTTAAATCCAAACCATTCCCCCCCCCGTCGAACACCTTCGCCGCCGGCCAAACTCCGGCCAACTCTCCGGCGAAGTTCAAACACCCAAATCACGTGGTTTTGACCCAAATTAAAGGTCCCGACACTCTCACAACCAAGATTCGAACCCTATGCACGTTTAATCATTGAAAAATACGGATCCAAAGCTCGTTACCTCGAATCCACTTTATTCCCGACCGTTCAACGGTCGGTTAACCCACTCAAACAACAATAATCAACAAATTAAAGCTACCAACTCGATCATTTCTTCATTCCTAATCGAACTCAACTCTCAAATTTATCTAAAACACACACACACATCGAGTTCGATCACCCTCTAAACCGTCGACCTGCAACCTACTCAAAACCTCACTTCCGATCGATTATAAGCAAAATTACCAAAGGGCTTTTCATCTTGATCACCATTCGAAGCTCCCCACAAGTTTAATTTGATTACAAGCATCGTATGAGCCTCATTCGATTGACACAAGGTCGCGGACCTGTTTCTTCATTGGGTAATCTTCAAATCAACATCATATATGAAATTATATGTCACACCCCAACCTTGACGGCGGAAACGTCGAGGCGTGAGAGTTACGATTGTTCACAGCCACATAACGCTATTGCCTGAAACATGTTAAAAAATAAAAGGTCAACATATTGTTGGTGAGCATTCTATAGTTTTTTCATACATAAGTATATAAAAGATGGCAATTCATGTTGTAAATTAGAGAAACTAAGTAACTAGGGATGTAAGACAGAATGCACAATCAAACCTTGACAAAGTTTTACAAGTATCAAACGACGTTAATATTCTATTAACGTTAAAAGTATATACAATTAGCTAAGTGTACTTGGATCAACCAAGCAGGCTTGTCAGGCCCATAGATCTATGACGTCGCCAGGCTAGCAATAGTTAATGATTGTACATGTATTCGACATTACATGGTAGCTACAAGATTCAACTAATCACAACACACAAGTAAATTGCCATAAGTTTACAAGAATCAAACGTGTTTACAAGTGCAACGTTTATAAGGTAACATGTTTCACCCAAAAGTGTGTGAAATAATAAAATGGGTATAGTAATACTCACTTGGCGATTAAGTATATTACGATGATTAATAAGATCAATATACGTCGTTACAAGATACTCCTTCACGAGGTACCTAAATATGTATAGATTTACACATTTAAGTTTAATTAATAATAAGTTTAACGTGTTAAGAGGAATTAAGGTTTTATTTGGGTTTTTGAATGGTAGTTTAAATAAACAAATTTTATTTAATTTGAATGTCTTAAAATAGTTAAAATGAATTTATTGAATGTGATTACGTTTAGAATTTAATCATGTATCCGTACGCGCAATCGTTTGAGTTATTGTTAAATGTGTGGAAAATAAATAATTAATTTTATTAATCAATTATATATGATAATTAATTAATATATTTATTTAATATAAAAGAAAGAAAAGAAAACGTTTTGGCAGGATTTATGTAACTTTTATATCGTGATTTAAACAATAATAAATATTATTTGAATAATTTACAAGTAATATGATGTTAGATAATAATTTAATAGTTTAAATTATTAAAAGTTCATTTTTGTATAAAAATTTTGTATTATTTGTGATTTTTATTTATTTAAAATATTTAATAAAGTGGATGAAATTTTAAAATAATTTCCAGAAAACAAATAAGTTGTTTTGAAAATTTTAATGTTTTTTAAACATTTTTTTTTTAGAATTTTTCTGGATTTTATAAGGCTTTTAAAAAAAATTTTAAAAAGGGAGGTGGCCCGGGGTCGAACCCGGGACCTCCGGTTAGACATAAGGCGCAAGAACCAGTGGGCTAAGCATACAACCACGTTTCTTACTGGTTCAGTTTTAATTTAAACCCAATCCCCATTAACCCCAATTTCCCGAATGAACCCTAGATCGATTTCAATCCAATTGGCCATCCAAACGATTTTGATAACAGAAACATTCATGGGACTTTTGTTCCCTGAATGAAACGAGTATATGGATGTGTGCAACTCACCTTAATTCGAACGTATTGATGATGAACGGTTCAAGAACAGTTCGCGGCACACGCGATGATCGATGGATGCCCAGACAATGTTTATAATCAAATTAAGCTTTAGGGAAGCTTCAAATGGTGATTTGGAAGCAAAGCCCTATGTTATTTTCAAGAAAAATCGATTGTAGATCGGGTTTTAGGTGTGTTGCAGATTCGCGACAGAGGTGAAATCAAATGGGGTTCTTGTGTGTTTTTCGAAGGTGTTTAAGCCTGGTAATTGTTTAGGAATGTAAATATGATTGTTTATATAAGTTTAATTTAGTTAATTATTAATTCTTTGAGTGGATTTTGTTAGGTAATTTTAGTGGGTTACATAGTGGATCATTACCTGAAATCCGGGCAATTTCGCTCGAATTGAAGTGCGTTGTTAGGTCCACAATGTTCCCACGATCGTACTGGTGCGTTTGGGGGTCCAAAAGACCAGTTTTTTGTGGTTTTCGAACGTCGCCGGAGCCGCGCCGGACATTGCCGGCCGGCGACCGGATAATCGGGGGGAACGGGGGGCTGGGTTGTAATTTCAGAATGTTACACAATGGTCCCTGTGGTTTCGAGTATTATCATTTTATGCAAAACTTTGATTTTTAAGTTTGATAAATTACATAAACCACCCTGAACTTATTATTATCATTACTATTATTATTATTATTATTATTATTATTATTATTACTGCTATTAGTATTAATATTATTATTATTATTACTATTATCTTTATTATTATTGTTATTATTATTATTAATTATTATTAATTATTATTATTATTATTAAGTATTATTGTTATTATTATTATTATTATTTATAAAAATCGTGGTAAAAATACGAAATGTTACAGTCTCCCCTACTTTAAATAATTTCGTCCCGAAATTAAGAATGAACTTAAACGAACAAGAGGGTTTAAATGAAAGATAAGTGTATAACGGACAGTGTTTGACGTTCGACTACAAATGAGACGTTTCACTTTATGGAATCCTACAAGTCTCTTGACGTAATACATGTCAATTTGAACTCTTCCAGTGAAATGCGAAAGTTATCATTGAAAGTTGGTATATGAAACGTTGGAATACGATGACGAGTTACCGTGGTATGTTAGACTTATAAGACACAACTTCTAGAATGTAGTTTCATGATAAAGTGATGTCTTGAAATCAATAAAAGACCGACAATGATAAGAAAGGTTAACCGTCAGAATTCAAGAATCCCAAACGTCACCATATGAAACGATCTTAACGCATATCTTGTGAATATGCATTTCTCCTTTGACCAACCATCGGTCTAAGAATAATACTCTATGCGAAGATCTTGGAATGAGTTCACGACGATAGTTAAGAATATTATTAAAAACAGAAAATGAATCAATCGTTCAAAATAACGATCGACGTTTTCACATCATACCACGGTGTACGAATAATTGAGACAGATACAGGTCAATATCTCGACGTTGTGAGATAATGGGTCGAATTGAATTTTTTTGCCAATCGGTCTATAATGCACCAATTGTCATCATGACCTCTAAGATAAGAGGCATTCAGTGATGAGGAAAGTTAAACAGAAGATTTACGGAAACACGGAGGTTAGGTTTTGTTATAAATGAAGGTGAAACACTTGGACACATGCCAAGTTATGTCTTTTCTTTTATGCCAAACCCATGACTACAGATTATGAAGGTTTATGAACCATTATATCCACGTCGCAATGAGGATAATAACGAGTCTTGTTGATCGAAATCAAGATAGAGTTTTAAGGATTTCCAAGGTTACGGATTCAAAATCGATTCAAGAAGTGATACAAACAATAAGAAAGGTATTTGTAACCATGTTTTGCAAGGTAACAAATTTCCAAATGCAGATTTGCATACGTAATTCATCAAAATTAAAGTTGATAAGTAAGGAATAAACGGTTCGATGTAGCTAGATCGAGTCAAAACATGAAGATAGAGGGAAAGAAATCGATTTAAGAATTTAAATGCTCTAATCTGGGAATCAAAATCAACCTAAAACGATCGGGTCTCATTTCAAGTTCAGAGATCATGCTTTGGCTTGATAGGTCAAAACACTAACATTGTTTTACTAGTCAAGTTACTACATGCTTCTCGTCACTTGATTACAACCATGGTAAGTTGAAGATCAAAAAAAAATAAGAATCGTCATCAAGGTGTGGTTTTCACTCCTAACTTGATGGTGTATTCCCAAGATATGACAATTAACTTACCAATCAAAAAGTTCGATCCCAACTCATTGTTGAGGATCTACAGAAATAAGAGGAGGTAACTCACCATTAAGGTAAGGAAAATCACTCCTATCTTAACGATGAAGTTTTACAAAAACAAAATATAACAGGATGAACTTCTTCATCAAAATCCAGAATTCACTCCTACTTTGATGAGATCGTTTCATTTGAGAGAATACAATCCTTAAAATGAAATTATCATCAGGTATGGAATTCACGCCTATCTTGATAATTGAGCTTCATAATAACAAGGAAATATCAAAGATTAACATTTGTCACCAAAGTATGGGTTTCAATTCTATTTTGGTGAGGTCATGTCATTTGTGAAAAGCCATTCCAAAGAGAATACTTGAAGTCAATCCTCAAGATAAGGTAATCACCCTAATCCAGAGGATAAAATTTCATAAAACACACAATTGGTAACCATTTATCGGAACGAATAGAGATTTATCAAAGTAAGGGAATCACCCCTGTTTTGATGAGAGAGAATCATTTAGGTGATACGAGTGTTCTTAGTCATAGATTGACTTGCAAACCCTCGCATTTTCCACGGTGCAAGCGGTACGAAGTTTGACTTAACGATGAAGGGAAAATAATATTAATTATAAATTCAGGAAATTTCAAGTTACATCAATGAAACTAAAAGGAAAATCATGCTTATAAAATTTAAGGTCAAACTTCGAGATAACAGGATTTGTTATGATGTTCAAATCTTGGATGTCTTAAATCAGGAAGACGAAATCAGGACAAGAATGATTCAACATCACAATGAGATGTGAATATTCGATCGAAAGGAAATACAAGGACTTCTCAAGATATGAGGTCAACCATAACCTTCTTGAAGACACGCGTACTTATAAGTGGTAACATAGTTATAATTAGTTATTCGATCATTGAGGTGAGTGACCACTTATAATATTTAAATTAACAAGGTTAACATTCAATTAGCAAAGTATTCCGAGATGTAGGAATTCCACATACAGCATTGCATGTTCTTAGTTGTAGGACACATCCTTAAGAGGATTTTGGAATCATAAGTAACGGTTTAAAGTTTAAAGATCATAAGATTTAGATTCTCAATATCTTTGGGTATATTGAAATCCATGTTCACGTTGGTCAAGATAAGAAGATAGTTACAAGAAATGCCGAGTTCAATACTGTTACACGTTACACGTTGAGCGTTGAAACGTAAGAGTTGAATTGTAGGATGGGTTTAATATTAACAGGAATATTATTTAGGTTAAGAATGAGAAAATATTTAAACTTTGATGATAAACCAGTTCAAGGATTCAAGGTTTTTTTTTTAAGATACGAAAGGATGGTTCCATTTGGTAACGCATTACCATTTGGAATCGTTGACACGTCAAGGTAAATTGACTCATTTGCCTTAGAGATTTGTGTATTTTGACCATAGTTTATCACTCATCCCAGAAATCCCCAGGTAGCGTAACGGTTCCCTCAATGAGATTTATACGAATACGCTTGCCTTAGCCCGAAGGCCTTTTGCCAGGAAATCCAGAATACAGGTGTCTATGTGCCACACAAATTTCTTTGGTTTATGAAATCAAAACCTTGATGAGATTTTCACAGATTAGACATAGAGTCTAAGGAATTAAATCCACGATGATAAATGTAGATTCCACATGTCGTTGAGAATAGGTTTAGGAAGTTCATTTGTCGGGGAGAGTCAAAAGTCAAAGTTAAGTTTAAGGAGTCAAGTAACTAAGTTTTAAGCATACATAAGGCAATCCTATGCTAAGGCATCAAGTTGCACAAAAGGCATAGCATTATGTAGCATTAAACAATATGTAAGCATAAAAGTATAAGGATCTGTCTATGAGGTTCATGCAACTATAGTCTAGGTCACCATTTCTAATAACCTAAATCCCTATAGTTATGGGCTCTGATACCAATCTGTCACACCCCAACCTTGACGGCGGAAACGTCGAGGCGTGAGAGTTACGATTGTTCACAGCCACATAACGCTATTGCCTGAAACATGTTAAAAAATAAAAGGTCAACATATTGTTGGTGAGCATTCTATAGTTTTTCATACATAAGTATATAAAAGATGGCAATTCATGTTGTAATTAGAGAAACTAAGTAACTAGGGATGTAAGACAGAATGCACAATCAAACCTTGACAAAGTTTTACAAGTATCAAACGACGTTAATATTCTATTAACGTTAAAAGTATATACGATTAGCTAAGTGTACTTGGATCAACCAAGCAGGCTTGTCAGGCCCATAGATCTATGACGTCGCCAGGCTAGCAATAGTTAATGATTGTACATGTATTCGACATTACATGGTAGCTACAAGATTCAACTAATCACAACACACAAGTAAATTGCCATAAGTTTACAAGAATCAAACGTGTTTACAAGTGCAACGTTTATAAGGTAACATGTTTCACCCAAAAGTGTGTGAAATAATAAAATGGGTATAGTAATACTCACTTGGCGATTAAGTATATTACGATGATTAATAAGATCAATATACGTCGTTACAAGATACTCCTTCACGAGGTACCTAAATATGTATAGATTTACACATTTAAGTTTAATTAATAATAAGTTTACGTGTTAAGAGGAATTAAGGTTTTTATTTGGGTTTTTGAATGGTAGTTTAAATAAACAAATTTTATTTAATTTGAATGTCTTAAAATAGTTAAAATGAATTTATTGAATGTGATTACGTTTAGAATTTAATCAATGTATCCGTACGCGCAATCGTTTGAGTTATTGTTAAATGTGTGGAAAATAAATAATTAATTTTATTAATCAATTATATATGATAATTAATTAATATATTTATTTAATATAAAAGAAAGAAAAGAAAACGTTTTTGGCAGGATTTATGTAACTTTTATATCGTGATTTAAACAATAATAAATATTATTTGAATAATTTACAAGTAATATGATGTTAGATAATAATTTAATAGTTTAAATTATTAAAAGTTCATTTTTGTATAAAAATTTTGTATTATTTGTGATTTTTATTTATTTAAAATATTTAATAAAGTGGATGAATTTTAAAAATAATTTCCAGAAAACAAATAAGTTGTTTTGAAAATTTTAATGTTTTTTAAACATTTTTTTTTTAGAATTTTTCTGGATTTATAAGGCTTTTAAAAAAAAATTTTAAAAAAGGGAGGTGGCCCGGGGTCGAACCCGGGACCTCCGGTTAGACATAAGGCGCAAGAACCAGTGGGCTAAGCATACAACCACGTTTCTTACTGGTTCAGTTTTAATTTAAACCCAATCCCCATTAACCCCAATTTCCCGAATGAACCCTAGATCGATTTCAATCCAATTGGCCATCCAAACGATTTTGATAACAGAAACATTCATGGGACTTTTGTTCCCTGAATGAAAACGAGTATATGGATGTGTGCAACTCACCTTAATTCGAACGTATTGATGATGAACGGTTCAAGAACAGTTCGCGGCACACGCGATGATCGATGGATGCCCAGACAATGTTTATAATCAAATTAAGCTTTAGGGAAGCTTCAAATGGTGATTGGAAGCAAAGCCCTATGTTATTTTCAAGAAAAATCGATTGTAGATCGGGTTTTAGGTGTGTTGCAGATTCGCGACAGAGGTGAAATCAAATGGGGTTCTTGTGTGTTTTTCGAAGGTGTTTAAGCCTGGTAATTGTTTAGGAATGTAAATATGATTGTTTATATAAGTTTAATTTAGTTAATTATTAATTCTTTGAGTGGATTTTGTTAGGTAATTTTAGTGGGTTACATAGTGGATCATTACCTGAAATCCGGGCAATTTCGCTCGAATTGAAGTGCGTTGTTAGGTCCACAATGTTCCCACGATCGTACTGGTGCGTTTGGGGGTCCAAAAGACCAGTTTTTTGTGGTTTTCGAACGTCGCCGGAGCCGCGCCGGACATTGCCGGCCGGCGACCGGATAATCGGGGGGAACGGGGGGCTGGGTTGTAATTTCAGAATGTTACACAATGGTCCCTGTGGTTTCGAGTATTATCATTTTATGCAAAACTTTGATTTTTAAGTTGATAAATTACATAAACCACCCCTGAACTTATTATTATCATTACTATTATTATTATTATTATTATTATTATTATTATTATTATTACTGCTATTAGTATTAATATTATTATTATTATTACTATTATCTTTATTATTATTGTTATTATTATTATTAATTATTATTATTATTATTAAGTATTATTGTTATTATTATTATTATTATTTATAAAAATCGTGGTAAAAATACGAAATGTTACATTATACACACACACATACTCGATTCATCATGGGGAACAAAAGCCCCATGATTCCAGTCGTTATCAAAAGCCAATTCAAGTTCAATTTGACCCAGATTGGATCTAGGGTTCATCTCGAATTAAGGGATGCGGGTTAAACATGCTTATATTCAATTGGAACCAGGATTACCCGCGGTTAAGGCCAGTGGTCCACTGGTTCCTGCGCTCTATCACAAACAGGAGGTCCCGGGTTCGACCCCGGGCAGCCTCACTGTTTTTTTTATGCCATTTTTAAAGCTCTAAAAATTCTAAAAAAAATTCATAAAATCATAAAAAATATTTTTAAGACATTAAAAATATTTAAACAACTAAATTATTTTTCTGGAATTTATTTCAATATTTTATCTATTTTTAATAAATGTTTTAAATAAATAAAGTTATAAATAATACAAAATTATTAAATAAAAATAAACTCCTAATAATAATTTAATTTATTGAATTATTATTTGACACAATATTATTTGTAATAATTTCACACAATATTTATTATTGTTTAAATAATGATTAAATATATAAATTTATTATATTTAAATCATTTTAAATAACAATTTCATTTCTTTTAATAATTAAATAATTAAACATATTAGTTGATTATCACATAATTAATTAATAAGATTAATTATTTATTTTTTTTTCCACATTTTCACAATAAATCAAACAAATACGTAAACTAATACGTTTATTTCTAAAATCTAAACATAATCATTTTCAATAAATCTATTTGTTTCAAGATATACAAATTAGATAGAATATTTAAACCACCATTCAAAATCAAAATGGAAACCTTAAAACATTCCCAAACTTTCAAATCATTATTATTCTAACACGAGACACCGTTCCTTAGGTTAACCGTAAGGAAATCACAGGTGTCTAACCTATCACGTTCAAATCCAATCTCATCAATCAAGTGAGTATTCATATCCCCTTTTTATATCATTTCCTATTTGGGGGAAATCATGTGATACAATATATTCAAACATGATATTCTATTGTTGTTTCATTCTAAATTCAATTCAAGACAGGTTATGTTATTACTTGCAATTATGTGAACATACTGTGATAAACTGGACGACAGTAAAACCCTAATTCAATCAATCAATCAATCCTGGCAACAATGTAGATCTACTGGTTTGGATAACCCACCCCATATGAATAGTCGAGTGGTGATTGTGCCAGAGGCAGGAGTCAATCTATGGTTTATGTGTGGAGTCTATTATATGCAAGTGTCAAGTCAAGGGGTTGTTATTGTGTCGGTTTATCTATATGCTTTACTATTGCAATATAAGTCTTAACGTTACCTTGTGAATTGAATTATTCTCAATCAATCAATCAATCTATATGTATACTCAAAACTATGATTACTCACCAGCTAATTCGTTAGCTGACTTTATTTTCTCACATGATTTCAGGTTAAGCAAGCTAGTGGACTTCTACTTGATCATATAAGACCTGGACTTAGTCAAAACAAAAGACAATTATTATTTGTGACTTTAACTGTTGTATTTGTATCCGTTAAATTCATGTTATCCTGTAATCTGATTTTAATATTATTTACACAATTAGACAATCATGAGTTATGAACAATCAATCATTCCCTCGTCCGCTCCGATGATTCCGCCGTCGGTCGGGGTGTGACAATTTAGGGTTGAAATGAGAAGAGGTTAGAAGTGGTTAGAAGACATTGGTCCACTTCTTCTCCAAGAAGAGGTCACGCAGACGTATTTTAATGAAACGTCTTCAAAAAAACAAACACTCTGCAGACCTCAAACATCTGCCCGCCTCTTTTTGGCACAGACAAAAGAGCTTTAGAAGCTCTTTTTCTAAAAAACAAACACCACCTTAGTTTACTGGGCTCTACGCATTGAGTTTCTTTCTTCATAATGCCAAAACATGATGCGACCCTAGTCTTCTCAGCATATGACTCATACATGGTAACAAAACCCTCATAGTTTTTAAAAATTATTCCTAAAACAGGTTTATCCTTAGTGCATATATTAGCATCTAATCTCTTGTTCGGTTTGGTGATCGGTAAAACATACTAGAAATAGATTCTTTATTTCAAAAAATGTCACACCTAATAAAAATTAAGATAAAAATAACAATATTTATATATAGTTTACATAACATGATAACAATACTCATATGTAATCGGTAGAAAATAATAATCACACGCAAAATAATAATAAGAGATAATTAACCAGAACACATTACTAGCGTACACACAGGTATGAATAATAATCATAATAGTATGATAATAACAATAACACAATTTTATAATATATTGAAATATGCATAGTTCAAGAATATTAAATATATAAGTCTCCTCCTATATTACATATAAAAAATAACCATATAGACATAATAATAACTGATAATAGCTACAACACATTAGGAATAGTTTGCATACCTATACAATACTTATACGTTATTATTATACAATGATATAATCTCATAGAAATTATTATGTTTATGTATATTGCACATATGTAGCCCTATATATTACATAAATGTATCATGGTGAATCTTATTATTTGTTATTAACAATTATTAGAACGGTTAAAAGTCAAACCAATATCACCACATAAACTTATTTGCGCATTAGTTCCATAAAGTTTTGCAATGTTACTTGATTAATATTAAACTAGGTTTTGGCGCCGCGCGTTGCCGCGTATATGTGAGTTTTAATGTAACCCTAAATCAAATCAAAATAAATGTTCAAAACCAAAAATCAGCAAAATCCCCAAATCCATAACACACCAGAACATACAGAACTAAAAAACTAAATCAAAGCCCAACATCATACACAAACAGACGAACATCAAAATCGCAAGAATACGACACAGTCCAAAATAAAAAACCGACAACAACCCACAAAAAAACCTCACCCTCAAACCTCAAACTCACACCCAAAACAAACCTATAAAAACACATACAACATACCCAAAAAAAAAAACCACCGACAAAAAAGATTAATAAGAATAGTAATAAGTGCAAATCAACTCCTTCAAGCTTTTATTTGTTAAACATAGTGACAATTGATAATGATAAACTTATACTAAAGCAATTTTTTTAAATTCAAGCTTTTATTGTTAAACATAGTGACAATTGATAATGATAAACTTATACTAAAGCAATTCTACTATTATGAAAGATGTAGTCTGATGAATAGTAACTTTGCAGATCTCAGCCGTTGTTTTTTAAATCTACGGTTATAGTGTTCCGAGGGTAGTTTGGGTATTTCCTTCCTACTCGAAGGTCGTGCATGGCCTTTAAACATTCTCAGATGTTCGTTGCTGGCGGTGGGTTTGTTGGTGGCTGCGGTGGTGGGCTTTCTGGTTGTGGTGGTGGTCGCCGTCGTTCGTGTCGGTGGGTGGTTGTTGGTTTCGTGAGTCGGTGGAGGGTTTGATGGACCCATGTATCACCGCCTTCATGGACGGTGGTGCATGTTGGTCTCGGCTTAAATCTGTCCATTTCGACGCCGCCGGTTGTCGGTTGACCGCCAAATAGAGTGTGATGAATAGTAACTTTGAAGATCTCAACCGGGATCGGCTTAGATCTGTCCATTTCGACGCCGCCGGTGGTCCGTTGACCGCCTTTGGTGGCGTCTACATGACCGTCACCATCGCCTCTACCTGCAGCGCCAACGTCTTTCACCTATACCGTCGTTCTCTTTCGGCGGTGTTGGATTTCCAACCCCCTAGAAAAGTCGGTTGCGGCGGAGGAAACCGCATACATCGGTTGTCTGGGTGCCTCCGGTGGAGGTTTTCGATTATCAACGGTTGCGGTGGAAACCCTAGCGAAAGGAAGCAACCTTTTGTAGAGAGAGACTGACGGTTGGGTTGCTTGCTATTGCCGGTGGTGCCGCCGGTGGGTGACGGCGGCAGATCACCCCGGCCTTCCGATCGTCGGTTTTCGCCCCAGGTTTCTTTGGGGTTTCCATTTTCCCCCTTTACTGAATTTCTCCGGTTTGGTGGTGGGGTTGGTTGACGAGACGGTCATCTGAGACTTTTATGATGTTAGGTTTTACCTCTTCTGGGACTGTTGGTTTGCAGCTTATAATCAGGTCATGCTTTGTTTGTTGTTGATGATCTGTTCCTGATGGGTTAGATTGTGGTCTGTTGATGCCGATGATGATGGATGTTTGTCCGTCTGAGGCCTTTTCCTTTATTTGTTTTGTGGCTATGATGATACACTATGAGCAACGTCGGTTGTCCTGGCTTGGCAACCATTTATGGTTTGCAGCCGAAACCGTACACGGTTCTGAGCTACGCTGTATACGCCGTGCTGATTTATTGTGATTGTAACGATGCAAACATTATTTTTACGACTTTTTAAGGCTCAGACTCCGTCCCTATGACGCGCGTTGATCATTGTTTGTTGCCTATGTCGATGATGATGAATGTGTATTCATCTGAGACTTTTATGATGTTAGGTTTTACCTCTTCTGGGACTGTTGGTTTGCAGCTTATAGTCAGGTCATGCTTTATTTGTTGTTGATGATCTGTTCCTGATGGGTTAGATTGTGGTTTGTTGGTGCCGATGATGATGGATGTTTGTCCGTCTGAGGCCTTTTTCTTTATTTGTTTCGTGGCTATGATGATACACCATGAGGAACGTCGGTTGTCCTGGCTTGGCAACTGTTTATGGTTTGCAGCCGAAACCGTACACGGTTCTGAGCTACGCTGTATACGCCGTGCTGATTTATTGTGATTGTAACGATGCAAACATTATTTTTACGACTTTTTAAGGCTCAGATTCCGTCCCTATGACGCGCAACGCGCGTCGGGGATCAACCTCTAGTTTTTTTAAAAGAAGAAGAATAATCTCTAAAACGTAGGGAATGAGATTGAACCTGAATAAACTTCCAAACACCCAAACACACTAACTATGCCATCAAAACACACTTTTAAAAATTTTAAATTATATAAAATAAAACCCAAAGTTTTTTAAGGGTTTTCTTGAAACTTTTGGGGTGGTTTCTTGAAACTAGAGGGCGGACCTTGGAGCAACTGGTAAGGTTGCTGCTTTGTGACCTTGAGGTCATGGGTTCTAGCCGTGGAAACAGCCTCTTGTACAAAATTATGCAAGGAAAGGTTGCGTACATCAGATCGCTTTGTGATCCGGCCACTCCCCGGACCCTGCGCAAAGCGGGAGCTTCATGCACCGGGTACGCCCATTAGTGGCCCATATATGAAACCATTAATATTGTTGTGGCCAACTTATGAAGTTTCTAAACAAAACTAGAGACACCGACCTGTATAAATAAATAATATATAGTACAATATAATAATAATTATTATATTTTTATTAACTTGTTAGTTTTATCATTATTCTTTTCATTGAAATGTAGCTATATAAAGAGACTTTGTTCTCATTTATTCACTACACGTCATATATCATTGCATTAATGTTGTTCGGATTCTCTGCAAATTCTTTCGATGTGATAACTATAGTTCTTTAGATTAAACTAGTTTTGTATTAAATTCGCGCTATTTCATATAACTATATTTGATTTTTATGAGATTGTATTTTAAAACAAGAAAAATGAGCTGTTGACCTATTTTTTTTAATTTTTAAAATCACTTTAAAAAATTGATACATGTGCAATCTGTTGGTCACTTGGTCATCTTCCCTCCGTCTATGCTTACTTTTAATTTTCATTAACTTTCTTGAATCTTTTTATTGACAGGGATGATGATGGGACGGGTTTGAGGTGGGTTTGGACAATCTCAACTCCCTACCCGATTAAAAAAGTGTGTTTCATATCGGATTCAAAACCCATAGAATATTTATCGTGTATTTACCCGTTGGATATCGGGTATACTCGCGAAAAATCGGGAGTACAAGTTAAGGTTTAAATCTCCCGTTCATTATCCCCATTGGGTTTCTATTAAATTAGGATATCATATAAAGTTGTATTCATTTTCGTATTAAACAATATTTTCAATTAATCATTCCTATTTTTTGTTTATGTTCCACCACTTATAGTGTCTAATTGTAAGAGTTTATTATAACTTCATAAGGTATCATATGATGCAATGATATGAAGCTTAATAGCTTATATTAACACATAATTCTTTAGTAAAAAATATTAAGTAAAAGTAATACACAAGATATATTAATATATTACATAATTATTTAGTAGAAGGGATTAAAAATAAAACAACTTCGGGCATATAATCGAGTAAACGGGTATGCCTAATCTGGTAATCGGGTCGGGTAAACTGGTATATAATGCAATCTAATACCCGGAAAATAATAATAATAATAATAATCTCATACCCAGACTCATACCCGCTTACCTGGTTCCATACCCATCACACATGCCTCACATATCAAGTATTCCCCTCAAGTTTAGGTTTGATTGCCATCCCTACCCATGATGCTCATAAATTAAACATCTCAATCGTGAATAAAGAATAATCTATTTGTTGATTATTTTTGTATCAATACTTTTATTAATCTTTGTTATTTTATTATACTTGTCTCGATGCTAAATTAGTAATCAACTTACACACATGTTCTTTTTAACTATAATTTTTTTCTTTATTAATCATGACATCTAACCGGTTTACCCCTGGCAGGTTTAATATGCTGAATGTGATTGAAAGAGATTGTCCCTAGTTTACTAAGTTATCTATTTTATAATGGGAAAGATGTTTAAATACAAAATGTATTTTTGTTACAAAGTATGACAATACAAAATGAATAAAAAAATTCACAAAAAGTTATATCTTACAATTTAAATCGAATTTCAAAAAAGTAATTCCAAGCTTTTGTTTCCCTAGCCGTTCTCATTAAGAAAAAAAATAAACAAAAAATAAAAAAGTTTTTTATTTTGTCATTTACGAATGATACAATGACGTTGTGTCATTATAAATGACACAATGACGTCATTGTGTCATTATGAAAGACATAGTGACGTTATTGTGTCATAAAAAGACAATGATTTTTTTTAATTTTTTTCTGAAAGATAACGATGAGAGGAACAGAGACTCCGAAGTATTTTTTTAAAATTCGATTTAGATTGTGAGATATAATTTTTTTATGATTTTTTTAATCTCATTGTGTCTTCTCACACTTTGTAGCAAAAATAAACTTTATAGAATAACCTCACCTAGGTTGTTCACGAACCGAACCGAACCGAAAGCAGCTCCGCTTGAACTCGATTCAGTTTCAAACCGAGCGGCTCGGTTCAGTTCGAATTTACAAATTCGAGCGCAAACTTCATGCTCGAACTCGGTTCGGTTTTAAATCGAGCGCTCGGTTTCGCTCGGTTTTCGCTCGGTTTTCGCTCGGTTTTGCTCGGTATAGTTTCACAACAATGCTTTTACCCTGTAATCAACTAGCAAATTTCACAGAAACAACAATGCCAATTTGTATCAAACAAATTTCACAAAAACACTTTTGTTAATGTATAGTTTAAAGTGCTTTTACCCTGTAAACTATCTTTCAAAGGCAGGTTCGAAGGTCGGAGACGGGTCGCGGTTGGAGATGGGTCGCGGTCGGAGATGGGTCGCGGTCGCAGGTTCGCCGCTCGCAGCAGGGTCGCAGGTTCATAGATTCGGACAACAGGGGTCGGAGACCGTCAAACGTTCGCAGATTCGGTTGAAGGTCGAAGGACTGTCCTCACTCTTATAATATAATATTATGTATTTTCCTGAGACAATGTCATAGATATATAGTTAATTTTATTTTTAATTAATAATAATAATAATAATATGCATGAAACTAGTTATTTTTTCACGCTTTGTTTCTTTTAAACCATTCATTACATAACATGTTAAGTTTAAACTTGATAAAGAAATCATTAAATAATAAAAGTGACTTTAAGAGTATATATATTTCACAATTTAACCGATGTGATACCGGGTTAATGTCGTTTGATTTACAACCGGAACATACAATTGAATTTTTCACTGGTTTTTTAGGGTAGCATGTAAGTGATTCATTGCATAAAGTCATGGATTGTTGGTAGTTTGATGAACGGGAATTTTACGCGCACCGTATAAAATTTGAAAAAAACCGATTCAAACCGTGACATATTGGTCAAACCGTGACATATTGAAGCCTAAAGGTCACGGTTTGGCCAAACTGTCACATCCTCAAAATCCGCTAACGGGTTTTACCGTCAGGCGTGTGACATAACCAGGATCTCAGATAAGCATCAGTTACACCAAACGACTCGATAATTACAAATCATATAAGTTGTTTAATTTTAATGAAACAAACCAAATATATTTAAGTTGTGCGGAAGCGAAAACAGGAAAACATTTAACAATAGTTTTGGAACACGTAAACACGCGTCCAATCCAATTTATGTAAAGTAAATGCAAATTAAATCTTGAAAACAGTTTGAGGTGAACGCGGAATGACATGCAGTGGATGCTGTGCTCCTAGACGTGCCACATCAATGTCCTGAGAGAAAACATGCAAAAATCTCAGTACAAGACTGGTGAGTTCACAGGTTTATCAGAAAACAATAAGTATCAGTAACGAAATCCCCGGATTATGTAATCCGATAAGTATCAGTAACGAAATCCCTGGATTATGTAATCCGATAAGTACAATAAAATCCCCGGATTTATTAATCCGATAAGTATAATGAAATCCCCGGATTTATTAATCCGTCAAGTATAATGAAATTCCCGGATTATGTAATCCGTCAAGTATAATGAAATTCCCGGATTTTGTAATCCGTCAAGTATAATGAAATTCCCGGATTATGTAATCCGTCAAGTATAATGAAATTCCCGGATTATGTAATCCGTCAAGTATAATGAAATTCCCGGATTATGTAATCCGTCAAGTATAATGAAATTCTTGGATTATGTAATCCGTCAAGTATAATGAAATTCCCGGATTATGTAATCCGTCAAGTATAATAATGAAATTCCCGGATTTTGTAATTAAAGCATATAATGGGTAGCTAGTCCATAATGATCACTATGTGTATGAAGTCGCGGCCGAGCTGACATGTAATCAAATAATAAACAGGCCCGGATGTGGATCACACACCACAACACTTGTAATTAGGCTAACCGTTCACCCGTTTGACGAACATTGTGCTAGCGCGACTAGCCCGGGTGGGGTATGTCAATCCCAGTAGTACTACTAACAATTACCTCGTTAAGTCCATATTAACGGTCCGTTGGGCAAGTATAACACCATAGTATCAAGTATATACAATATTACAAAAATCCAATGTAATGTAATGTTTATGAAAACAGCATGTTTCTCTCCCCCAAAAAGAGTATAAAGTAAAAGTGGGGCTGTAAACTCACCTTGATTGCGTTGCAAAGAAATAATGTTCACACGACGATTAGAATTTCAGTTAACCTGTGTTTCGTTTAGTATGAACATAGTTAATGTTAGTTATTATTTACGAGTTTATAATATGATTAACGTTAGAATATGGATTAAGATTTTGATAGAATTATGTGTTTTGTTTAAGTAATTAGATTTATAAAATAAATATCATATTTCTATTTGGTAAATTATTAAGTGTTTTATAAACGAATTTTGATGTGACGATGATGTTCAATATGTAATTAAGTCCGTATGATTACCGAAGAATAATTACAAAAATATTGTTCTAAACCGTTCGTTTAAAGTATATTTTATAAAATAAATCATATTTATAAATAATTTGGTAAACTTTAATATAATCCAGAAAATTATTTGTTGCTCAAAATATAAACAAGATTTATAAAAATTATTTTTATAATTTTTATAATTTTTCTGTAATTTTTAAAGGTCCAAAAAGCCCTTTAAAAAATAAATGAGGTTGCCCGGGTTCGAACCCGGGACCTCTCGAATTGAACTTGGACAGGGAACCGGTGAACCAAGGCCGCAGCCGCGGTATTCCTTGGTTTCAATTTCTTTTAAACACACCCGAAAGCCCTTTCCCCCAAATCAAGAACCCTAAATCGATTATGGATCAAATTGAAGCACCAATCGCTACTGTTAATGCAATTAATCATAGGGCTTTTGATCCCTATGAGAAACCGAGCATGTAGATGCATTTAATTACCTGTTTTGAAGTTATATGGACGATGAACACTCGATGAGCAGTCACGACCGTGGTTTGAATCCAATTCGTGTGCAAACGTTTATGTAAATCAAATTAACTTCGTGTGAAGATTCGTGTGATACTCTAGTTGCAAAGCCCTATGTTAATATGGATGCAAATCACTCGGATGTTGGGTTTCGACAAGGTTGCAGGTCGCGGGTAATAGTGGTGTTTGAATGAGATGTTAATGCATGTTTTATACGAAATTGGGTACAGTGGAACACTATAATCGGTCTAACTTTAGTTTGTGCGCCATTAATTTGATTTTAAATTTTGATCAGTGACGATCGTGGCCGGTTCTTTTGGCCGAAAGTTGAGTGAGTGGTTTAGTGGCAATTCGCACTCGAATTTTCAATTGGAAGTGGGGTATAGTTCGAACCCCGCATGCGATAATGTCGGGGATAGTTGATTCGGTCAAATATCAAGTGGTTTTGGGCGTAATGGTTCGCCGGAGGCACGGCCGGAATAGTGGCCGGAGAAGGGGAAAGGGTCGACGGGGAAAAGGGGGGGCCGGTTTGGGTAAATTACATAAATGGTCCCTGGGGTTTGAAGCCTTGTTTATTTTATGCATAAAGTTCCATAAATAAGTTTTCAGTTATTACACTTTTAACCCAAAACTTTAAGTTTTATTTTTATAAATTTCCATTTTTAATATTTTTATCATTATGATGTTATTATTATTATTATTATTATTATTATTATATTATTATTATTATTATTATTATTATTATTATTATTATTATTATTATTATTATTTTATGACTATCACAATTATTGGAATTAACATAACGTATAAAAAAATTAACTTTTTGTTGATAAAAATACGGGATGTTACAGTCTCCCCTACTTTAGGAAATTTCGTCCCGAAATTTGTTCACGAGGAGGCTGAAACGAAAAGATGAGGATACTTGGATTTCATTTGATCCTCACGTTCCCAGGTGAACTCTGGTCCACGCTTTGAGTTCCATCGGACTTTGACAATAGGGATACGACTGTGTTTGAGTGTCTTGACCTCTCGATCCATAATTTCCACTGGTTCCTCGATGAAACGTAGTTGTTCGTCAACATGTACCTCGTCTAACGGAACGACGAGTGTCTCGTCAGCAAGGCATTTCCTCAGGTTTGAAACATGGAACACATCATATACTCCACTGAGTTCTTCAGGTAGGTTTAACTGATAGGCTACGGAACCAACCCGTTTGACAATCTCAAACGATCCCACGTACCTAGGGTTTAGTTTTTCACGTTTCCCGAAACGAATCACGCCTTTCCAAGGTGACACTTTCAACAGTACTTTGTCACCAATCTGACATTCCAATGGCTTACGACGCTTGTCGGCGTAACTCTTTTGTCGGTCACGTGCTGCTGCCATACGGTTACGGATCTGCACGATCTTCTCAGTCGTCTCATGCACAAGTTCAGGGCCGGTAAGTTGACTTTCCCCAACTGATGATAACCTGATCTCAAGTCAATCTTGGAATAGTAGGTAGATCCTTGCAACTGGTCGAACAAATCATCAATGCGTGGAAGTGGATACCTATTCTTGATTGTCACCTTGTTCAGTTCGCGGTAGTCAATACACATCCTGAAGGTTCTATCTTTCTTTTTAACGAAAAGTACTGGAGCTCCCCAAGGTGAAGAGCTGGGACGTATGAATCCTTTGTCTAACAACTCTTGCAATTGCTTAGACAGCTCTTGTAGTTCATTCGGTGCCAGACGGTACGGTGCCCGAGCGATCGGAGTTGCTCCTGGTGCTAGTTCAATTTGAAATTCTACCTGTCTGTGTGGAGGAAGGCCAGGTAGGTCTTCGGGAAATACCTCAGGAAAGTCTCTAACAACAGGAATATCTTCAACTCGCCTTTCATCCGCCTTCGTTTCAGTAACAAGTGCCAACAAGGCAAGGTGTCCTTTTCTGAGACATTTTTGTGCCTTCAAATATGATATGATGCCGACCACCGCACCCACCTTTTCACCTTCCACTGTAAGAATTTCATCACCCGAAATAGGTAACTTGATCAGTTTTTCCTTGCAAACGATCTCAGCACTATTTTGGGATAACCAATCCATCCCGACTACTACATCAAAGCTTCCTAGTATGACGGGAATAAGGTCTATGCTGAAAGTGTGTCCCGTTAAGCCTAGCTTACAATTTTAAACACTTGTGTTGCTGTTATCGTCCTACCATCAGCTATTTCTATGGCATACTTAGAACTCAAGTCAGTGGGCACCATCCCTAATGTTTTACTAAACTTGGTGGACACATAACTCTTATCAGCACCAGAGTCAAATAAAACAGAGGCATAACACCCATTAATAGAGAATCTACCAGATACTACAGTAGGGTCCTTTCGAGCCTCACCTGAGCCCATGATGAAGACTCTGCCTCTGCCACCGACACCACCATTGTTGTTGTCTTTGGGCTTATCAGCAGCACCATTATCACCATTCTTTTTCCGTCTCGAGCAATCCCTTTTAAAGTGTCCGGGTTGACCACATTCATAACACATAGTCTGATTGTGGTTCTGATGTTGTTGAGGTGCTTTTCCCGAGAGATTCACCCGGCAATACTTGGCAACATGCCCGAACTTCCTACACCTCTCACACGTGCTCCTTGTGTGTAACATCCTGTATTTTTGTTCATTTTATTTATGCCAATTATAACATCCTTAGTAAATTTTATTTATTTTATATATAATAATACTAAAAATATAATAATAAATAATAATAATAATAATAATAATAATAATAATAATAATAATAATAATAATGAAAGTAATAATAATAATAATAATAATAATAATAATAATAATAATAATAATATAATAATAATAATAATAATAATAATAATAATAACAATAATAATAATTAAAATGCAGGGGGTTATTTTGTCAATTTAAAAACTTTAAATGGAAGTTTATTCCATAAAATAACACAATTTGAAAGACCAGGGACTATTTGTGTAAATTTCCCAAACCACCCCCCCCGTTTTCCGGTGACAATCGGCCGGAGCTCCGGCCGAGCTTCGGCGAGTTCCAAAAACCCCATTTCAAGCGCGATTTGACCCAATTAAACGGCCTAACCCCTTCGACTATGGGTTTCGAACCCAAACCCACTCGAAATTGAGGTTCCCGCTCGTACAAACTTTCCAAATCAAAACCGAATCAAAACTTTAAAAATTCGAATCAAATCATGTTCAATTTCACAAATTAAATCAAATCAATCATGTCTAAACTTAATACGCGGCTATATCAATCAAACAATCAATCAAAATCGCAAATTAACAGCTCATAATCGGTTAATTTGGGTAAACATCGAACGCGGTTTCAATCGAACGAGTTAAGCTTGAATCCATGAAATCAAAGCTATATATTATGGTCTTTCGGTTCATTGTGGAGTTCCTAAACTCCTTGAACCTCTAATTCTCAAAAATCCTCTCGAATCAAAAAGCCCCAAACCCAAGAACAACCGAAACAAAACCGAACTCGAAACCCCATTTAATCTCATCCAAACAGGTAATTAAAACCTGTATTCTACTCGTTTTTTATCAAGGATCAAAAGCCCTATGACGATTTAGGTGATTAACACCGAATCGAGGGTCAATTTTGATCCTGTTGAACCTAGGGTTCATCGAATTTGGGGATGGATTGGAGATAAGGGTTAAAAGATTTTAAAAGCCAATGTGAACCAAGGCCACGGCCCTGGTTCACTGGCACCCGCCCCATTCTTCAGAAGGGTCCCGGGTTCGACCCTGGGCAACCCCCCTTTTCTTTTTTTCTGATTTTCTTTCTTTCTTTCTTCTTTTTCTTTATTTTTTTAATTATTAAACCTTTTTAAATTCTGAAATTTCTAAAATTAATTTTATAAAATGCAGATTATTTTTCTGTTGTTTAATTAATTTTATGACTAAATTAAATTTTTATAAATTACTTTGGTAATTAAATACATTTTGTATCTTTAAAATACAAAATAAATGAGTAAATATAATACTTGAATATGTAAATTATGTTTTTAAATAATTAAATTATTTAAGTTACTTATACCTATATATATATATATATATATATATTTCTTTTAGTAATTAAATCACTTATTATGATTAATGTTATAATTGTTTAGTATATATATTTATATATATATATTCAAACAATTTAATTGTTTAGTTACTATATATATATATATATATACATATATATATATATTTATACATAGTTCTTTTAATAGCTAAATCATTTATATTGATTATTATATACAATGTTATAATTGTTAGTATATACATTTATATATATAATTAACAATTTAATTGTTTAGTTACACCTATATATATATATATATATATATATTTATACATAGTTCTTTTAATAGCTAAATCATTTATATTGATTGTTTAGTATATATATTTATATGTATATTCAAACAATTAAATTGTTTGATTACTTATACCTATAATATATATATTTGTATATAGTCCCATATAATAGTTAAATAACTTATTATAATTATTATATATAATCCTTAAAAATCGGTTCAATGTACAATTTAATCAAGTTTTATTTCTCTTACGCCCTAACAATTGATTATACCAAGTATAATCCATTCGTTCCATTAAACCGATCACGTTATTAACATGTAATAAACACGAATAATTATTAAATCATATTAGACCTACAATTAATCATCAAACATATTATAACGCGCTACTTTATTTCGTTTAGGTGCGTTGTGACGTTTGTGTTGGAAATCTTATTCGTGGTTATTCTTATTTCATCTACAAGTCTCCTTATTAAACATGTGAGTTCTTATGCCCCGCTTTACGATTATTGCACATCTTTCGGGGTGAAACATGTTGCTTATACAAACTTACACATACACGTTTGATACTTATTACACACGTGCAATTCTTACATAGTCGTGGTTGTTTGGATATGTTTAGTATTATATGAGATGTGACATACGTGTGCAATCATTAACTATTGCTAGCCTAGCGAAGTCTTAGATCTTTGGGCCTGACAAGCCTATTTGGTGCTAAAGTCGATGTATTGCCGACTCCTAGGAGCCGTATGCTTGTGCACTAGGGAACCAAATACACTTAGCTAATCATGCTTATTCATATTATTCAGTCGAGGCTTGATTGTAACTATGCATGTTCTATATACTTGCTATCTTGTGACCATTGACTAGAATTGCCACATTTTGTATACTTATTGTATTTAAAACCATGAGAATCACCAACTAGTTAGTTGACTTTATTTTCAACATGTTTCAGGTAATGTGCAAGCTTAGCGATGATTGAAGAAATGCATAAACCTAGATCATGGACCTAGGCTTAATAAAGACGATTGAATTCCTGTCTTTGTTTGATTTATTTTGAGACATTGATGTATGTGGTGATTGAAAACAATTGATTAATGGCATTTTATACTTTAACATAGCGTTATGTGGCTGTGAACAATCTAAACTCTCGCACCTCGACGTTTCCGCCGTCAAGGTTGGGGTGTGATAGATTGGTATCAGAGCCCATAACTATAGGGATTTAGGTTATTAGAAATGGTGACCTAGGCTATAGTTCATGCATGATCCTTATAGAATAGTATCCTTATGAATACATACTTATTGTTTGCATGCTGCCTAACGCTATGCCTTATTATGTGCAATGTGATGCCTTAGCATAGGTGCCTTTCTACATGATTACATATTGTTACCCGTCTCCCCTAGACTTATCTTAAACGTTAATTCTCCCCGACAGTTACTATTTCTTAAACTTATTCTCGTCTCCAAGTAGAATCTATTGATAGGAATTCTTTAGACTTTATGTCTAATCTTGTAAATATCCCATCAAGATTTTTGATTTCATAAACCAAAGAACTAGTGTGGTACATAGACACCTGTATTCTGGATTTTCTGGCAAAAGGCCCTCGGGCTAAGGCAAGCGTATACGTATAAATCTCATTGAGGGAACCGTTACGCTACCTGGGGATTTCCGGGATGAGTGATAAACTATGACCAACATACACGAGTTTCTGAGGTGAATGGGTCAATTCATCTTGACGTGTCAACGTTTCCAAATGGTGATGCGTCACCAATGGAATCATTCCGTATAATTCATGATCCTTACCTTAATTGCCTACCCATATTATCCTTTAACCGATCCTAACCCAATTTGTATTTTTCCAGCATGTCTCGCTTCCACGGAAACCGAGGAAGATCCGGCCGTAAGCTTGCTGCCATGATTGCTCGGCAAATGGCTGCGGTCATCCCGACCATGGTGGCTGAACTCAGCAGCACTATGATCGCAAACGTCACGAACAATAGCAATGGTCAAGGGGAGAATAGTGCAAACCAACGGCGTAACACCCAGTCTTGCACCTTCAAGCATTTCAGTTCATGTAAGCCTCCCAGTTATAGTGGCAAGGAAGGTGCCACCGGTCTCTTAGAGTGGTTTGAAGGGATGGAGAACACCTTCGTCAACTGTGAGTGCCCCGAAGCACTCAAAGTGAGGTATGCCACCAGTATGCTACAACAACGGGCCTTAACATGGTGGAACAGTGAAAAGAGGAACCGAGGCCCGATGCAATCTTGGCTTTAACTTGGGAGGAATTCAAAAACATAGCCATAGCCAAGTTTTGCCCGAGGAGTGAAATCCAGAAACTGGAGGAGGAATTCTGGAATTTGAAACAGGATGGCGGGAACCATCTGGCGTATTCTACCCGTCATCATGAACTAAGCATACTGCTGCCACACATGGTGGATACTGTTTCCCGAAACGTGGAAAAATTTATTAAGGGTGTGCCGCCTCAATTCAGGATGCCGTTGTGGGTAGCCGACCCGCAACTCTGGAAGAAGCTATCACCATCACTGCCCAATTGACGGAGAACCACATCCGAGCGGGCACCATGTCTGCAAAGGGTGCTAAGAAGACTGAGAAGACGACCCCCGAGGAGGTTAAGGAGGTCAAGCCTGATAACAAGAAACGGAAGTTTGTACCGGCACGGAACTACGCCGTGGCTGCTTCTAAACCGCCCCAAAGACAGTGTACTACCGGGGCTACTCCAGCAGCACAAGTGCCCGTGGCAAGGGCTTATGCGGGCCCTCTACCTATGTGTAACACGTGTAGGTATCACCACCCGGGCAATCTTCCATGTCGCATCTGCACACTATGTGGCAAGTACGGGCACCTTGTGGCAACGTGTCGCCGAGCATTAGGGAACGCAGTGACGGAAACAAATCGGGTCTGCTACAACTGTGGAGAACCAGGTCACTACCGACCCCAGTGCCCTCGTCTTGTGGGCAATGTTCCACAAGCTCGTGGACGTGCTTTCAACATCAACGCGAACCAAGCCCAGGCGAATAACGAGGTGGTGAACGGTACGTAAAAATTGCAACCCTATCCCTATAGAATTTCTCTTAAAATTCCTTACTTGTGTCCTTAAGTGCCTTTAAAACCTATACAGGTATGTTTCTTATTAATGACACCTATGCATACGTATTATTTGATTCGGGCGCCGATAGAAGTTTCGTTTCCTTAGAGTTCGAGCCGACACTTTCTAAACCTCGCTCAAATCTAGAGAGACCTCTCACCGTCGAAGTTGCTGATGGAGAACCCATCACCGTCGACGTGGTTATCCGCGATTGTCTATTGTGTCTCGATGACCATAAGTTTCTTATCGACCTTATTCCTATGAAACTCGGGAGTTTCGACGTCATTATTGGCATGGATTGGTTATCTAAGAACCATGCCGAGATCATTTGTTTCGAGAAGTGCATTCGCATGCCCTTACCCTCCGGGGACACGTTGAAGGTGTTCGGTGAACGGCCTCCAAAGGACTCAAGCTTATGTCATGTACTAAGGCTCAGAAATGCCTAAGTAAGAGTTATCCGGCATTCTTGGCCTATGTAGTCAACACCAAAACCAAGGAGAAGGAACTCAAAGATGTTCCAGTTGTACGAGAATTCCTTGAGGTCTTTCCGATGATCTTAGCGGGTTACCTCCCGTACGCGAAGTAGAATTTAAAATCGACTTGATTCCGGGAGCAAGCCCCGCGGCTAAATCACCTTACCGACTCGCACCATCGGAAATGCAAGAACTCTCTAGCCAACTCCAGGAATTATCCGAGAAGGGGTTTATCCGCCCTAGTTCTTCACCTTGGGGTGCACCTGTCTTATTTGTGAAGAAGAAAGATGGGTCTTTCCGCATGTGTATCGATTACCGGGAGCTCAACAAGTTGACTATCAAGAACCGGTATCCTCTTCTCGTATCGACGACCTTTTCGACCAACTTCAAGGAGCTGCAATCTTTTCAAAAATCGACTTGCGTTCGGGTTATCATCAACTGCGAGTCCACGACGACGACATCCCAAAGACTGCATTCCGCACCCGGTATGGGCATTACGAGTTCATGGTTATGCCTTTCGGCTTAACCAATGCTCCAGCGGTCTTCATGGATCTTATGAATCGGGTGTGCAAGCCATACCTAGACAAGTTCGTTATCGTTTTCATTGACGGCATTCTTATTTATTCCAAGTCTCGCTCCGATCATGAACTTCATCTCCGTCAAATCCTCGAACTGTTGAAGAAGGAACAACTGTACGCGAAATTCTCGAAATGTGAGTTTTGGCTTGAAGAAGTACAGTTCTTAGGGCACGTTGTGAATAGGCAAGGAATTCACGTCGACCCTGTGAAGGTTGAAGCCGTAAAGAATTGGAGTGCTCCCACAACTCCGACGGAAGTTCGATCGTTTCTTGGTCTAGCCGGGTATTACCGGCGATTTATTGCCAACTTCTCAAAAATCGCAAAGCCACTCACGTCCTTGACTCAAAAGAACAAGCCTTTCGAGTGGAAAGCCGAGCAAGAAGAGGCGTTTGAGACATTGAAGCACAAGTTGTGCAATGCTCCTATTCTGACGCTACCGGATGGAAATGACGACTTCACGGTATACTGCGACGCGTCAAAACAAGGCCTTGGTTGTGTCCTCATGCAACGGGGAAAGGTCATCGCATATGCCTCGAGACAATTGAAGGTTCACGAGGTAAATTATACGACGCACGATCTCGAGCTCGGAGCGGTGGTCTTTGCTTTGAAAATCTGGAGACACTATCTATACGGCACACAATGTATAGTCTACACGGACCACAAGAGCCTCCAACACGTTTTCAATCAGAAGGACCTCAATATGAGGCAACGTCGTTGGGTGGAACTAATTAGCGACTACGATTGTGATATCCGCTACCATCCCGGCAAGGCAAATGTCGTAGCCGATGCATTGAGTCGAAAGACGCATCAAAAGATGGTTTCCGTTCAAGTGATTCGCGACCGACGCCAATGGTTCGATACATTGGGAGAGTTTGATACTGAAGTCCGACTCGATGTCAACAATGCTACGGTGTTATTGCAGAACTTAAGGATCGATTGTGACATCGAGGCGAGTATTCGAGAAGCACAGCAAGCGGTGCAAACCGAAGGGAGTATGAAGGAAGAGCTCGAGCCAAATCTCTTAGCCCAATTAGAAACAAGAGCCAATGGGCTAATGTACTTCGCAAACCGAATCTGGATCCCCAAACGCAATAACCTTCGGGCTTCAATCATGAACGAAGCACATCGGACTCGTTATTCAATTCACCCGGGCTCCGATAAGATGTACATGGACTTACGAAGTCAATATTGGTGGCCCGGAATGAAACGAGACATAGCAACCTATGTTGCTAAGTGCCTTACATGCACGAAGGTTAAAGCGGAGCATCAACGTCCAAGTGGATTACTTGAACAACCCGAAATTCCCATGTGGAAGTGGGAACATATATCCATGGACTTCATAACCAAGTTACCTCGGACATCTCGCGGGCACGATAGCATATGGGTAATCGTCGACCGATTGACTAAGTCGGCACATTTCATACCCATACGTGACACATATAAGACATCAAGGTTAGCCCGGATTTACATCGACGAGATCGTAAGCCGTCATGGTGTGCCTCTTCACATTATATCTGACCGAGACGCTCGATTCACTTCTCACTTTTGGTCTACTATGCAAGAACTTCTGGGTACACAATTGGATTTAAGCACGGCTTACCATCCCCAAACCGATGGCCAAACCGAGCGGACGATCCAAACCCTGGAAGACCTGTTACGTCTCTGTGTCTTTGATTTTGGGGGCGACTGGGATACGCACCTACCGCTCGCAGAATTCTCCTACAACAACAGTTACCACTCAAGCATCCAAATGGCACCGTTCGAAGCACTTTACGGTCGTAAGTGTCGTTCACCAATCTGCTGGACCGACGTTGGCGAGAATCTTATTACCGGTCCCGAGCTCATACAAGAGACGACCGATAAGGTCGCTATCATCCGCAAGAACCTGGAAGTGGCAAGGAGTCGACAGAAAAGCTACGCTGATAAACGTCGAAAGCCACTGGAATTCCAAGTTGGGGAGATGGTCCTTCTCAAGGTCTCACCGTGGAAGGGTGTGGTTCGCTTTGGAAGGAAAGGCAAGTTAGCTCCTAGGTTTGTAGGGCCTTTCAAGGTTTTGAAAAGGATCGGGAAGGTGGCCTACAAACTAGAACTACCCTCCGACCTTAGTGGAATTCACCCTGTCTTCCACGTCTCGAATCTGAGGAAGTGTCTGGCCGACGATAACTTGCATGTGCCATTGGAAGACATTCAGATCGACGAGTCACTACACTTCGTTGAAAAACCCGTCGAAATCATGGATCGCATTATGAAGAAGACTAGGACCTCTACGACCCCAATCGTAAAGGTTCGATGGGAGAATAAACGAGGAGCGGAATTCACTTGGGAGCGTGAAGAACATATGAAGAAGACTTACCCTTACTTATTCTTGTAACCCTTTTTGATTCTTAATTTCGGGACGAAATTCTTTTAAGTTGGGGGGACTGTAACATCCTGTATTTTTGTTCATTTTATTTATGCCAATTATAACATCCTTAGTAAATTTTATTTTATTTTATATATAATAATACTAACAAAATAATAATAATAAATAATAATAATAATAATAATAATAATAATAATAATAATAATAATAATAATGAAAGTAATAATAATAATAATAATAATAATAATAATAATAATAATAATAATAATAATAATAATAATTATAATAATAATAATAATAACAATAATAATAATTAAAATGCAGGGGGTTATTTTGTCAATTTAAAAACTTTAAATGGAAGTTTATTCCATAAAATAACACAATTTGAAAGACCAGGGACTATTTGTGTAAATTTCCCAAACCACCCCCCCCGTTTTCCGGTGACAATCGGCCGGAGCTCCGGCCGAGCTCCGGCGAGTTCCAAAAACCCCATTTCAAGCGCGATTTGACCCAATTAAACGGCCTAACCCCTTCGACTATGGGTTTCGAACCCAAACCCACTCGAAATTGAGGTTCCCGCTCGTACAAACTTTCCAAATCAAAACCGAATCAAAACTTTAAAAAATTCGAATCAAATCATGTTCAATTTCACAAATTAAATCAAATCAATCATGTCTAAACTTAATACGCGGCTATATCAATCAAACAATCAATCAAAATCGCAAATTAACAGCTCATAATCGGTTAATTTGGGTAAACATCGAACGCGGTTTCAATCGAACGAGTTAAGCTTGAATCCATGAAATCAAAGCTATATATTATGGTCTTTCGGTTCATTGTGGAGTTCCTAAACTCCTTGAACCTCTAATTCTCAAAAATCCTCTCGAATCAAAAAGCCCCAAACCCAAGAACAACCGAAACAAAACCGAACTCGAAACCCCATTTAATCTCATCCAAACAGGTAATTAAAACCTGTATTCTACTCGTTTTTGATCAAGGATCAAAAGCCCTATGACGATTTAGGTGATTAACACCGAATCGAGGGTCAATTTTGATCCTGTTGAACCTAGGGTTCATCGAATTTGGGGATGGATTGGAGATAAGGGTTAAAAGATTTTAAAAGCCAATGTGAACCAAGGCCACGGCCCTGGTTCACTGGCACCCGCGCCCCATTCTTCAGAAGGGGTCCCGGGTTCGACCCTGGGCAACCCCCCTTTTCTTTTTTTCTGATTTTCTTTCTTTCTTTCTTCTTTTCTTTATTTCTTTTTAATTATTAAACCTTTTTAAATTCTGAAAATTTCTAAAATTAATTTTATAAATGCAGATTATTTTTCTGTTGTTTAATTAATTTATGACTAAATTAAATTTTTATAAATTACTTTGGTAATTATAAATACATTTTGTATCTTTAAAATACAAAATAAATGAGTAAATATAATACTTGAATATGTAAATTATGTTTTTAAATAATTAAATTATTTAAGTTACTTATACCTATATATATATATATATATATTTCTTTTAGTAATTAAATCACTTATTATGATTAATGTTATAATTGTTTAGTATATATATTTATATATATATTCAAACAATTTAATTGTTTAGTTACTATATATATATATATATACATATATATATATTTATACATAGTTCTTTTAATAGCTAAATCATTTATATTGATTATTATATACAATGTTATAATTGTTTAGTATATACATTTATATATATATAATTAAACAATTTAATTGTTTAGTTACACCTATATATATATATATATATATTTATACATAGTTCTTTTAATAGCTAAATCATTTATATTGATTGTTTAGTATATATATTTATATGTATATTCAAACAATTAAATTGTTTGATTACTTATACCTATAAATATATATATTTGTATATAGTCCCATATAATAGTTAAATAACTTATTATAATTATTATATACAATCCTTAAAAATCGGTTCAATGTACAATTTAATCAAGTTTTATTTCTCTTACGCGCTAACAATTGATTATACCAAGTATAATCCATTCGTTCCATTAAACCGATCACGTTATTAACATGTAATAAACACGAATAATTATTAAATCATATTAGACCTACAATTAATCATCAAACATATTATAACGCGCTACTTTATTTCGTTTAGGTGCGTTGTGACGTTTGTGTTGGAAATCTTATTCGTGGTTATTCTTATTTCATCTACAAGTCTCCTTTATTAAACATGTGAGTTCTTATGCCCCGCTTTACGATTATTGCACATCTTTCGGGGTGAAACATGTTGCTTATACAAACTTACACATACACGTTTTGATACTTATTACACACGTGCAATTCTTACATAGTCGTGGTTGTTTGGATATGTTTAGTATTATATGAGATGTGACATACGTGTGCAATCATTAACTATTGCTAGCCTAGCGAAGTCTTAGATCTTTGGGCCTGACAAGCCTATTTGGTGCTAAAGTCGATGTATTGCCGACTCCTAGGAGCCGTATGCTTGTGCACTAGGGAACCAAATACACTTAGCTAATCATGCTTATTCATATTATTCAGTCGAGGCTTGATTGTAACTATGCATGTTCTATATACTTGCTATCTTGTGACCATTGACTAGAATTGCCACATTTTGTATACTTATTGTATTTAAAACCATGAGAATTCACCAACTAGTTAGTTGACTTTATTTTCAACATGTTTCAGGTAATGTGCAAGCTTAGCGATGATTGAAGAAATGCATAAACCTAGATCATGGACCTAGGCTTAATAAAGACGATTGAATTCCTGTCTTTGTTTGATTTATTTTGAGACATTGATGTATGTGGTGATTGAAAACAATTGATTAATGGCATTTTATACTTTAACATAGCGTTATGTGGCTGTGAACAATCTAAACTCTCGCACCTCGACGTTTCCGCCGTCAAGGTTGGGGTGTGACATTGTGCACTGCCCAGTATGATGGAGCTGACATTTGTTGCACTTTGGGAGATTTCCATGATAGCCGCCCGAATGAGAAGGTTGGGACGGATTAAACTTCTTGTGTTGAGGTTGATAAGTGGAGGATGAAGATTGCTTTCCGCTGGTAGATGGTTCCCATTTCCTCTTGTTATTGTGGAAACCAGATGCAGCACCACGCGGGGCAGTTTACCCTGCGCGACAGCCTGGTCAGTCAACTTGGGGCCAGTTGAACAGCTTCCTGAATGGTAGCTTGTCAAGCAGTGGTGACCATGCTCTGGATTTCAGGTACCAGTCCGTCGATGTATCTTTCAACCCGTTTGTAAGCCGAGTTAATCATAGTAGGACACAGAGTAGCCAACTCGTGAGAACGAGTTGTGTAAGCTTCAATTTCAGAACCTACCATCTTCAGGTTCCAAAATTCGGTTTCCAGTTTTTGTATTTCATCTCGTGAACAGTACTCCTCTTTCAGCAGATTCTTGAATTCTACCCATGTTGTGGCGTTTGCAGCTTCGACGCCCAGCATCTGAACTTGTGTGTTCCACCAGCTCAGAGCAGCACCATCCAGTGTGCCAGCATCATATTTACCCTATTCCCAGCAGGGCAGTTGCAGATTTCGAACACCGATTCTAGCTTTTCGAACCAACGGAGCAGTCCCACCGCTCCCTCAGTTCCATTGAATGGGTTAGGTTTGCAGTCCATAAAGGACTTGTAGGTGCAAGTCGGTTGACCAATAGGGTTCTGCTGTGGAGGGGTTGGTTTGCCAATGCTGCGGTGATACTATGATTGATTATCGCTGCCAATTCTGCAGGCGTCATTGAGATGTTACCTATCCCGCGTCCACGTCCTCTTCCAGACATTCTTTACATTACCAAATATCAAAAGCTATCAGTCATATGAAAATAGACCTTTTGTCTTGGAATGAAAAGGAAGAGAAATTCAAAGATTTAAAGAAATAGATAAGCTAGAGAATCAGTCCGAATCTGAGGGATTAACACAAATGTCATGGTTTGAATTTCGTCTAAATTCAAGGTAAGGGTGAACATTCCTACAAGTAGAACTAATAGATAGTTAATGGCCATGTTCTATGAAGACCGAGACTTTCTTGCTCAAGGTGTAGGAATGATGACATATACTGATTACAATGTTACCACCCGACCAGATTCACCGAACTTAGCATGCACGACAGATTACAATTACGTGTGCACCAGTAATGGTAATTTGCTTTGCATGATCACCCCGGTTCCTCCTATCAGGCTAACATATCTTGTCAAGTATAGTGGTCATCAATGATAAAAGTACCAAATATGTATGTATTATATCGGGGTCGATCAATCAAGGTATACGTAAGGATCAGTAAAGTTTGGGAATCATTGACACGCTAAGGTAATTCGACCCATTTGCCTTAAAGACCTGTGTATTGACCATAGTTTATCACTCATCCCAGAAATCCCCAGGTAAGCATACCAGGTCTCGCAATGAGATTTATGCGATATGCTTGCCTTAGCCCGAGGGCCTTGTACCAGGAAATCCAGAATACAGGTGTCTATGCGTCACACAAATCATGAAGCACATTCAGGCGATGTCAAATGCACACAAACTCTCCCGTGAGTCACAGCAACTCGGAGTCACCATCCCGGTAGCCATATCCTCACAGGGATATGTTAAAGCAAAAATTCTTAGGCAACCAGTTTAGTAGGCATAACTTAGTAATCTATGTGTGTGTAACTAATGCAAATCCAGATATAGTCTAAAATGCGATGCAGATGAGATGCAAAGTTCATTTTAGTTCGCTATAACTAGTGCTCTGATACCAATCTGTCACACCCTCAAAATCTGCTAACGGGGTTTTACCGTCAGGCGTGTGACATAACCAGGATCTCAGATAAGCATCAGTTACACCAAACGACTCGATAATTACAAATCATATAAGTTGTTTAATTTTAATGAAACAAACCAAATATATTTAAGTTGTGCGGAAGCGAAAACAGGAAAACATTTAACAATAGTTTTGGAACACGTAAACACGCGTCCAATCCAATTTATGTAAAGTAAATGCAAATTAAATCTTGAAAACAGTTTGAGGTGAACGCGTCAACGCGGAATGACATGCAGTGGATGTTGTGCTCCTAGACGTGCCACATCAATGTCCTGAGAGAAAACATGCAAAATCTCAGTACAAGACTGGTAAGTTCACAGGTTTATCAGAAAACAGTAAGTATCAGTAACGAAATCCCCGGATTATGTAATCCGATAAGTATCAGTAACGAAATCCCGGATTATGTAATCCGATAAGTATAATGAAATCCCCGGATTTATTAATCCGATAAGTATAATGAAATCCCCGGATTTGTTAATCCGTCAAGTATAATGAAATTCCCGGATTATGTAATCCGTCAAGTATAATGAAATTCCCGAATTTTGTAATCCGTCAAGTATAATGAAATTCCGGATTATGTAATCCGTCAAGTATAATGAAATTCCCGGATTATGTAATCCGTCAAGTATAATGAAATTCCCGGATTATGTAATCCGTCAAGTATAATGAAATTCCCGGATTATGTAATCCGTCAAGTATAATGAAATTCCCGGATTATGTAATCCGTCAAGTATAATGAAATTCCCGGATTTTGTAATTAAAGCATATAATGGGTAGCTAGTCCATAATGATCACTATGTGTATGAAGTCGCGGCCGAGCTGACATGTAATCAAATAATAAACAGGCCCGGATGTGGATCACACACCACAACACTTGTAATTAGGCTGACCGTTCACCCGTTTGACGAACGTTGTGCTAGCGTGACTAGCCAGGGTGGGGTATGTCAATCCCAGTAGTACTACTAACAATTACCTCGTTAAGTCCATATTAACGGTCCGTTGGGCAAGTATAACACCATAGTATCAAGTATATACAGTATTACAAAAATCTAATGTAATGTAATGTTTATGAAAACAACATGTTTCTCTCCCCAAAAAGAGTATAAAGTAAAAGTGGGGCTGTAAACTCACCTTGATTGCGTTGCAAAGAAATAATGTTCACACGACGATTAGAATTTCAGTTAACCTGTGTTTCGTTTAGTATGAACGTAGTTAATGTTAGTTATTATTTACGAGTTTATAATATGATTAACGTTAGAATATGGATTAAGATTTTGATAAAATTATGTGTTTTGTTTAAGTAATTAGATTTATAAAATAAATATCATATTTCTATTTGGTAAATTATTAAGTGTTTTATAAACGAATTTTGATGTGACGATGATGTTCAACATGTAATTAAGTCCGTATGATTACCGAAGAATAATTACAAAAATATTGTTCTAAACCGTTCGTTTAAAGTATATTTTATAAAATAAATCATATTTGTAAATAATTTGGTAAACTTTAATATAATCCAGAAAATTATTTGATGCTCAAAAATATAAACAAGATTTATAAAAATTATTTTTATAATTTTTATAATTTTTCTGTAATTTTTAAAGGTCCAAAAAGCCCTTTAAAAAAATAAATGAGGTTGCCCGGGTTCGAACCCGGGACCTCTCGAATTGAACTTGGACAGGGAACCGGTGAACCAAGGCCGCAGCCGCGGTATTCCTTGGTTTCAATTTCTTTTAAACACACCCGAAAGCCCTTTCCCCCAAATCAAGAACCCTAAATCGATTATGGATCAAATTGAAGCACCAATCGCTACTGTTAATGCAATTAATCATATGGCTTTTGATCCCTATGAGAAACCGAGCATGTAGATGCATTTAATTACCTGTTTTGAAGTTATATGGACGATGAACACTCGATGAGCAGTCGCGACCGTGGTTTGAATCCAATTCGTGTGCAAACGTTTATGTAAATCAAATTAACTTCGTGTGAAGATTCGTGTGATACTCTAGTTGCAAAGCCCTATGTTAATTTGGATGTAAATCACTCGGATGTTGGGTTTCGACAAGGTTGCAGGTCGCGAGTAATAGTGGTGTTTGAATGAGATGTTAATGCATGTTTTATACGAAATTGGGTACAGTGGAACACTATAATCGGTCTAACTTTAGTTTGTGCGCCATTAATTTGATTTGAAATTTTGATCAGTGGCGATCGTGGCCGGTTCTTTTGGCCGAAAGTTGAGTGAGTGGTTTAGTGGCAATTCGCACTCGAATTTTCAATTGAAAGTGGGGTATAGTTCGAACCCCGCATGCGATATTGTCGGGGATAGTTGATTCGGTCAAATATCAAGTGGTTTTGGGCGTAATGGTTCACCGGAGGCACGGCCGGAATAGTGGCCGGAGAAGGGGAAAGGGTCGACGGGGAAAAGGGGGGGCCGGTTTGTAACATCCCGTAATCTTCGTTAAATAAAAGTTAATTTTACACAACCATAATAATAATAAATATAATAATAATAATAATAATAATAATAATAATAATAATAATAATACTAAGAATACTAATAATACTAATAATAAAAACAAAAATTTAAAATAAATATATATATATATATATATATATATATTTATTAGATTTATAAGTGCAGGGGGTGGTTTGTAATTTTTGAAACCTGTTTTAAAAGTTTTTAACATAAAATATTAAGTTTCAAACCGCAGGGACTATAGTGTAACTTTCGAATTTTTCAAAACCAACCCCTTCCCCCCCCGTTTTCCCGGCCACCGGTCCGGCCAATCTCCGGCAGCTCCGGCGAGGCCAAATCTATCCAAAATACCCGATTTTAAAACTCAAAACCGGTTTCGAACGATTCTAGAACATGATCTGAACTAATATCCCACTGAAATTTGATTAAATCGAATACCTAACCCACTTCGACCCACTCGACCGAAAGTTCGGCCGACCATCCACTCAAACGACATTTTTAATCAAACTAAATCGACCCTACTCGAACTTTAACTGGCTATAAATAGAATGCAAACTTCAATTTCATTCGAAACACATCCAAACATCCGATTCGATCATCGTCTTCATCATCGACCTGCAACTCTAACAAAATCCATACTCCGAGTGATATTCACTGCAATTAACATAGGGCTTTCAACCATTACAATCATTCGAAGCTATCTGGAAGTTTAATTTGATTTTCATCAGTGTTTAATCCACGTTCGAATTCAAGTTTAACCACGACCTGTTCTTGACTGATTATATCATCAAATCGATTCAATTCAGGTAATTAAATGCATCATTACACTCGTTTTTACCTAAGAATTAAAAGCCCTAACCTTAAATTCATTATTAACATCGATTTGATCTCCAATTTGGATCAAATCGAATTAGGGCTCGTACGGGTTGGGGGGGAAATGGGTGAAAGCTGTTTAAGACTAAATGGAACTGGTTTATACCGCGGCTTAGAGCCTTGGTTCACTGGTTTGGGCTGTGTGTGTATGGGTGTGAGGTCCCGGGTTCGAACCCGGCAACCTCCTTTTCATTGTTTTTATTTTTTTAAAAGCTTTATAAATACTTTAAAAATATGGAAAAATTTCTAAAAATTATAAAATAAATTTTATTAATTTTCCTTACTTTAAATCTTACAAAATAATTTTCTGTAAAATTATTTTATTTAAAAACTTTGATAGATTTTTATAAAATATTATTTAAAAATAATAAAAATACTTATTTTTATAAAATAAATTCTAAATCAAGTTTAACTATGAAATAATCATGAAAATTATATAAATATTATTTATAAATATTATAAATAATTATTTCTATAAGATAAACGCTATATTATCTTTAAATATATTTTATAAATTCACAAATTATTTACAAAATTGTGGGGTATTTCTTGTAAAATATATTTTAACCAAAGATATAGATTAATACCTTATTTTTAATCAAAATACTATAATTGTAATTATCCTTATTTGTAATTATCTTTGGATAATTATAATAAACCACATCATTTTTATATTTAATTCCAAAAATATATAAATACACTTATGAAATATATTTAAATAATAATATAGATTAAGATCTTATTATTAATCGAAATACTATTGTGATTATCCTTAGATAATTATAGATTACATAATTGAATCACATCGTTTTTATATTAATACCATTCCAAAATACTTAAATATACATATAAAATCCTTCTAATAGAATCAAAATGTAAGTAATTATTTGATAACTCAACACTTATTAATAATTACTTATTAATACATATATAACCCTATCAAAATCTTGTAATATATATACATCTATTTGTGTGCGTGTCGCACGTCAAACCAAACCAACCCAAAATCCAACCAAATATATCTATTCACGGGGAACACATTTTAAAGACTTAGTTACAATTAATAATAGGTATTGATCGTGCTTGATCGTGCATTGCCTAATTCTTTGAAGTTCTTGTTCATATACATTACATCAATTCAAGGTGAGTTTCCGTGGCCCCTTTTTATGCTTTTATAATTGTTTCAATGTTTTTCAAACTTGGGGGAAAAGTATGCTCACCCGTTTTCGATGCTGGACAATCTTACATACAATTTTCATACTTGGAATCAATGTGATACTATTCTTATATTCTAATACATACATGGTGTTATTCTACGATTCTTACAACCATTAATTCCCGGGTTTGGGAACCAACGGATAGGTATTGGTAGTACTACTGGGTTGACACCCCCACCCTCGACAGATCGGTTTAACTTGTGAGTTACCGACTACAGCTGCCAGCAATCAGGCCATGGGTGAATATATTCCGACGAATTTATATGCATAACTGTCATTAGGTTTGGTTGTCTTAAACACATGTTATGTGGTTTTGCTTACAGTATGATTCCATATCAAATTCTACACAGCATCAAATGTTTTAAATTTAAACCTGCGGAACTCACCAACATTATGTGTTGACATTTTGAGCATATCTTTTCAGGAGAACATAATCAAAGAGGATAGCTAGTGCTGGTGCCTTAGCAGAGACCCTCAGGCTTTCAATAGACTGCATTTGTATTGTATATCATTTACTGTTATATCTGAACACTGTGTATATGGATTTTTAGAATTATTAAGACTATGATAGTCGTGGAACTGACTAACCACGACACAAGTCACCATTGTGTCGGGCGACGTCATGACACGAGGATTTTGCATATAATATGTCTCTGTAATTATACCAAGTGTTATGACGATCCCGTCCGTCGCATCCTCGTGTTTCCGCTATAAGCGGGGGTGTGACAGATTGGTATCAGAGCCTTGGTTATAGAGATTTAGGTGGAGAATTCGACCTAGACTATAACCTAAGAACCTTCATATAGAATGCATACTAGGGATTGTGTGCATTTGATTTTACCTAAATGTCCTTCATGATTTGTGTGACACATAGACACCTGTATTCTGGATTTCCTGGCAAAAGGCCCTCGGGCTAAGGCAAGCATATCGCATATATCTCATTACGAGACCTGGTATGCTTACCTGGGGATTTCTGGGATGAGTGATAAACTATGGTCAATACACAAATCTACAAGGCAAATGGGTCAAGTATATTAAGTCTATGAACTTAATATACAGGTATATTCCTATATACCTAATAATCTACAAGTATGTTCCTACATACTTGATTTTATACATGTACACGTGTTATCTGAACATCCCGGGGAAGACATTATTACTCTTAGTCTTTCTCCATGGGATAATTTTATACTAAGAACTTTACGCTTGTATGCGCACAACATCATATTATTAGGGAACTTCGGTGATCACGCGTAGCGTCGATCTCGGATATTGAATCCGACCCTATCATTGTTATGACTGAAATCCTGAAAGTATGACGGATATGCAGTTACCATTAGACTTAATGTGCTTATATGCTTATTTGCTATTACGTGCTATTATTGGAATACTGGCTCATGGACATAAGGACATTACATTATTTATGCTTGATGAATCTAGATAATACTATGATGTTAACTTGGGGTAAGTGGAGCTAGGGTGACCATGCAAGGTAAATTACCATTACGGGTGCACACGTAATTGCAATTCACCATGCATGAGAAGTCTGGTTAATCTTACCATGAGATAACAATCATGAGTATCACACGTTTCTATTCTATACCCTAGGGTGCTAGGGTCATAATTCTAATAAGTCCTTGTTGAAGGCAATCAAACATTATAAGTCCTTGTTGAAGGCAATCAAACATTATCAACACTTACTCAAGTCCTGTCCTACTTAGAGCTTTCATAGTATTTCCAATTATAATATTGACCTTATGAGAAATATCTCCACTTAGCGTTTCAGTAACTACTGATTAATGCTTAGAACGAAAGTGGAATACATAAATGTAGAGGAGTAATGATACTCTCTACACATACAAAACGTTATTTTTTAAGATTATGCTAAGGATAAACGGATGACACGTAACTGGTTTAGGCATCGTTCTAGGTATGCCACGGATGTGGTGGGAACGCTGCGGGGAACCCTATATATAAGCATCCTTGGTATACCAAGAATGTGTTTAAACTGGGCTACGTGATGATCCCGATTGACTGAGGCATAGATCGGTTTGGTTGTAAACTATACGTGTACGATTTATGGATATTGCTACGTCACATTAAACTATTTACACTTTGGAAATGTTTTCTCTACAGTCATCAATTCCCGTGTGGAACCGATGTATAGGTTTGTCTGTAGCCGTTTATAACTGGTAAAACCGCCTATACAGAAGTATAGTTGCGGTGGCTCTTATTAAACTTATATTACACTTTGGAATGATGCTAAGGAAAATTAAGTTGTTATGTAACTAGTTTAAGTATTATTCAAAGTATATCGTTGATGTGGTGGGAACGCTGCGGGGAACCCTATATATAAACATCACCGGTATACTAAGAATATGCTTAAACTAGGCTACGTAATGATCTTGATGGACCGAAGCATGGGTTATTGGAACTTGATGAATAGAATCATATGTGAATCTATTTATACTTTGATTCCTATCAAAGCACACACAAATCTTAAATCATAGTCAATGCATTGTGTGTCTAAATCAAATAATTTTCAATATGAGCTTTGAATCGTTATTCGTGGTTTTCAAAGTCTCGTCAAAGTCTGTGCCTTACCAACCAGAACATGCAATGCTGTAGGTGGAATTCCTACATCTCGGGATACTTTGTTAATTGAATATTTTATATTATAGGTGGTCACTCACCTTAATAATCGAATAAACTAATCATAACCTTGTTACCACTTAAGTACGCATGTCTTCAATAAGGTTATGGCTGATCTCATATCTTGAGAAGTCCACGTATTCCCTTCGATTGTGAATCGAATGTTCACATCTCATTATAATGTCGAATCATTCTTGTCCTTGATTTCGTCTTCCTGATTTAAATTATTCAAGATTTGAACATCATCCTAACAAACTCTACTATCTCAAACCTTGATCTTAAGCTTGTTAGCATGATCTTTTCTTTGTTACACTGATGTAACTTGAAATTTTCCTAATTCCTAATTGATATTAATTTCCTTTCATCGTAAAGTCAAACTTTATACTGCTTGTACCGTGGGAAATGAAAGAGTTTGCAAGTCAACCTATGACTAAGAACACTCGTATCTCTTAAATGATTCTATTTCATCAAAGCAGGGGAGATTCCCTTACTTTGATGATTCTCTATTTCGATAAATGGTTTCCCATTTATTAGTTCTATGAAATTTCATCCTCTGGATTGGGGTGACTTCCTTATCTTGAGGATTGACTTCAATTATTCTCATTGGAAATTACATTTTATAAATGACATGATCTCACCAAAATAGGATTGAAACCCGTATTTTGGTGGCAAATGCCAACCTTAGATTATTTTCTTGTTATTATCAAGATAGGCATGAATCATTACCTCAAAGCCTTTAAGGAATATTTTTAATATCAACTCCGATTGTGATTGATAACCACCTTCCTTAAAACTACGCTCGTGAAATCTTTCAACATCTTCAACTGTTAGACACCTAATGACAATCTTCACATGAAACTTAGGTTGAACTATTTTGACCCTGCTTTTAACTAACCGTGCTGTAGATAAAGTTCTGAGCGCCAGAATATATAGAAAATGAAACATCTATAACACTTACCCTTATATAAGTTCTAATCTACCTAGAGTCTATATGGGAATCACATGGTGACACTAGTCTTATCTCTAGTGAGACGTCACTCCTTTTACATTTCAGAAATTATGCAAATTGAATGGTTGCTTAGAATATACATGGCCTTTGAAGAATGATGCTTGTCCACTAGTGGGTACCGCACTGAAATGGTAGAATGCCTAAACTCAAGTATAAGGTAGTGAGGCTGCAATAGTCATGACTTGAGATAAGTTTAAAATCTTTGGCGAGTGAGTACTATTACCCAAGGAATGAAATGCAAAAGTTAAAATTATAATACTGGAATCATGCTCTTTATACTGATAGAATCCATAAGTTGACAAAGCTAATGTCATACCTTGTAACATTTAGATCAAATAGAATTAAGTAGGACATTGGGAAGATCTGTGAATAGTAGGACAAAGTTGGAGATTAGAGCAAACAAACTAGTGGTGAAATAGACAAGAAGACTCAGATGTTATTATAGGCACATATCTTATCATCAATCAATACATATCTGTTGGATACTGGTAGAGGATAGCATTGATTCCTTCAAATTCACTCCTTCATTTGTCATGAACCCCAGTTGCTTAGAAACTAGTTAGTCGGTGGGGATAGGAAAACTCTCGACATGCGTAAGTTAAGATGTATAGAACTACTCGAAGACTGAGATTATTGTATACAGTATTGTTCTTAGAATAGGAAGGTTGGAAAGGAAATGACTGTTGTGTGTGACCTATCTCCTTCATTCCTACCGATCATGGAAACTTTTTAGTTTTAACTTGGCCAGAATAAGAGCCTCTTATCTTAACTGTGTGATGACAATTGGTGCATTATAAAAATTCAATTCGACACATTATCTCACAACATCGAGAAATTAACCTACATCTGTTTCAAATATTCGTATACCGAGGTATGATGTTACATCAATCGTTATTCTAAATGATTGATTCATTTTCTGTTTTAACAATATTCTTAACCATCCTTGTGAACCCATTCCAAGATCTTCGCATAGCGTATTATTCTTAGACCGATGGTTGGTCAAAGGAGAAATACATATTCACAAGATATGCGTTAAGGTCGTTTCATATGAGGACGTTTGGGGTTCTTAAATTCCAACGGTTAATCTTTCTTATCATTGCTGGTCTTTTAATGATTTCTAGACCTCACCTTACCACGAAATTATATTGTGGAAGTTGTGATTATAAGTCTAACATACCATGGTAACTCGTCATCGTGTTCTAACGTTCCTTATGCCAAATCTCAAAAAGAGTCTCGCGATTCTCTGGATGAGTTCAGATTGGCATACACTATGTAAAGAATTTTGTAAAATATTCTATACAAATGAAACAAAGCCGATACCTATTGTCAAAATCCGCAGAGAATCTAAACGTGGCCCAAAGTTCACTTGGGAACGTGAGGACCAAATAAAACCCCAGTATCCTCATCTTCTCGTTTCAGCCTCCTCGTGATTAAAATTTCGGGACGAAATTTCCTAAAGCAGGGGAGACTGTAACATCCCGTAATCTTCGTTAAATAAAAGTTAATTTTACACAACCATAATAATAATAAATATAATAATAATAATAATAATAATAATAATAATAATAATAATAATAATAATAATAATAATACTAAGAATACTAATAATACTAATAATAAAAACAAAAATTTAAATATATATATATATATATATATATATATATATATATATATATTTATTAGATTTATAAGTGCAGGGGGTGGTTTGTAATTTTTGAAACCTGTTTTAAAGTTTTTAACATAAAATATTAAGTTTCAAACCGCAGGGACTATAGTGTAACTTTCGAATTTTTCAAAACCAACCCCTTCCCCCCCCCGTTTTCCCGGCCACCGGTCCGGCCAATCTCCGGCAGCTCCGGCGAGGCCAAATCTATCCAAAATACCCGATTTTAAAACTCAAAACCGGTTTCGAACGATTCTAGAACATGATCTGAACTAATATCCCACTGAAATTTGATTAAATCGAATACCTAACCCACTTCGACCCACTCGACCGAAAGTTCGGCCGACCATCCACTCAAACGACATTTTTAATCAAACTAAATCGACCCTACTCAAACTTTAACTGGCTATAAATAGAATGCAAACTTCAATTTCATTCGAAACACATCCAAACATCCGATTCGATCATCGTCTTCATCATCGACCTGCAACTCTAACAAAATCCATACTCCGAGTGATATTCACTGCAATTAACATAGGGCTTTCAACCATTACAATCATTCGAAGCTATCTGGAAGGTTAATTTGATTTTCATCAGTGTTTAATCCACGTTCGAATTCAAGTTTAACCACGACCTGTTCTTGACTGATTATATCATCAAATCGATTCAATTCAGGTAATTAAATGCATCATTACACTCGTTTTTACCTAAGAATTAAAAGCCCTAACCTTAAATTCATTATTAACATCGATTTGATCTCCAATTTGGATCAAATCGAATTAGGGCTCGTACGGGTTGGGGGGAAATGGGTGAAAGCTGTTTAAGACTAAATGGAACTGGTTTATACCGCGGCTTAGAGCCTTGGTTCACTGGTTTGGGCTGTGTGTGTATGGGTGTGAGGTCCCGGGTTCGAACCCGGCAACCTCCTTTTCATTGTTTTTATTTTTTTAAAAGCTTTATAAATACTTTAAAAATATGGAAAAATTTCTAAAAATTATAAAATAAATTTTATTAATTTTCCTTACTTTAAATCTTACAAAATAATTTTTTGTAAAATTATTTTATTTAAAAACTTTGATAGATTTTATAAAATATTATTTAAAAATAATAAAAATACTTATTTTTATAAAATAAATTCTAAATCAAGTTTAACTATGAAATAATCATGAAAATTATATAAATATTATTTATAAATATTATAAATAATTATTTCTATAAGATAAACGCTATATTATCTTTAAATATATTTTATAAATTCACAAATTATTTACAAAATTGTGGGGTATTTCTTGTAAAATATATTTTAACCAAAGATATAGATTAATACCTTATTTTTAATCAAAATACTATAATTGTAATTATCCTTATTTGTAATTATCTTTGGATAATTATAATAAACCACATCATTTTTATATTTAATTCCAAAAATATATAAATACACTTATGAAATATATTTTAAATAATAATATAGATTAAGATCTTATTATTAATCGAAATACTATTTGTGATTATCCTTAGATAATTATAGATTACATAATTGAATCACATCGTTTTTATATTTAATACCATTCCAAAATACTTAAATATACATATAAAATCCTTCTAATAGAATCAAAATGTAAGTAATTATTTGATAAACTCAACACTTATTAATAATTACTTATTAATACATATATAACCCTATCAAAATCTTGTAATATATATACATCTATTTGTGTGCGTGTCGCACGTCAAACCAAACCAACCCAAAATCCAACCAAATATATCTATTCACGGGGAACACATTTTAAAGACTTAGTTACAATTAATAATAGGTATTGATCGTGCTTGATCGTGCATTGCCTAATTCTTTGAAGTTCTTGTTCATATACATTACATCAATTCAAGGTGAGTTTCCGTGGCCCCTTTTTATGCTTTTATAATTGTTTCAATGTTTTTCAAACTTGGGGGAAAAGTATGCTCACCCGTTTTCGATGCTGGACAATCTTACATACAATTTTCATACTTGGAATCAATGTGATACTATTCTTATATTCTAATACATACATGGTGTTATTCTACGATTCTTACAACCATTAATTCCCGGGTTTGGGAACCAACGGATAGGTATTGGTAGTACTACTGGGTTGACACCCCCACCCTCGACAGATCGGTTTAACTTGTGAGTTACCGACTACAGCTGCCAGCAATCAGGCCATGGGTGAATATATTCCGACGAATTTATATGCATAACTGTCATTAGGTTTGGTTGTCTTAAACACATGTTATGTGGTTTTTGCTTACAGTATGATTCCATATCAAATTCTACACAGCATCAAATGTTTTAAATTTAAACCTGCGGAACTCACCAACATTATGTGTTGACATTTTGAGCATATCTTTTCAGGAGAACATAATCAAAGAGGATAGCTAGTGCTGGTGCCTTAGCAGAGACCCTCAGGCTTTCAATAGACTGCATTTGTATTGTATATCATTTACTGTTATATCTGAACACTGTGTATATGGATTTTTAGAATTATTAAGACTATGATAGTCGTGGAACTGACTAACCACGACACAAGTCACCATTGTGTCGGGCGACGTCATGACACGAGGATTTTGCATATAATATGTCTGTGTAATTATACCAAGTGTTATGACGATCCCGTCCGTCGCATCCTCGTGTTTCCGCTATAAGCGGGGGTGTGACACGGTTTGGGTAAATTACATAAATGGTCCCTGGGGTTTGAAGCCTTGTTTATTTTATGCATAAAGTTCCATAAATAAGTTTTCAGTTATTACACTTTTAACCCAAAACTTTAAGTTTTATTTTTATAAATTTTCATTTTTAATATTTTTATCATTATGATGTTATTATTATTATTATTATTATTATTATTATTATTATTATTATTATTATTATTATTATTATTATTATTATTATTATTATTATTATTATTTTATGACTATCACAGTTATTGGAATTAACATAACGTATAAAAAAAATTAACTTTTATTGATAAAAATACGGGATGTTACAGTCTCCCCTACTTTAGGAAATTTCGTCCCGAAATTTGTTCACGAGGAGGCTGAAACGAAAAGATGAGGATACTTGGATTTCATTTGATCCTCACGTTCCCAGGTGAACTCTGGTCCACGCTTTGAGTTCCATCGGACTTTGACAATAGGGATACGACTGTGTTTGAGTGTCTTGACCTCTCGGTCCATAATTTCCACTGGTTCCTCGATGAAACGTAGTTGTTCGTCAAGATGTACCTCGTCTAACGGAACGACGAGAGTCTCGTCAGCAAGGCATTTCCTCAGGTTTGAAACATGGAACACATCATGTACTCCACTAAGTTCTTCAGGTAGTTTTGGGCGTAATGGTTCGCCGGAGGCACGGCCGGAATAGTGGCCGGAGAAGGGGAAAGGGTCGACGAGGAAAAGGGGGGGCCGGTTTGGGTAAATTACATAAATGGTCCCTGGGGTTTGAAGCCTTGTTTATTTTATGCATAAAGTTCCATAAATAAGTTTTCAGTTATTACACTTTTAACCCAAAACTTTAAGTTTTATTTTTATAAATTTCCATTTTTAATATTTTTATCATTATGATGTTATTATTATTATTATTATTATTATTATTATAATATATTATTATTATTATTATTATTTATTTTTATTATTATTATTATTATTATTATTATTATTGTTATTATTATTATTATTATTATTGGAATTAACATAACGTATTGAAGCCTAAAGGTTACGGTTTGGCCAAACCGTGACATATTGGGCTTCAGAAAAAGTTCTGCACCTCGGGATTGGATTAATTATTGGGAGTGGGTTTCTTGGTTTTGGTGGTGTATATGTCACGGTTTGGGCAAACCGTGACATATTGGGTATAATATTTAATTTTTTAATTTTTTTATAATAAAAATGTAAGATATTTTGTTCAATTTGTAACTTATAATATTTTTATAGGATTCAATTTTTTTTATTAAATTTTTAGTATTACGTACATATATAACAAACAAACTAACACTTAAAAACTAACTTATAACGATGACAAAGTCCTATGAGACTGGTGATGGGGTATGCAATGGGAGCACAAACTGAATTGAAGAACTTTTCATCCAAAATGGCTCTATTTACAAACATAAAAACAATAAATAAATATGAAAAGCTAAAAAACAAACAAAAAAATAAATTTACTGGAACTTACACCTACTGCAATTATGAGCTCTAAAGATACACTCAATCACCACCCATGCAATTATGAGCCCTAAAAATACACATATACACACACAATAAATACAAGGTCCCTTCGAATATTTCTCAGTAGACATCTTTAATACTTGTGAAAAGCTATTTGAAGTGATGTAATCAAATGTTTTTATTTATTTATTTTTTGAATATTTCAAAGTGTCACGGTTTGGTCAAACCGTGACCTTTTGATTCAAAAAAATATCTCAAAGTGTCACGGTTTGACCAAACCGTGACTTTTTGATCCGGTTTTTCCCCAAAGTGTCACGGTTTGGCCAAACCGTGACATATTGGGCCGGTTTCTCCCCAAAAACCTCTACGATGTCCCCAGCAGAACCCGAAAGTATAAGACAAAACATTACTGATATAAAGTTACTTTCTAGTTTAAATGAAATGATGGTATAAAAAAGTTGTTTCCTTGATTATATTGTGATTCCAAATGACGTACCTTTTATTTATTTTTTTTATTTTTTTTTGTAGTGAGAATGGTGTGAAGTCATAGATGAAGAAGTTCTACTTGCATATACGTTTTTAAGGTTAAGGTAAGAAAATAGAAATAATTAGTAGAAACGATGACTCTTTGAGATTGTAAGTGTTTATTGATGAATTTAGTAGGGTTATTTGTATCGGGATTGAATGGATTTAAACGACATATGTTTTTCTTTTGAATTGGCGGCATATTTTACTAAACAAAAGCAAAGATTTACATACAAAACAAGAAAGCATATGAAGCGAGTATAACATTATATACTCAAACCGAAATAGGGTTTGTGTTAAAAAAACTTACCATTTCAAGTCCGTTGCACCAATATGAAGTGAGTAGAACGGTAGAACCCAAAATGTGATGGGTATTAATTTTTTCTCATCTTTTCTGAAAGTTATAAAAAAATTACTTTGGTTGTTTTATGATGTACATAACCTATAAATATGTTACCAGTATAAATTTAGTAAAAAAATATGAACAACTAATTAAAATTTATAAGTGTAGGAGGTGATCTAAGTCTTTCGTCTTTACTTGATTGATAGTTAAAATTAGGGATAATTATATGTATCCTCTTTTCATAATAAAAAAATTACATATTTTATCAAAACATATGTTTCAATTCATAAATTACAATGTTTCTTAAGCATGTTTTGAAAAATATGCGTTTTAAAAGTTTAAAGGGAGAAATAATAGTAGTAAAAAAAAAAGAATAGAGCACATACATTATGAATTCAAGAGTAAATTGCAAATTGTGTACTTTATTCATACACGAAATTACATAATATGTCTTTTAATTTTAATAATTACATCCAATGTCTTTTTTTTAAATATGTGTGCACTTATTTTCCTTTAAACTAACTTTCAGTTAAATGTACAGTTAACTCAATTATATATATCTCACATGATGTGCATTTTTGTTATTTTCTTTCCAAATCTAATATATTAAACAAATAAAAAATAATTATTTTATATGAAAAATAAAACTAAAAGATATCGGACCGTTGGGTAAGTCAGTGAACAAGGGTTACTCTTACGTTCAATACTATTAAATCAATCACCACCCTCTATTTGATAACCCAATACCGGTCATCTTCACCACTTACAACATCTCACACATCATTGAAACATCTTGAACTTGAACAAACAACGATGGTAAAATTACAACAACAACAACATACCCAGTATATCCCACTAGAAGCAGGGTCTGAGAGGGGTTGGATGGTGGCAAATCTTACCTCTATCTTTTAGGATAGAGAGACCGATTCCAATGAGACCCCCGGCTCGAGAAAAAAAAACACTACGAGATTACTGGCACATTTCGTATATTTCAAATACTAGTTTAGCAAAACCCAACGACATATAGAACCACATATACATCTCATGCCATAAATAAAAAGGCAAACAGATTATTAAAATAAAATAAAATAAAAAACGCACCCTTAATAACATCACTCCTAATTAATCTGCTCTATTATTGCCCTAAAAGCTCATATTCTTAATCCTGTATTAGTCCTTCACATATAAAAGAAACATAGAGTCTACCTATGTCACAAGCATGCGCTATCTCACCATATTCTCACTAACAGTTCTTAACATCAATTCTACGCCTCCAGTCACTTCTATCCTCGATCATGTGCTCGGAGAGGTGCAACTCTAATATGTCCCGCCTAATCAATTCCTCCCACGTCAACTTTGGTCTTCCTCTACCCCTCCTACCATCTAAGATAATGTTATCTAACGTTCTAACCGGTGCTGTCATCCGTCTTCTCTTCACGTGTCCAAACCATCCCACGTCAACTTTAATTTTGTCATGATGGTAAAATTAAAATCCCTATATTTCGTTGCTACTTGAATTTCTTGCTTTTGTTGTTTATTAAAGAGCGGCTCATAGTTCATTTTCTTGCTTTTGCAATTATATAAGCAATTCAAAGAATCACAGTTAATCTTTAAGTTTGTGTTCCTTATTGATTATTCATTATTTGTTGGTGTGGGTAGTTTATAAAGTATTTACGTGTATTTTTTGGTGTTTATTGTTAATTTCCCGACATTCTAAATGATCTGTGGTTTAGATTTCTTACTTTAGTAAATGTTATTGGAGGTTGTTGTCATTAAAAGTTTTGACGATTGGTCGAATGAATACACACCAAGAGTGATTGGTTTCATAGACTTACTTAACAGTCCGATATCTTTTAATTTCTTTTTTAATTTACAAATTTTTATTTTGTATAATTTTTTAATATATTAGTTATGAGAAAATGATAAATATCCTCATGTGAGGGGCACATAACTGAGTTAACTATGTATTTAGATGATAGTTAGTGTAAAGGATAATATGTGTGCAAATCTTTTAATAAAAGAATATCGTACGTAATAATTAAAAATAAAGGACAAACCACGCAAGTTCATATATTAATAAAGGACATAATTTGTAATTTAGTTTGAATTCAATAATACTAAAATTTGTAAACTCAAAAACCTCTTATATGTTTATTATGTTTGAAACAAATTATACTAATGTATTATTGATTATAACGTGCGTCTAAGTTAGTTATTGTATTACATTTATGTCGTTCAATCATAACAACGTGTTTAGACTATGTGCAACATTGCGTCAAAAATAGTTACAATGGTTCATCTAACGTATAACAATGCACATAAGTTGTCAATGTCTAACACATGAGTGGACTGTAGGAACATAATGAGGAGTCTAAATCATTGCCTAAAACATATGTATCGTGTTTCAAATGTCTTAAGCTTCGCAAAAAAGACTGACTTCATACAAGAACAATCTATATATATTTTGTCTGATAAATATTTAGTAAATTATATTAGCAACATACATACATGCTATTCGTGTTATATATTTAATAAATTCTTAAATCAATCACAATATGAAAAAGGTATAGGAAGCTCAATAGATAAATTAATTAAAATAGAAGTGTGATATTTTCTTAAACAGACAACTTATGCATTTTTAAATCTACTTCTAAATCTGTTTTTTAGTAGACGACAAGACTTGAACCTACGATATTTACAACATCTTAAAATTGAGATATCACGCAATGCACTTGCATAGCATGAATATAAAGTGATAAACCCCTTTGGTAAATGATAACTTCGAAAGTGTGAAGGTTTTTAATCTCTAAAGTTTTAAAAAAAACTCTCCCTAATCTTTTTTTTAATCATACTTTTGTTTTCTAGCCGTTTACTCGAAACATCCTTAAGCACCTCAAACTCACCTTTATTTGATCCTATTATTTACTATATATATTAACTAGCCTAACGTCCCGTGTGTTACACGGATTGAAAAAACTAAAATAACGAATATTTACAATTAGAAATTAAGAACTAATATTAATAATCTTCTAATATATAAGAATAATATATAAGAATGATATATAAGGATGCGAAATTTAAAGGATGTAAAATTTTCATTAAAACAACTTTTCGCTATATGAGTGACACGTGACAAGAACTTTTTGAGAGTGTGCCATGTGACAGCATATAACTTAAAAGCCAATAATTTATTAAAACATAAAATTGATAAAATGTTATAACAAACTTAGCTACGAATGTGAAGAAACATGCCAACTTAAGTTGTATTGTGATTGTATATAAAATTAAATTATGAAAAACTAATCTCTTAACATTATGTTTGAAAATTTAGATTCTGTTTACCATAATTTTCGTTTAAAATCATTGTACATGTATTACAAAACGGCTTTTTATTTTTCTCAAAATAAATTATGAGGAATACAAATAATGGTTTCCATTTTAACATTTATTTGAATATAAAATAAAAATGATATTAATTCAAACTTTAGAAACTTTTTATTTTAGGGAAACAAATTAAGAGAAATTTTTGGAGTTTAAATGAGTGTTTAATATGATGACAAGTGGCAATATTTGTTTAAGAATTTGACACGTGTTAAAGGGTGTTTAATGTGATGACAAGTGACAAAACTCTTTTCTTTTGTTCTATATAAAGATAACTTATATCCGTAATACTTTAATAGTTTTGGACATTCATCATTAAAAGTATTATTATTTACATATAAGTCCCTGCACACTCAACTACTCACATTCAATTGATTCAATTTTCTTCATATTATCTTATATGAAAAAACCAAAAAACCAAGTGATGAATAGTACTATTCACGATGAATAGTACTATTCACGCCTCCCTACCACCGCCCTCCTCCGCCCTCCGACCACCGCCAATATGATGGTGGTTTTGATGGTGTGGGTTTTGATGGTAGGGGTCTTAATATTGGTGGTTTTGATGATGGTGGTTCTGATGGTGGGGCTTTTGATGGTGGTGGTCCGACTACCTAATCTTAAGTTGGTGTTTCTAATGGGCTGTGATGAGTTGATGGGTCTGAGTAAAAATTGATTAAGGACATTGTCTAGCCCTGGAAGGGGTGTAGGATGGCAGGTTATTGCCCGCAACCCGCCCTCCGGCCATGATGGACTCATTTCATCTTGTTGTCTCAGATAGTTGATAGAGTATCGATTTACGGTGTTTCCAAGACGCGCAACGCGCGTCTGGATATTAAAACTAGTTTCCATAAAATTTAGAAAGTTACTCAAGTCTTAAAGAATTTACAATTTTTCTTTGTTTTATTTTAGTTTCAAAAAGGATTTTTGATAAATTACATGAAATGATTTTATATAAATTCATATAGGTTATTAAATAGTCGGGTTAAATATAAACGTTTCCGTGTTTATTTTTAAGTACGTTTTGAGTTTATCTATGTTTCGACGTAAGTTTTGTTTGAAAACGTGTCGGGTCAAATATAAATCAATACGTTTTCATTCGAATGTATAAATTTTGAGTTATTCTATATAGTTTGAAAACAAGTCGAGAATAGTAATCTATACATTATCATACGGAATACGATGTCACAACACATGTTTTTTAATGTATGTTTTGAGTTGGTCTACGTTTTCATATAAATTTGTTTAAAAAAGAGTTTGGTCGAATCTAATATGTTTTCATTGAACGGTATAAATTTCAGTTACTCTACGTTTCGACATAAATTTAATTCGAAAACGAGTTAGATCGATAGTAGTCTATATTTTATCACACCGCGTACGATCCCGCGGCAACGCGAGGAGAGTTAAAACTAGTTTTGATTAAATCATTCTCATAAAAAGATTTGAAGTATTAATTTATCTTTATAATATATTAATTTACTTTATAATATACAAACAAGTTAAAATAATATAAAATCCATGCTAAATTACTAAAATAATATTAAACCATGCTAAATTATAAACTAATTTCTAACAGTAACTAATATTTTATTATTACTATTATTGTTGGAAAATGAAAATTCTTTACACATGGAGAAAAGGTTGATATTAATGTTCTTCAACATTTTATCCTTGAAACTTCATATTTGAAGTATACAACTTATGGAGATGGTCTTGGTTGTCTCTTTTATGCTTACTCAGTGTTTGTTACTTTGTTGATTCCTATAAGTAGGTGCTTAAAAACTCTTTTCTAATTTATTCTAGTTATTTCGTCTTGAGTTTATCCATATAAACTTTCGAGTCAAGTTCATGCTCAACATAGCTCGTTCGTTGGTTCAAACGAATTATTAATACTTGATCTTCTATGTATCAACACCGTGTCAGTTGCAATCTTCCTATTCTAATAAAAAGGTATCTGGAATGACACGTGTCAACACCACAATCATTCTCACCAAAATTTTCCCGCCTCTCTCTCCTATTAAATAATTACCTTAATTACTAATAATACTATTTAACACTTTTTTAGATTTAATAAATTAATAAAAAGATCTATTTATTAATGTTATTTCTAAATAAACAATTTTTTTATAAAATAATAAATTTATTTAAAGCATAAGACTTTTTTAAAAAACACGAAATATTTAAAATTGGTATTTTTAAAAAGTTATTTTTTTAAAACCAAAAATAATTAAATTTAAGAGTTATAATAAGAAAATTTTTAAAATAACATTTTTATACGGTTTATTTTAGAACAAATCGTTTATTTATTTTTTTAAAAAACAATAAAATTTTAAAAAGTTGATATCACTATTTTATAACTTACAGTCATTTCTAATACATAATTTCAGTGATATTATATCTTAAAATATCATTTTATAATTAATAAATTTTGTTACATTAATTTTTTATTTATTTAACGCGTGTAACACACGGGTTACTATAGCTAGTATTTCATACTACAACACATTAAAGCATCTCTAACGAGGTCCGAAGGGACAAATTTCTTCCCCTCTCTAAGAACACCGACAAACTTCTCACCTCGCTCTCTTCCCTCTTTCACAATTCCACCGGTACATGTTAATCCCTACAAATTTCTTCCTTCCTCTCTCCTCCTTCAGATCAGCTACCACGCCCTATACCAACGGACAAAACCACCGCGATGCTCTTATTAACTCGAAACATGGTTAGACAACTCTTGTGCAATGTGCCATTGTGCCAATATGCAATGCAACTTAAGTTAAAACTATAGTACATAACAACGCAACAAAGGCAAAACTCAAAGGTTAAGACTTAAGAGTCACACCTAATATATACACACACACGCACATGGGTTAACCATAACACACAACAAAACACATGATACAACTTCCGATCATCAGTACGACGGAACGACGCCGTACGATGACTCCGGCGACACGATCACCTCATCGGCGTCAACATCGATCTCAGTTCTCTTCGCAAATCTCCCTTTGATCCTCGGCCTCGTCTCTGCGTAAGCTTTCCTCGAAGCATATCGAATTGTCTTCTCAAACTTTCGGTTTTTCTTCTTCTCTCTGTACCTCAAAACCCTAGCTTCTCGATCGAATCCAATCAATGGAGTAGGATATACCTCCGCCGATGACTGCTGCTGGTGGTGGTGGTTGTGGTTGTTTGATTCGTCCGCCATTGCTGCGTGGTGGTCCGGCACAACTCCGACGTCGATCTCCAACGAAGACGACGATACCTGAAGGTAATTCATTAGATAAGTAAATCATGAGATCTAAACGATTGTTCGATTAATTGATTTGTTAGTTGTTAGTTGTTAGTTTGTTACGAATTGAATGAAACTGGAAGTAGATAGTGAGATTTGAGACTGTTTTGATTGAACTTACGCTTTGGCTGATCGATTGAGATGTGAAATTGTACATGAAAGGCTTACAACCGGCGTAATCGACGTCGTATGCAGGTAATCCTTCGACTACATCCGAGTATTCAGAAGCGTGTGGATACAGTGGAATCTGGTGATGATGATCGTTGCTCGTGTTCTGCACCGGAACAACACCGTCGGTTAACGAGTTGTATCTACGGACAATCTGATTAGGTTTTTGCTCCGGCGTTTTCAGATCTACACCGCCGAACGGATCGACATCATTAAACAAGTACTCCGATTCCGATTCATTAACCTTCACATCATCATCATCATCATCCTCAGATCTATCAACTTTGTTCACATTCATATTCAGATTCGGATTCGGAAGCAACCACAACGCAGCCTCCGCTTCCTCCGCTTCCATTTCCGCACCACTAACATCACAATCAAGCACATAATGCTGACCACCGATCTCACCACCGGAGCCAAACTTCGCCACCGTTGCCGGATCGGTGAACGGCACCACCGGAACCCGCTCGTGCCGGCGAGCGAGGGGGTTAGCGGAGTGAATATCACGGTCACAGTTCACACACAGCGCGGCGGCGTCGGCCTTGCAGGTGACGGTGGCCGGAGCTTGCTCACACACCTCACACACCCACACACGCTCGTGACGTGACGCCAGCTTGTTGGCAGCGTGAACCTTACCATCGCATGGGATACAGAGGAATGCAGAGTCTGCTTTACAAAACAAACGGGCCGACGTCGTTTTGCAGGAGTCGCACAGGGTTATAGCCATGGTTCTCCGGTGTGACCCCATGGTGGTTTGATGGTTCGATGGTTTGATGGTGGCGTTGGTGGTTTGGTTTTGGTTTTGATTTTGGTTTTGGGTTTTGGGTTTTTTGTATTTCTACCGGCAGGTCACATCAGTTCTCTCTCCGGTATCCAACGGAGTTATCCGATCGGAGTGGGTAGCCAATGAGGGGTGGACACGTGGAATGTTCTTAGCCAAAATGGATGGAGGGGTCGTTGTCTGTGTAATTGTGGTATGGGCGATGTATGGATCTGGACAAAGCTTGTGATCGGACTTTAGAGATGTCACGTTCAAAGAATCAAAATGCTGGACGTATGCGAGTATTCGCATTAGTTTTTTCGTTTAAGTGGATGTGCTGTGTTATAAGGGATTGTTGTTACTGGTTTTTAGTGAACTATAAAGAAAGTTTATAAGGACTGTACATTGATTTTTTAATATTGGAAATTACGGTAGAATTTCATAAATTTTTTATATTTTTAAAACTGATTATGAGTGAAAGAGAGAAAAAAAATAATAATAAAGTAAGAAAAAATATTATTTAATTAAAAATAAAAAGAGAAAATAAAGGTTTTTAATGTAACTAGTTGAATTCCTTATCGCGCGTTGCGCGAAATGTTAACGGGAATGGTTTTTTTTTGTTTTCCAACCTGCACATATAGTGTTGATGCAAATGACACAAACGGCAAGACGCCCGGCACGCACACAACCATACACACAAAACCAGTCTTCACAACAATATAAATTTATGGAATTAAAACCATATTCAGTCAAAGAACATAAAATACATAAGCATACTATACCATGTTGTTCAAGTTGAAAAGTTTTTGTACAAAATGTGGTCCGGCTATAGAGGAGATTTGTAATACCAACTCAACGACACTGCCCACTTTTAATAAACATTAATCAAACACAGCAAAAACATAGCATAAACTGGTATGGTGGATCATGATGAAAAATATTACCTTGGTTTTCTGCTTGCCTGCAACCGACCATCATGTAACCACAGCCCCACAGCCTCAGACTGTAAATTAACCCATAATATCATTTAGTTCTTTTGTAAACAAATTTTTCGTCTCGAATGTGTATCAGAGTATGTACGTTGACCTCATAAACCTTGCTTTTATATAAACCATAAATGCAATAAAAGGATGTGGCTTTAGAAAAGGCTAACCATATAAACTCATTGAATAATGATAATCAAATGGATTTTATGACCCCCTTCTCTTTTCTTTTTCACAAAAAAGAAGTATGAAGAGAATGAATCGTTTTATCGAAGGATCAGATTCGTTTCTTTTGTCCAAGTTGCTTCTTTTTTTGTCTAACTATACTTATTATAAGATAAATTCAAATGCTCCATTAGTGAATAAATTGAATAAAGGCTTTAGGTGATTTGACTTTTGGCAACTAATTAACTTATAAAACATTGTGCTTGACGATAAAAATGAACGGATAAAGGTCTTACTTTCGGAATCACCAACAGAATCTTCCATCATCACTACCGCTTTGCTATACGAATCAACCATCTTGGAAGAAACACCATCTCCCTCCCAATTCCAATCTTGCAAATTAGTATCCTTAGCATGACTCAAATCAATCTGTTTGGTATCAGGCTCCTCATAAGGAACCAACCTTTGATCACAAACCTCAACCACCGTTTTGGTGATTGGTTGACGACTCCCATGGCTAACTTTCTTCACAGATGGCTCGGTTTTCACACGGCTAGATGTAGGGCTAGCTATCCATTTCTGGGCATCATCCCATTTCGACGGTGCTTGTTTTGAAAATGGAGCCACTGGCTTCCTATGTGAGGCCCGTTCGGTCTTCTGAAACTTAAAAGGTGATCTAGGTTGTCGCGATCTAGTCAAAAAACAATAATAATAATCAAATAACCTAATCACCTTAAACTAGTTTGGGCAAGTAGGGTGTCGAACCACGAGGAGTATGTGGTCAGTGTAATATATGACAAATTGTTGGAATTATGAAGTTCTATCAAGAGTGCTGATCACACTAGCAAATGATTGGTTTTAAGATCAAACAAGTAAACAAGTAATTTAATGAATTCAAACAGTTCACAAAGACAAATCACACCTGGGGTTCAAGCATGTGTCAATCAGTAATCTCATGTCATATAACAGATAAATCATTGATAATCAAATCTGGTTAATTAACTAGATAAACCCTCGGCATCAACAATCGCTAACACGCGGCACTGGTTATCAAATGGTCCCTGCCATTGTGACTCAGTCAAGGGCAATTGTATGCTTCATCATATTTAACCTAATCAACAAAACCCTATGAACATGTATCATAGCAATTGGCAAACTAATCGTTCTGGTTGAAATAAACCTAAACCGACTGAATGCTCAACATACCAAGTATCAATATTCATAGATCAATCGCCAATGATTACAAATGAGTGTTCTTTAAAACATGAGAAAACTGAAAGAAAACAATACTCTACATCCCAAGTATGATTCAGAATGATTAGCCGCGCATCATCATCATTGGATCTTCAATCTTGATATGATAGATCATTCGGAGTGTTGTGTTGATGATCAAGATGGTTAGAAATCACTCTCCAAGCCCTAAGAACTGTTGGTTTTCGTCTCCAAGTGTAGAGAATTCGTTCCAGAGAAGTTGGCCCCGAATTAGCGCTCAAAAAGGTCTTTAAATACCCTAAATTCGCGTTTTTCCGAGCCCCAGATCGTAGCCTACGAGTATCATATCGTAGCCTACGATCTGGCTACTGATCTGTTTTGGGTTTCTGCCATCGTAGCCTACGACCAGATGGGCGTAGCCTACGATCTCACGAGTTTTAACTTTTTCCAACTTTCATCAAATGGCAGATTTGGTCCCTGAACTTTATAGCTTCCATTCTCAACACTTTTAACCCCCGAACTCTACTTTCTTCCACTTCCAAGCCTCCAAACCTTTAACCATGGATGTGATTGACTCCCGAACTTTGTTACTTTCCCAACTTGTCATGTTTGGTCCCTGGAGTTTGTCCGGTTGCGTGTTAAAGCTCCAAAACCCGCCATTTTACGCATTTAACCTGAAAAAGCACAATTTCTTATAGTTATCTAATTCCAATTATATCAATGCATAAAATGTAATAAAAATACATCATAAACAAATATAAAGCTCGGGTTTTCAACTGCACATCACATTCCCACACTTACCCTTGCTTGTCCTCAAGCAAGACATCATAGAATAAACGTTTATGCTTCAAACCACCACCCTTCCAATCCCTGAACTGATTTAAAAACTTAAGGTCCTTAACCTTGCCCATCCACATAGACTAACACATGGCAAGGATCACAAACTGACAGATAAGATGATATGCAATTTAAACAACCAAGAACATGCCTAATTAAACCTAATAATGCTTCGGTTTATACACAATTCTATGCCCCTCACAATGTTTCACTCCTCTCAGGTTAATATCTGGACTAGCTTGTAATGCACTAGTATAAATAATCACTCAACACCAGATATGTAATCATGTGAGCATATGTTTGTGTGGCAATCACCCCTCCACCACAGACATAAATAATGCACAAATCAAAGGTCTTTGTTGGTTTTGGGCTTTGGCTAGGGTAGGGAATAAGGCTATATAGTGGGTTAAATTGATGAGAAATTAAACACAAGAAACACTTAAACACACATATACTAATGACCAACAATCAAATCATTGTGATTCAATTGTTTTCTTATTCTAATATTTTTTTCTTGTTTTTTTTCTAACACATTGGATGATTTTAGTCCAATTATTCACAGACTAAGCATATATAACTCTTTTTTTTAACTGAAACACGATAACACATAATAACTAAACTCAACAAGACTTAATGGATTCTCATCAAAATTTCAAGAATGTTTTGCTTTTCTGCTCGGCTAATTGGGTGAAGAAACAAAGGGATAACAAACTACTACACATATATGTGTATATAAAAAGGCTCAAATTGGGCAACTAAGGGAGATTGTCTTTAATATTCAATCATAATCAGGGTTACTAGGGAAATATGAGGGTATCCTAATGCCTTATCATTTTGTGCAATTATTTAATATGTGGTCTCAGCACGTATCAAACCAGACAAATTCTACCACAATCATAACATATTGGCCACACTCAACAAAGAAATTCATTTAATTGTGAACTAAAATCTAATAAGCATGGAAGTATGGCTCAAGCATCTCACATAATGGAGGAATAGGGTTACCGACATAAACGTGTGTCTAACCCAAAGCATCTTACCCCTAGCTAGGCAATTCTATCTCATTTTCTATAAAAACTCTGTCAGAAAAACTTCCATGAAACTTAAAGGGGTCAAGCATGATTAAAGACCATAAGTTGAAAAATCAGTTAAAATTTTTAAATTTTCTCAATTCTTCAAAATTCTCCCAATTTATCCCAAAATTGATCCCATTTCTTTCAACCTTTCTTAATCATCATCTATAGGTTTCATATCCCCACACTTGGGATACATTGTCCCCAATGTATGGTTTTTCTGTGTTCACCTTTTGAACCTATTCATCCCAATCAACACCCATGAGCGGTTAACCCAAAATACACTAACAAATAATTAAACAGAACAAAACACACCACGCAAACGAATAAATAAAACAAGTGCAGATGGTTCGGAAAATGAAAAGTACAATAAGTAAAAGAAAGAGCACATGGACCTGATCCAAAAGATCAGCGAGTGCTACTGATATGCTGACCCAGGTGCTCCGAAGCCTCCTCCTAGACTGTCCCACCAAGACTGGAACTGATAGGGATCACTAGAGCCTTCTCCACTTTGACTTGGCTGCTGTTGCTGCTGCTGGTAATGAGGCTGATACTGTGGTGGTTGCGGGTATTGCTGCTATAGCTGAAGGTACTGGGGTTGAGGCGGTGCATGAAATGGATGCTCCTCTGGTAAAAACTGTCCACTGTATTGCAAGGGCAACCAAGGAGAACGATGGGACTCTGGCGTAGGGTATAGAGTACCACCCTCAGTGTGCGGTGGTAACTGCCGGAAATCCACAATGGGTGGATGCAACATGACTGGCCTCCCTGCTTCCCAATCCGCATGCATCCGTTTCATTTGATCATCAAAGTACCTTAAATTTGTCTCATGTTGGAGAGTTACTTGTGTATTAAACCCTACCTCAGATACATGAGACATCATCTGCTGATGTTCCCTGGTACGTGTACTGTCATGCCTCGAATTCTGATCATAAATAGCTCGACTGAATGTGTCCCACTCTTCATACTCCGGTGGGCGAGCACTTTCCACCTGTGCTTGCATGACATCATCAAATATCCCCCACGAATAGCATGATTCTCCCGGTTGTGGCTGGCTACTCGAACTAGCACCCATATAACCTCCAGCTGAAGAACCCCCGACATGTCTCTGTCGTAGCATCTCCTCATCACTGCTATCCAGATCATCAATCTCCCCTGGTTGTGGGAGATGCTGCCCATACCTTAGAATCTTCACCTTGGATCCCCGAAAGTTTAGCTTGTTCCAACGCCGAGTGGTTTTTAATATCCACCCTTCCTTCACCAAATGATCTGCAATATTCCACGGTTTCAATACCTTGATCATTTCAATCTCTCCTTCTTCAATTGCCCCTCGTGCTTTCAGCAACGCACTGATTAGGTGAACATGAGGTATGAGTTTCTTTCCTTTTGCTACCTTTGCTTTCCATATGTGCATCATCACAAGTTGCCTATAAGACAACATCAAATCCCCAGTCATCAAAGCATAAAGTATCGGAAGTTCCCAAGATCTGATATTAATCATGTCTCCCAATTTCGGTGATACATTTGTTACCACGTAAGACAAAAGAATCCGGACAATAGGCTTCAGGTTATCCCTTTTTATTACTGCCCCTTTGAAGGATCAAAGACAGCTTGCCTCATTGTAGTGTCGTCTGCTATAATACCCATATATAAAAATAATAATAATAATAATAATAATAATAATAATAATAATAATAATGATAATAATAATAATAAAAGGTTCAGGGGGCATTTTTGATATTTTGAAAACTTGAATTTATAAATTGTGCACAAATTAGAAGAAGCTTAAAACCACAGGGACCATTTGTGTAAAATGGCAAAACTAAAATCTGTTTCTTCTCTCTCCCCGTCGTTCACTATTCCGGCCGAATACTCCGGCCAAGGTCGCGATTCCGGCAAACCTCTAACGTTCCAAATACGCGGTTTTGACTCAATCATTGATTCCCGACAACTTTTTATGCAAGATGCGAACCCTATGCCTCGATTTAATTGAAAAATTGGATTTTAATTGATCTAACCGACCCACAAACCGACTTTCGGCCGACCACCATGTGCAAATCGCACTAAACGAACGTAATAATGCAATTAACTTTACCTACACAATCATTTAAACGTTTAAAACATTCCTTTGAGTTCGTTTGCAACAAAACAAACAACAAACACTCCATTCGATCTCCACCTCGTCGTCGACCTGCAACTCGATTAGGAACCCATCTCTGATCAATTTTAACATAAATTGATAAAGGGCTTTTGATCTATAGCAATATACGAAGCTTCCTGTCGATTTAATTTGATATTCATCAAGTATTGAAGCATCAATCGATCAAAAGGGCCGCGACCTGTTCTTCGTTCTAGCCGTCTTCAATCCGTCACCAAACAGGTAATTAAACATGCCTACTTACTCGTTTTTACATGGGGATCGAAAGCCCCATGATTCCAATCACTCACAAGGTTGAATTGAACTTCAATTCGATCAGGGATGAAACTAGGGTTCATATGTATTGGGGTTTTCTCTTAAATGGGTGTTTTAAAAGTAAAAGAAACCAGCATAAACCAAGGCTGCGGCCCTGGTTCACTGGTTCACGCATCACCCTGCTATGTTGAAGGTCCCGGGTTCGAAACCCGGCCACCTCACATTTTTTTTATTTCGGTTTTTCACCTAGAATTTAATCACAGAAAATTTTTAAAAAAATATATAAATCATTCGGTAGGCTTCAAATATTTTTAAAGGTCACTGAATATTTTCTATATTTTTCTAAGTTAGTTAAATAAGTATTTTTGTAATAAAACATTTTAACAAGAATCTTTTTGAATAATTCTTTAAAAAGAATAAATCCTTAAATAATAATTAATAAATTGTTATTAGTCTAAACGTTTCCTTTCGTTTAGTATTGTTTAAGTCATGATCTATACCTATTCATAAAATATTGTTTATAGATGTTATAAATAACCATTTTATAAAAATGGACTCTAAATAATAATTCAAATTATTATCTTATTTGGACATTGTATTATCTATAATTATGGATCGATCATGAAAATTGTGAAATTATAAAGATTTTGAAATCTCATAAATTATTAACAAACATTATAAATAGTTTATTTTATTGAATTAAGCTCGTATTTTACAGTCAACTTACATAGGCCATAACTTATTCATAACAGATTCAAATCAGTTACACCTTATGTCCATGACGAAGTTCGTCGAAAGACGAATCTGTTGATATATAAAACATCGAAAAACTCATTCGTTTAGACCTCCAAATAGTCGTTTTCGTAACAGCTAGCAGTTCTGCGCAGCTGTAAAGATCCACGTTTTTCTCATATTTCGGTGATCCAAATCAGAAACTTTTCTAAATGAAAGTTGTTTAGAAATCACTAATCTAGTAAACTGGAGATTTTCAGAATTTTTAAACGTCGTTTAGTATTTTTAACGAGTGCGAAAAGACAAGGGCAGAACTGGAATTTTTCAGATTATAATTTGCGTTACGTTATCGTAGGTTCTCGCGGCGTTAACCGAGCCTAAACCTTTTTCTGATTATTGTCATTCGTGTATAAGGTACGGATTCTTGGTTATCTTTATCATAGTATAAATTCTGTTCCGTTACTTTGTAGTACGGATTTTTGATATGTTATTTCCGTTAATATGAATCGTTTAGCCTTTATTAGTCGTATATCCTTATTATTTAATTATGCTCCGATTCGTTCGACTCATTAGTGTTATTTAGTGAGACCTGTAGCATGCAATATATATTTTATGAATTGTGCTCATTATTGCATGTTCCTATAAATGTTCCATTGATACGTTATATGTTGGTAGTTGTACTACCATTTGATTGATACTCTGTTACCCGAGCTCTCCGACATGTCATTGTGGTGTCAATGATGTGACACTTTTCGTGACAGTGTGTAATAAATAGTTCACGGCGTCTCCGTTAACACGTTAGTACTCAGGTAGTACTTTGGCCATAATATCTGGGAGGCGGATGGATCGATCCTAGTTCAGTTCAGTTCAGTTCAGTTCCGGGGGATGGAATCATGTGTGTACGCCCCACACACCATCTCATTAGTGCATAGTCTAGCTAGCTATGTACTTATCAGTTCAGTTTTGGCTCTGGGTACTTCTTATATTACACGACTTATTTTGTTTGTATATACGCGTCGTGTAGATCAGTTCAGTTCAGTATTACATGTTCAGTTCAGTATCAGTATTATATGTTCAGATTCAGATTTCCGTTTTCTATATCATATGATCAGTTCAGTATCAGATATCAGTATGTTACGCTTCTTATCATTACTGTTGTTATTTCCGTCACTGAGCAACTTTTGGCTCAGCCGTATTTTCTTTGTGGTGTTTTCTTATTTGATTGTAGGTAATCAGGGTTTCCGGGAAATCAGTGAAGAGTGGTTGAAGATCAAGATTGTATTTTACTTTAATTAATGTAATGAATAACTTAATTAGGTTCTTTCGGATTATCGAGTTTGTTTGAAATTATCTCCTTAATATTATGGATTTGGTTTTTGATTTGATATCTGTAATAGTGACACGTCAGCCTCTCCGGGTTGGGGTGTTACAGTTATGGTATCAGAGCAAAGGCTCTTTCCTGTAGAAAACCTAAACATTAAAATAAACTTGTGAGGTAATGGGTAGACGTTGGGTTAGGATCTAATTTTGTTCCCAATCAAAATTCCAGTATTCACACGTGTATCTTCATTTCAGATGGCTCCTAAGAGACGTGTGAACAACCGCAATAACTCGAATGGCCCCTCATCTGATACTCCTCTTGAAACCCTCGTTGCTAATGCCGTAAACGCTGCTATTTCTGGAATACTCCCTAATCTGATGACTCAGACTGCTCAAACAGTCATCCAGCAGATGCAACAGGTAAATTCGGAGGGAAACAACACAGGACCTCCACCCGGTGGAAATAACTCAGAGCCACCTTCTGGCGGGAACAACACAGGAGCACCTTCCAGTGATAATACACCACCACCCCGTGATGGTATTCATGTCTGGTTGGAACGTTTCCAGAAGCAAAGGCCTAAGTCTTTCAGTACTTCCAATGATCCGGTCGAGGTGCAAAACTGGATCAGTCATATTGAGAAATTGTTTGAGGTACTTGGTGTTGAGGACGTATACAAAGTAAGGTTGGCTACATACAAGTTGGAAGATGATGCTCACAGATGGTGGACAACTGTGAAACAAGCTAGAGGAGGAAATGAATATGCAGCTACACTTCCTTGGGATAAATTCCGAGGAATGTTTTATGAGGAATACTTCACTGCTGCTGACCGTACTGAGTATCGTAGACAGTATGCTAATATTAGACAGAGGGATGACGAGCACATAACAGATTTCAAGACACGATTTACGCGGTTGGTGAGTTTTCTTGGTGCATCTGCAGGCTCACCGCAAGAGCAGACAGAAAATTTTCAGTGGGCCATATGTGAAAGAGATCGAAAGTTTATTTTGAATCATCGGTTTAAAGATATTAATGAAGTGGTTGATGCTGTTAAAAATCTGTATAATGATAAAAAGAATGGAAAGAAGTCGTATGATGATAACCGCAAGCGGCCTAGGGAGAATGACCAGGATCGGTCTTCTTCTCATACGAATAAGAATCAGTCTTCACCACCACGAGACCGTCGAAACCGTTTCGATCGCAACAACAACAATAACTCCCGATCATGGAATAATCGAAACCAGAACCAGAAATCAACTCATAATCAGACTCAGCAGGCTCCTACTCGTACTCAACCACCAAATCAGCAGCACCCTAATCAGGATCGGAATGCTATCCCTCCGTGTAACACATGCGGGAAACTTCATAAGGGAGTTTGTCGTTGGCCGGAGGATTATGTTTCAGATGCGGACGTGCAGGACACATGATTAGGGATTGCCCTCAGCGTGACCCTCGTAATGACGCTGGAGGGAATCAAGCTAAACCTGCAACCGGAGGACGAGTTTTTGCACTCACTGCAAATGAAGCGGCTAACGCACCAGGTATATTTATGACCCCTTAGTTAGCAACGTTATATATCTATATATGTCTTATCCGATACTGATAGTAAATGCCCTAGGTATGATCTCCGGTACCCTTTGCATAGGAAAGCGGGATGTTTATGTCTTATTTGATACGGGGCTACGCATTCTGTCGTATCTCTTTTGTTTGCTAAGTACTTAAGGACTGCACCGACTGCTTTAGAGCACGCTTTGGTTATTACGACTCCATTAGGAGAGTCGACTATCATCTCGCATGTCTATAGAGATTGTCCGATTAGAATCGAGTCTATTATTCGTAAAGCTGATTTGTTTCCTATGCAAATGAGTGACTTTGATGTCATACTTGGTATGGACTGGTTGACTCGACATCACGTTACTATTGAATGCCAGACTCGTCGTGTTTTATTTGGAAATCCTCAATGCCCTGAACTCGTTTATCAAGGGACTCAGCCTCGGAAATCGTTGAAAATCATCTCTGTGTTTAAAGCTCAGAAACTCTTGTCGCACGGTTGCGTGGGATTCCTAGCTTCAGTGAAAGCTACATCTTCTGAAAAGCTAAACATATCTGATTATCCGATTGTATGTGATTTTCCTGACGTATTTCCTGAGGAGTTACCCGGACTTCCACCAGATCGCGAGGTAGAATTCACTATTGATCTTATTCCAGGTGCTGAACCGATTTCTAAGGCACTGTATCGTATGGCACCTATGGAGCTTAAAGAGTTAAAGGAGCAGTTACAGGAATTATTAGATTTGGGATTTATTAGACCAAGCGTCTCACCTTGGGGCGCACCGGTCCTATTCGTGAAGAAGAAAGATGGTTCTTTGAGACTCTGCATTGACTACAGAGAACTCAACAAGATCACTATCCGTAATCGTTACCCTCTGCCTCGTATTGATGATTTTTTGATCAGCTTCAGGGTGCAAAGTGTTTCTCTAAAATCGATCTGAGGTCTGGTTACCATCAGTTAAAGATCAAGGAGTCTGACGTCCCTAAATCTGCCTTCCGTACTCGGTATGGTCACTATGAGTTCCTGGTTATGCCGTTCGGGTTAACTAATGCCCCGGCCGTATTCATGGACCTAATGAACCGAGTCTTCCGCAAGTTCCTCGATAAGTTTGTCATTGTATTTATCGACGACATCTTAATTTATTCTAAAAGTAAGGAGGAGCATGAGAATCATCTTCGTATCGTGCTCGAAACACTACGTGAAAAGAAGCTTTATGCCAAATTTTCAAAGTGTGAATTTTGGCTGAGCAAGGTAGCCTTTTTGGGTCATGTCGTTTCGGCGGAGGGTATTATGATGGACCCTCGAAAGTTGAGGCGATCACTAAGTGGCCTAGACCGACCTCAGCCACAGAAGTCCGTAGTTTTCTTGGCCTTGCTGGTTACTACCGCAGATTTGTTGAAGGTTTTTCTGTTATAGCTTTACCCCTTACGCAACTGTTAAGGAAAGGGTTAAGTACTCTTGGAATGACGAACGAGAGAAAAGTTTTGAAGAGCTCAAGAAAAGATTGGTGTCTGCTCCTGTTCTCACACTTCCATCGGGCACGGGTGGATATCAGATTTACAGCGATGCCTCTAAAAAGGGACTTGGATGTGTGCTAATGCAGCATGGTAAGGTCATTGCTTATGCTTCACGGCAGCTGAAACCTTACGAGGTTAATTATCCTACGCATGATCTTGAACTCGCTGCTGTTATTTTCGCATTGAAAATATGGCGTCATTATCTTTACGGAGAGACTTGTGATATTTTTACTGATCACAAGAGCTTGAAATATATCTTCACACAAAAGGAACTAAACATGAGGCAGAGAAGATGGTTAGAGTTGTTAAAAGATTATGATGCCAATATTCAGTATCATCCGGGAAAGGCCAATGTGGTAGCTGATGCCCTTAGCAGGAAGAGCTCAGGAACAGTAGCCTCCCTACAGTTACAGCCTCAGAACATTACCGATCTTGATAGATTGGGTATTGGCCTACATATTGGCAAGAGCAACGGATATCTCGCACACTCCAGATTGAATCAGACTTAATATTCCGGATTAAGAACGCACAGAAAGACGATGGTGAACTCTGGGCAATCTTACAGAATGTGGAGATTGGTAAACAATCAGAATTCAGAGTAGATGAACATGGGGTAATCTGGTGTGGTAAACGTTTATGTGTGCCTATTGATTCTTCTCTTCGAGAATCGTTATTAGCTGAGGCACATAGTTCTCCGTTTTCTATTCATCCTGGATCTACTAAGATGTATCGGGACCTTCGTCAGAACTTTTGGTGGAATGGAATGAAAGAGGATGTGGCTAAGTATGTTAGCCGTTGCCTTACTTGTCAACAGGTCAAGATTGAGCATCAAAGAGCTAGTGGTTTGCTTCAGCCACTACCTATTCCTGTATGGAAATGAGATGATATTTCCATGGATTTTGTGACAGGGTTGCCAAGGACATTTAAGAAAAATGATACGATATGGGTTGTCGTTGACAGATTGTCAAAGTCAGCTCACTTTCTCCCAATTCAGCAAGGATTCTCAGTTAGCAAACTGTCTGAAGTGTTTACACAAGAGATTGTTAGACTTCATGGCACTCGGTGTCAATCGTGTCTGATCGAGACCCGAGGTTCACTTCTCGCTTTTGGAAGGGTTTGCAAGCTGCATGGGGTACCAAGTTGAGGTTTAGTACGGCGTTTCATCCGCAGACTGACGGTCAGTCGGAGCGTACTATTCAGACACTTGAGGACATGCTTCGAGCTTGTGCCTTAGAGTGGACTGGGAACTGGGATGAATACTTGTGTTTGGTCGAGTTTGCTTACAACAATAGTTGGCAAGCTAGCATTGGCATGGCACCTTTTGAATTATTGTATGGTCGTAAGTGTAGAGCACCTATTTGTTGGGAAGAAGTCGGTGAAAGAGTCATCGAAGGACCCGAGTTAGTTCAAATCACGAATGAAAAAGTTGCTATTGCTAGAGAAAAGTTAAAAGAAGCTCAAAGTAGACAGAAAAGCTATGCAGACCGACACCGTCGACTTTTGGAGTTTAAGATCGGTGACAAAGTATTCCTGAAGGTTTCGCCTTGCAAAGGTGTACGACGTTTTGGTCTAAAAGGGAAACTTAGTCCACGGTTTATCGGACCCTTTGAAATTCTAGAAAGAGTTGGCGAGGTTTCGTATCGTTTGGCTTTACCACCTCAACTGTCACATGTGCATAACGTTTTTCATGTATCTCTTTTAAGGGGGTACAATTATCATCCTCTTCACGTGGTTAACTATCCACTTCATTTGATTCGTGAGGATTTATCATTCGAGAAAGAACCAGAAGCTATCCTTGACCGACAAGAACACATTATGCGTAGGAAAACTATCCCTTTTGTTAAAGTACTATGGAAAAACCATTCGAACGTGAAGCTACATGGGAGATAGAAGATGAAATCCGTTCTCAATATCCGTATCTGTTTACCTCTTAGTTATTATCTGTTATATGTTTCTGTTATCAGTTATGAAGTTATCATGTATCTGTTTCTTGAACATCACAGTACTCCGTGTACGTTATGCCATATCTTTGTTCAAGCTGTACCTAGTAATTTCGTGGACGAAATTTTTTAAGGGGGGTAGAATTATAATACCCATATATAAAAATAATAATAAATAATAATAATAATAATAATAATAATAATGATAATAATAATAATAAAAGGTTCAGGGGGCATTTTTGATATTTGAAAACTTGAATTATAAATTGTGCACAAATTAGAAGAAGCTTAAAACCACAGGGACCATTTGTGTAAAATGGCAAAACTAAAATCTGTTTCTTCTCTCTCCCCGTCGTTCACTATTCCGGCCGAATACTCCGGCCAAGGTCGCGATTCCGGCAAACCTCTAACGTTCCAAATACGCGGTTTTGACTCAATCATTGATTCCCGACAACTTTTTATGCAAGATGCGAACCCTATGCCTCGATTTAATTGAAAAATTGGATTTTAATTGATCTAACCGACCCACAAACCGACTTTCGGCCGACCACCATGTGCAAATCGCACTAAACGAACGTAATAATGCAGTTAACTTTACCTACACAATCATTTAAACGTTTAAAACATTCCTTGAGTTCGTTTGCAACAAAACAAACAACAAACACTCCATTCGATCTCCACCTCGTCGTCGACCTGCAACTCGATTAGGAACCCATCTCTGATCAATTTTAACATAAATTGATAAAGGGCTTTTGATCTATAGCAATATACGAAGCTTCCTGTCGATTTAATTTGATATTCATCAAGTATTGAAGCATCAATCGATCAAAAGGGCCGCGACCTGTTCTTCGTTCTAACCGTCTTCAATCCGTCACCAAACAGGTAATTAAACATGCCTACTTACTCGTTTTTACATGGGGATCGAAAGCCCCATGATTCCAATCACTCACAAGGTTGAATTGAACTTCAATTCGATCAGGGATGAAACTAGGGTTCATATGTATTGGGGTTTCTCTTAAATGGGTGTTTTAAAAGTAAAAGAAACCAGCATAAACCAAGGCTGCGGCCCTGGTTCACTGGTTCACGCATCACCCTGCTATGTTGAAGGTCCCGGGTTCGAAACCCGGCCACCTCACATTTTTTTATTTCGGTTTTTCACCTAGAATTTAATCACAGAAAATTTTTAAAAAAATATATAAATCATTCGGTAGGCTTCAAATATTTTAAAGGTCACTGAATATTTTCTATATTTTTCTAAGTTAGTTAAATAAGTATTTTTGTAATAAAACATTTTAACAAGAATCTTTTTGAATAATTCTTTAAAAAGAATAAATCCTTAAATAATAATTAATAAATTGTTATTAGTCTAAACGTTTCCTTTCGTTTAGTATTGTTTAAGTCATGATCTATACCTATTTATAAAATATTGTTTATAGATGTTATAAATAACCATTTTTATAAAAATGGACTCTAAATAATAATTCAAATTATTATCTTATTTGGACATTGTATTATCTATAATTATGGATCGATCATGAAAATTGTGAAATTATAAAGATTTTGAAATCTCATAAATTATTAACAAACATTATAAATAGTTTATTTGTTGAATTAAGCTCGTATTTTACAGTCAACTTACATAGGCCATAACTTATTCATAACAGATTCAAATCAGTTACACCTTATGTCCATGACGAAGTTCGTCGAAAGACGAATCTGTTGATATATAAAACATCGAAAAACTCATTCGTTTAGACCTCCAAATAGTCGTTTTCGTAAAGCTAGCAGTTCTGCGCAGCTGTAAAGATCCACGTTTTTCTCATATTTCGGTGATCCAAATCAGAAACTTTTCTAAATGAAAGTTGTTTAGAAATCACTAATCTAGTAAACTGGAGATTTTCAGAATTTTTAAACGTCGTTTAGTATTTTTAACGAGTGCGAAAAGACAAGGGCAGAACTGGAATTTTTCAGATTATAATTTGCGTTACGTTATCGTAGGTTCTCGCGGCGTTAACCGAGCCTAAACCTTTTTCTGATTATTGTCATTCGTGTATAAGGTACGATTCTTGGTTATCTTTATCATAGTATAAATTCTGTTCCGTTACTTTGTAGTACGGATTTTTGATATGTTATTTCCGTTAATATGAATCGTTTAGCCTTTATTAGTCGTATATCCTTATTATTTAATTATGCTCCGATTCGTTCGACTCATTAGTGTTATTTAGTGAGACCTGTAGCATGCAATATATATTTTATGAATTGTGCTCATTATTGCATGTTCCTATAAATGTTCCATTGATACGTTATATGTTGGTAGTTGTACTACCATTTGATTGATACTCTGTTACCCGAGCTCTCCGACATGTCATTGTGGCGTCAATGATGTGACACTTTTCGTGACAGTGTGTAATAAATAGTTCACGGCGTCTCGTTAACACGTTAGTACTCAGGTAGTACTTTGGCCATAATATCTGGGAGGCGGATGGATCGATCCTAGTTCAGTTCAGTTCAGTTCAGTTCCGGGGGATGGAATCATGTGTGTACGCCCCACACACCATCTCATTAGTGCATAGTCTAGCTAGCTATGTACTTATCAGTTCAGTTTTGGCTCTGGGTACTTCTTATATTACACGACTTATTTGTTTGTATATACGCGTCGTGTAGATCAGTCAGTTCAGTATTACATGTTCAGTTCAGTATCAGTATTATATGTTCAGATTCAGATTTCCGTTTTCTATATCATATGATCAGTTCAGTATCAGATATCAGTATGTTACGCTTCTTATCATTACTGTTGTTATTTCCGTCACTGAGCAACTTTTGGCTCAGCCGTATTTTCTTTTGTGGTGTTTTCTTATTTGATTGTAGGTAATCAGGGTTTTCCGGGAAATCAGTGAAGAGTGGTTGAAGATCAAGATTGTATTTTACTTTAATAATGTAATGAATAACTTAATTAGGTTCTTTCGGATTATCGAGTTTGTTTGAAATTATCTCCTTAATATTATGGATTTGGTTTTGATTTGATATCTATAATAGTGACACGTCAGCCTCTCCGGGTTGGGGTGTTACATCTGCCAACTCCTCGGGATGATTCCAATAATTGTCCTCTGTAACATACACATATTGATCGGCTGGTTTATCATCAAAGTTTGCCAATTGCCTCAGAGTGTCAAAATTCATCTCCACCTACACCATTAACTATCCCCTTAGAACTGTAGTAAGTGGGGGGTTAGTCCGAGTTCCCTTTCTAAAGTGGCCATCCATTGCACCACTGCATCTTTGTACATAATTCCTCTTTGATTAAATGGGAAATTCACCACCGATTCCCATCCAGTGCTCTAAACTTGCTATAAAACCCGAGAAGTCTGAAATCTATTTCACTAGCTTCCTTTTCAAAACACATGTTTTTCAACAATTTGGTTTCATCCCCGTGTTCCGCCAAATAAGCAGCTACTTGACGGTTCACCCTTTGTTTTTGAGCAGTGGTTCCTTGTGGTTGAGTGGAACCCTTCGTTTTGCGGCTGATGAAGAACCGACTGCGTGTTTAGTTTTTCCCATCCTACAATAAATACAAGTGTTGTCACTAAACAATCATGGATGTGGTTATATAAGAACATTTGGCCCCACATCCCCACACTTGTTTCACACATTGGTCACTAGGTTGTTGACATAATCCCATTCTAGTTAACATGTTGAAAACGAATTAAATCTTGTTAAAGTGTTAATTATAAGATACCAATTTCAACAACTTATAAATGGAATCCAATATGTGTCACACCCCAACCTTGACGGCGGAAACATCGAGGTGTGAGAGTTAAGATCGTTCACAGCCACATAACGCTATTATTAAATCCAAATATATTATTCATAAGTTTCAAGGTAACATTACAATCATAAGTTTCAATAATGAACTAATATTGACATGACATAACAAAGTACAATCAATTGATTTTATTAACTAGGTCCAAGTCCTAGATTATGCCAGCAACATAAGTGCACTTCAAACTTGGGGGTTTTCTGAAACATGATAAAAATAAAGGTCAACTAAAAATAGTTGGTGAGTTTCCAAGGTTTTCATACATAATATGAAAAGATTACAAGTAGCAATTCATGTCATAGGTTATGAGCTAGCAAGTTTATAAAGCACATATAGTACAATCAAACCTCGACTAGATTATATGTTTATATGAGTGGCTAAGTGTACTTGGTTCCCTAGTGCACAAGCATACGGCTCTAGGAGTCGGCAATACATCGACTTTAGCACCAAATAGGCTTGTCAGGCCCAAAGATCTAAGACGTCGCCAGGCTAGCAATAGTTAATGATTGTAAACAATATATGTAACTCATATAAGACTTACAATAACACAAATAACCATGACAAAATAAAAGTATGAATTGCATGTGCTTTTATAAGATCTAAACGTTATAAGTGTATGTTGAATAATGTAACATGTTTCACCCCAAAACGGTGTGAAATAGCATAAAAAGGGGCAAGGAAAACTCACATGATGTATGAATATAAGATGATAGTAAGAATTAAACGATATTCCAATGTATTCCTTTACAAGGCACCTAATCATATATGTTACAAGATTCGGGTTAGTAATAAGATTAACGCTCAGACGAGATCTAGGGTTTTCTATAGGATCGTGGGGTGTTGACAAGTAAATAACTCTATATGGTGAAATCATTAATATTTTGACTTAAATGAAAGAATTATAATATTTATGTAATTTATTATAAAGGAATGGAATTTAGTCATTTATAATAATTGGTAAAGTTCAATATAAATTGTAAATAAAATTTTATAATCTTTTGGGATAAAAATGATTTAAGAATGATTAAAATAACGTATTGACTAATAATAACTTATAACTCTAAACCATAGTTAAAGTACATTTATAACCTAAATAACATTGGTAAACAATTTGTTAAATTGTATATATAATTTCTACAATTTTCATGATTAATCCATAATTAACATAATATTGTGTCCATAAATAATTTAATGATTTTAAATTAATACTTCAAGTCCATTTTGTAAATAAATTATATTTACCATTTGCAAATAATATTTTATATAAAAAAAACAAATGTTAAAGTGTTTTATTAAATATATTTCCACAAACACATTAGGTAGCTATCAAAATAAAGGAAATTTATAAAAGTTATTTTTATAATTTTTTTTAGGAATTTTAATATATTTTTAAAGGCTAAAAGGCTTTAAAAAAATATATACACTTAAGGATTCCCGGGTTCGAAACCGGGACTCAAGGTTTGAAAGTGGGCGTGTAACCAGTAGACCAGGGCTGTAAGCCGTGGTTGTCTCTGTTTCTAAGCTTTCAAAAAACATAACCCAAGAAATCCCCCATTCTTCCCAAGAACCCTAGAATTGTTTGATCCCAAATTGAACTGCGATTATTATTTGATAATGAAATCGACATTGGGGCTTTGATTTCCCATGTGAAACCGAGTATGTAGGTGTGATTTTCTTACTTGATCAAGATCGAAATGATGATACACGATGGTAGGTCCGATCGCGACTAAGGATGAGGCTGTTCAATACGTAAATGATGATGGAAACCAAATTAACTTCGTGTGTAGTTGCAGGAGGTAGTCGCGAATCAAAACCCTCTTACAATATTAGTGGATATCGCGTAAATGATGATGAACACCACCGAACAGATCGCAAAGAAAAAGGTATTCGTTTGGGTTGATTGATGTTGTTTCAAGTGAAATCAGATGTTGGGTTTGATTAAGTGATGTTAAACGGTTATTTGGATTCCAATTAATTAGGTTATCAATAGGTTTTAATGGGTCGATCGATTCGAAGGTTGATGGCGAGCGGTTACTCGAATCAAACGTTCATCTACCCAGCCTTAAACTCAATTGAAACTCACCAGGAGTTCGAAACAGGTCATGCGAATCGATTACGGTCAAAAGGGGTTAAGATTTTAACGTTTGGATGGTTTAAGAGTCACCGGTGCCGCGCCGGAGCTTCGCCGGCCGGCGACCGGAAAAGCGGGACTAGAGGGGGGAAAAGGTTGGTTTTTTTAAAAATTACAGCTTTAGTCCCTGAGTTTAAGGATTGTGTAATTCCTTTCCAAAACTCAAGTTTAAGTTTAAATTAGTTTACAGTTTAGTCCCTGCGGTTTTGAACTGTTATTATTTTATGTTAAAACTAGTTATCTACAAGTTTTAAAGTAATAAAACTTATAAAATTTTTATTGTTTACAAGTTTATTTTTATTATTATTATTATTATATTATTATTATTATTTAACTTATTTTATTTTATCTTTATTATTATAGTACTATTATTGTTAGCATTATATTTTTATAGGATTATTATTATTGTTATTCTTATCATTACTATTATATTATGATTGCTATTTATTATTATGTAAATAATTAATATTATAACTTTCATTTAAAGGATAAAGCCAAATTAATAAATAGACATAAGTAACACAAGAGTTTATAATTGGCAACAAAGGTCCTTACAAGATTAAACGACGTTAACTTTTATTTCATGTAAAATACGAGATGTTACAGTCTCCCCAACTAAAAGAATTTCGTCCCGAAATTAAGAATAAAACTTAAACGAACAAGAGGGTTTAAATAAAAGATAAGTGTACGAACGGACAATGATAGACGTTGATTACAGATGAGATGTTTCACTTTATGGAATCTTACAAGTCACTTGACATAATGCATGTCAATTTGAAACTTCCAGTGAAATGCGAAAACACTTTGAGATTTAGCACATGAAACGTTAGAAAACGATGATGAGTTACCGTGGTATGTTAGACTCATAAGCCACAACTTCTAGAATATAATTTATAGTAAAGTGATGTCCCGAAATCAATGAAAAGACCAACAATGATAAGAAAGGTTAACCGTCAGGATTTAAGAATCCCAAACGCCTATATGAAACGATCTTAACGCATACCTTGTGAATATGTATCCCCCCTTTGACCAACCATCGGTTTAAGAATAATACGATATGCGAAGATTTTGGAATGAGTTCACGACGATGGTTAGGAACATTGCTAAATGCAAGAAGATGAATCGATCTTCAAAATAACGATCGATGTTTAATGACGTACCAAAGTATACGACTATTTGAGATAGATACAAGTCAATTTCTCGACTCATTATCTCACATGAGTCAATATGAGATTAGTCAATCGGTCTATAATGCATCAATTGTCATCATGACATCTAAGATACGAGGCACTTAGCGAATGAAAAGTTAAGCAGGAGATTCATAGGAATACGAATGTTAGGTCTTGTCATATGTGAAGGTAAGACACTTGGACACATGCCAAGTTAAGTCTTTTCCTTTATGCCAAACCCATGACTACAAGTTACGAAGGTTATGAACTTCCACGTCACAATGTAAGTAATAACGAGTCTCGTTGATCGAAATCAAATAGAGTTTTAAAGATTTCAAGGTTAAGGATCAAAAGTGATTCAGGTAATGACGCAAACAATAAGAAAGGTATTTGTAAACATGTTTTGCAAGGTAGCAATCTCTGAGTACAGTTTACCATATGCAGTTCAACAAAACCATAAGCACAGCTAAGAACATTTGTATGAGCAAAGTTGATAATGTCTTTAGCAGAAAGATCGTTTAGGAAGGCTACCATCGCGCAATCAGGTTTGATGATAACTCAAAATGAAAGTCGATGAATAAGGAATAAATGGTTCCATATAACTAGATCAAATCAAAACATGAGAATAAAGGGAAAGAAATCGATTTAAGAATTAAATGCTCCAAGCTTGGAATCAAATCAACCTAAAACGATCGGTCTCTTTTCAAGTTCGGAGATCATGCTTTGGCTTGGTAGGTGGAAACACTAACATTGTTTCATCCTTCAAGTAACTACATGCCTCTCGTCACTTGATTACAACCTTGATAAGTTAAAGATCAAGGAATGAGAATAGTCATCAAGGTGTGATTTTCACCCTAACTTGATGGTGTATTCCAAGGAATAACCTCTAACTTACCAATCAAAAGCTCGATCCCATCATGGTGAGGATCCACAGAAAAGACGAGATAACTCACCATTAAGGTAAGGGACGTCTCCCCTATATTAACGATGTAGTTTTACAAAAACAAAATAAATAGGATGAACTTCTTCATCAAAATCAGAATTCACCTTACTTTGATGAGGTCGTTCATTTGAAAATACAATACATAAGAATGAAATTATCATCAAGGTATAGAATTCGCGCCTATCTTGATGATTGAATTTCATAATAACAAGGAAAACAATCGGAAATGACAATTGTCACCAAAGTACGGGTTTCAATCCTATTTGGTGAGATCATGTCATTCGTGAAATACAAATTTCAATGAAAATAACTGAAGTCAATCCTCAAGATAAGAAATTACCCTAATCCAGAGGATTAAATTTCATAAAAAAAAAACACACAATTGGAAACCATTTATCGAAACGAATAGGGAACCATCAAAGTAAGGGAATCACCCCTGTTTTGATGAGTTAGAATCATTTAGAAGATGCGAATGTTCTTAGTCATAGGTTGACTTACAAACTCTTGCATCCCCCACGATGCAAACGGTACGAAGTTTGACATAACAACAAAAAAAAAAAGGAATTCAATTAGAAATTCAGAAAATTCAAGTTACATCAATGTAACCAAAAGGAAAATCAGCTTATAAAATTTAAGCTCAAAGTTCGAGGTAACAGGATTAGTTATGATGGTGTTCAAATCTTGGATGGTTTAAATCAGAAGACAAAATCAAGGACAAGAATAATTCGACATCGCAATGAGGTGTGAACATTCGATTAATAATCGAAGGGAATACATGAACTTCTCAAGATATGAGGTCAGCCATAACCTTATGAAGACACACGTACTTATAAGTGGTAACAAAGTTATAATTAGTTATTCGATCATTGAGGTGAGTGACCACTTATAATATTTGAGTTAACAAAATTACCATTCAATTAGCAAAGTATCCCGAGATGTAGGAATTCCACCTACAACATTGAATGTCTTTAGTTATGGGACACACCCTTAGAAAGATTTGAAAACCATAAGTAACGATTTAAAGTTTTAAAGATCATTCGGTTTAGATTCCCAATATCTTTGGGTATAACAAAAGTCATGTACACGTTTGATCAAGGTATAGAAATGCTACATGAAACGCCTAACGTGTAACGATGTTTAATCATAGGAGTTGAAGGTAAGATGAGTTCAATATCACAGGAGCATTATGTATGATAAGAATGAGAGAAACCAGTTCAAGGGATCAAAGATTTTTAAGATACAAGAGGATGGTTCCATTTAGTAACGTATTACCATTGGAATCGTTGACACGTCAAGGTAAATTGACCCACTTGCCTTAGAGACTTGTGTATGTTGACCATAGTTTATCACTCATCCCAGAAATCCCCAGGTAAGCATAACTGGTCTCGCATGAGATTTATACGATATGCTTGCCTTAGCCCGAAGGCCTTTTGCCAGGAAATCCAGAATACAGGTGTCTATGGTCCCCACAAATTTCTTAGGTTCATGAAATCAAAACCTTGATGAGATTTTCAATGATTAGACATAGAGTCTAAGGAATTAAACCCCCAATAGGTAGTGTAGATTCCACCCGTCGTCGAGAATAAGTTTAGGAAGTTTCATTTTCGGGGGAGAGCAAAGAGTCAAAGTGTAAGTTTAGGGAGACAAGTAACTAAGTTTTAAGCACACATAAGGCATCCTATGCTAAGGCATCAAGTTGCATAAAAGGCATAGCATTATGTAGCACGCAAACAATAAGTAAGCACAAAGTATAGTGATCTTTCTATGAGGTTCATGCATAAGCTATAGTCTAGGTCACCATTTCTAATAACCTAAATCCCATAGTTATGGGCTTTGATACCAATCTGTCACACCCCAACCTGACGGCGGAAACATCGAGGTGTGAGAGTAAGATCGTTCACAGCCAATAACGCATTATTAAATCCAAATATATTATTCATAAGTTTCAAAGGTAACATTACAATCATAAGTTTCAATAATGAACTAATATTTGACATGACAACAAAGTAAATCAATGATTTTATTAACTAGGTCCAAGTCCTAGATTATGCCAGCAACATAAGTGCACTTCAAACTTGGGGGTTTTCCTGAAACATGATAAAAAATAAAGGTCAACTAAAATAGTTGGTGAGTTCCAAAGGTTTTTCATACATAATATGAAAAGATTACAAGTAGCATTCATGTCATAGGTATGAGCTAGCAAGTTTATAAAGCACATATAGTACAATCAACCCTCGACTAGATTATATGTTATATGAGTGGCTAAGTGTACTGGTTCCCTAGTGCACAAGCATACGGCTCCTAGGAGTCGGCAATACATCGACTTTAGCACCAAATAGGCTTGTCAGGCCCAAGATCTAAGACGTCGCCAGGCTAGCAATAGTTAATGATTGTAAACAATATATGTAACTCATATAAGACTTACAATAACCACAAATAAACCATGACAAAATAAAATATGAATTGCATGTGCTTTTATAAGATCTAAACGTTTATAAGTGTATGTTGAATAATGTAACATGTTTCACCCCAAACGGTGTGAAATAGCATAAAAAGGGGCAGGAAAAACTACATGATGTATGAATATAAGATGATAGTAAGAATTAAACGATATAGTCCAATGTATTCCTTTACAAGGCACCTAATCATATATGTTACAAGATTCGGGTTAGTAATAAGATTACCGCTCAGACGAGATCTAGGGTTTTTTCTAGGATCGTGGGGGTTTGACAAGTAAATAACTCTATATGGTGAAATCATTAATATTTGACTTAAATGAAAGAATATAAATATTATGTAATTTATTATAAAGGAATGGAATTTAGTCATTATAATAATTGGTTAAAGTTCAAATATAAATTATAAATAAAATTTAAATCTTTGGGATAAAATGATTTTAAGAATGATTAAAATAACGTATTGACTAATAATAACTTTAACTCTAAACCATTAGTTAAAGTACATTTTATAACCTAAAATAACATTGGTAAACAATTTGTTAAATTGTATATATATTTCTACAATTTTCATGATTAATCCATAATTAACATAATATTATGTCCATAAATAATTTAATGATTTTAAATTAATACTTCAAGTCCATTTTGTACAATAAAATTATATTTACCATTTGCAAATAATATTTATAAAAAAAACAAATGTTAAAGTGTTTATTAAATATATTTCCACAAACACATTAGGTAGCTATCAAAATAAAGGAAATTTATAAAAGTTATTTTATAATTTTTTTTTAGGAATTTTTAATATATTTTTTAAAGGCTAAAAAGGCTTTTAAAAAATATATACACTTAAGGATTCCCGGGTTCGAACCGGGACCTCAAGGTTTGAAAGTGGGCGTGTAACCAGTAGACCAGGGCTGAAGCCGTGGTTTGTCTCTGTTTCTAAAGCTTTCAAAAAACATAACCCAAGAAATCCCCATTCTTCCAAGAACCCTAGAATTGTTTGATCCCAAATGAACTGCGATTATTATTTGATAATGAAATCGACATTGGGGCTTGGATTCCCATGTGAAAACGAGTATGTAGGTGTGATTTCTTACTTGATCAAGATCGAAATGATGATACACGATGGTAGGTCCGATCGCGACTAAGGATGAGGCTGTCAATACGTAAATGATGATGGAAACAAATTAACTTCGTGTGTAGTTGCAGGAGGTAGCTGCGAATCAAAACCCTCTTACAATATTAGTGGATATCGCGTAAATGATGATGCACACCACCGAACAGATCGCAAAGAAAAAGTATTCGTTTGGGTTGATGATGTTGTTTCAAGTGAAATCAGATGTTGTGTTTGATTAAGTGATGTTAAACGGTTATTTTTTCGAACTTGTGTTGTCTGAAACATACTAGTGAATTACATGCATAGTTTGTGATGAATTTTGAAGAAATTACAATTTTGATGCAAGATGGTAGTGTTTGATGTTGTTTGATAGATTTGGCCACTAGTTGGATTGTAAGGTAGTTGTTTGACATTACTTGGGTGCTCACCATGTGTTTGGATCATATTGTAACATCTCGTATTTTACATGAAATAAAAGTTAACGTCGTTTAATCTTGTAAGGACCTTTGTTGCCAATTATGAAACTCTTGTGTTACTTATGTCTATTTTATTTAATTTGGCTTTAATCCTTTAAATTGAAAGTTAATAATATTAATTATTTACATAATAATAAATACACATCATAATAATATAGTAATGATAAAAGAATAACAATAATAATAATCCTAAATAATAATAATGCTAACAATAATAGTACTAATAATAATAAAGATAAAAATAAATAAGTTATAAATAATAATAATAATAATAATAATAATAAAAATAAACTTGTAAACAAATAAAAATTTATAAGTTTTATTACTTTAAAACTTGTAGATAACTAGTTTTAACATAAAATAATAACAGTTCAAAACCGCAGGGACTAAACTGTAAACTAATTTAAACTTAACTTGAGTTTTGGAAAGGAATTACACCAAATCCTTAACTCAGGGACTAAAGCTGTAATTTTTAAAAAAAACCAACCTTTTCCCCCCTTCTAGTCCCGCTTTCCGGTCGCCGGCCGGCGAAGCTCCGGCGCGGCACCGGTGACTCTTAAAACCATCCCAAACGTTAAAATCTTAACCCCTTTTGACCGTAATCGATTCGCATGACCTGTTTCGAACTCCTGGTGAGTTTCAATGGAGTTTAAGGCTGGGTAGATGAACGTTTGATTCGAGTAACCGCTCGCCATCAACCTTCGAATCGATCGACCATTAAAACCTATTGATAACCTAATTAATTGTCCC